>QVRM01006757.1:0-600000 GCA_003439945.1 Dermanyssus gallinae
CCCATTGGCAAACATTATTTTCTCACCGATTTTGACCATACCCTAGCGTTTTGGACACACAAATAGGAACACCCTGTATATATATATATATATATATATATATATATATATATATATATATATATATATATATATATATCTTATATTTATTTTTCGTATATTACATTATGTTTGTGGGACACATATTACAAGAGATTAGCTAAGCCAGTGTGCCTAGCGGGTATGTATTGTTACTATCACGTGTCCGCCTCGTCTTGACTAGGCCGAGACCACTTCAGAAGTGTGCCCCGAACGGAGGCCGCGTTTCCACGTTGTATGTCGAGATCCAGACGTTGTTTAAAAAAGGACGACGATCTGTTATCACCGGTTGACTGATCTAACAAAGTGCCGACTTTGCGGATCAGCTGTCTGGTCCGAACACCAGGACCACCCATGGTCTCAAACGCAAGTGGCCAGAATTCGTGGGGATACCCAATTGATGAGTATTTTCTTAGCTTGCTGGTCTCCGCAAGGTGGGCTGCATAACCGGCTTCGGATGCGCCGCCACCGACCATCGAAGGTGCTAAGGAGTCGGTAACGGTTGCATCCCAAACCAGCATTTTGCCTCGCTCGAATGGTGTAAGTGTCATCCCGTCTGGACGCCCGCCGTCCTCCACGCAGAGGCCCGGGGGTTCGAGGATGCACGGACGACCGCATGATCTGAGGGCTCTGCTGAAAGTCTCATTGATAGCGGCACGTCGAGGGCGTCGGCCTGCGCTGATGATACACGATAGGCCGTGATGTCCTAGTTTGTCGACGGGGTGACCACATTGACACCGATGGGGGCTAACCAGGTCTGTCCCCAGTCGTAGGCCTACTGTTATAATAATAAAATAATACTGCTAATATATATATATATATATATATATATATATATATATATATATATATATATATATATATACAGTCCCTGAAAAAAATATAGGGCCACCCATTTTTGTTACATTTCACGCCTTTATTATAACCAATCGTGTTAAAATCACAGTGATACATGCTCACAGAGTAACCGCGAAGACTTCTATCGACATTTAGGGTCTCGGATTACTTTGAACCACGAGATTTTCACATTTGGCACAGCTACACCGCGAAAAAATTATAAGGCCACTAGCAAGATACCTGTTTTAACAAATTAATTAAGCAGATTAACGGCATTTGGGCTAATTTCACGGCATTTAGACTATGCATACTACTCAGTGAACTTCCCATTAAGTCAGATAACCTCAAAAGTGCGGTTTGGTATAGTGTTAAACAAATTTTGGATGCCATTTTGCAAGAGCTCGGCCCAAGCCTCGAAAATTGTTTTTTATCCGTGTAAACTTTTTGTTCGAGCCAGCTCCACACATTCTGGATCATATTAAGATCAGATGAAAGTGCAAGCTAGCGAAGGAATTCAATGGCGTTGGTCGAACCAGCTTCCGATCAGCCTGGCGGTGTGAATCGGGGCGTTATCGTGTGTAAAAACGAAGTCTGGCCATTCCATCAGCTTAAAATGCGCCGATTGCTCTTTTAGCAAATCCCCGTATCGCGTCGAATAAACACGACCGTCTAAAAACACAATCGACGACTTTGTATAATATCCGACAGCAGCCCAGATCACCACTGAACCGCCACCTTAGTGACGTTTTGACAAAATGTGTTCTTCCTTGCGGACATCGTGCGAATAATAGTAAAATCTATCCGATTCATCAAAGTTAAACTTTTTTCATTCGAAAAGAGCGCTCTGTGTCACTCAGTGGTTCATCACATCGTATCGTGGGCACTCAGTGGTCCATGACATTTTATCGTGGGCGAAGCCAAGACGAGCTTTCATCGGTCAGCGGTCAATCCCTCTAGCTGCCGTATTCAATGTTTCCATTAAAACGGGCGTGTTTCCGGAACGCCTCAAGACATCTTCGGTAACTCCGCTGTATAAGGGTAAAGGCGGGAGGGACCCACCTGGTAACTATCGCCCGATATCCTTAGTGTCTTTCGTCTCAAAAGTATTTGAAAAGCTTGCTAAACAACAGCTGGAAAGCCATTTAAATGATATAAAGTTCTTCTCTAAAAATCAATTCGGTTTTAGGGAGGCACGATCAACTGAGCTGGCATTGGGACATATATGGTGGGAGATCATTAAAGCTGCGGAGGATGGAAAAATGTGCCTTGGTGCATTTCTTGACGTAGCCAAAGCGTTCGACTGCCTCGACCACTCTATGTTTCTTAAGATGCTCCTGCAACTAGGCTGCGCACCAGCAGTAACATCTTGGTTTAAATCGTATCTTAGTGGACGGAGGCAATTTGTGGCGGTGGGAGCTCTAAGGTCTGCGACGGGAACTGTATCCACTGGTACGCCCCAGGGGTCGGTTCTTGGACCTTTTATCTTCATCACCTACATGAATTTCGTCCTGCGGGGCATCGAGAGGTACGTAGATTGCCGCCCAATCGTTTATGCAGACAACACCACTCTTTTGTTCCGTGTCTCACCCTCCCAATTGTCCAATAATAGGTTTAATCTTCAGCACGTTGAAACCGGTATTGAGAAGGCCACGTCTTTATTTCAAAGATTTGGTCTTGTCGTTAACCCGACGAAGACGACACTCGTTCTTTACCACACCCCACAACGGGCATCGAGACAGAAGTTCAAAACTGGTAATATCTCCCTCCAAATAGGCGGCTCTGCTATCCCTCTCAGCTCAGAGGCAAAATGTCTTGGCATTGTGCTACAAGAGCATATGAAATGGGACAGTCAAGTGAGATCAAGTGTCAGGGTCTGCTACGCCGTGGTGGCCTCACTCGTGCGTTTGAGGAGAGCCAAGGCTTCGCGGGATCTTCTGGTACGTGTCTACAAAGCGCTTATGGAACCAGTTCTAACTTACGGAATTACTCTGTGGGGCGCCACGTATTCCACGACCCTAGACAAGCTAAGGGTCGTTCAGAATGACGCGGTTAGAGCCATAATAGGTCTTCCTCGTCGCGCGAGTGTGACTCCATGGTACACCAGGCTCGGGCTTCTCAAGCTTGATCAGCTTACACGTTTAAAGTTAGCCGTGCTAGCCTATAAGGTGCAAAACAATGGAATCCCTTTAGATTGTGTTTTTGACTTCGTCCTTACCCCAGTACGTTCGCAGCGCTACAGGAACCAACTCAGAGTGCCAGGGTTTAGACTCACTCTACTTCGGCACTCACTGGCCTACATGCTGCCCACGGTCTGGAACGAGCTGCCGTTGGCGCTTCGAAATACAAGCCGGGCCGCTGTTTTTAAACGACATCTTCTCTTACTGCTGAAGAACGAAGAAACAATGACTCCGAGTGAATTGCTTTAAACTTATTTTACTATATAGGTATTACACTTGTATTAGGTTGTTCTAAAGTTTTAAACTTGTATTGTGCTACTTATACTCAATTTTGTTGCTTTACACTTCTGATTTGTGCATACATTCGTAAACTTCTGTTGTGCTACTTATACTCAATTTTATTGCTTTATCGCGTACACACTTTTGATCGGTACAAAGACTCGTATATTATGTATATTTTGAATGAAAGGTGACAGATTGCCAACTTGTTGGGCACGTCAATAAACCTGATTGATTGATTGATTGAAAAATCGTTGTTTTTTCTTGTGATTTTGCCAATTTGTCTTCCTGAGGAAGCTTTGCACAATTTCGCACATTCGTTTGCACATCGGCCGCCGCCGCAATTGCCCTCGCCGAGGGCGTAGAGTTCGACGCTTTCTTCAGAATTGCAGCTTGTTTCGTTCCGAAATAAAATTTGGACGCCCGGAACTCTTTTTTTACGGCGTATTTTTTACCTAAATGAACAAAGTTATTTACTACTTGGGCACCACGCCCCAATTGACAGGAAATTTTGCGATTAGAGAGGCCGATGTCCTTATAAGCCTTGATATGGGCCTTTTTTTCACCCATGAGGCGCCAGCCTAAGCCTATCGTTTTAACAAAGAAAAAACTTCTGGTAGGAGGTCTGCCTTTGTTTCTGTCGAGCCGTTAAATGATCCCAAATGTTATTATTATTCCGTTATTCCGTTTAATTCACTCGTTAATACATGCATCTTGCTAGTGACATTATCATTTTTTCGCGGTGCAGCTGTGCCAAATGTGGAAATCTCGTGGTTCAAAGTAATCCGAGACCCCAAATGTCGATAGAAGTCCTCGTTGTTACTCTGTGAGCATGTATCACTGTGATCTTTACACATTTGGTTATAATAAATGCGTGAAATGTGGCAAAAGTGGGTGGCCCTATATTTTTTTTAGGGACTGTATATATATATATATATATATATATATATATATAAATATATGTATATATATATATATATATATATATATATATATATGTATCACTGTGATCTTTACACATTTGGTTATAATAAATGCGTGAAATGTGGCAAAAGTGGGTGGCCCTATATTTTTTTCAGGGACTGTATATATATATATATATATATATATACATATATATATATATATATATATATATATATATATATATATATATATATATATATATATCTATATATATATATATATATATATATAATATATATATATATAATCTTTCTCTCTTCTATCTCGTTCTCTTCTCCTCTCTATCTCGATTCATCTCTCTCTCGCTATCTCTCTCTCTCGCTCTTTCTCTCTCTCATCTCTCTCCCTATCTATCTCCGCTCTCTCCCTCTTCTACTCTCTCTCTCTCTCTCTCTTCTCTCTCTCTCTCTACTCTCTCTCTCTCATCTCTCTCTCTCTATCTCCTATACTCTTCTCTCTGTCATCTCATCTTCTCTCTCTCTCTCGCTCTCTCTTCTCTCTCTCTCTCATCTCTCTCTATCTCTATCTCTCTTCTCTCTCGCTCTCTCTCTCTCTCTCTCATCTCTCTCTTTTCTCTCTCTCTCATCTCTCATCTCTCTCCTCGTCCTCTCTCTCTCTCTGTCATTCTCTCTACTCTCTCTTCTCTACTCTCTCTCTCTCTTCTCTCTCTCTCTCTCTACTCTTCTCCTCTCACACTTCCTTCGAATCAACGGTACGAAACGTCGTAATAACCGCACCGGTTGAAATTTAAATATGCCGCTTCGGGATAACCTAGTGAGAGACATCTAGCGGCGCGAATGAAGTGTCGGGCGTGGTTGTGCATGCTTGAGTGCATGCCGGCGGGTCGAGAGCAGGCAGTTGTGTGTCCCGTCCGATTGACGCGGCAGTGAGGCATATGAGGTGCACATCACGGCTTTTTCATTCGAAATGCGACGATTGACACGCAGCAAGTTGTTATTAGATTTGTGACTGCGGAGGGTGTTCAACCAGCCGATTTTTCACCGACCCCCGCCAATTGTGCACCACAGCTTGGGCTACCGGAAGGTGTGCGCGCCGCACTGTGGGTGCCGAAGAGGTTCAGCGAACCGCAAAAGGAAACACGTATCCTAGCACAGCGGCGTCTTTTTTTCTTTGGTGGCATTATGAAGATCGCGCTTTATAAAGCGGGCGGATCGTCGGTGACGGACTGGTGACGGGACTTGGTGGCGTCACGTCAAGCCGCCAGAGACACTCCGCGGGACAGCGTGCGGGATGGAAGCGATGCGTCGTCACCTCCTCCTTCTTCTTCTGAAACGTTCAAAGGACGAGCTTCAACTCGGATGACAAACTGGCTCTTATCACAGTCAGAAGTCTGGAAATCCTTCGGCTCGTGAAACAGTGGGATAGTTGTACTCAGGCTTCTGGTGATTACTTTGGAGTAATGACTTAAACAATACATACAGTATCGTTTCTTACTTTTGTTTTAGTTGAGCCACCAATATAATATATATATATATATATATATATATATATATATATATATAGATAAACTGGCCCAACTAATCCACTAGTATTTTCAGTTGTATCTTGTCCGCGGTTCACTTCTTTTTTACAGTATACTTTGGCAAAAAAAAACCGGTGGGGTCCAGTTACAACATGAGTCATTTTGAAATACGTTTTGCAGGTAAGATGTCCTATTGCGAAAAAAAAATATATATATATATATACACGCCCGGACACGACTTTGGTGATGAGAATGGCCATGTATATATATATATATATACGCCCATTCTCATCATCAACGTAGTTCGATCGGCTAAACCAAGTCCATCTATAACTAACCCGAATCCCACATCGGCTTTGTTCTATTCGCATCTTGTCGTTATTTTCTCCTTAGATACGCGTTTGCGTGGTAGCTTCTCTGGGTCGTTACTTAAGCCGTGGCTGCAATGCGTGGCGCAAAAGAGGCGCATCTCAAAAATGTCAGAGTATCCCTTCGAGAAGGCTAGGATACATACAGGTCGGAGAGGCTCGCACGAAACATGCATAGTAACTAGAACTTGTTCGAGATGGAACGCTGGGCATGCCAATATCTGTGGTACGTGCTCGGGGTACTTGAGTGAGGACGAAGCGATTACTCCTAGATTATTGACGACTCGCCGTCGTAGAAGGTCCGAGTTTCTATTGTGGGAGGAGATGCCATGGCCTCGCATTCGTTAACAGCTAGCATTAGGTTCGGATTGTTGCCCATTTCATGCACGAACTTGGTGAACGTGCCGCTTTAAGGAAACGCCGCCTTGCTCGCTCGCCCACGCAGGATTCACGTCTTGCATACAAAGTCCCGAATATCGTCGACACATCCGAACACCACCTCGGATGGTGTTTCAGTCGAGATCGGGTCAAATATAATGTATGTACATGATTGCTGGAGGCAGTTCAAAGGTCTGAACGTGCGCTTCCTTCGCTTATATTGAACTTCGTTGACAAATGCAACATCTGCTACATCCGCTAGCCACTGTGCTAGCAACACCAATGACCTGGACTATATAGTCGAGTTCGTACATGTGGATTCGTATACGTATATCTACGGGCGTACTAAGAGTTGCCGGGCAAGTACGCAAGTCAACCACTAACTGGCTCACTCCTGCCTAAAATTGTTGCTAATAACAAATTGGATATACGCCAATCCTAACGATAAAGCATTTCAGAATTTCAGATGGAATGTGGATGGAAGTGTTCTAGTATACACTGCTGGACAGCAATGTTTCTTAATAGTCTTGTTTAAAAGCCCACAAAGATAAGCAACATTTTCGGCAATAAAGCCAGAGAAGTTCCTTAAAGGAGCCGAAATGAAGGTGAGACACGTTAGACCCTGAAATAAGTAGCTTGGAAAGTCGTATGTAAGCAAAATCCGAAAAATTCTCGTTTCTGGCTCTCTGAAGTACCTGCATAAAATGCTGTTCTAAGGGCGCGTATACGCACCGGAGCGGACAGCTCGACTGTGGTTGGTTGGAACGGATTAAGAAGATGTTTGAGCTGGGAGTGTTTTCTCCTGCGTTCACCTTCGGTGTGCGAGTTACCTGTAGCGCTGCGATTCAGACAAGCGTGCGCTAAGAATAAGAACGAAACAATATTTACGTAGCAGCAGCAGCAGCAGTAGCCGCAGCAACAGCAAAGAAACAAAACCTTGCCTGTAGTTAAGCGTGATTCCAGCACAAGCACTAAGCATGGGCATCGCTTATCGCGATTATACTGCAGAAGAAGCTTGAGCAATCGATAGCAATTGAGTACTACACGAAGCATGCTTGGCAAGGCTCGCGAGGAGATCGTCTTCTCACACGCGCGTACGCAGCGACAAAAAAGCGACGTGTCTGGCAAACATGGCGACGTCGAGTATAGAACCTTGCTTCGATGAGCGCTACTCCAGAAAGGAAAAGGATCCAGCGAATCAAGATTTAAGATTCAAATCGTGGTTTATTAAAGGAACTGCATTATACAATGCTTTAGTGCTCATTTAAAAAATATATAAAATTGAATAATAATAATAATTATTATTATAAAAGGATTAAGATATCTTGCTGTCAGCCATGGACAGTCACAAAACAAGTTTGTTCAGCCTTGCAGAATCAGACATCCTAACACAACACAAATAGTACGTGTGGCTCCGCCATGTCAATACTACTACTCCGCTACGTGACGAGCAGGTGACGGAGCAAAAGGATGCTTCCTCTAATGCCGGAGCGTGAGCTGCTGGTTTGAAAAGGGTGACCTGTAGCCGCCTGATTTGTCGGCGATACCGCATGCTCGTGACAGGAAGTCCGCGAGAGAGGTCACGGGTGTCCGCGAGTGGCGACATGCTGTTTGTACACTAAAGCCGAGTTGGCTACGATAGCCACCAGGCGGACGGCGCCTAGCGTCAACCTGCTCGTCACCACAATAGTCGTGTACTGACGCACGATCCTTGAAATGCAGGTTATTTTGTTTAAAGAAATAGAACTAGCAATTAAGAAACACATTCTACAATAGTTGTAGTAGTAGTGGCTGTTGTTGTTGTTGGTATTGTTGTTGTTGGTATTGCTGTTGTAGTTGTTTGTATTGTTGTTGTACACGTCATCGTCATAGGAGACTTTAAAGCTATAGCAGCTCGGGATAATAACGGCCAACCCTCTATGGTGCCCCCCGGTTGCTTTAGAGACACATCCGCCAGGAGAAGTAGCCTCCCCCCCGCCTCTCTCTATGTTTGACTGTTTGATGATGCACAAGCAGTCGCACCAGCCAGGTCGGAGGCACGGCGATATGACTGCTTTTTAGTGGTTGGAGCCCCACATTACCGGCTGACGACAGGGAGTTTCCCCGTCGTGGAGGCGACCGTGTGAGCAACAGCCAATTTTCCAGTTGGTACTCAAGAAAAAACGAAAAAGAAAGAGATTGTCGTAGACGAGTCATTATTGGCTATGGTAAGCACACGACGCACATTCGTTCAAATGTTGGCTATTTGCTGTGAGTACATTAGACTAAGAATTAAAAATAGTTTTACACATATTAGTAGTAGTAGTAGTAGCAGTAGTAGTAGTAGACGAAAGTGTACCGCTGGAATATGGTTATATGAATAAAACCCTAATACAAAAAAAAAAAAAAAAAGTAGTAGTAGTAGATGCCGTATTTTTTTTAGTAGTAGTAGTAGATACCGTAGTAGTAAACGAATCATAAGTGGTTATGGTAAAACTAGTACGAATGATTCGTGGGTATAGTTTTTGTAGCAGTCACAGAAATATTCGAATGATACATCGTGTACCGGCGGCGCAACGGGGTTGAAATCGTCGAGTTATTATGGTAAGACGACAGGGAATATATGAGCACGACTAAGGCAGCTAACAAGAAAGAAAGAAAAATAAACAAGAAGGACATTTTTCTTAAAATTAAAATTGTTCAAATTAAAAAAATCATCTAAAGTCGTTTTCGTAATAATCAAGTCAATTCAAAAACACCTTTATTCACTAGTCATATATGCGTAAGTGTACATTGTTTTTTTGCAAAAAAATTACATCTGAATATAATGATAACAAACACCCGGTCCGTTGATTTCGCAGACTTCGTGGGAAAACTCTCCACGGGAATGTGTTGTTTATCTTCACTGAGCGCGCAACTTCCAGTAATCTAACATTGACTCCACTTCGTCGTCCATTATCTACATACCTAAACATGTGCTGGTCAGTCTCGAGACAGCTCAACCATTTAAAACAACCTCCTTAAAAAAATGTTTTTAATTCTAGCTCAACCATTTATACAGCGATATATCACCTCGTTCGTGTAACCTACCCAAAAGAAATATACTCGTTGGGCTGACTCTCAGCCCAGATTTAACGTCCACGGGACTGCTTTTCGCATTCCGCTTCATAGACGAACGACCCCCATAAATACAAATCGGTGCAACGGTGGGGCTCGAACCCGCATCGCACCTATGAACCGTCTCCTTCGGCTGCGCGAGGCGCAGACGAATGCACCCACCACGCCACCGTCCACCGGGCTCGACCGTGTAGCCTACCTAGTAGTGGTTCGTAACCGTGGCATTTAGCGGCGAGTGAACTGAGAGCTGATTGAGTCGATTCACTGAGAGAGTGCGACTGTGTTGATTTTCGACCTCATTGTCGTCGTCGTCGTCGATGTTCTTCAATGCTCCCGACCTCATCGATCGGTCGGATCGCTTGGCTTGCCGCGGTCAACTCTCTGGCTCCGAGCTTGGCTGTACCGAGCTGACAGGCTGGCCGGTCGGTTTACCCGCACAACCAGTCGTCGGCCGTCTAACTATTTATCTATCTATCGGTGACGAGGCCCGCCGCTTTGCATAGACAGCAGACACGACCCGCCGCCGCCGCTGCCACAGCCGCCGCCGCCGCAGCCACCACCTAGTAATCAAATAATACTTCACTAGTTTGCGCGCGCGCGCGCGCGAGCCGGTCTCTCTGTGCGTCGTCCGAGAGGTCTCTATGTCTTTGTGTTTTTCTGCCTGCGCCTCTATCGTTCT
Source organism: Dermanyssus gallinae (assembly GCA_003439945.1). Lineage (NCBI taxonomy): Eukaryota > Metazoa > Arthropoda > Arachnida > Mesostigmata > Dermanyssidae > Dermanyssus > Dermanyssus gallinae. The sequence continues at coordinate 10,342 of QVRM01006757.1, forward strand.
GTTTTTCTGCCTGTATTTCTGCCTGTCTCTCTGTCCGTCCGTCCGTCCGCACGTCCGTCCGTCTGTCTGCCTATGAATTATGCAAATATCTCGCTCGACGTCAAGGATAACACGGGGCTGCTGCTGCTGCAGTGTATCCGTCCCACAGCTCGACCCACCTTCCTTATGATTAAGCGGCGGGGTTCGTTCGACTTGTTGACACGAGGTCAAATGGCCAAGGTCTAAGAACCAGCGACGTGCAGCATCAGCAGCAGCAGTTCGTTGTGCAGCGGCAGGGGTGCGGGGGCGCCGGGGGTGCTGGGGCGCCCAGGGTGGCGGTGGGGGATACTTAGACTGACCTGCACGCTTCGACCGCGACAAAAACGACCACTACGACAGCCCCCACTGCCGCCAGTGCTTGTTCAACCATGTTCGATGTGATAACAAGAGAGTTAACACGTCATGGCGACAAGTTAACACCTCGCTCAAGAATAACAAACATAACTCAGGTCGACAGCATTTCTGAGCCACGCCACCATCCGAGTCATTGGCCATCCAGCGTTTGTCGTTAACTGCGAAATATATATATATATATATATACATATGTATATATACATATATATATATATATATATATATATATATACATATATATATATATATATATATATATATATATATATATATATATATATATATATATATATATATGGAAAGTCTTGCGTTCGAATCGGCAGAGAGTAGACGTGTCCAACATTTGCTCCCGCTAATTGGACTTGTTTACCCTGTTCAGGAGTGACAATCGTAAGAAAAACTACAACAGTGACCGAACAGACTAAGAGGTGTCGAGAGAGGTGTGAAGCCCACTCCAAAGTGTACCAAGTAGTGCTGCCGGAGTTTCAACTCCACTCAGCCTAACAGGCGATCGTGTTCGATTTACAACGTCATCACAACGGGCGTTTGTTTACGTTTGGCGTCGCTTTGCGACCCCCTATCGCGAGAGGCTAGCGTACAGCCACGTGACTCTGTGGACGAGTCGGGAGGAGCGCCGACTCGCAAACAAAGTTCCCGGGTTCAAATCAAGCGCGTGTCGCCGTTTTTTTAAATCATTTTGAAATCGTTTTAATTGCATTAATTATATTTTACGTTTTACTTAGTTGAAAATATCAACTTCATACGTATCGATTGCCTGTAAAGGCCACGATGCCGCCCAGCAGGGGTAGTACTGCCCCGCCGCCGCCCACCCTGGATATATCCAGGTTACGGCAAGGCCCAGTCGACGCCAGCACGGGTGCTGATCAGACCGACGCCCCGAAAGCGGTGGCAGCAAACACCCACGATTTGTCGGCCATGGATGCTTCCGATAAACCGAGCCCATCCTTACCGAGCACTCCCGCGCCTGGTCAATGTAGTGGGAGCGCCACGGCAGAAGAACGCGTCATAGGCTCAAAGCGCAAGAAGTTGTCTTCAGACTCTACGAGCGCTGAAGATGACAAGGCTGTTGAGACAAATGACGACGGGTTTACTCTTGTGGTGACCCGCAGGGAAAAACTGACTGCAGAAGAGCCCAGTTAAACTAAAGGAGAGTATATCGTCTGGTGAGCTAGGGACGTTTAAGGTGATTATCCGAAGAGAACCATCCGAAGGCGAAGCCTCAGCAGAGTTTCCTGAAGACTCGCAGTTGTCGACGTACAAATATATACACGACGTGGCTCCCGGATGCAGAATATCAGGTGACAGAAAATCCATTATCGTGCGGCTTTCGCGAATTGAAGACGCATCTCGGGTGCTTTCGATTTCAACCCTAAGGAGCTTACCGGTTGTCACACACAGCCCATCCCTATCGGTTTTTAAAGCCAGAATACACGGAGTTCTAGTATCAATAACCGAAGAGGAGATACTACGCGAGTTATTACCGCTCGGAGTCAATCATGTAAAAAGATTGTCCCACATGCGGAACGGAGCGAGAGTTATGCTTGGTAAGGTGATTCTTTCCTTTACGCGCCAACCTCCGCCATCCGTTTTCCTTGGATACCAAACTCATCAAGTAGGTTATGTTACAAGTGTCTGAGGCCGGGACATTTCGCTGACAGGTGTACCATGGTCCAGGTATGCAAACGGTGCGGCACTCCCGGACATTTAGCAGCAAGCTGGCCCAATTCAGCAAGATGTGTGAACCGTCGTGGTGCTCACGCGGCGGGTTCATCTGCATGTCCTCGCTTGGCTTACCCCCGAGAAAGAAACCGAATTATACTCGAAGCCCGGACACTGCAACAGGTGAAAGTGCTACATCCGGCAGCCGAGATTACTGACGTGTCCCCCGTATCAGCCATGTCTGTAGATAATACAACTCAGGCTTTAAAACAACCTTCTTACGCTAGCGTTGTCCGCGGGATCTCTCAATCGCGCAAAGACCCTACCCCGCAGCTGCTACTTCCGGCTCCTATATCAATCCCCACGAGGAAGGGCGGACGTTTGACGGGACGGTCTCGCCGGAGGACGCCCGTTGTAAGGCATCGCCGTATCAAAACACCCGTCAAGCGCACACGTAAAGCGACCCAGGCTGTGCTCGGCCCTAAAAGCGCCTCCCTCGGACTGTCTCAGATTCGTTCAGGTTTAAGCCCAGACTTATCGGCTAAATTCAAGGCTTTTGGAGCCGCTGTTACAGCTGCTACCGCTAGTGAAAAATCTACGACAAATCGTACAATCATCATGAATGACCACGATCGCACAGCTCAAGACGGAGCAGCATCACGCCCCACTCCAGCTACTAGCAAATGTCCACTATGCGACGGGCGATACACGCGGCGTAGCCTAACAAGGCATATATCAGCCAAGCATCCCACCGCCACTGAGGCTTCCTTCTCCACAACGACCACCTCTGTGCCCTCTCGTTTGCAACCGGCGCACATTTTAGAGGACATTCAAGCAGTTATGGGGCAAATCAGACTAATCCGGATTGTACCAAAGTCAATTAGGAGGCAAGTGGCCGAGGCCCTTACCCATGTACTCTCAGCAGTCGCATCTGGGTTTTAGATGGCGAGGTTTGCGGCCCGAACTGGGACCTGGCAAAAGCGCGGCAGGACAAGATTACCAAATATGAAGTCGAGTTCCTAAGAGCGGCGCTCCCCGACCCGCAAAAACCTCGCATTTTCGGATCCATCACTATCCCTATGAGTGGTGTATGGGACTCCGAATCTGCGAGGACGCTCTTGGGGCTCGGCGTCACGAAGAGGAATCTTATGGATCTTACCGTTTTAACGTTGCAAGGAACCTTGAAGATATACCGCTCGCACCGGGTCCATAAGAGCGGGGGCTACCATCAAGCAAGGACACGGACAGCTGATTCTTAACCTCACGTGACACCTTTTTACCACAATTTTTATTAAGGCGAGCACTGCCGAGTGTGCAAACGTATTGTAAATGATTAATAAATCATCACAATATTTTCTATATATATATATGTATATATATATACGTGTGTGGGGGGTACATTCAGTAAACAATGTGTAAAAAAATAACACTTCTATATTTGTATATATATGTTTGTGTGCGCGTTTGTGTCGACGGAACGAAGTAGAAAGGCTCGCCGGCTATGCGGGACAAGTGCACGCTAGTGATGGTTGCTAGCCACCGGGGTGCCGTCGGTTCGATTCTCGATGTTGATTGAATTTTCTTTGAACGATGCTCATACAAGGACTGTTGAGGAAGCTTAGCTAGATATCTTAAAATTAACCTCTTTACAAAATGTTATTTTTGTCATTCTAGACGCATACCCTCTAGAAGTGATATATATATATATATATATATATATATATATATATATATATATATATATATATATATATATATATATATATATATATATATATATATATATATATATATATATATAAATTTTGCACTATGGGACTCGGAATATATACTCTGGTGAGGCACGCGTGCTTGATAGTCAGCTTCGAGCTTTTTATGCAGCAGTCGAAGTCGATGTTTTCTCACCGTTAATTCGTTTGACTAATGATTAGCTTCTAGTTCAGTTCGACTGGACGAGGTTGGATAGCTTTAGCCTAGCTGACCGACAACAAGGTGGCTGCATATGCAGCACGGGCTCTGCGATCACGTCAAGAGGCGATCTGAAAGTGCGGTTCGATCGCATAGTAAGCCAGTTTGAGCAGCTGTTTGGAGAAATTCGAAAATAGAATGAGGGAGCAAGAGGGAGAGATATAGAGAGACCGTGGGGTGGCGTGGGGGGAGGGACGCAGGGGTGACGCGCGTCAATGGGATTTTGCGGTCTACCGCTTAGATCGGCAAGTGAGCTCCGGTAGCTCTTCTTCTTCTTGGTTAGCGCAAGGCTTTCCTCCTTGGGCCAGCTCGATCGAAAAATCTCTGCTGCGATCGTCTGGATATCGTTATAATATAGAGCCGATTGATGGACCACATCGATTAACGAAAGGCTAGAAGATTCGGCGACGCGGTGCATATCCACACACACACACATATATATATATATATATATATATATATATATACCCACATATACTGAGCAGGAATATCGCTTCTTCTTGAGGCAAGGAATTTCTTAACGAGTTCCTTCTTTCTAGCAGCATGACTATGCGCAGCGACTGTTAAAGCAGCGGGTCTGCCTCGCGTTTTTTATCCGTTACGCGAATAATTAACAGCTGGAAATCGCGGGACGAAGACGAAGAGGTTCTGCTTTTGCCGTGCTACGACGAGTAGTAGAACCTCGTCTTCATGGGACGAGAATCATGGGAGTTAAATCAATGGGCCGATAGAATCGGTATTATATATTCCTATTATTAATATGTTAGCAAGGCGCCAATCTCGCGCGAACTACTTTGAGACTGCGCACTCTGCATATGATGCTCGTAGGTAGTGGGGGGCTGCCGCGTCCTCGCTTTGGAGCGAACGGCGCTATTAATGATGACGCACCTCGGCCGACAAATCGACGCGCTTCAAGTCTCTTCTAATTATCTATAATCCGTGCACCGTTTGGCGTTGCAATCAAGGACATTGCGGGAAAAAGAGACGGTGTTAGATGAAACATGGTCCCAAACGGAGCCTAGTTTTTCCCCTCCCGATGCTCGAAAAAGAGATCTGTCGTAGATGATGATAACCTTCCCAACGTTAGAGGTTGAGAAGGTTATGTCCCAACGAACCACCTCTCTCACGAAGCGCTTTGATGTCTTGTAGACGGAAAAGGTTTCTCAAGGAGTTGCGTGATGAATTTCCTGGACGGACAAAACGTACTCACTGTGGCTTGAATGAAGGATGCATGCGTACTTAAATGTACCAATGTTATGACTCGGCTTGTTTTTGCTCACATGTTGGTGCTCAATGGCACCCGGGACATAGATTCATTTAGTAGAGGGACAGCACATCTTCTAGAGGAGATGGCAAAACGGATTACGTCGACCAGTTGGAATCTCCAAGAAGAGACCTGCTTCCATCATCGTTTTCTGCTGTGCATCGCAACATCTATATTAACAACTCTGTTTATTTACCTATGTTTTGTTTCGTTCAATTACTTGTATCTTGACAACCTACCGGAGCTTACTGGATAGAGCTAGGTTAGTAGATGCGGCCGTCAGTATCGAGTTCACCTCCACCATGCCCCACACTGGAGCGCTTGTTCATCGAACAGCGCTCATTCGGGTATTGGCGAATACGACACGGTCCTAGCAAAAACTTCGTCACTATGTGCCATTGGTTCTAGCTAGAAACCGCAAACGCCGCAGGGGATAGGGTCGTTGTCTCATATTTCTACGACGAGAAACCGATTTTAGAAGAGTACTTGCCGATTGCAGGCTGTACACGTTGGAATCTGGCTATGAGGCAATGGCAGAACCCCCTCTCACATGGGGACACGGTCAAGTTAGCGTTCTGGATTTCTCTGAGTAAGAAATGAAGAATAATACATTTGTCCAAGTGTCCTGGTTCTATTTAGGTAGCCTGAGTTCCGGGATATTTTACTTGCGTTGTCAAGCCTCAATTCCGGGATTGATTCAGAGAGGAAATAGAACAGTATTTTACACTGTCGTTGCGTGTGAAATGCTGACTCATCACGACAGCTGAGAAGCGTTAAATGCGACAGATGAACAGCGTTAAATGCTTTGCTTTCACAAAGATGAAATTGCTTAAGTAAAACTGCCACACGCAAAGCACATATAGCAAAGCCTTCCAACTGGTACACTTACTCGCTGACTAGCTTAGGTCAAGGTGTTCCTCCGATGTGGTATTTTCAGTGATTTAGCTTCACTTGCTTGCTCTTGAAGTAGGTACGCCGCCGGTGGTCGCTCAAAACCGACTGTGGAAAAGATTCATGCATCGAACAATTGTGTTGACTGTAGCTACACAAACTGACGAATATACGGGGTTGACGAGCGCTGTTTGTGCTACACAATCAAAGCGGAAATTAACTGATGAGACGTGAAAGTGCCGCCGGCGGAAACAACAACAACAACAGTGAGAAAAACAACAAGGGCAACAATAACAGGCGCGGCAGCAGCAGCCTTTTTGTTGTTGTTGTGAATTCGTGACTATGTGTATATACGACAGTGCATGAGAGAATAGGGCTGTCCAATTGAACGGTACTACGCAACTGGTACTACAAGACGGATGAATCTTCCTGACAGACTAGACGGCATAGTAGCGTATTATATATATATATATATATATATATATATATATATATATATAAGAGTATAAATGAAATTAATTTTATACCCTTATATATATATATATATATATATATATATATATATATATATATATATATATATATATATATTTATATATATATATATAAGGGTCAAAATAAAAGTGTACGAAACAGCGATGTGTGTATAACTGAAGTTTTTACTCAAAAGTAATCATCCGAAACCTGAGCACAACTATACTTCATGCTTTACGAGCCTGTTTCCAGACTTCTTTCGGCTGTGACAAGAGCCAATTCTCCACTGTGTCCCTAAGTTCGTCGTCCGGGTTGAAGCGCCTACTCCCTTGGATAAGTTTTTTTTGCGGACCAAACTGATCAAGTCGCAGGGACCGATATGTCCCTCTTGAACTTGGCCTGAACACTTTGGGTGAGCCTAAAGACATGTGGACGTCACGCGTTATCGTGAAGCTGAATCACTACCTTCGTGAGCAACAACCTAAACCGTTGGCTACTGATGAAGTTGCATAGGCTACGGAGTGTCTCACTGCTACCCGTCACTCTTATTGGTTTTCCGTGCTCGAGAAGTTCTATTCGGACCTCGAACGCCGGCAAATACGGTGACAGTATCTGTCCTGCTGAGGGCACAGTTTTTACCTTATTGGCGGAGCTGACGGCGCATACCAGTGCATGCTGTCTTACTTTGTCTCTGGCAATTAAACAGCACAGGCAATACGACCGCTGAAAAACCTTAATCTCTCTGCAATCACGGATTGGATTGCCGTAGATTGCGTACCAAAAAAAATTGCCGTGAAATGCGCAATGCATGTTTGAGCGGTGCGAATGGTCGTAAGGTTATGATTTTGGAGTAACGGGCTTGAAGGCTAATAAAGGGGCTTTATTTTCCGCGAATCTCTTCTAAAATACCATGTCTCATGTTCTAGTCGGCATTATATGTTCTTCATAAGAAACAGAGTTTTCTCACGAACACGACGATGTGCCTAGTTTCCGCAATTGCACATTTTTTTGTGCTCCTATGTTGAACAACAACACCAGTGTCACAGATATTTAGTAATGCTGTGTGTGCGCAATAAGTACAACCAGCGGCTTCTTAGAGATTAAGTTAACTTAATACCGGTATATTCTAGAGTCAGGTAACTTTGTACATGATATGATACTGTATAGATTTTGGCATATAGGCACATGTATATCTAATTGTATGTTTATCCATATTGGCGCATATACAAATCTATTTATTTTTGTATGGATACGGATTTAACTAAACTGTGCATTGCAGGTATCGTAGGTAAACAATATATTACGTTTTGTCTAGTGTAATCAACAACACCTCGCAAACTTTGCCGGTCGCGTCACTGTCTACCAGTGATTGCACGCTCTTCCATACATCGACACACTGAGTGGCAGTTTTCACTTTCACGTATGAACTGGCTTCGTAACCTTTCACGGTTCCATTGTAATGGCGTTTCCCAGTTCCCTCCCACCCCCCCTTTTCTCTCTTCTTCCTCAAACGGAAGAAGTGGCAACAGCGTACCACGATTCTACTGTAAACGTGACGTTCGGTCTGACACCCCTGTGCAGGAGCCCAGCTCTAAGGAACCCCAGCTCCAGTTCACGTGCAAACGCTACAACTTAGTCAGAGCACGACTTGCCTTTCTGCAGACGAACAAGCATGTACGTACTCAAAAACAGGACTCACTCCACTTGGAAGTGTATGTTTCCGACAGGCTTGCTTAATTTGTGCCCGCCGAACGCCGCGGTGCTTTCGGACTACGCTGCTCACAGTCGCACAGCGTTGACCACCCTGTTATTACCGCGTGGTCTTCAAGCTCTGCGTCCATTTCTTCTTTCACATTTCTAGTTGTGGTTGTTGTTGTTGCTGTTGCTGCTGCTGTCGTGGTTGTTGTTGTTGTTGTTGCTGTTTCTGCTGTCGTTGTTGTTGTTGTTGTTGTGTTGTTGTTGTTGTGTTGTTGTTGTTGTTGTTGTTGTTGTTGTTGTTGTTGTTGTTGTTGTTGTTGTTGTTGTTGTTGTTGTTGTTGTTGTTGTTGTTGTTGTTGTTGTTGTTGTTGTTGTTGTTGTTGTTGTTGTTGTTGTTGTTGTTGTTGTTGTTGTTGTTGTTGTTGTTGTTGTTGTTGTTGTTGTTGTTGTTGTTGTTGTTGTTGTTGTTGCTGGTGCTGCTGTCGTTGTTGTTGTTGTTGCTGGTGCTGCTGCTACTGTTGTTGTGTCCGCGCGCTTTGCTTGGGCGAATTTCGCTGGAGCGCAAACTGGACAGTGGCGCTAAGTTGTCTGCCTGAGCACACTTGAGCCAAGCGCTCCCGAGGGCGAGAATCGCTGCAACGCCGACATCGAGCAGTGGTGACCTCACCTTGGCGACCTTATAGCGATACAACTTCGCTCGCTGCAGCTAGGCTGTTTGTTGATGATGGCAGCAGCGTGGATCGCCCGATTGCACGGTGTGCACACAATTGGATTAGAGATCTGCAGACGCTTTTGGAGTTGTCTCGCGACCGACTTTGCAGCAGCAGCAGCAGGATCATTAGCGCCGCCCTGCGCTAGGGCCGTTTACGCAATCGGCCTAGCCAATGCTTAGCAAACAGATCGTAGCAAACCTCCGTCCGTACTGCTTGCTGTAGGAGCTTTGACAACGTGCCATCGGCGTACGGTGATGATGCTTTAGTAGACTGTCACCAACAACACTTACTCGAAGAATAAGGAGAAAAAGAACTAGAATAAAATGAAAAAGAACTAGAAGAAAATGAAAAAAGAACAAGAGAAAATAATGAAAACGAGATTGGCTCAAATTGTATGTCGTTTATTCATACAAGTAAAAATCTTAATGTCATTTTTCAGTGAAATGGCGTTAGCCGACCGGCTGAATAATAAATATCAAAAATACACAGCAATATTGCAACAAATAGGTAGGCGCGTGCGTGAAAGGCTCGGTGATCCGAGGTCATTGGACACCATATTAGTTAGTAGGTCCAAAGGTATTGCTCACAACATGAGTAAGTTTGATGACAACAATACTGCACAGTAGGGACACGTTATGGTACAGGTAGCCATTCGTACCTAAATGTTCTCTAGAATACTTACTGTAGCTTTTGCATCTTGAAGGCTGCGGAAGGATGGACCCTTTTGCAAACTTAGAGCTCTCAGTGGGATTTAGATTAGATCTAAGCTCCGACGAAAGATAATTAATAAAAACGTTCCGTTATAATAATAACAGTAAAATATATGTTATGACAAAAGTTTGCTATTATTATTATTTATAGTCTCCTTTGTAGTACTAGAATTGCTTACGTGTTGGTGATCACTCAACATCAGTTTGCATCCCGCCAGTTTCAAAGATAAACTTTGTCGGAGGTACGCGGTCGATTCTGGCTTCTGTGTGGTTTCGAAGAGCTTCTTTCCAAGCTCTTTCGTCAGTTTGAGTGAATCCTCACCTCAAACGCCAGACGACTCGAGACCGAACGCCACTACAACGTAGTCTTCAAGAAGATGCGCGTATTGGCGCCGTTTGTGAATCTCCCCGTTGGTGAATGATGTGGTCGACGTCCGCGCTGGCTACTCCACGATAATCGAGGGCGTACGTGCCGGAGACAGTGACCTCCCACGCCAGCGGCTGATTGTGGTTCCAGTACTGCTTAGTAATTCGATCGACGCCTGTCGTTCCTCTGCAGCACACCGGACTCCAGTGTGACACGGTAGCCGGCGTGTCTGAAAGCGCGCCCGAGGATGTCATTGATATAGCGTCGTGGCGGCCCTGCGTAAGCCCGGCCAGCTTGGTGCAACTAAGCCGGTTTAGGCCGCGCTCATCCACCGTTCCACCACATGGATGTTCCTCTCTTTCAAACATGGCAATGCCAAGAGCTACTAGAATTAAAAGCATTTTTAAGGAGGTTGTTTTTCATTTTAAACCATCCTCCGCCCCCAACTGGCTTGAAACTCACCGTGAGGTATATCTTCATTGCACCGAAAGCCGGACATGTTAAGATATCTAGGGGTTTCTCAACAGGCCTTGTGACAGCATGACCGCTGACTCTCAGCGGAATGGTTTATCATCTATTCTCAATGAATATCGCTTAAAGAAAAATCGACCAACAACAGGGATCGAATCGGCAACACGCCGGTAGATATATAAAATAAGTACAAAAAAATGTTTTATTATTTATTTATTATTGGGGTTAGCAAAATATGAAACTTCTGACAATTTAAATTATGTGTCACAATGTTGGCTTCTTTAGGTATATTTAAGTATAATTAGGTAAAGACATGCGAGATACGTGTGTCTACACACAATATTTCCTTCCTTTGACAATGATGCTTGGATGTATCAGTGCAAAACCGTACACGGGCATTAGCCTTACGGAAAAACAAATGGAGTTATGGTTATCGCACATGTTATTAATAAAAAGCATTTATATATATTTAAAAAAAAAATGACAACCATGACTAGCACTGCGCTCTCGTCCCCTAGACTACGCCGCCACACGCCAAACGCTACCAGCGACGCTGAACTGGTCATCGGCGAGCCCTGCCGACGAGCTCGGGTTCTACAAACGAAGACAGGCAGGTCTTGGGATTTGCTCCCGAATTTTAAGGTGGTATCGCGCACATTTAGCTCGTTGATCATGATCGTTGCCAGGCTTCGGTTGGAGCCAGCGGTTATCAATACGTATCGAGCCAGTCCAAAGCACCACAATGCTCTTGTCTAGGCACACTCTTGAAGAGTGTATTTATACTTGAACTAGATGTCCGACTGCACACTCTGCGCGGAGTCAGCTTGGGGTCCAGCATGCTAGGTATTCCCGCCCTCCGGGGCGGGAGCTCTTTAAATCACTGCGTCTATTTCGGTGTATTCAGGAGCCCGACCTTGGCTCTTGATGCAGCTCAATGGGTGGAGACCATCCTTCTCCACTTATTTTTATTAAATTCAAGATTTCAAGATTCCAAATATGGTTTATTATAAGAACTGCATAATATATATATATATATATATATATATATATATATATATATATATATATATATATATATATATATATATTTACAGGTAGTTCAATAAGTGCTTAGAATGAGCTTTTTAGAATTCGAATTTTGGCGCGCTTCCACCGCTATTAGGAACTGCAACTTTTCGACTGCCAGCAGTCAAAATATTATGGTGATTGGCCGTTGCGATTTCGTTTGATCGCTTTCCCGTGCAACGTATCGGCGTGATTTTGAAAAATGGAGAAAAAAGAGTTTCGAGTGGTTATCAAGCATTTTATTTCAAAGGTTGGAATGCGACCCAAGTGAAAACCGAGTTAGACGAGGTGTACGGTGACTCTGCGCTATGTTTTGCCACTGTTTTCAACTGGATTAATGAGTTAAAAAGAGGTCGCAGGAGCACCGGGATGAACTACGTTCAAAACGCCCAAAAACGGCAACTGATTAGGAAAACGTGGAAAAGGTGCGGAAAATCGTTGCCGCAGATAAGCGAGTGAACATTAGGGAGATAGCGGACGCCTTGGGGATCAGTTTGGGTAGTGTGCATTTCATCCTGCACGAAAACTTGAAGATGAAAGAGCTCAGAGAAAAATGGCTGCCGCATTTGCTCAACCAAGGCCAAAAAAACGCGGCTGTTTTCGCTTCACAGCGAAATTTGACCAAGATGTCGAACAATCCGTCGGATTTTTGGCGCAGATTCATGACCGTCGATGAAAGCTGGGTCCATCACTACACTCCCGAGACCCAAGAAGCATCTTGCCAATGGTGTGCACCTGATGAAGGACCTCTGAAGAGGGTGCGGACAACGGCATTGACCGGAAAGGTGATGGCTACAGTTTTTTAAGACCAACGTAGAATAATGCTGGTCGACTACCTTGAGAGCGGTAAAACGATGACAGGAGAACATTAGGCAAGACTGTTAGACTGCTTTTAGCAAGAACTCATCGTGAAACGGCCCGCTTTGCAGAAGAAGGTTGGCCTGTTTCACCAGGACAATGCTCCTGCACACAAGTCCCGGCAAGCATCGGCAAAACTGGCCCAACTGAGGTTCGAACTTATTGAACAACCTTCCTATTCTCCAGACCTGGCCCCCTCTGAATATTTCCTCTTCGGACATTTGAAGAATAGTCTCGGTGGAAAGCGTTTTTGCAGCAATGAAGAGGTTACGGCTGCTGTCAATGCCTATTTTCAGTTAAAGACGCGGAATTCTACTTAAGAGGTATAAAAGCTCTGAAATCTTGGTGGGAAAAGTGTATTGAGCATCTCGGGGAGTATATCGAATAAGATAAATTTAAAAACATGATTTGGAAAATTCTTGGTTTTCATTCTAAGAACTTATTGAACTACCTGTATATATATATAATACAAAGGAATTTGCTGTCAGTCATGAACAGCTATAAAAATAAGTTTAATCAATCATGAAGTATCACACATAAACATAACACAAATAGCATATGTGAGAAGAAACATCACAGGGAATAATATTCCGAGTGATTTTAAAGCCCAGTGTGGCAACCTTCAGCAAGTAGAGCAAGTCGACTGGAAGGAGATTATGTACCACATAAAGATCACTGATAAGGTCACTGCGTTGCCTGCTAAATATAACTCTTAGAGCATCGTTTTACATTGTTCGAACTTGACGGAGAACAACCTCAAATCCACTCCTCCACTTAAGAATGCCATAAAGGGGAACTCGCAGGAACAATGTTTTGTAGAGAGAGAGAGAGAGAGAGACAAGAGAAGGTCATCCACGGGAACTCCGATAAGCCGCATGCGAAAAAAGGGTTGAGATGATGGCGTAGCATTTGGGCTTGATGTAATCTAAATGCGCCCGCCAGCTCATACACTCGTGCAGTATAAGGCCGAGACATTTTGTGGTCTCTGAAAAGACCAATTATTTCCCTGCTAGAAAGAACAATACATTTATTATTTCTTCATGAAAAAAATCTAATAACACTCTAGGATTTAATAATATTTTTTTTTTACCAATTCACCATTTTTTACTTGAAAGGATATAATTTTTATAAGTTAATTTCCTGTCGAGTTGCATACCAATAACGATCGGATTGCTTAAGTTTTTCCTCTGAATATTGAAGAGAATAAAATTAATGAGAATTAAGAACAATAAAGGTCCGAGAACAGAACCCTGGGGGTACCGATGTGTATGGATCTCCAGAAGGACTCGAGCGACCCAATCAATCAGGTTTATTGACGTGCCCAACAAGTTGGCAATCTGTCACCTTTCATTCAAAATATACATAATATACGAGTTTTTGTACCGATCAAAAGTGTGTACGCGATAAAGCAATAACATTTAGTATAAGTAGCACAACAGAAGTTTACGAATGAATGCACAAATCAGAAGTGTAAAGCAACAAAATTGAGTATGAGTAACATAATACAAGCTTAAAACTTTAGAACCAACCTAATACAAGTTTAATACCTATATAGTAAAATAAGTTTAAAACAATTCACTCGGAGACACTTGTTTCTTCGTTCTTCAGCAGTAAGAGAAGATGTCGTTTAAAAACAGCGGCCCGGCTTGCATTTCGAAGCGCCAATGGCAGCTCGTTCCAGACCGTGGGCAGCATGTAGGCTAGTGAGTGCCGAAGTAGAGTGAGTCTAAACCCTGGTACTCTGAGTTGGTTCCTGTAGCGCTGCGACCGTACTGGAGTAAGGACGAAGTCAAAAACACAATCTGAAGGGATTCCATTGTTTTGCACCCTATAGGCTAGCACGGCTAACTTTAAAGGTTAGGTACGAGCGGAACCAACTAACTGCACTCATTGAACACCCAACACCTGAAGCATTTGTAGGAATTATAAGTGATTGAGACAAATGAAGGCCGCGGCTCTTCAGAAAGACCCCGAGACATGTTTTACTCGATTCTATTGAGTCCACAACAAATTACCATACGTGGGCGAGAGCCAACTCCGTAGATCGACCGCGGCGGAAACCAAACTGATGTGATGACAGAAAGTTCATGGACTTTAAATATTGTCAGAGCCAGTTTTTTTAATATTTTGGACACAAATCGGTAGCTGGTGGGTAGTGTTTTATCCCTGTCTCTTTTGTAAAGCGGAGTCACAACTGAGACCTTAAGGCGTGTGGGGAAGGTACCTGAGGAGAAAGAGAGATTCGCAATTTTTGTTAGGGGACTGACATTAGAGAACGCTGCTAATTTGAAAAGTCTTCCAATAGCTCCACAGCTCCAGCTCGCTTTTTGTTTGATTAGGAGTGAATAAACTTCAGTGAATAAACACAGTCTGTCACTGAACAGAATGTGAACGAGTTGCCCTTGTTCGGCCATAGATCTGTAAGAATGGGTGACAAATCACCTTCTAGGCAGAGAGGCGCAACTGTAGGCGAGCTATGCTTGCGAGCTCTGCTGCAATTTATTGTGGATGATCAGTAACAGACCGGTCAGGAGTCACAGTCAAAGAAGGGGAGACAGTTCTACTACGCAACGTGTCGAACTGTTGTGTCCAATAAAAAGCAGTTCTAGCGGTTAAATATAAAAAAAAATTTAGAAACAGGGTTATTATTATTAATATTATTATTAATATCGATTAGCATAATACAAACGGCAGATAATTGAACCTAGTAGTACAACTACAGCGATTTACCACAAGCGGACTCTGTGCGCTGGTACAGCCCGCAGCACAACGCAACAACTCAATCAACAACTCAACAGTAGGAGCGGTCTAAACGACCGGGCTCGTGTGTCCCTCTGGGGAACGAAAAGGGGTAGAAAGCCTTGTAAGGGAACGTCTGGGGCCGGGCTCGAGTCTATCCACTTGTTCCGTTGTTAATTGCATCTCCTAGTACGTTGTCTAAGATTGCCACACCGCTTCATGCTGGCCCCCAGCTTACCAGCTGACTAAACGTAAAACCACTAAACACGACTCTGAACTAAAAGAACAGCCATAATATGTTATGCCGTCCTCAATTTGCCAAAAATCACACAAACATTGCAAGACGGTTGCGAACGCTTTAGTATACTGATGTGCACATATATATTTTGCTATCCATGCAAGTAGTACTAAGGGTGACATCTCAGTTTTTTGACAGGAACTGTCTAAAGATTTTCCAAAATGCACAGCAAAGGCATTCACAATGATTAACGTTTGTATTTTTTGTTCTGTTTTTCAGGTTTGTATCATGATATTTATTCGTGGTATTATGAGTAGGGCGTCTCTAAATCGCCGTATCAACGTTCGCAGGCGCACAGCGGCTAAAAGTAAGCGTGCCGTCATGAATCATAATGCTTGAAACAAGTATTACA
This sequence comes from Dermanyssus gallinae, assembly GCA_003439945.1. NCBI lineage: Eukaryota > Metazoa > Arthropoda > Arachnida > Mesostigmata > Dermanyssidae > Dermanyssus > Dermanyssus gallinae. Next base: position 26,283 of record QVRM01006757.1, read on the forward strand.
ATTGGTTTATTATCACACATGTTGCGTAGAATAGTAGTAGAAATAGAGGAGTTAAAAGATATGCATGTGTCTAAATACACACACGGATCATAACAGAAACATGATGTCAGGGTGCAAATGCCCTCTTGTTCCTTAACAGCTCTCTCAGTTACTACCTGATGGAAGGAGGGAATTGCTGTTGATGTGTTTTTCTTATCAGTCATGCATCGCTTTATAGTCCACTGAGAGTGTTTGTGATTACACTCCGCCGTATTGACCATTAGCTAACTGCAAACGAAGCTATTGAGACAGTTCTCTACACAGATGACGCAGCCATTCATACTGGGGCATCCTGTTCTGAAAAACTACAGACTGAGTGAATACCACGGACAGCTTTTTCTCGTAGCTTGACAACTTCATAAGCACGTCTTTTGATATGCCGCCGTCTTCTGATTACCCTTAAGTGCCGTCAGGTGATGCTTTAGTCGGCGTAGTGCAACAACTTGGTGAAGTTACATCACGAGTGAGATGTTATGTTCAAAGCTTGTGCCACAACTAGGGTGAATCACTGCTCTCTGGACCAATGGCAGCATATGTACGCCCACTAGAACTAGTGTACTAAACGTATTGTAGGGTGTGTAGACTGTGCCTCGTACATGCTTTGCCGCAATCAACTAATGCGCATAATGCAGACGATATTAAAACAACTCCGACAATGCTTCATCAAGTCACGAAAGCAATCCGTGTCAGATCTTTTCAGGTATTGTTATACACATAAGGTAAGGAGGCGGCCGGAGGCACACATTCCGACAACTTACATGCGGTTATCTGTTCTTAGTGCTTGATCGTTAAAGATCGATTACGTAACTATATGTAACTTGTGGATAAAAGCTAAGTTGGCAGCAAATCTTTTTCCTTGTTATGTCATTATCCGAGGGTCACGGATCCGCGGCCTCACTAACTATGCATTTATGCACACGCATACTATATAGTGCAGGCCATGCGCGTATATGAACGAGGTGGCAATTGGCTTAATGGCCTCACTTTCACAACGAATCCGGATCTTTTTTTTCACACGAAGGTTGGAGCAAGCAAGCCATTAGAGAAAGCAGAGCATAGATAGACTAGAAAAAAGAAAAAAAAGAAAGAAACGTTTGGTCAGCCAAGCCTATTGCACGAGTAGAGCTAGTAGTGTTGCCGTGACCCACAAAGCCCAAACACAGACAGCTCAAAGTGATCAAAATAATTCGTTAGATGCTAATAGAGCTCGCCTATGGCAAACTTAAAATAAACGATCACACAAAAGGTGAGGTGAACAAATGAAAGAGACCATCCGCGAACCGGCGGGCATTTCTGTGCAGTAATATGAAAAATGTATTTTGTATGCTATTTCCTTAACTAGTAGTAGTAGTTCTATCTGTTTATTCTATCCTTAAAAACAAAAACAAAAACATCTGTACCGTGTTTTAATTAGTCTAATATTTTGTCTACATTCTAGTGTGTACAATATTCAGACAGCAATAAACTCAGCCTAACAAAATATAGACGTTTATAAACTTGCAAAGTTTTGCTAGCCAAGGTTGAGGCGCCAGCTCCACGACGTTCTCCACTGCCCTTGTTACTACTACTACGTCTAGTGTTACTGCGGCGTCGAAGTTCGTTCGGTAGCGACTCCGGCAGCAGGTTCTATTCAGGTGGCCGGCCGCCATCCTGATCCGGCCAAGTTCAGCTCTTGACTGATCACAAATGATCTGCGCATCGCCAAAAGGTCTCGCTTCTCGCGTCTTCCTGTCGCACTTTGTAACCACTACTATTGCTACAACGGTAGAGTTCGCGAGTTGACAGAGAGAGAGACAGAGAGAGAGAGAGATACCTGGCGGTAGAGGAGAGACGCCGCCCACGACAGCGACGTTTTCAAACTATCCGCCGACATCCGCCTGCGTCCGAATACGTGGCGTTGCCCGGCTGCCAGTCTCTGTTGCCCCCGTCCCCCCCGGCTCCCCGATTTCTTCCATTCATCTTTATCTGATTGACCGGATATAGCGCACGTTGTCGTCGTCGTAGTCGTATCCGGTCCGCTGTGGTGTGGGGTGTTCGGGAGAGCGAGTTAGCGAGCGACATCGTCTTCTTCCGCGCTCGGCGAACGCGAAGGAAGAAAGAACAAGGTGGCCAGTCGAGGTGGTGGGCAGTCGTAGACCCCTCAACTTAGACTCCTCGGCAAGGACGTTGTTGGGGGAGGGCTGGGAGGGCCGAGGGGTGAGAAGGACGAGACGCGGGTGAGAAATGGGAATGGGGTGGGACGACCGACGAAGGTGCACTTGAGCGGAAACAAATGAGACTATTTGTCGGACGAAAGCCCCAGGACGGACGGAGCAGAGGGGTGTGGGAGGGAGGTGTGAAGAAACCGGAACGACAGAGCAAGCGACCCCCCGAAAAGTCCCAGTCGTTCAGCGGTCTAAGCCACATCATCGTCTTTGGAGGAGGCAGCAGCAGCAGCAACGGCAGCGGTAGCGCTGGCGGAGACGTCGGTACAAATGATGACAGCGCCCTGGACGATGACGCTGACGACGGCGGCGAAAGCAGGACATTCAAATGCGGAGTTTTTAAGACCCACTAGGCCAACGGGGGTAAAACCTTCTTCTAGACCACCTAGAATCCGTACTGTTGTCGGGGGGGGGGGGGGGAAGCGAGCGATGAGCTGCCGCACTGAATTTCGACATGAGACACCCATTATCTGGGTTTCAGTCAGTCAGACCTGGTTCTAGTGGTTAGCCTAGTAATGCGCCTGATGACAGACCTCATCGGTTTTCCCCATGGATTACTTTATTAACCGTTTATCGTGATGCCGCGCGTGTAAGATATATATATATATATATATATATATACTAACTTTACGCACGGCTTTAGGTCACTGTTAAGTTGGTGTTTTCACAAATGGTAAATGTTGTTATTACGCGGTTACAGTTGTAAGATATAAACGTGTGGGCCACACGGATTAACAGGCTTCATAGTGCTACAGTCATTTACATCGTGGCATTCATTAAGAATTGACGTATGTTCCTTTCTTCGCTGCGCAGCAAGTGCTAACATTTACCTCAGACATTTACCTTCTCGCCGATCTTCTGTAACAATGTACATCCTAAGTCTTGCCAGGTCGTTTAAGAACAACACCCAACTATTATTATTATTAGTATTGCGGCTACTTATAAGACTATCTCCTGCACGACAGGCAGCGTTAGACTCAAGGCGGAGACATAGAGACAGAGAGAAAGAAAGAGAGAGAGACAAGACTCGTCACTACAAAACATTGAGGAACGAGCAAACCATCTGGCCGTTCATCGTTGAGATATCAGACGTTTGGGTACTAGAGGCCATGGCCACAACGCGGACAATCAGTCCCATTGTCCGCGTTATGGCCATGTTTATTCTGCCATTTTTACAATAAGTTGGTAGAAAATAAATGATGAAATAATAGTTACGTTAGTTATTACTTGTCGGCGGAATGGAGTGAGGGAGATGGCTTCGACGGCTTCACCTTGGCGCGAAAAATGCTTCTTCCAAGGCGACGATTCTCAGTATTTGCTCACATTTTGATAATGTTAGGGAATTTTAAAAACATCCCTCACGCACTATATACTACTATTATTATTATTCTAAATACGTTTTTAGTGACAATGGTGACATGTTTTGCCCGCCCGTATTCAATAATTGCTATGAATTAAAAAAAAATTGAAAACGGGTGTTGTGAGAATAGGATGCAAATATTCTCTGGTAAGCCAGGTGTTGCTGCTCGTCTGGTTCTTACAAAACAGCTTTAGCTTCAGCTTTCATTTGGCTCGCACTAACCGTGCTGATTCAATCGTGTCATACGTTCCCGTCGCAATCATTTTTAAGGCTTTGGGGGTGGGAAGAGCTTGTTTGTCTCGCCTCAACCAGGTTCTCCCGCCGCTTTGCCCCCACGATTCAGCGCGCGAATGGTGGGCGGTTCACTGTGTCCCGATTGCCGTCTCCTCTATATAAACAGGAATGTCAGACGGAATGAAGGAATGTCAACGACATCGCGTCGATCGCGTCGATATATCTTCATTCGAGCGTTTCGTAGATCGTTCCGCAGTCGTAGACCGTCTCGCAGTCGTAGATCGTTGTAGTAGTAGTAGTCGTTTCTCCCCAGTGTCGCTTGTCAGCGACTAGCAGGGGCCGATAGACGGTGCTATCGGCTAACGTATGGAGTTCGTTGGTTAAACAGAAAACAGGCGGCCGTAAAGGTGGCGGTCTGCAGCAGAAAGCCAAACAACTCACGCTAAGCTGATCTACAGTCGCCCGCGAACGAAGACAGAGGCTTTCACACACACACACACATACATACATGCAAAGTTTCCGAAGTGCGAACTATATATATATATATATATATATACTTGTTAGATTTTTCGTAAGGCTATTGCCCCCGTGTATGGTTTTTTTTCGTGTCATGGCTAATTTTAATCCAGTCCGGCATTTACCTTGTCTAAATTGGAAACCATGCAAACCAGCTTAAGAGTGGCCGGTCTGGCTCTCGAACCCAGTCCTCACGAATGCAAGGCAAAGGCTTTGCCACTAAGCCATCTTGCTCGGTTTAAATGTATACTAGAGACGTATTGATGTCCTCCACCTCGACGCGCGACTAAGAAGCAGCGATTCAGTTGAATGATACTGCCTGCATTCAGTATGGCCATCGCGTGCCAGTACGTCCATCCATGCCTTGGATGTCTCGTTCTGCTGCCAAATGCAGTAGTACAGCTGGCAGACTCCCAGAGCGTATGAGCGGCAGAAGTTACTTTCTCGTCGTTCTCGTGTCGTTTTCGTCTCGATTAAAACTGTTGACCAACAAATGGTGGCGCTGGCTGGCTGGCCGGTTGGTTGGTTGGTTGGTCGGTCCATTTATTGTAGATGGGCATTCATTAGCGGAAAGGTTTCATAGTCTCGGCCGTCCATTAGTTCAACGCCGACAGCAAGCTAAAAATTGAACGTCAGCGCACCAACAACACGCTCTCGGGACGAACGCAATAGTTCAGGGCCCGAACAATGATGGTGATTAGTCACTCACTAGTTAAAGTTAAACTAGTTTTGAGTAATAGATAGTCGCCGTTAACACACACCACACACACACTACCCAGGGATGGGGCTTCATTCCCAATGGCCGATCGAAGCTCTTCAAAACCTTTGAGCACGAAATTCTCGCTGGAAGTTGTACGCAGAAATGAGCAGCATGCAGTCTAATTTTTAGACACTGCTGTTGTGGCACCGACAGCTGCTTGTGCTGGCCATTTATCGCACCGTTGTCGGTGGGAGCATCGATTTGAGTGTTCCAATCAAACATCAACAAGGATGGCGCTATTCACCAATGAATTCGATTCTAACTAATTTTGCACTAGGCGGGGAATTTTCCAGGTCTAGTCTTCCTAGGTTACTTTGACATATATATATTAAAATTTTTATATATACATATATATATATATATATTTTAAAAAAACGAAAAAACTTTTTTGTAGACCCAATATATATATATATATATATATATATATATATATATATATATATTGTATATATATAGTATGCATAGAGTACAGCAAATGTCACTTAAGCTTTCAAATTATTTTGACATAAAATACAAAGCAGGTACCGGTATATATATATACGAGGTGTGTTCAATCGTTATCGCGACTTTTGAATTTTCGCGGGTTACGTATATTCGAATTTCGATTTTTTTTGTGGCGTTATGTTGGTACTCATGTCTCTCACTTATGCCGACAAGCTCGGCCATTTTGAATGTTCACTTAATTGTTGACAGCTGCTTTGCTTGCACGTGTTTTGGATCGTCTTCGATTTTTACCTATTCAAAAAAATGGATCAAAGAACCTGTATCAAATTTTGTGTGAAAAACGAAATTAAGTGCGCGGATGCATTCCGAATGTTGACTGTGGCATACGGAGAAGCTACCTTGGACCGAAGCAACGTTTATCGGTGGTACAAAATGTTCTCAGAAGGCCGAGAAGATGTGAACGACGAAGAGCGTGCCGGACGCCCGAGCACTTCAACAACAGACGAAAAAATTAATGAAGTGGAGAAAATGGTATTGGCCAATCGTCGAATCACCGTTAGAGAAGTTGCTGGGGACCTAAACATATCGATTGGCTCGTGCCATTCGATTTTTATCAATGATTTGGGCATGAGACGGGTCGCCGCGAAATTCGTACCAAAATTGCTCAATTGCGACCAAAAACAGCATCGAATGAACATTGCTAATGAGATGTTGGACTCTGTCCGCGACGACCCAAATTTGCTCCAGAGGGTCATAACTGGTGACGAATCGTGGGTTTATGGTTATGACGTGGAAACCAAAGCTCAATCATCTCAATGGAAGCTGCCGCACGAACCAAGACCAAAAAAAGCGCGCCAAGTTCGGTCGAATGTGAAAGTTTTGCTGACAGTTTTCTTCGATTGCAGGGGCGTGGTGCATCATGAGTTCTTGCCACAGGGTAGAACGGTCAACAAGGAATATTACCTGCAAGTTATGCGCAATTTGCGCGAAGCAATCCGCCAGAAACGCCCGGATTTGTGGAAGAACAAAAATTGGCTTTTGCACCACGATAACGCCCCTGCTCACACATCGTTGCTTGTGCGCTTGTTTTTGGCCAAAAACAACACACTAATGATGCCGCAGCCACCGTATTCCCCAGATCTGGCCCCCTGTGACTTTTTCTTGTTCCCTAAACTGAAGAGGCCCATGAAAGGACGACGTTACGCTACGCTTGACGAGATAAAGACGGCATCGAAGGAGGAGCTGAACAAGATAAAAAAAAATGGTTTTTTGAAGTGCTTCGAAGATTGGAAAAACCGTTGGCACAAGTGTATAATATCTCATGGGGATTACTTTGAAGGGGACAAAATAGATATTCATGAATAAATGAATAATTTTTGAAAAAACACAAAAGTCGCGATACGTTTTGAACACCATATGTATATATATATATATATATATATATATATATATATATATATATATATATATATATATATATATATATATATATATATATATATATGTATATATAAACTCGTAAAAAAAAGTAATGACTTCCGTCTTATTCTAATTGTTTCCACTGCTGGCCTGCAGCCTTCTAGCAGATATAAACATCGGCTCTATTCTGAACGCGGCAGACAGAGAGTTTCATGTGTACTAAGAAACATCTCTCGAGTTGTGCTAGTAAGAGGTGTCCCAGTCACTACAAGCCTATAGGTTAACATAAGCTTAAAGACTAGCTTTGCAAAACCCAGGGACAGCCTAGAATTCTCTTGCGCCTGTGTTGTGTACACAGTGCTATTTGCTACCCTGTCCGCAATGGGCTGTAAAACATGTCATTCCTATATAGTGGACCTTAAGACCCAACTATGGAACGGAACTGACAAACCTTAGTGTTGGTTAATGCAGACAATTTTATCTGCCGCACCTAGTTGACCTCCTTGGTGACCGCTTCCGTTTTCCGCACATGTACTTGAAATCTTCCAGTTTAGGTAGGTTTCACCGACACTACGTACAACCACGACGTCAACCGCTGTTGAGCGGGAGAATCCTGTGTGTAGTGTTGCCGCTTTAGAGGTCTACTTCAAGTTAGTCTTCAGCGAAGAAGCTGGAGAGCGCCTTTGGAATAGAACCACCCACCCCAGCTTGTCAAAACGAATCAACCAGTAAGTGGCGGGGGGAATCATTGAAAGTTGTTGCACACTCGATGAGGACTGCATATATGTGATATCCGGGCTTAACCTCAGACCGGAGAACATGAATCGCGTTATGTCTATCTCAGCTCTTCCTCAAACCGAATTGTTTCGGTGAAAGGGCCTTCTCCACAGTTAGAGCCACCCTCCTTATAACTCTTTTGCGACGATTTTTAAATGCGCTTATAAATATCGGATTAAACGTGCACGCAATCTTCAAAATCTGTTGTCAAATGTTCAGCTCATCGATGGTAGCAGGCTGACAAAAAAAACAGCTTGCTCTTCAAAAAACCCCACGCTAAAAAATCCAGGGGCGTTAAGTTGCACGAAACGTCTGCTTTCCGGGGATCATGCGCTCAACAAAATGTTTTACAGTCCAAAAAAAATTGGTACAATGGTAAAGAACAACAATGTTTACAAACATCCAGCACCCAGCGTCGCCCTGGTGGCAAAATTCGAAACAAATCCTCAAATTACTCTCTAAATATATACTATTTTTTTAATAGAAACTAACTCGTAGCTCTATTAACCCAATCCTGCCCAATACTCCGTCCTAAGTTATATTTGATAGGGTTTGTCCCACTACGGACCCTTGGGGGACTCCGGCATAGTCCACGCCTTTGTAGGTAGATATTTGGTAATTTAGGCGCGACGTTAGGATACGTCGTGAGGATGGGAACGCGCCTTTGTTTACAAGTACTTCCATATATGGCAACAATGGCTGCACACTAAGAAGATGACCAGTCAATGCAACCGGTTTGCTCTTGGTGCATTTCTCTGTATTTTAACTATGTGTGGAGCATCGGGCTTGGAAACCGCGCTGGTTTTCCGACAGCGCCTTCTTGCCTTCTTCATCTTCTCTAACTAGTCGTTTGTTGAAAATGTGCTTATCCGCTTTGAATAGGCAGAAGAGCATGCTCACAAGTGTTATGACTTATCGCATTTCGGTGTAAGGAACCAACCTGCCATTGTATAAGGCTGGCGAGCATTTTATCCATCATGCGTTCAAATATCTTTGGATGTTTTTTTAAAGTCTACGTGCTGCTTGCTAGGGGACCGCACCCGATGCTTTTCTCGGCCGTATGCGTTCGGCCACGATTCTAATGTTATGGACTAAAAATGGCTCGGAAGGTAAAGCCTGAAATTTTTTCTCAAAGAACACCGGTTGTGACCGGGGTCTTTAGGGAAAGACTGATTGATTGATTGATTTATTCGCTTGATAGGTGTGTGTACACATATCACCCTTTTATATCAGGGGCGCATAACGCTGCAGCTATAGTCGGTTGTGCCGCTTTTACGAGTAGGGACGGCTGTGCGTGGCGCATTTTGTTTTGCACGATCTTTTACATTTTGCCTCAAGGTTTACCGACCTTCTCTCTTAATGGGTTCCAGTGGCCTGTTTTGCTATCTTTAATTGTCCCTTGTAGGGTCTTTAGGCTCTTTTGTTCTTTTTGTATAGATAGGAAAGGTCTGACCAGTACTCTGCTCTGTGGGATGTGCATACTTGTCGCAAGCAGCTGTAAGTTCTTTGCTTTTGAGCGATCTGGCTTTTCCACTAGTAGAACGGCCGGGGGGGGACCGCCAGCTATCCTCTTGCTGATGACTAAGAAGAGCGTGAGGTTTTTTTCGGTATCAGGGGTTAAACTAGCTTTCCTTTTAAGGGAGGCAGATCTCGCATCGTTTTAAATGTTCATATTTACATCTTGGAGTGCTGCCTGCTCTGGTTCTGCCACTGGCACCGGTGGCTGTCCTTTAGCCCGTTTTTATTAGAGGTTTGCTTATCGGTTCTGTTTTAGAGGGTTAGGCCTACTGAGTCCTGATGCACGTCTCCATGCTTCCTCAAGCATGCTAGCGAGTTCGTTGTGACTGGACTCTTAGGTGGCCGTGGGGAGGCTATCTGGGAGACTAGGGACTGGTCTAAGGAACTAGCTGAAGGGTGAGCAGGAATGCGGAGAGGGTCACCTATAGGGCGAAGACTCGATCCCAGTCCGCGCTCGAACAATACCGTTCTTAAGTTAACAGTTGTGCGAGTATCATAATATTACACGCACTTGCTATGCTATCGATTAGAAGTTGTTTCGCAACGGTTGAATATTTAGGGCGCGTGTCGATGTTTCGAATCACTGTACGTGTGCACGCGTCGATGTTTCGAATCACTGTACGTGTGCACGCGTCGATGTTTCGAATCATTGTACGTGGCGAATTGCAACCTGCTACGGTAGGTATTCAGAAGTACGAAATGGTATATTTCTCACCCGACAACTTGTTGCTGTTGCGGATGGGTAGTTTAGAACTCGTTTCTGACATAGAGGTATCGAGGGAAGTGGTTTCATTAATCGAAGAGACGGCAAGCCCCCAGCATCGCAGAGCACTCAGAAATAACGCCACGGCGGTCGAGCCGCACCTGATATATATATATATATATATATAATGTCGTTTTTAGAAAACAAAATATCTATTCTAACTAATTAAATCATATAAAATTAATCAACACAATATAAGGACGACTACAGTGTTTCGCCGTATGCCACGTTGCAGTCAAGGCAAAGGTGTTGATTTACCCGCGTCTAAATTCCTAAACAAAAAGCTGCCTAATTGAAGCTCCTTACGGTTGCACCGCTGCTGTTGGTAAGGCGACATAACATGGAACAGACCTACGGCCGTTGTATGTAAAGGAGGGGGAGGTGATGTTGGTGGTGATCAGAGGTGCCGTCATTTACCGGTAGTACTATTTGACTACTCTCCTTTCTTCCTCAAAACATTCTTGACGCCGTTATGGCCGCATCTCTGTTGGCAGCACCTGCAACACGTGCTTGGCGTACGCTCTGTCGTCCGCCTGAAATGCGGTATGTTGTAGGGTGTAATGAAGGCCGCGTTAATGACGTGCCGCGTGTTTGTCGTGATAGCATCGTTGTCAGCTAGTCATCTCTATCATATATTAGCTAATAGACGTACCTCATTATAATTAACCTTGTCCGTGTACGGCCATCTTGTAGGTTCTTTCGTCGACAGCCTGAGATATTGCCTCGTGCTTGGGCCTCGCCATTACAGTTGGTTACTACTGCACGTTCTATTGTTGATTATGCTGTCTGCAGCCTACGGGACTTTGAAAAGTTTAAACGCGGCGGATGCAGACTCTGCCGTCATTTTTCTGCGTACTGAGGCCTCGGAGCACAAGTGTTGCGCCGCCGACATGTACTGGAACACGTGTTGTCCTTGTTGCTGCCTGTGTGTATAACTGTATAACTGTCTAAACATATATGTCATAGTTGTAGGATGGCTGCATGAAAATGTTGCTGTGTTTAACCAGGATTTAGCCGCCGCTGGCTATTAAGGTTATGTTGTTTTGAAGGAGTTTGTACATTGTCGCTGTTTTGAAGCAGTTTGTACATTGTCCGGTCGGGCATGAGGTTGTGCATACGTATTTTCCTAGTATAGCGGGAGACCAGGGCACACCTGAGGGCGGATATATGATTCGTGCAAATTAACGGCTGCGCTTAAATCGCTTCGCGGCTAACCCAGTGGTCATGGGTGAACTGATACATACAGACATATGGATGAATATCTATTTTATTTGCATTGCACCAATGTACAGAAATTCAGAGGTATGAACGTGAAAACAACAGGTTTTATTGCCAGAAGAAAAACGTCTTCCTACTGCATTTCATCCAGCATAGATGCCACATTCTGTCTTTATACTGCTTGTGAATTTGTCTGCATAAGAAACTGACACTCCTGCCAATATACCGTACAATCTCCTGTGCGCGCTCTAAGGTGGACGCTGACGATCCTCTACGGATCGAACGATAACGTTAGCGTACATAGTGATAAATGCATGGGGCGGTGAATTGTAATCCGGCAACGTGAGCACACGAAATTCGAGCTCACTATTAACTAGATAGTTCTCTTAGCTATTAAAATTATCAGTTTGCGAGGCTCTCGACTCACGTGCATCAACATTTATCGATACGTATTATTATATTGTGTTATTATTTTTAACCGAACACAATTCATAAGTACTGCAGCACATTTCGATGCTTCAGCTAAATTAGGTCACAAATCAACGGCAATAAGTTGCGCTGGTTTTGATCCAGAGTCGAAAATTGTGCATCAATGTGAGCAGCTTTCTCTTGTCGAAATTTACAAATATGTTAGTTGTTTATTTTAACTAGCCTAAAATTAGTTGTTTTATTTAAACTAGCCTAAACAAAAATGTTTGGCTAAACACTTGCTGAAGATAACTAAAAATCTGCAAGATTCAGACGAAGTGCTTTCGAAAGAGCATCTCAATATGTTCGAATTCGAATGACGAGGCGTGCAGTTGCGCTCTCTGAGGCTCATCGCCAGTCTTCTTGGACTCTCCTGTATGGCTGTGCATTAACGATTAACGTGCATAGAACGTAATCGTCTACAGCGGTCCTCCAGGTGAACGCACTTCCCATGAACTTCCACCTAAACCGTCAGCTAACCCAGTAGGTTCGTCGACCCAGTCCGAGTGTTACCAACTTTCTAAAACGGTCTCTACTGCCGCTACCAAGAAGCTGCTTCTGGAGGCGGCTATTCAGTTTCTGCCAACTCATATTATTACTATTGGTTGGTTGGCAAAAAAAAATTTCGAAGCATAGTCGACTTTGGCCAGATTCGAATCGAATGGTCGAAGAATCGGCTTTTGGCCAGATGCGCGTCTTTCCATACTGGACTCGCTTTGCTGCTGGAGAGCTTTCTCCAGCCTGCGTAATGCAGCAACAACAGGACGAGAGTATTTGACCAGGTCCAACAGAGCCATCGAGGAGGAATGCATTTGTTACAATGGTGAAAGCGTCCAGCTGCCACCACCACGCATTCGTTGGGAGAGCAAAACTATCTCTAGATTGTTAGCACTTGTCTTTTTCTGTTTTTGCGTTGTCGTTGCCGGCTTTTGCTGCGCCAACATATGGCCTATTTTCTGTCCTCTATCCGCTAAAAAGTCTTTGTTTTTAGTTGGAGTTCACTGGCACCCACCGATTCTGTCAATCACTTTGAACAACCACATATTTGGTTCGAGTGTACTTTGCCCTATAGGCACAGGTAGGCTTTTTAATTGAACAGGCTTTTTGTTGTCATACTGCAGAATTAATTAGAGCTTTCACACTTCCGCAGTGTGATTGGTTTATTTTATATTTGCTTTTGAGGCTTGCTTTTGAGGTATTCGATAATAGTACACGAACTAATGGACTTCACTTCACTCGACAGTATAAGTCGTTTTATGGCAGAGAAGAAGCTAAATTACCAACCTAAAATTACTTTGCTGAGCATTTCATGTAGGTCCACTTCAGTCTACCTAGCAGTGTAAACCACTTTCATTAGAACTTTGTATGTGTCGCGTATAGTTCCATTCTAGGTTTTGCAATATCTTCGTGGTCTGTACACTGTGTGACGCCTTCTTTGAAATTCCCTCGCTAAGACAGCAAGACCTCGACATCCGCGTCGCTATTGGGGAATTGGTTTCCCTGCTCGCAACAATTAGCGACCGCTGTCAAAGACTTTCATCCTGCCAAGTTTCATTCACAAATCGACTTCGATCGTTTTCAGTGGTTATGTAACACTTGTACCTTGCAAAACACGCTGCCGGTTGACGCTTGGCGAATGCCAACAATGTAAGTAGGGCCCAGTTGGGGAAGCTCTTTCGCTGTTAACTGTGTCCGCCCACGTTGCACTCTGTCAACTTAAGTTGCCCTTGCGGCCACACTGACCTTGCGTGGTTCTAGTTGCGATTCGAATGGTTAGCAGTGAGTTTTGGGTGCGTCTCGTCACGTCATGTCATATCCTCCAAGAACACGACTAACGTTTTGATACAATCCTGCACACATAGTCTGAGCGTGCATTGACTAAAGAGCTCTAACTACGGGATGGTTTGCAGCGATCGCCGTACGACTGTCCTTAAATTCTCCTTGCAGCCAAATAAACAGTAATACCTCCCAGGCACGCGTGATTAAGTGATTCAAGGCGCAACGGAACCGTCAAACGCAATAGAAACTGAATGAGCCGACGAAGAAGGATTGAGATACTTATTTTTCATAGCTCTCTACAATGGCCTTTTGCAAGGAGGGCTCAGTCTCAACCGGATACCGGCATTTTCGTTTACTTAATTCCTTCTTCTACATCTCCCCCACCCCCTTTCTTCTCCCCTCTTCTCTCTCTCTCGCATTGATCCTACTCTGCACCGCTTACTCTGGCTTCTGGGTGCCCCTTGGTAGCTTTTCGGCGTTTGGAGATCCGCTTGGAGGGTATTTTCGTTCGCTCGTCAGCCTGCCAACGGAGTCCGGGACCTCTGAAACGTTCTATTATAAGTAGAAGAAAGGGAGAGAGAGAGAGATTGAGATCCTCTGTGATGACGATGAGGTGAAGGATAATGATGATGATGATGCTATTGATGATAGAGCGGCAGCGGCCCATAGGACAAGGCGAGAGTCGCCGCCGCAAACGTATAGACACACGCACACAGCTAAATCGTTTCTCTCCAGAAAGATCTCTCTCAAATGATTGACATTGAGAGAACGAGAGAGAGAGAAGGGGGAAGGAGAGAGAGAAAGAAATAGAGAAAGAGGGAGATAAGGGAATAGAGAAAGAGGTAGAGACAATAAAGGAGATTCCAACTCGGCAGCAGGCGATCAGAGGCGAATTATAGATAGGCGTTTAGGTAGGCGCATAGCTTTAATTTGGTTGGTTTGTGCACTTGGTGCTTAGGAGAATCATCCATGTTTTGTTCTTCGCCTCTCCGCCTTCTCCAACCCACCTCCCTCCCGTCATCGCCATTCTCGTGTTTTTCCTGTTTCTTTTCCTCTTCACGTTCGACGTCGTGATTGTCTGCAGAACCGATGAAGATTTTTGCTCCCAACATAGACACCAGTTAAGATAGTAGTTGTCTGTGATTTTGTTCGCTAGCTAGGCGGTACATCAATACCTTGCTATCTCTTATTTTTGCTTTCTCTCTCTCTTGTTGCCTCTTCCTCTCTCTACAGATATGTATTGTATATAGTTAATGCATGAATGTCGAACGACAAACGGAAAGGATCACATCGTGGAGGATCAACTGTGGGTCCAGGATGGCAAGCGGGCTGGCAAGGCGGCTTGTTAGATGGTGGTCTGTGCATAGGCTAGTCCGGATGGCGGCGACGGCTTCCCCTGGCACCTTGATCTTCTTTTTGTTTTGAGAGGACTAACTGGAAAGTGCGGAACGCACACACGGTCACCACTGCAGGATTGTTCTCAACTGCAAGTGTGGGCCGGTAGTGTGGGGCTCCAACCCCCCAGCAGGGAAGTGCTGTTAGCAACTCCTACAAACTACTGAGGAGGTATCTGTGATCTGCCCGGGCGGGAAGGTGGACCGGATAGGCCTGAGATCGGTGTCACGATGTGCTTACTCTTAGTTTGCGTGGACGGGGCCGGCGACGGTAGCGGCGGTGCATATTTACGCGAGTTGTTCTTCTACGCAAAATAGTGCCATATGGTTGGTAAAGGTTAGGCCACACACCCCGGCCACTCGCGCCATTGCCACCAAGCACACATTGCCGGCCGATAGATTGACTGCCTACGTCGAGTCTGGTGGCTTGGTGCATTCGCGCGCGTCTTGAGACCGGAGAACGAGACACATAGGTGCACGGGTTCGAGCCCCACCGTTGCACGTTTGTATGTATGGGGTCCGCTTTACGAAGCAGTGCGAAAGCAATGCCGTGGACGTTAAATGTAGGCTGAGGGACAGCTTTAAATTAGATCGACTGCCTAAATACTGCCTAAATACTGTCTAAACGTCTGCGCACCTATGCGCACAGCTGCGCACATGTACGCCGAAGCTTCCGTTTGGCGTTAGGCTATTATCTGTTTTTGTAGATATTGCCTCTGCTGCTGTTGCTGCTGCTGCTTCTGTTGTTGTTGTTTTTGCCGTTAGGATTGTTACTGTTGTTGTTGTCGACGAAAATGTTGAACAATCATGGAGAGTGATGTTTCGATTTGGGAGGCGTCTACATCCCGCCAGTTAGCAAGAGCACACAGTAACGCCGTCGAAGCGACTACGGCTTCGTGTGTACGACAACGGTTGTGGTTTTTCATCACTAGTCTTAATCGTTGACTCAATAAACCCTTGTGTTTCTTATAAACCCAGGAGCGCTTCGAGTGGCGTCAGGCGCGGACATGTTAAGATAGCTTCCCCACGGGTTCCCCAACAGTTCTTCCTTACTGGCAGTAGCAGCAGCAGCATGGCCGCTGACTCTCGCCGACGGTATAGTCTATCATCTATTTTTAATGAAAATCGCTCAAACAAATTTTCGATCAAAAACAACAGGGCGAACACAATCGAACTACTGGCAACGCTCTGGTCGATAGCTGACACCTATCGACTCCGTGCGGGGGGCTAGTACGCCATATGGCTATGACGTACTACTAGCTCCCCCCGAGACTACCCTTCGCCATGCTACGCTACCCACTGCACGAGACACTGGCGATGTGAGTACGACGGATCAACACGGATACGTCACGTCGGAACCAGCGGCAGCTGTTCTTCTGAGACGACCAAGCGGTAGGCACCAGAGAAGCAAGAGAGACGAACAGCAACAAAAGCAGAAAAATCACATGTCGGCAAAAGCGTCGACAAAACCCTATACACGTGAGACACACGTATAACCAACAACAACGGAAGCAGCGGCAGCAGCAACAGCAGCAGCAGCAGCTCCGCTTCTCCGCCCGATATCGTCTGCTGTATTGCAACGCGCGCCAAAAGGAACAGCAGTTTTAATTAGAATTTTGGACAATTTTGTTGATCAACGAGGAGACTCAGTAGCGAGCTCTGGGAATGACGAGCAAGGCGACCGTCGGGTGCGCGCCGACGGTTTTCATGCTCGATTTGTTAGGCCCGCACTTCCCTGCCGATACTGCGTCACGCACGGTCCGTTCCAGCGAACGAGTCTTTGATGGAACGACACCCGTGATGCTGATCACCACCACAGCTAGAAGATGTTGTTGTTGTTTTTGTCGTCCCTTTCTTTTTCTTTAACTACTAAGACAAATGTTTGGTGTTTTTTTTTTGGCACTTTTTTGCCAGCAGACGTTATCGGGGTCTCACAAGTTGGTGCCTTTAAGTGCCCGTTTGAACGGATGCAATAACATTTGCTATTCACTATTAGGCATTTGTCAGAGCTTTAGTTTTAGAAAGTTTCCTGGAGAAGTTAAGGGCAGTTACAGTGAAAATTGAAACACTATCACTATGACTATTTGACTGTCACGCCTTCCAGATTCTACACCAGTATTACAGTATTGGCTGGCACTAGCAGTCGATGTAATAGCGGTTGTAGCATAAAAAGTTTGTCTGGCGGTAGAATAATTGATAAAGTGCAAATCTAAAGAACATCTTAGAGAATGTACGGATCTGCTACGCTTGTGGGTGGGTATGCTAATGGGGCAAGCATTTCGCGCCTGCAGCGAGAACAGAAGTATGCGTACTGATTTTTTCTTTTTTTGATAGGGCTCTCTTCGTAGAATCGAAAGAAACGTTACGTTCTAACATCAGCTCCTTTGAAAACGCGAGCGATCAATATGACGAAAGATAATCAAAAAGCTGCATAGATCTGGGGTGCCATGGGTTGTGCTCAATGAGTTCATAGTAGGGGCAGTTGATTTCTGGAGGTGAGGACAGTTCACACAAGGATGCGCATTTGTTTCTCCGAGCAAGACAACGCAATTGCTGTTAACGAACCGCCGACGGATTTAGGCCAATTTTCATTGAACTTATTAGCGTTGTTGACAGTAAAGGTATTGCAGTTGTTCGATATATATATATATATATATAAATCATAATTTATTTGAGCGTAGCAAAATATACATTTGTTTGACAACAATTTTAATAAGTTCAATGAAAATTGACCTAGATCCGTCGGCGGTTCGTTAACAGTAATGACGTTGTCTTGCTCGGAGAGACAAACGCGCATCCTTGTGTTAACTGTCCTCACCTCCAGAAATTAACTACCCCTACTAAGAACTCATTGAGCATAGACCATAACACCCCAGATCTATGCAGCTTTTTAATTATCTTCTATCATCTTGGTCGTTCGCGTTTTCAAAGGAGCTGAACGTAACGTTTCTTTGAGACTCTAGGAAGAGAGCCCTACCAAAAACAGAATAAATCAGTACGCATACTTCTGTTCTCGCTGCAAACGCAAAATGCTTGCCCCATTAGCATATCCAGACGCGTAGCAGATCCGTACATCCTCTACGATATTCTTTAGATTTGCACTTTATCAATTATTCTACCGCCAGACAAACGTATATATATATATATATATATATATATATATATATATATATATATATATATATATATATATTCACATGAGCGCCGCACCGCATGAAGACTGAAGATAGGATAGAGTTTACAGCTTAGAGTTCTTTTTTGGGAAGGGGGGCGGAGGGGGGGATGAAACTAAGATAAAGTCGGATAAACAGATAGATCTATAAATATAAGACGATAAGTTTACGCCTGTGTGCTCACATTATTGCTCTAGTCGATTGGCAGTACTGGAAGGTCCGACTTGTCAAGAACGAAACGGCGATCGTAAAACCTCTCACCTGAGAGACGCCTCACGAAGTCAAAGCTAACTCGTAATTTCCATGTTGCCAGGCCAAACTCTGTAGCAGCCTTGAATATGATGTGGGAGCGCTGAAACGTGTTCTGTTCTAGTAATAGTAGTAGGTAGAGGATATATTTTTGGCCTGTCTAGCAGGCTATTAACCTTGTCAATTGCCGACCGTACTAGTTTGTTCTCGAACGTTATTTGCGTTGCCAACCAGGCAAACGCTTAAACGTGTGTTTGTCCGCTCTGGTATATCGCTCTACTGTGCATGTACGCATACGTGGCAAAGAAAGATTCGTTCCTTTCAGTTTATTTATCATGCATGTTCGTTGACAACTGAAGATAAGCAATTTTCCTTTCATGACACTTACAAAATATTGCAATCCACACATATATCGTCCGTGAAAACGTGACGATTTTTCTTGCCTCTGAAAAAGGAGAACAAGACAGACGACGCAGGCGACATCATATATTATGTTTACAACGGATGCAATCGAACCCTATGCAAGTTTCGTTTTGAACAGGACCTACTTGGTTTCTGCAAGTGGGCCTTCCATAACAACGCCCGAAACACACTCAATTACCCTATTACGTAGGGATCTTGTATGTCTTTCTCCCTCGTATATATTTATATATATATATATATCATTTGTTCTTTGTTTATTTTTTATTTGTTTTCAAGTTAAACAATTTAAGTTTTTTTTTAATAATAATGGTAATAGAGCTTTATTTGCTTATATGTAAGAGGTCTCCTTATGAACGTGTTTTCCGGATAAAATAAGTAAAAACGTATATATATATATATATATATATATATATATATATATATATATATATATATATATTTATATATCGTCCGGCTATTGCACACACGAATTCTATACAACTACACAACCATCTCGATATAACCAGCTCTACGAGGTGTGTTCAAAAAGTATCGCGACGTTTGTGTTTTTTCAAAAATTATAAATTTATTCATAAATATCTATTTTGTCCCCTTCAAAGTAATCCCCATGAGATATTATACACTTGTGCCAACGGTTTTTCCAATCTTCGAAGCACTTCAAAAAACCATTTTTTTTTATCTTGTTCAGCTCCTCCTTCGATGCCGTCTTTATCTCGTCAAGCGTAGCGTAACGTCGTCCTTTCATGGGCCTCTTCAGTTTAGGGAACAAGAAAAAGTCACAGGGGGCCAGATCTGGGCAATACGGTGGCTGCGGCATCATAAGTGTGTTGTTTTTGGCCAAAAACTCGCGCACAAGCAACGATGTGTGAGCAGGGGTGTTATCGTGGTGCAAAAGCCAATTTTTGTTCTTCCACAAATCCGGGCGTTTCTGGCGGATTGCTTCGCGCAAATTGCGCATTACTTGCAGGTAATATTCCTTATTGACCGTTCTACCCTGTGGCAAGAACTCATGATGCACCACGCCCCTGCAATCGAAGAAAACTGTCAGCAAAACTTTCACATTCGACCGAACTTGGCGCGCTTTTTTCGGTCTTGGTTCGTGCGGCAGCTTCCATTGAGATGATTGAGAGCCATAAACCCACGATTCGTCACCAGTTATGACCCTCTGGAGCAAATTTGGGTCGTCGCGGACAGAGTCCAACATCTCATTAGCAATGTTCATGCGATGCTGTTTTCGGTCGCAATTGAGCAATTTTGGTACGAATTTCGCGGCGACCCGTCTCATGCCCAAATCATTGATAAAAATCGAATGGCACGAGCCAATCGATATGTTTAGGTCCTCAGCAACTTCTCTAACGGTGATTCGACGATTGGCCAATACCATTTTCTCCACTTCATTAATTTTTTCGTCTGTTGTTGAAGTGCTCGGGCGTCCGGCACGCTCTTCGTCGTTCACATCTTCTCGGCTTTCTGAGCACATTTTGTACCACCGATAAACGTTGCTTCGGTCCAAGGTAGCTTCTCCGTATGCCACAGTCAACATTCGGAATGCATCCGCGCACTTAATTTCGTTTTTCACACAAAATTTGATACAGCTTCTTTTATCCATTTTTTTGAATAGGTAAAAATCGAAGACGATCCAAAACACGTGCAAGCAAAGCAGCTGTCAACAATTAAGTGAACATTCAAAATGGCCGAGCTTGTCGGCATAAGTGAGAGACATGAGTACCAACATAACGCCACAAAAAATCGAAATTCGAATATACGTAACCCGCGAAAATTCAAAAGTCGCGATACTTTTTGAACACACCTCGTATGCATTGTCACTGCCCCTTAATCGAACGAACTGATACGATAAAATATTTGGGAATGATGATTTCGAGCAACCTATCTTGGCAACCGCACGTCAATTACATTGCCAAGAAAATGAGAAAGGGCGTGGCAATATTAAGCCAGATAAGAAACTCAGCGACAGTAGCACTAAAACTCGAAGTATATCGTGCACTTGTGGAGAGTTACTATCGATATGGACTAACGCTATACGGTGGTTATTATCTGACAATATTACAGCCATTAATCGTCCTGCAGAAGAAAGCCATAAGATTGGTCTGCGGTGCTGAACGCAGCGTTAATGCAGCAACACTTATGGACAGTTTAAAGGTTTTGCCTTTTCGACATCAGTACGCATAATCAGTGCTCTCCCATTTTCTTCTGAAAGAGGCACATGTTGGGCGTGAGATACAAAATAGACAAAGATCAAGTCACCAATATCTTACCAGAGCACGCCAACATGGCACCCTCAATTTGGAAAACATAAAAAGTAAAACCATGAAAAGACGGGCTGCCAGTCATTTTATTAAGCTATTAAATAGTTGTCCTGATAACATACGACAACAAACAAATGAGACCACTAGACAAATCAAGAAACAAATACGAGAACACATTACATCACTCAGCCAGGAGCAACTGTCCAGGTTAATTGAATAAACTAACATTCCAATAACACAAAATGTATGACACTTAAAAACTACGCATTACGCACAAACACATCATCACATGAAATGCAAACACAGACAACATGTAACCACCGTAACGAGTTTCCACATGAACGCCCACACACATTTCAGCAGCCATGAGACAGCACAACTGCACGTATGCAGACACGCGTGTGCAGATATATATATATGTGTGTGTGTGTGCACATGGTGTTATAGTCATACGTGTCGAAGACGTGACATGTGGGAGACAGCGACGCGAGCCTACACATTGCGTCACTTGGCGGCCTTTAAGCGTACTGTCCATGGCCGAGGTGGGTGGCCATATCTGATTATCCACGAAGACCATGAAATACAACTTCAAGCGACCACTAATATTATATATTTCGACCAGATCTCTGAACACTCAGGCAAAATATTATTTACTGGCTATTATTATCATTATTATTTTTTAACTACTATTATTTTTTTTAAACATAAATATGATATGTAGGTAACACGGTGCTAAGAAGATGGAAAGAAAAATAAATCATATGTATTGGATGCTCCAGTGCTGCGTACACAGGCTTTCAGCCTTACGAACCACACGACTATAATGTTGTAATACACATAAGATACTGTAAATAAAACGCACTTGAAAAAAAATATATAAATATATATATATATATATATATATATATATATATATATATATATATATATATATATATATATATATAATAGAGGCACGTGTGCGGCCGTTTACGAACAAATATCCCGCTGCCGGGACTACTTAGTTCCGCATGAACGCCCTACGCGATGAATGTGGATAACGACATAAACGCAGATCTCGGACCGCCTCGGATAACGGTGACTTGTCTGAGTATAGCAGACAAATATATATATGTATATATATATGTATATATATATATATATATATATATATATATATATATATATATATATATATATATATATTATTATTATATTAGGAGGACTTTACAAGGGCCCGCTCTCAGGTGGCGTGTTCAAAGCTGCACAAATACTTGATGTCAAGTATCTCTGAAACAGTGTCGTGTACTACTAATCGGCTGAGTGAGCGTACCTCGTTTCGCTTGCTCTTTACACTGATGCCACTTAACTCCTATGTCGGCCGAACGAAAGATACGTTGGCTTTGTCTCTTTGTCACGACCTAGTCTCCCCTCAGTGTTGATTGTTTTTGTGTTTACAGCTAATGGCGTCGTAAGCGTGCCTAGCCTTAGACCAACAATTTGACAACACCTGTCGTGAGTGCTAATTGACTACCAACCAATTATTCAATCTGTCAACGTTTTTTCCTTATGATTGAACAATCTAGTTTTGTGGTTTATATATATATATATATATATATATATATATATATATATATATATATGAATAAACCATACAAATTAAGTAGATAGCTATTACATGTATGCCTATATATATAATAGATGCACATGCATTCATATCTGCAAATACATGTACAGAGACAGATAAATAGAAGCGGTAGCTATTAGTATACGGGCAGGGTCACGGGTGTCCCATGGCAAGTTCGCCATGGAAACTGCATGACGGTTGGATAGCTAGAGGTCAGTCGGCTGTCTGGCAGGTTGGTCGATCTTCGTTGCTTCTTCAACCACTCGTTTCCCGGCTGTTATGAGCAGCGCTAGTATCAGCATCGGAAGTGAGCGGCTCTTGGACGGTGGACGAACGTGGACGCCAGGGATAGTGGCGAACTAGTGGGAAGACATGGGACTGATATGTCGCCTCTCTCCCGCCCTTCCCACCTATCTATTTATAAGTATCCTATATTTCTCCTTTCTCCTCTCTCTTTATCCTTATCGTTCTCTTACTCTCTCTCTCTCTTTCTCTCTCTCTCTCTCTCTATATATATACATGCCCTTTGCTATTCCTATCTTTCCTTCTCTATGTGTGTCGTTCCTCTTGGCCGCGACCCGTCGACCTGTGCAAAGAACGCCAAGTAGGACCGGAAACGAAGAGACGTACAGGAAACTCAGTCAAGCGATTTCCACCTTCACCATCACCACTACCGCCCCCACCACCACCACCCCCAGCGCCCCCCGTCTCTCCCCACAATCGCCGCAAGCAGCAGCAGCGCCATCGCCAATCATGAGTGCTACGGCGACGTCGGCCAGAATTGGGGCAAACGCCGCCGCAGCCACCGCCGCCATCGGGGGTTGCCGCTGTCCGGCGGAGGAGCCCGGGCAAGACGGAGGGTGGCTGCGACGGAGGCACAGGCGGCTGCTTGCTGTAGCCTGTGGTCATGGTAACGGCAGCGATGGCGTCGACGAAACCTATGGACGATGGGGACCAACGGCCCGAGTTGAGCCGACCTAGGCCAGAATAGCTAGCTGCTCGCTGCCAGCTGAAGGAGCTGTTGTCGGGCAGCAGACCTCGTAGCGCCCTTAGCCTGGCGGCCGGGGCTAAGCTGGGTTCCGACCGACCACGACCATCAATCAGCACAACCATCAACGGTTAGTGGTTGTGCAGCCACCACACACATATGTGTGCTTGTCAGGGCCTCGACGACCATCCCGACCTATCGAGGCACCATCAACAGTAGCCAAGCCGTTGGCCATGGCCATGGCTAACTGTTGCTGCTGCAGCTGCTGCTACTACCACAGCCGCCGCCGCAGGCTCACCATCGGAAATCAGTAGGAGAGCGCACAAAGACGAGGGTGGTCGTCGTCACCGTGTGAGGAACGAAGCCGGGCTGAGGTTTTCGCCGTTGTCATGGCCTTTCCCGAGGAAGAAGAGAGGGCAACCGAAGAGAGAGGAAAGAGAAAAGAAAAATGCAAAAAGAAGAACACGAGACAAAAAGGAAAAACAGAAGAAAAATGCTGGAACGAAGATGAACGAAAAAAAAAGGAAATGAAAAAAAAAGGCAGATGAATTAGCGTCAAAAATAGCAGATGTAAGGGCGGAGATGTAAGAAGGTAAAAAACAAATGAAAAAAAATAGGAAAGGGAAGGGAAATGAGTGAGTAAAAACAGTCGAAGAAAAAAGAAGAGTAAAAGAAAAAGTGAGACGCCATAGGAAGAGAAGGAGCTGAAAAAGAGAAACTGAAGAAGACGGAGAACTTCCCCCCGGAAAAAGTATCCTTAGTCGCCAACATCATAAAGACAGCCGATGGTGATCTTTAACCCCTCACTCCTCTCCCACGCCTTCCTCCATCTACTTCCACTTTGCCGTCCGCGGCTCTACCTTGTCATCGTCTATGGGCTAACCCCCTCTCGTCGTGTCCACCGATGAGGCCATCGTTAGAGAACGATCGACTTCCCAAAGCTCAAATATAAATGTCTTCTCAAGCAACACATTCTGTCTCTCTCTCTCTCTCTCTCTCTCTCTCTCTCTATATATATATATATATATATATATATATATATGTGTATATATATATATTTTTTGGAATTTATAAGATTAGATTTATTCATTGTAATTAATCACTAACGGTGGGAAACATGACAATTGGGTGCCTGCGAACGTGTGCACATTTACGAAGGGTCCAGTGTAGGAACCAACTATCTCTGGAGGGTTCCCCTGACCGAGATATATATATATATATATATATATGTGTGTGTACTGTATTCTTCGGCAACACTTGCTATATATAAATATAATTTGTAGCATGCATTTTATTAACAACTCTTTATTCAAGCATATATATGTGTACGTATGTGTACAAAGAACACTAGTAGTGCTGCTACTGCGGCTGCTGTTAATCAAGACAATTAAACGAGCTAGGCAAACAGAGAGAACTAGTTAGCAGGCCACAGATGCGCGAGACCCGCCAATCAGATGCACGACTCTGTTAACCTGCAATAACAAAGCAACAGGTACGTTTGTCTGCGACAGCAGATCTACACGGCCAACCTTCTAGTCCAGACTGGCGCAGAGACAACTGCTTGCAATCAGTCATTGCATGTTTCCAACATAGACGTGCTTTACCGGAGTAATATTAGAGAAAGCTGTTGCATTGTTGTGTGTGCGCGAAAAATACGAGTAATTCCCTTCGAGGGCGTCTAACTCAATGACGACAAACTAGACTCAGATACCGCATACAGGTAGACCGCGTATGCTAACCACGTAACTTCTGACTGCTCACACGTCTGTCTACCTTTATAACTACGCCTCTGCCGATCGGCTGCTTTACGGAAATGTGCCTGTCGAAAATAGCATGTCGCCTGCTTCTACGCAGTTCCATTGTAAGCGAACAAAAAGAAACGTGCTAACAAAGCATTCTAAACCAGCCAAACCTCTTTTGCGCCCTTCCCAGGGCGGAGGCAGGAAGCGCAAATGTGCGAACACCTGTGGATTCACTAGCATTACTACGACTTCTACTCTTCGGCTATATTCGCTATCTAGCTTCTGCAAGACTCCCAGAGTCATACAGCTACCTGCGCAAGTCTCCTTCCAAAATCCTTAAACGTTTTTACCAGCCAGATCGTACCGTGCGTGCTCACACTGGCTTTATCTGGAAGTTCTGCAGCAGAGCCCTGTAGCAGCAGGAAGAAGACAGTGCCGAAATAAACAATCCGCAATCGAGGAAGTAAATAAAACTCTTATCTTGAGCGTGAGTCGATCTGCCGCATAGTAACGCTTCGATTCTTTCGAACGGTGCATTAGCCGCCTAAGCTATCCCGCATTAATTAAACGGCGTCGTGCGCAATTTGCATTGTATTAAGCGTTGCACGTCCAGTTTAAGGTAGTAGCAATAGTCAATGCAGGGCCCCTCCGAGCCATCCTTTACGTACTTTTGGTGCCATTTTCCGCGAGTCAATTTCAGCGAATCTCTGTAGCCATTAGATGGAGCCTCTAGTACTCAACGGCTTAGACCGGGGGCAACGCATACCCTGTTGAAGCAATATAGTTAACATTTGTAGATTTATATATATATATATATATACATATACTAAGCCCCGTACGATATAGTGTCATACGTGCATAGTTATGATTAGTTGGCTGTTTATTCTGACATAAGAGCCGCTTGTCACCTTAGGTGCGAGCAAGGCTGAACGAATACACTTACTTCCCTCGTTTCCGTAGAGTCGAATGTATGTCACCCCCCGGGCGCCGGTTTTGGCGGTAGTCCGCCGCTTTTTCCTGCAAAATCCTTTACCAACTTTTCATCTGTACATATACACGCGACCTTGCTCCTGTTCTGCTTATTAACTTCGGGATGGCTATCGGCCACTAATGATCGTTTATGCATCTGGCTCTGACGAAATAGTGCCTAATCCTTGCGAGGATGATCCCTCCTGACCCTAACTCTAGACCAGCCCGTTTTGCCTGTGGCTGCTACTGGCTTCGGGTGTGTTTGATCTCGAGTTCGATCCCGCGTGCAAGAATCTGTTTCTTGTGTCCGAATATGCCAGGATTGTGTATCGAACGCACTAAAAAAAATATGACACTGTTTGGTGGTGTGACACTAAAGTTGTGTGTCTTGACTTCTTCGCTGTCAACAGGATTTGTTATTAAACAGTCCCACACAAAAATACACATTTATTTTATTTCAATTGTCTGTAGTCAGTTTGAATATGGCGCCACTACTCTATGCACAACATATGCCCACTGTGCAGAAACGAAAACCATCATCGGTTCTACTAGCACGTTCGCGTTCTTTGAATGGCATTTTCTATCACGATTTGGGTGGTCGAGGTTTATTGACAACAGCGAAGGAAGGCCAAAGACGTTAAATCGCACAAAATAATGTTTAGCAACGAGAATATGTTGTTGTGATGGACCGGGCATTTTTTCGTAGTGGTTGTATATATATATATATATATATATATATATATACATATATATATATATATATGTGATGGAAGGCGAGCACTGCCGAGTGTGCAACCGTATTGCAATTGATTAATAAGTCATCACGATGTTTTATGTATATATATATATATATATATATATATATATATATATATATATACATATATTATACGCATATGCCCCTGGAAACATATGTACGCACACCTGTTTGGCCCTCTATGTGCGTGATAAGGGTGGTCGACTTCGGGAACTTTCCGACGAAAGTTCTTGTCAGCGACGATGATTTGGCTCAAGCGACGAAATCTAATTGCTTGCTCGTGGGACCTCTACTGGTCTGAGTATATGTAGTTAGGGCATGATGGCGTGGCTATTATTTTTGGCATCTTTGGCATAATTGGCAAGGTCAAATGCATGTCTGGATACATGGGAACATTTTGAAGGTTATTGTTTTTCTGCTTCGGTAGCCTGACACGCGCCGGCATTGAGTACGTAGATATCTTATGCACGCGTCTGAGCGACGCGTTGTCCGAACTCAATGAATATGTCAAGACAACTGTTAATTAAATTGCACAAAGGTCTCAGGGGATATCATCGCTTAGAAAATCTGCCAACCGACCAGTAACGACGATGCACACTCTGAAATATCGTCGTTTTCTCATCGCCTACTCTTGAGTTAATCACGACAATAACAACGCAAAGCAAGGCGCCCGCCCACTATATATATATATATATATATAAAAAAAATTTGTTAGGCAAGCACTGCCGAGTGTGCAAACGTATTGTAAATGACTAATAAATCATCACAAGATTTTATATATATATATATATATATATATATATCACAGTGCTCTAATGAGATAGTTATCCTTCATTTAAAGTCACTGAACAGATAGTTTTTTGTCGATTTTGTCGATGTGAAACGTACTACTATCCTGCTGCTGTGCAATAAAATAAATATGTGGAATTTTTTCAACAAGTTGACAGATTTTTCCCTATTTCATTAATCGTCATCAAACAGTACCTAGGCCGAGAATTGGCTAGAATTTGAACTTGAACTTCCTGCTCTACCAGATTGTAACCCAGCCCTTCGGAGGAATCGAGAAAAGCCCTTGGCCTTTCCTAGTTCTTCTCTTGAGTTCGTCTTGTTCGTTGAAATGACACAGATGAGAAATGCTTAACGACGAAACGTCTCTTGTGTGCGCGTTTTATCCATATATATATATATATATATATATATATATATATAAAAGACCTGATCAAAGGCGTGATGCAGTGATGCACACCAGGTCTGCGTTGTGGCTAAAGCCACAGTAGTGCGGGACTTACAAACCCGCTAAAAGGTGGTTCTTTTCACTGGCCCTTGTCGGGGGTGGCTGCTCTCAAGTACTGCTTTCTTGAGATTGCTTTACCGGCCCATTTTGCTTGCTATTGAGGCTGCTCGAATTTGTGCAAACGTTATACAATATCTGATTTTTTAAGGACATGTATGCTGTGTGACTCTACGGAGAAGAACGGCGTGGAACGCATTGTCCGTCCCACGTCGCGAGTCCCTTTTGGGAGCAAAGTACACCGGTTTTATGGCGGTAAAGACCGTTCCAATAGGGAGGTGGTTAGCTACATGGTAACCTCGACGGAAGCGCGGAGGGAGTTGACGAACCCCTTGGACGCCCTTTTTACGCACAACACAGCCACGAAGGCCCCTAGGCGGCGGAGGCTCACGCGGCACTCTCAGCAGAGTGGTCGACACGAGGAGAGGGAGGTGTGAGGGAAAGCGTAGCCAGGCCCTCAAGGTTTTGACGCACTTCCTCGAATGGTGTACACCTAGACATAATTACCCTATCTGGCTGCATGTAAATTTGAAAAGAAATAGACGGAGTTAGACCTGAAGGCCTCCCTCACGGCTTGAAAGATATGTCAAGTGTTGTCGAGCCCGGGAGGGTAGGGAGGAATCCGGATTTAGTGGGTGTGTGAGTCCCACACTAGTCATGCGGGTTGCTTGCTGTGCATCACGCATTCCCGCAAAAAGTATCCAGGGTGACCCAGCTGGATTGCTTTCCGTCGCTGATTCTACTTGTTTAGGACATCTATTCTGCTGGTTAGTGTCTACTACGCGAGAAAATATTCGCAGCTCTGCTGGAGTTTTGGCAGGCTTTTTGCTGTTGAATTTAGAAAAGGCGCTTCAGGTCGTTTAGAATAATTGCCTCAATTTTTATTGCCCAGCCTGGGAGGTGGGGAGGAATCCGGATTAGTAGTTTTATGAGTTCGCGCAGGCTACTAGTGACGCATGAATAACATGCGTTCCCAAAAGCTTCGAAAAACGTATCTAGGGCAACCCGGCTGAATTGCTTTTTGTTGCTGGTTTTACTTGTTTAGAATACCCGTTCTTCCGATTCGTGGTCCCTCCGCCCGAGCTTGATTAAAAATCATCCTTAAGGTAGTTCTTTCGTCTCTCAGGTTTCAGGGAACTGGAATGGCTGCTGGAATAGCTGGATATGGCTGCTATGGAGGCCGTGCGACCAGCACGTGTGATGTTGAGAGCCATAGGTCTTTGTACAACAGGCCCGGCCGCACCTCCGCTCTCTCACCATAGTTGGCCCATTATAGGTATTCTGGAATAGTCAGCCGCCATTCACCTTTAAACTGCTCATAATGTTATTTAAAACTACTGGTTCCAGTTGGACTTCTGTTTTTCGACAAATTATGATTCTCGTACAGAATCGCAGTTGCAAGGCAAGCATCCGCTAGCTTCAACCTGCTGTCAGGTATGTGAAGCGCGTCTCCCATGATCTTCAAAGCTGTCCATTTTTTTTTCATATGCGGAGCCGGCTTATAAGTGTGTGAAAGACATGTGGGACTGAACAACCTCTCTTCAGAACGCTTGTTGAACGAGCTGAGCATTCTACTAGTTCAAGTGTTCATAGGTACCCCATTACTATTATCAATAGAGGCTATCAATAGAGAGATCATCGGGGCAACAATATCTTCTCAGTAGGCCAGAGTTGCTGTAAAAGCGCAGGGAAGCAGAAATCAGTGTACGTCTTTTTGGAAGCGCGTCGATCGGCACGAATTCTATAGGACTACAAAAAAGTTTTTCGGTTTTGTCCGTAGAGAATCATTAAAAAAACCGATTTTTTTTTTTTGTAGACCTAATAGTTAAATTGGACTCGCAAAACACGTTCACTACAATAAGAAAAACTATCTTTGAGAAGGTAAGAAATAAGACTCCACGACATCTGCCTATCTTTTTGGCGATAGTAAGGAGATTATTTATTTCCGGCACATAGGTATAGCTATACGGTGGCATTCTGGCCTTTGATCCTACGTCCCAAACATATAAATTAATAGAGGGGCAGGGGAAGAACTGAATGATTGTCTCACGCAAATCCTCACGGGACATAGAGACTTTAAGAACTTCCTCAATCGAATTGAAAGAGCTACCGGGGTGAGCTGTGTTCAGTGCCAGGAAGAAGCGAAGGGCGATTCGACTTACACTCTTCTTAAGTGCCAGGTACTGAAAGGGCTACGCCACAACAATTTCAAAACTCAGGGACAAATTGATTGATAAGGAAGACGTTACGGGAGTCAATACCCCCTAAAGGAATTCCTATGGAGTCCATAGACTGCATATGTGGCGTGACTCCTGGGTGAAAGCTGGGAGCAGCTACGGGGGTACTAAAGAAAAATAGGCTTTAAAGATGAGGCTCATGAGAGCTAGATGTCCGTTTGCATACTAGCATATAATATGGCTTTTAACGCAGATGTGGAGACAAAGCACGCCAACAGATAAAGGAACACGTGATTTGAGTGGTACTCGCCACTTCTTCAAATTTATATTGAAGTAAACATATGTATGCATGTATTTTATATACATATTTTTTTATAGCCACGCAAAATACACGCCCATCGGTCTGGATAGTGTGGGACTCTCAAACCCGCTAAAAACTTGGTGATCCTCTAAAATAATTTTTTTTAAGGAAGTTGTTTTTAATTCTAGACCATTATCCGCCCCTTACGGGCTTGAAACTCACCGTGTGGTATATCTTCAATCCACTGAGGGCTAGACATGTTCTTGTGACAGCATGGCCACTGATTCTCAGCGGTATGGTGGTCCCCTAACCTACATGACCGTGTTAGCTGTACTATGACTTTAGTGTATGTGAGGAGCCGCTAGTCCGATTTTCAATCGTCAGATTGCTGACGACATTCCTTGCTCTTCCGTCATCTTTGTATTTGCCCTTATAACGCTCTCCACAATTGCAGCGCTTGCGTACTAGCTATTTTTAGAGCTGAGCATCCCCGAGAGTAGATCTCTCGTTGCACTGGTTTGCACGTTTAGTCAAGTTCATACATAATTTCCTCGTACTAGCATAAGTTCTATTTTATGAGGTAGGGCAGTATTGCCTCCGTCCATGGTCGAGGTGCCTCCAGTCCATTCAGCCTCCCCTCTTTCTAAAGTCTTCTTATTTTCTTGCATCATATAATTCTAGACCCCTGATCTCGGTATAAAGGTATGTTATCTTATGCTCTTTTTGGCAAAGGTATCTTGCGAGCAATTTTCAAAACATTGAAATCAACCTCTGCGGTTTGATTGGCGTTTTCGTATTTTTGATTTTCAGTGCAATTAGTTCCCACGCCGAAGGCCCGTGGAGCAAACTTAAGTCAGCAACTGAAATTTGGCGCATTTGCCCGGTCAGCCTGATTACCGCTTGGTGCATTTTGCCCGTTACATAATCAACGTGGGCTGTACAGCTCAGGTTTCAAGCATTACTCCAAGGTATTTGGTCTGCTTGTTTTTTTAGATCATGTGGCCGTCCACAAGGTTATACAGTTCCCGACAATGTTTTCTGCCATTGGAACGAACGCCTCGCTCTTTCCCGGTGCTAACATTAGAAGATGAGACTTCAACCACTGATTGACCCCCTCCCCAGGGGTCGTAAAAAGACGTTCTCGAGAAAAGGCACGTCTCGCTTTCCGTATAGGGAAGGTTAACGTCCAGGTCATCAGAAAGATATGCGTAAGTTGCACAAAGCTAGCCAGCATAACCATACAGAGTTTCTTTTTTCATCGTTAATTTCCACATTTGTTTACGCGTTCTTTCCTTGAGTAAAGCCCCGCCTTGCATTTGGCAGCCCTGTCCTATTCTGTGCACTAAGAAAGCAGATTCCGGAAAGGGCAGAGCTGAGCGCGGGAACTTTTTAAAAATGTGAGCTGATTATTTCGATACCATATATATATATATATATATATATATATATATATATATATGTGCGTTCGGGAGACAGAGGTATTACAACTCTAAACATGGCTATTTGATTTGCGGGGATGGGAAGTTGTCTCCATTCTCTCCACGTCACACGATGATGCGGTAAACAACGCAGCCTGGAACTTTATGTTTAGTTTGTAGTTTGCCGGACTCCAAAAAGTCGCCTTTACCCGTATCAACGGTAACATACTTCGCGTTGTTCTGCCGAACCTTTATTTAATCATAATAAATACTATTATCTTACGACATTTCTTAACGGGCACAAATCATCGCATAACTATTGTTCGGTAAGAAAGATGGGTTCCTATCAACCAACGGTGATGAGAATCTCAACTAGCAAGCAAAACGCCAATATATATTGGATGAGCAATGTAATGATAATAATGAGCAAAACGCCAGTAAGTATCTACAACGATTTAATGCCAGACTTAACGGACTTTGTTGGGTCATTCCTTCAGCAAACAGACTCGTATTTATTCTTTTTTGCAATTTGTCCACCAAGGAGCGCCGTCGAGTGCTAAGATTATTCGTCAGTTCTGCATGTTGTCTTTGCTGTGGTCGATGTTTACGTGCATGTAAATTGAGGCTTTAAATAGTACTCTAGACACATTTTCTCTACGTGATGTAGCTTACGAATTACCACTATGTGTTTGTGTCAGCAGGTCTTCTGCCAGGTCTCGTGTCGTGTCGTAGCTGAGCTACATTGAGGTTCATGTGAGCCTCGAGTCTTGTCGACCTCAGGTCGTCTTTTATTTAGTAGCAGCATTTACCATCATCATTTGCTGTGTGACGATGGGTCACGCGCTGTGTTGCTAGCTGTGTTTACTCTCTACATCGCGTCTAGCGACCTCGCATTGCTTATCACGCACAGCAAGTACTGCGGGTACGGAGTGCAGCGTCAGAGACCATTTGCTTGCCTAAACCCTACGTTTATTTCGGCCGGCGCTGACAATGCTCTTACGTCGTCAAGTCTGTCTGGGTGGAGGTCTACGAGCCCGCTAATGTGCCGGCAAAACAAGAAATCTGGCCTACGGCTTGTGTCGAACATCCAGTCCCAAGGGGTGTCAAGGAGTCACTGCTGACTCAGTCACTGCTCGTCCCCGCGGCCTGCAGCAGGTTATACATCTAATTGCGACACACTAAATGTCGCGCACCCTGCGCACTGGATGGTCAACCAAGCGCACGATTGAGTCCAGGAAGTCTTGGACCCGCAGATTAGAAAGAACACTGCTGCATTGTGTGAGCAGAAAGACTCTTGAAAAAATCCTGAGTGTTTTTTAGCAGGCGTCCATAACGCTGATCATCAAATATTGCCGAACGGACGTTAGTATAGCCAATTTTAGCTAACGTTTTCGGGCTGACCCTCAACCAAGATTTAACGTCTACGGAACAGTTTTTCGCATTGCTTCATAGACGAACCCTTATAAAAACAAAAATGCAACGGTGGGGCTCGAACCCGCCCACCTATGTGTCTCCTCCGGTTGCGAGGGCGAGGCGCAGACTTAAGCCACCACGCCGCCGGACTCGACAGCAAATTATAGCTAGAATTAAAAACATTTTTCAAGGAGGTTGTTTTAGTATTAGCTAGCAGCGAACAAACCGCTGCAAGGTTCGCTGTTGTCGTAGCTGAACGTTTCTCGGCAGCGGATCGTAGGATACGTGCGTCCCCGTCGCCTGAGTTACGTCAAGGTAAGAAGGAAACCAGCACGTCACGATGTAGCGTGTGTGTGTGTGTGTGTAGGTGGCGCTCAATCGAGTAGAGATAATGTTCGCAGGTATTTTGAGGAAGCTCCGATAGGCACCCTGAACAACGTGTAGGCTAAATTGGTTTCGGATTGCGGATATGTCAGATCTAGATCGTCGAACTTCCCCTGTTAGTTCGATGCGGCGTTGCGTCATATTTAAACTTTAAAACCACTAAAACTTTACATAAAACCAACCGTTTATATAGGAGGCAAACGAGCGCAGGTCCAGGTAGGTGCAGCTAGCGGGGTCATTGCGGGGGTGGGTGGTTGGTTGTGGGGTGGGGAGTGATCTGACTGTTGGAGAAAATTTCAACTATTGCGAAAGCTTCGCTTTATATCAGAGCGTGCCGGAACGATGCGGAACGAA
The DNA here is from genome assembly GCA_003439945.1 of Dermanyssus gallinae. NCBI lineage: Eukaryota > Metazoa > Arthropoda > Arachnida > Mesostigmata > Dermanyssidae > Dermanyssus > Dermanyssus gallinae. The sequence continues at coordinate 60,688 of QVRM01006757.1, forward strand.
AGTGGTGATGTAGCCTTACAAGCTCAACACACGGTTAGTGCTTGAAGACTGGCATTCGGACGACTAGCACTTTCACAGTTCCAACACCTTAACTAGCGTTGCTATTGCTAAGCGCACCCAGGCGCAACCAGTTGTCAACTCCGAGACGGCGATAATAAGACGGGGTAAACCGATCGGTTTTAGTATCAATCTATCTATCTGTCGCTGCTCGTACAATGTCCGCCAGTAAATTTGCCGTCGTATCAGTTCACATACGGCGGTTGGGTAGGATTTTCGCTTTAAGTTGCAGTGGCAATGTCTACCGCAATACAGACAGCACGACAGCCCATCCTGTAGATAAGCTGACAGAAATATTTTGGTCCACTTGGCTAGTTTCCAGTTAGCTTGGAAACAATCTTGGCTCCGGGTATAGAGGTGTGTGGCGCGTATTGGTTCTTGGCGTGACATGATCGTTGTAGAAACGCGCACACTTAGCAAAGGAAGTATAGACCTAAAAAAAGTATGTACAGTGGCGTGGTGGCATAATGTGGCACAATTGTTTCCGAAAAGTGCACGCTTCACAATGAACTCAAACTGTGGTGGGCTGGGATGTGTGTGCACATGTGTGTGATAGGCTAACAGACCAGCCAGTGATTACTAACCCATTACAGCGCAGACGTTCAGTTTAAGAATCAAAGCATACGAGTATCTAAGAAAAAAAAAAAAGGATCGGCTCGACCATAAGCTGATGAGGCCAGAACACTAAAGTGGCACAATCTGAAAACAAATCGAAACCAAGGACAACAGTAGTAAGCCAGCTTGTGCCAAAAGATGACAAACTGCACCGCCGCCAAAATCCCAATGTCAATTGGGCTTTGATCCCTCATGACAGGGAGGTGGTGGTGGTGGTGGTGTTGATTGTGGCCACACACGTGTTTGTGTGTCTGTACGTAAATGGTTTTTTCGAACGGTTTTTGCTGCAAGAAAGTTACTGAGGCGCAAGCGGTTGCCGTCTTCACTGGTACAGTCTTTGTTCTTGTCATAATTAAACTTTTTTTGTTATTTTTATTATTACTATTATCATCATCATCATCATCATCATCATTATTATTATTATTATTATTATTATTATTATTATTATTATTATTATTATTATTATTATTATTATTATTATTATTATTATTATCATCATCATCATCATGATTATTATTGTCGTTACTGTTGCCTACTATGTTGGTGGTGCTGCTGTTGTTGTGGTTGTTGTCGGCGTCGCTGGCTGGCTGAGCAAAGCTGATCCCAATTCGCTTCGTCCCTCGAGAGAGCGGTGCGACCGGGAGTCGGTGTTTGAACGCAATGAAATGCCAATTTTTCGTATGACGTCGTACTGACAGAGCGGCCGCAATCGCAGAATCGGCATGGTTTACTGGAGAGGTGGGCTAGTGCGCTAGTACGTATGGTTGTCATCTGCCGGAGTGTTGCCGGTTCGATGCGCACTTTCGTATTGGCTTGTTGTTGTTTTTGTTGTTGTTGTTGTTGTTGTTGTTGTTTTTGTTGGGGAAACCCTAGACGTCTCAACATACGTCCGGCTTGGGCGCCTCATTGCAAACATATTTCACGGCTATTCCAAGCCTGTAGGGGAGACAGAGGATAGTCTCCTTCGAGATGTGTGACTTCTGTGTTCTTCTTAATTCTAGCAGTCCCAGCAGCAGCCTTTTTGTCAAAAATCAATTTGAAATCACTGTGTGCTACGTACGCCGGGCGCAGGCCGTCGACACAAAAGACGACAGTGGTACGTGGGGAGGGAAGCGCAGAAGCGCTTCGACCTGAATTTAGGCCTGAATCGACTCAAGGCCATCGTCGTTGTTGTTGTCGTCGTTGTCGTCGGCGGCGTCGAGACAAGCGTCGGTCTTGGGCGCCCCATATGCGCTCCCTCGCCCCCGGATCAGACCTGCCTGCTGTCTTCTTCTGGCTCGGGCTGCTTGGTGGCTCCGTTTTTTTTTTCTCTCGCTTCTCTTGCTTACTCATTCTCTGGGCTTTGGACCATGTCAAATCTAGGCAGGCTAGCTGCTAGCGGCTGAGGACAGACAACCTGATGAGTTGAGGACGCTCGCTGAACAAACAAAACTCCGGCTGGCTGCTGACGACCCAAGGGGAACGACGTTTCGATAGCGAGCGCAGTGGGCGGGTGTGCGTGCGTGCTGCGTTCAGACAGGCAGGGAGGCGGACAGGCTAACTGGCTTCGTGAAGGAAAATCCTTGGGGGCCGCCTCCCTTAAGGAAACCTACTCTTTTGGGCTGCTGCTGGGGGAGAGAGGACGGAGGGAGGGCGGGCTGGGCGACCGACGAACAGGAAAAGAAGGACAAGAAAAAATGAGCAAAAGAAGAAAATAAAGCAACCGACTAATGAAGAGGGTGTTGGCCAGTGGCGGGCTGGTTCAAAAGCCGTCACTCACCATGGTCATCATCATCATCATGGTCATCATCATTATTATTATGCCAGCCCTGAGTAAATCAACACAGCACAGACCTCCGGTCCACCAGCCAACGCAAATGCCAACGTGAGCGAGCAGCCGAGACCAACCAATGCTGTTGGACTGCGCCGACTTAGTTGGGACTTAGAGGCAGGATGGTTGAGGCCCTACTGTTGAGCGTATGCGAGCGTAGTGGTGTGTGTTTGTGTGTTAGCCTGTGAACAGTCAGACAATGCTATGGAGGCATGGAACGTGCCTTAGGTGATTACGCACCCCGCCACGCCGTTCGACTGCGGCGCCACTGAACTGACTGAGCAGGCAAACTCTCTGGCCCCTGATGGACAGGCACTACAGTCCACACAAAGGCCATAGGACCCGCATAGAGCAATTTGATTCGAGTCTCCGAGCATTTTTCAAGCATGCTTAGTCTACAGTCTTTTAGAAACTCCCTAACGTACTGCTTTATGCAGAGGAGCGGTCTGTCTAATGCGCATATATATATATATATATATATATATATATATATACATATATATATATACATATATATATATATATATATATATATATATATATATATATATGTATATATATATATATATATATATATATATATACATATATATATATATATATATATATATATATATATGTAGGCCAACGGAATCCATTGAATTTGTAGCAGGCGACATTGTAGCACTGTTTAACTATCAAGGTAGAACCGAGAGAACGACTCTAGATTCCTGAGGCCTGCGGGGTTAGCTAAGGTCGCACCCACTCGTTGGTTGGTTGTGATACCGTTTGTTCGGCAGATGTACAATCAGCACCACTACCGCTGATACCGTCGTCGGTTTGACTACCGGCTTCGGACCTCTGTCTAATGACTTACTTCGGAAATGCCTTGAAAGATTCGGCCGATCTCCTCTGCTGCCATTTAAACACAGGCAAGCAAAGCGATTAGGCCGAGGCCAGGCGGGCCGTTCTCGTTCAGGTGCCGCACGGCCTCGAGTTCAGAGGCACCGGCCGCACACAAAGCTTACAGCTAGAATACTCAGTCCTAACCTATAGCTTCGATGGGAGACTAGATCATGGGCCGATCGTTGAAATTTCCTACAGAACAGTAGGCCGCCCGCCTCCGATTCACAGCGTCAATAAAGACGTTCCAATATTAGAAGGTTAGCTAACTGCTCGCAGGACAGTTAGACTGGGCTAGCTGGAGGGTTGTTGCATCTAGCCTGCACTGCGCTAGCGCCATCAAAGCTCTGACGGTGGAAGACCTCTAAATTATCGTGACCCCTGTACTGTATAGGCCCTGTATAGTAAAAAATCCTTGGCTGAGATAATTTGTATAAATTATCTTCAACTGCTCGTCAAGAGCAAATAAGCCGTAGAGAAATGCAGACGGTGTGTCTACGTCCATACGTTTCTGGCGCTCACAGAACTCACTTGCTTATAATTCTCGTCTCCTATACAAACGCCATACATACATACACACGTGGTGGAGTATGCTTGAACATGCGGGTAGTGGGCTTTACTCTAATGAATGCTACGCAAGACATAGAGTAGCTCTGTGTTATCGCAATCAGTGTTTTTAATCCTCACAAGGCTGCCATGGGCTTGCTTCAGGTAACGTTGGGCAAGAGCGGCAGCCACGCAGGCCACACGGTGTGACAGCTAGGAAAAGCCGCTTCGGAAAAACGCCGTTTTTCCAAGAGAATGCTTCTTGATCTAATTCTGTCCCTGCTCTGTTCAAGCCAAGCTGTCTGTCGTCTTCTTACAACATAACTGAAGGTATCCGCCAGTATATATTCCGTCAATCGGATTCTCATTAATTGATTCATTCCCTGTAGGCCGGAGTCTCTAAAAGACCAAACTAGTATCGCACGTCTTCCTCTTGGAGAGGAGGTATACTACCCGACTGCGGGTTGATATGGAAAAACCCAAATGATATATATATATATATATATATATATATATATATATATATATATATATATATATATATATTAATTTACCCAATCTTGACCATAATAATAATAAGATTTTTTCTTTTTTTAATTTCAATTTCAAACGTGGTTTATTTACGGAACTGCATTTCACAACGCTTAAATTCTCGGTAAATAAAATAATTGTAAATAGATAAGCCAAACAACGAAGAAGAAAATCGCTCTCGTCTAAATCCAAGGAGTGCTCTGTATAGGCACTTTACACAAACGGTAATCACAGCGGTAATTGATCGTCACAATGACTTCAAAACAGCATTTGGTACGTTTGTTAGCGCGCCGAACAATATATGAGGTAACATACTTACAAACAGACACACAAACGAAATAGTCCACTAGTACAGCAATACGATGTCCTATATATTTATATTTATACATATTCTTAATTTAAATTATACATATCTTTTTCGAATGTTTACATTCGAATGGTGCAGACGTGTTTTGACTGAGCTCTGTGTTTTGTGCAAGTTTTAACTTAACTTTCGACTGTCTTTACGGTTGTGCTGTGGTGAGGTGATTCTACAAAAGCCAGTGCATTCGAAGAGCAATGCCGGTTGAACGGAGTCCGCCTTTAAAGCCACCAATTCCACCATTGGTAGCATCGGAGCCAACCGCAGAATTATCAGCTGATACCCGTGACGTGCAGAACAACACCCGTGACGTGCAAAATGACACCCGTGTCGGTGCTGCTACTGCTGATACTGACGTCACCAAGCAACAGCCGCCGGCATGTACTGACGACGGCGATGGGAAGGAGAAGAACAACAAACGGAAGGCCAGCAGTCCGCCTCTACAGCAGCAGCTGAGCAAGGCAGATGAGAAGAAAAGAAAGAAGTTGACAGTTTCAACAGCAAAGAAGCAGTCAGCTGGAGAACAACCAGAGGAGAGTGGCAACGGCGGTGACAGCGCGGCTCCAGCTGCAGCTGACTCCGATATAATTGTAGATTTGCAAAGAAATCAAGTGGTTGTTAGTGGAACGCCGCTTGAGGCTGGAGATGATGCAGGATGGTGTGAGGTAGGCGCTGGGGGAAAACCTGTGGTAGCTAAAGAAGCAATTACCAAGGTTCAAGTCAAAGAGAAAACTGATGCTGTAATATTTTCTTGCCGAAGATAATCAGTTGGAAACAAACTTTAATGCCATATGCGACGACATCGCGAAACATATTTCCGGTCCGGTAGAAGAACCTACTTTCACTAGAGCGGGAAATCTGGTTATTGTCGCAGAAAATCCTGAGGATAGGGCAGCTCTGTTGAGTCTGCAGTCGTTAGCCGGTGTTCCTGTCACTTCTCGAATAAGTGGTTCCAGATCGGTAGTGAAAGGCAAGATAAGCGGTGTGCACCCATCGTTAACAGAATCTGCTATTACCAGTGCTCTTAAACCGCTTGGAGTCACTGAAGCAGTTCGTGTTCGATCCAAAAACGCCAGAACGGGTTTTGTGATGGCCACGGATAATGTCATTCTAACATTTTCCGGAGCAAATTTTCCGGCTGAAGTACGCTTGGGTTTTAAGTCACACGGCGTGGTTTTCTACCGGGAGCCTCTCCATTGCTACCGCTGCTACAGTCTAGACCATCTGCAATCGGAATGTCGACTAACGAGTCCCCGATGCCGACGCTGTGGTTCCACCAGTCACATTAGAAAAGATTGCAATCAGCCCGCTTGCTGTTGCTTATGCAAAGGTAACCACGAAGCGACATTTGGGTCGTGTGTGCAGCGGCTACATCGTATAGAACTCTTAAAGAAGTCCGCCAAACATGTCATTCAGAAACAACCTGAGGCCTTACCTGTTAAACTTTGCGCACCCGTGGTGGACATAAAGCCCGCCGCAAACTTTAGCAGGCGCAGTTTTGCCGCTGTCGTCCAAAATGGAGTCAAAGTTTCTGTAAATAACGCGCGCGATATGACAGCAAGGGAGCCCGCCCCAAGTCAGCCCGTAAATACAGTCGCTGAGAACGTGAGTACTCCTGCACTCAGCATATAAAAGATCCTGCAGTCGGTGACAGAAAAACTGATCCCGCGGATAGTTGAAACCATTGTGGCTCAAGTAGGCGCTGTTATCGAAAAAATAATCGCGTCGATCATCCCGGGACTGTCTCTGAACTCTCCGGCCGTACCTGCGAAACAATCGGTTCTCGCTGCCCAGTCTGATGGGATAGACATCCGTAAAGAGATAGAAAATGCTATAAAAGCGGTCTTCACCCCTACACAAACAGAAGACTCAATCGAAGACCCGGTTCCCTCGCGATCTCGTGTCTTAGATGGCTCACAGGTGGTACAGACTGAAAACTTATAATGACCAGTCGGCAAACTGATATCCGACGCTGGGTCTCGTCAACCACGCAGACAGAACAACCCGCAGGTCAATTACAAGCAGACACGCCCACTCAGCCGATAACTTCGAATCGACTACCGAACCAACCATTTCAAACCGACTCTGGCCAACCTTTTCACATCGCCGACTATTTTCCGAAAGTCGTGGAAATTAAATCTAAGCTAAAAATGATATCTTGCACATCCCGCTCTCTTAGAAGCCATGTTGCAGCAGAATTATCTAAAACTATAAATGATCTGTGCTCGTCTGCCTCACCGGAAAATTGGGAACGGCTATTTGCTTTCCCTTCTCTTGTGTTTAGCATCCCCGCAAAAAAAGAAAAAGGACGCACACTTACATCAGTTATTCGGGAAAACCTGGTACGCTTCCGTCGAAGAGCTAAAATAAGTGAAAACCCTCACTTGTGTGGAACAAAACGCGGGACGCCCTCGCCATGCGACACCGACTCCCGACGGTCAAAAATGGTACAGACGAAACTGGCTCTTGGAGATATTTCGTCGGCCGCCCGCACGCTTTTGTCTACTGACGAGATCGCCCCAGTCGATCCACAAACCCTCGAGAGCCTCTTAGCCAAGCACCCCGAACACCCCCCAGATACAACCTTCCCAGACGCACCAGCGACCAGCCCACCGGGATCTAAAATCTCCGTTACCCCAGCGGAGATCCGCAACGCAATTAGAAGTTTCCCCACTTGCTCCAGCGGGGGGCCCGATGGACTTCGCCCTCGCCACTTAAAGGATCTCATTGGCAGACAGGATGAAAACAGTAATCCCTTGCTGCTTTCTCTATGCCGCTTTGTTACTCTGGCCATCAACGGACATTTTATATTACCAATATTTTACGGAGCTCCTCTGATCGCTCTCCGGAAGAAGGACGGTGGAATAAGACCTATCGCAGTGGGGCTTACTCTACGAAGACTTGTCGGCAAAGTCCTTGTCAAGAAATCAATCAAAGACATTGTTGAGTTAGTTGCCCCACTGCAACTTGGCTGTGGTATTAAGGGGGGTACCGAAGCTGCCGTACATGCCACCGCAGCATACATTGAATCACACCGAGCCGCAAACCAAAAATGTTTGGTGAAGTTGGATTTTCAAAATGCTTTTAACATGATGCGGAGAGACCACATTTTAAACTCGGTTAAACGGCGAACCCCGGCGCTGTACGCCGCTATCTACCAGATGTATCGCTTCCCGTCCAACCTCTATTGGCAAGGAAAGACTATGCTGTCGAAGTGTGGGGTGCAGCAGGGCGACCCGTGTGGGCCTGCCCTCTTCTGCATAGGATTACATGAGCTTCAGGCACGACTGCAGTCAGAATTGCGACCGTGGTACTTAGACGATGAACTACTTGCTGGCGATTTGCCTGATGTCCTTTCCGACATTAAGAAGGTCCAGGACTTCGAGGCGGTCTCGGGCCTGAAGCTCAACGACAAAAAATGTGAGCTCCTTGTGTTATCGCGCAACGACAGAGAGGAAACTGCTGCCGCAGTGCGAGCAAAACTACCCAATATCAAGTGGCTAACAGAGGAAAACGTTGAATTGTTGGGTGCACCGTTAACTGACGCAGCAGTTGTGGGTGCCCTCCAAAAGAGGCTCACAGATGCAAAACGGTGGTGCAGTAGATTAAAACATCTAGACGCACACCCAGCCCTGTATCTTCTACGGCAAAGCCTTTCCTCGCCTCGTTTAATTTATCTTTTACGATGTTCTCCCTCGTACAAGAGAGATGACCTGCTCTACGTTCTCGACGAACTCTTCCGGACGACACTCGAATGCTTACTTAATGTGCGCCTAGGAGACAACGCATGGGCCCAAGCTACGCTGCCAATCAGCGCGGGTGGCCTCGGTGTCCGTACAACTAAAGATCTGGCCTTATCGTGCTACATGGGCTCGATCACAGATTTTAAACATCTAATTGTTTCCATAGTCCCGGGGGGTACATCGGAGGTGATTGAACGGGCTTCGCGTACGAGCCTGGACGAATTTGAATTGCGGTGGGAGGCTCTACCGGTTTCCCCAACGCAAGGGTCTCTCGACCGCATTGTCGTAGAGGGAAAACAGGCCTATCTCCTGTCTCAGGCGCAAACCACGGCTGACAAGGCTAGACTACGAGCTTGCTTCGATCCGATGAGTGGCAAGTGGCTTCAGGCCCTCCCCTCGCCGCAACTAGGTACGATGCTGGACAATAACACACTCCGCATCGTGTCTGGTCTGCGGCTGGGGGAGTCGGTCTGTGCCGCTCATCTTTGCAACCGGTGTCGGTTCCCCGTAACAACAACAGGGGTACACGCTCTATCGTGTCGATACAGCGCCGGCCGCCACCCACGACACTATGCAATAAACGACGTCGTCTGTCGTGCACTCCATAGTGCACAGGTGCCGGCTGTGAAAGAGCCACTAGGCCTCAGCGCCAATAGTGGGTTACGACCGGACGGCAAAACTCTAACCCCTTGGGAAAGAGGTCGTCTACTTGTATGGGACGTTACCGTGTCGTGTACATTGGCCAGGAGCTACGTCGCTCGAACAAGCCAGAAAGCTGGTGCTTCTGCTTGTCTTGCGGAGGACCGCAAGTTAGCGAAATACAGAGAACTCAATCCGCAGTTTATTGTCCAGCCAATTGCCATAGAAACTTACGGACCCATGGGTGAAGAAACGTCAAAATTTTTCAAGGAGCTTGGAAAAAGACTGAACGCAGTCACAAGGGATCCTCGTTCTGGAGAGTTCCTACTGCAGCGAGTATCGATCGAGCTTCAGCGGGGAAACGCGGCGTCAGTCGAAGGGTCTCTTCCCTCCGCCGAAGGGTTCCCTGAGATCCCGTAGGAATAGAGATGTTCCTAATACTTTGCTGATTAAAAAAATTTTGTTGATTGTCAAAAAAAAAAATATATATATATATATATTTATACATATATATATATATATATATATATATATATATATATGAAACATCGTAATAACCAAACTTGTCGAAATTGGAATATGCTCTCTTAGGATAACGTAGTGAGATATCTAGGAACGCGAATGAAGTGTCCGGCGTGATTGTGCCCACGCGCGGGAGCCTGTGCATGATGAAGGAGAGAAGCACACATTTGTACGTCTCGTCTAATTGGCTCGGCAATGCGTGTGAATACATCAAGGGATTCCCAATGCAAAATTCGGCCATTGATTATTTTTGATTGCAGGAGGTGTTCGACCGGCTGATTGCCGGCGTATTGGTGGCCAAATACGGGTTTCGAAAAAGCTCTGCGAACCGCAAAAGAAACTGCGCATATAGCTGTAACGCTGGTTCCGATATTTATAAAGAGCCCGCGTTTTCGGAGCACATCGTCACTGGTAACCCGGCAGATCAGGTCACCCCTAAAAAAGGTGCCTGAACTCGGACAACGAACGAAAGGACACAGCGGAGGACTGGCTCTGCTCACAGTCGCAGCAGTTCTGAAAACAGGGAATCCTTCTGCTCTTGAGACATTGGCATAGTTGCGCTCAGTTGCGCCTCTGATGGTTACTTTTGAATATATATTTTAGTAGTCGATACCATAGTGTCGTTTCGTACGTTTTATTTGAACCTACGTTATATATGTGTGTTGTACCTTGCAGACGGAAGGCTTTCGACCGTTTTAAGGCCGACTAAGGCAATGGTGCACAAAGTACCGTTACTGAAGTATCCTTTTCTCTTTCGTACTCTCGATCGATCTACATCTCTCTCTCTTTCTCTCTCGGCCTGTCTGTTGTGTAGGCACATGCATAGCCTTTGTATCAGAGCGTAAAAGTGGGTAAGGGATGAGATTCACTGCCATCGCTATCATCTCATCGTCACCCCTCTCATCATCAGCAATGTTTTTCAATTTGGTCATAAGGAACCCTTTGGAAGTCCGTACACCGGTCCGCAGGAGCGGCAATTGAGCACGTATGAACGTGCACATACGCGGAGCGATCGACGGATTGAGCAAGCGGGCACTGTTAGCGTTACAGGTATTCCGTTCGCGTGCCCGCTGTGGTTAACGGTGATGGTGGCGGATAAGGCGGAGGTGGGTGCAGCTAACAAAAACAATAGCAGCAGAAACAGCAGTCGAACCCGGTGGTGGCCCGGTAGGTGCATTCGCCCGAGCCTCGCGACCGGAGGAGACACATGCGCGGTGCGCGGGTTCGAGCCCCACCGTTGCACATTTGTATTTATGGGAATCATCCGTCTTTTTCCGAATTTTGGCTGAGAGTCAGCCCGGGAAGGTAAATATATATATATATATATATATATAGCAGGAACAGCAGCAACTATGATAGTAGTGGAACGACAGTCATACTCAACCTGACACACTGACAGACAGACATACAGACGGACTGACGGACGGACGGGAGGACATTGGGGGGACGGACACGAAGCACTGGCTGATCGAGTCCGCAAGGAGAAAGAGACGCGGAACATGGTGTGCTTACGAACCACAGATAGAAAATTAGATGGCGGAGCACGACCACAACGACGTCCAATCAACTCAAACGGGTGAAACAAAGAAAACGAACTCACTACTCCGGGGGGGGGAGTGCCGTGCGTACCAGACATCGGCGGGGGCGGAGGCGCAGCGAGCGCTCATTGTAAGTGTAATAATACGGCAATAATAATGACGGCACGGAGACTCGTCGAACCGCGCCGAACGTGTATGAGGCGCAGCCGCGCAGGGGAGGCGGGAGGCGTCCGTTCGACGAAGCCGCGGCGCACAGAAGAGAATGACACTAGAGACGATGACGAGTGAGAGAAATAAACGAAAGAAGGCGCCTCATCAACGCAGCGTGACGCCAGCCAGAATGACGTTGTCTCTATGCGTGTATGTACGTAGGGTAGGATAGGGTGGTGTGGGGATGGGGAAGGAAAAAAAAGGGATGCGGGGGTTTGTGATGAGGCAGTTCAAACGTTTGCTAGGCCGGTCCCAGGCGCGACGCCCATGGATGGCGTGGCATACCGGCTATCAATAGTAAGTGGAGAAACAATAAACTTAATTTTAACGACTGCCCGTACTGGTTAGTGAACTCTTGCTTTCTCTATAGAACCCTCTTTCCTTATATATATATATATATATATATATATATATATATATATATATATATATATTTATATATATATTACTATCAGATTGAACTATTCGCCAACGGCTCCTCAAACCGCCTTAAGGTTCTTATACATATATATAGGGGCGGAAACGTCTTGTTTAGGAGTGAAGATGAACGTTTTTTAAAGTATTTATTCTGCTTTTATTCCCTACGTAGTTGTGCAAAATTTACGTTTGCAGGAGAACCACGGGAGAACCGATTATACCGGCGCGGTTGGTAGAAAATTCTGCATAATCTGAATAACAACTGACAAGAGCTAGCGAAAAGCGAATAGCCTAGTTAAGGAAACTCATACAAAGTCGATATGTTGTTATGTCTTACTTTAAAGCTTTTGCGTGCAGAACCGTGAAGTTTTGTCATTAGGACTAAAAATTTTCGCTCATTAGACTATAAAATGCCGATCGTTTTCATATAAAAGTGATGGTGCTGCGTTACGTAGTTGCCAAGTAACTATGATCTTTCAACAGTCATATCGAAAGCGAAGGCATGCATATTTGCTAGTATTTAAATCTGCTTCAGCAAGGGTGTATGAGAAAGTTAAGTACATATTTTGAGGTTTGGTATAACTCGGCAAGACAATATTTGGATGGAAGGGGGGCGAAAATGCCTTGGCAAAATTTCATGGTTCTGAACGTGAAAGCTTTAACGTTATTATTATAATTATGGCTATTGAAAAAGCTTTGTTACTCGGCAACTACGTAACACAGCACTATTTAAAATGATGGGCATTAAATTTTCGTTTGCCTGATAATAGCTGTTTGGGCGTAATTATTTGTTCGTCATGGCAAAATTGTACGGTTCTGCACGTGAAAACTTCAACACAAGATATTACCATATGTCGGCTTTTTATGGCTTTGCTCAATCCGGCTATTCGCCTTTCGCTACCTTGCGTCGGGTGTCACTCAATTTTTCGCCGAACACGCCGGTACGATCCGTTCCTTTATGCGTTGACTAGTTCTTCCGCAAACGTAGACTTTGCACAGTTATGTAGGAGAAAAAGGCAGATTGACTATTTTTATAGAAGTCATCCTCATTCCCAAACAAGACGTTCCCGCCCCCTCCTTCCATTGGGAAAAATACTTTGTTGTCGAGTTCTACCAAACCTTGAGATAAGTATATAAGGTTATGATAGACCCTAGCTATATATATATATATATATATATATATATATATATAAGGTTATGATAGACCCTAGCTATATATATATATATATATATATACACTGCAGTGCTGCACATCTACAGTGGCGTGCATATACCGAGCAGGTTGGTAATCGGACACATACGCTTTACGGATGCGCCTTCTAGTCATTTACGGAGGGGTCGGTGCAGAAAACAAACTTCACGACCATACTCAGCGATGTACTTACCCGTTTACGACCACCAAAGGGAGGACGATAGAACAGCCATTTATAGGAAACTGCACACAGTTGTGCATGAAACGAGAGCCATTAGAGAGAACTGCATTACTTCGTGTTTTGATTCTACATCTGTACATGAATGTGTTCGGTGGCGACGAGCAGTTAAAGTTGAGAACCTGATTTTAATTAGAAGACTAGGCAGATGGGTTGCAATCGGCAGTGCCAAGACGGCAGGGATACTGTTAACAAACAATTTATTTGTTCGCAAACACCTAGTCACCCCAACTCGGTGAGCGCCATGAGCTTGTCTCTGTGGAGCGCAAATCTGCTTCAATACAATCTCAATGTCATAAATAATCTTACCATATTGCTCAAGAATCCTGAACCTCTTCTAAGCATTCAAAAAAAACTTGGTTGCGAGCGCAGTAACACTCTCGATTGTATATCTACCACTTCACATAGAGGAAAAGCGATCCAGCTGAATCCCCGTATCATTCATATTTCGTCGGCTAATCAATTCGGCGAAAATATTCCGCTATGCAATGGTCTGTCTCGTACCCACAAGCGACCTGTGAAGAGTAATCGCCGCAATAAGAGGCCACTGTAAACATGTGTTCCGCGCAGGCTGTTGGAAAGGGCTGCACAGCTGAAGCGATCTGCAGCAATGTAGATTGATACCTAGGAAATAGTCCTCGAGAACCAATTTACCTCTCGGCTACGAGCCGATCTGCGGCTTTAGAGCTATTTGGGACGCAAAACGATTGGAATCCCGCATTAGGTAAAGTAAAGAGCCTTGATTAAGCAAATACGGCGAAGAAGAAAGCATTATCAGCTGGATCGCATCAATTATGCAAGACTTTTTGCAAACGAGTATATTATTGCATCCAGAAATGTTCTATCGTAATATCTAGCTATACCCAAAGGACAGTGTTGCAACCTCTCATATGCATCTTGTACAGAGACTTGTTAAAGTATTTCCTTCCTAAGGAACGTAAACGATTGAAATATATTCATAAAAAGTATCCTGTACATGTGAAATCGAGAAATGCAATGTTTTGCATGTTTGCCATTATGGTTTTGGTGAAGACTAAACGCCTAGAGGTAATCGAGTTAAAATGCATCCTGTTTAAACACGGCTTGTGGCAAATGCCACAGTGCAGAAGTGCACAGTCCATACGAATTTAAGACTATGGCCGCTGGTTAAATTTCGTTGGTTAAATTGCACAACGCCGTATAATTTTAGCTTGAAGATACTGAAGAAGAGCTGAGAGCAGGAACCGTGGCTCGATCTAGGCTCAATCTTGGGGCTAAGGCCTATAACCACTAGGAAGAGAGAGCCTCATAAGCAGAATGTTTGCTTGGCCTACCGAAATGATACAATTTAAACCAGGCATATTGCAATATATTGCAACACCGTAAACGAGAAGAACATTATAACGTGTACCCTGGAACAGTCGCACGTCTATCAATGTATACGAACGTACCTAAATTAAACTTTTCGGGCTGATCCTCAGCCATGATTTAACGTCCCCGGTACTGCTTTTCGCGCATTGCTTTATAGAAGACGGACTCTCATCAATACAAATGTGCAACGGTGGGGTTCGAACCCGCGCACCTGCTATGTGTCTCCTCCGGTCGCGAGGCGTAGGCAAATCCACCCACCACGCCACCGGGCTCTACATACAAACGTATCTAATAATAATATTGAAAAGTATTATATATTACTATCATTGTGAACCAACTAGTTCTAGGGCGTTGGCTTCGTATTATTATTGTAAAAGTGCTTGTTGTTTCCTTGCGTCGTAAGCGTCTGTCTCTGAGCGTCGGCTTTAGACAACCAATCGGCAACCCCTTCAGATTGTTCCGTTTATCTATTGTAGAAGCAGCATTGTTATGCGTCGACCGACGTATCTCGTAAAATAAGAGAAAGATGGACAAATCGCGCGCGAACGAGAGCAAGGGAGAGAGAGAGAGGCGAGGGAAAGGGAAGTAAAGAGTTCAAATGATACAGAAAGTGCAACGGTAGGATCATTCGCCATCCTTTGTTATGTGGCCGGACCCTGAACGGTTCGCCTCTGTGTCCTTGCCCACATGCCCACAGCCCCACCCCCCCCCCCCCCCGCCCAGCGACGGATTTCGCTGTCGAACGTGGCGTATACTCGTGCTGGCTTTCGGCCATCGTCTTTGGGGGACGAGTGAAGGAGGAGACGGGGGTGAGGCGGATTTATACACACCTTTTTGTAGCTGACGCCTTTCGACGAAAGCAGTCGTAAAGATTTCCTGAACCCCTGAACTAAACTCCACTCCTGCTTCAGCGCCTTGTCGTCGTCGTCGTCTTTTTTGTGTTCGTCATCGTTGTTGTTGTTATTGTTGTTGTTGTTGGTGGTGTTGGTGTTGTTGTTGTTGGTGTTGTTCGTATTGTTGTTGTTGTTCATGTCGTCGTCGTTGTTGTTGCTGTTGTTGTTCATGCCGTCTCGTCGTCACATTCGTTGGTCGCATTTGTAATACAACAAACACCCGATTTGTTTGCTATTGCCATGCAAATGCACAAAGGCGCGACACTCTCACTTGCCAAATTTGCCAACCCACAACGTTATCACAGTGCCGCCGCCCCCACCCAATACCTCTCTCTGGTGGCGCCTGCCATCTGGCGACATATATCGGACACTGCGGTCCGACTCGATTTGATTTGCGGTCGTCCGCAAGGAGAGATAGGTGGTGCTACTGCAACTGCTGCTGCTGCCGCCGCCGCTCCATCACCTCCACCACCCCATGACCACCCCCACCACCAGCAATCTCTCCACGGTGGTTCGAGAGAGATGTCGTCGAAGCCGTGTCAACGCCGGGTGAAGGATCAATGACAGCAGCTGCAAGTCACACACTTGCTTCCAGGCACCAAAGCCAAAGAACGCGAGAGCGAGAGAAAGAACCACACGCCAAATCCGACGCGCGTGCAGCACGCTACAGGCGCTCTATAGGCATTGGCGTCTCGATGCCATTCGACGAGATTCGAGTTCGCATTCGATTTCTGTTCCTGAAGCTGAACGTCGCTAACTGAGTCTTTGAACTTGCAGGTAATGACGCGTGATATATCGTTCGTCATTCATGGCCGTTGCGTCGTCTTGTGGAAGCTGCTCGAGCGATCCGGTGATACTACGCACTCGCGCCAGACAGTAAGAACATTGCAGGACCAGCAGGGCATGCGCTTTCCTGATTTGTTTGAAGCACACGTTAAGTGCAGCAAATAAAAAACAATATGCGCATAGCACAAGCCAATTTTGATTCTGTATTGAGATAAAAATAATAATAATAATAATAATAATAATAATAATAATAATAATAATAATAATAATAAATATGTTGATTATCCTTAATAGATATCTGGAACATCTCCAGACAAGACATCTCACACAGTTCAAAGTCTTTGTCTATCACAGTCGCTGTTCAGGGGTTACGCTGTCCAGCAATACAAATACTCGAACCTTTTGCCCAGACAACAGGCCTAGCTCAGGGTGACAACCTGAGCCCTCTCCTGTTCTATATCCTACTGAAGGACCTGCCCGCCCAAATAAGAGGCCCGAGAAATCTAGTCAAAGTTATCTTGTACGCGGACGACTTGGTCATATATGGTCCAAGCAGGTTTCAGGTACAGCAAGCCTTAGCCCGTCTTTACGTCGCTGTAAATGCTTTGGGTCTAACGGTAAACCAGAGAAAGAAAGAAGCAATGAAATTCAGGAGGGGCGGCAGGATCAGTGGCACTGACACCTTGCGATACGCCAGTGTACCGCTCGCGTACGTAAACAGGTTTCCATACCTGGGGCTACTGTTTTCTTATAACGGACGCAGCTTCACAGCACACATTGCCGAGAGGTGCAGGAAGGCAGTGACTGCTGTATGGGCAATAAAATCGCCGCAGCTGTTGTCACTCGAAACCGCCTTGAGACTGTTCGATCTTAAAATAGCCCCAATCGCGTCGTATGGGATACGTGTCATTTCGGAGGAACTCACGGCGCCTCCTCGAACAGCTTAAGTGTGCTAAGGCCTCCTTTCTCAAGAGGGCTCTGGGATTACACATCTCGACCCGGAACCGCCTAGTATATCTCCTAGCAGACACACCGCTGTTCACTGAAGATCTGCGGTACCGCTTTGATCTGTCGGCGACAACGGCTTTCAAGGACAACCTCGAGTGCTGGGAGATAAAGTTCGCGGATATCGATGATAAATTCTTCGAAACTGGAGCTATGACACGTAACGAATGGAGAGGGGCGTATCGTTACAACCGTCATGTCGTAACCCGCTATGCCGTACACGGCTTTCATCATAAACTGTGTATCGTGCGGGACTTCCACGAACCAGATGACCATTGCAGGTGCTCTAGATGCAAAGCACACTGTGGAAGATACCACGCCGCTTCCTGTGCTCTGGTCCCTTCCCTAGGTAGCCTGACTGACCCCATCTGAAAATATTCGAGATGAGCACTTTCAAGTCTATTTCCATATAGGAGAAAATTGGGTTGTAGCTATATAGTCCGTGTAGTATATACTTATATACCGGATGTCTTGTGGGCTCAACCCCAAATGTGACACGACCATGCCTAATGGTGCAATTGTAGCCGCTATTGTATACAGTGAAGAGATATATATATTGTGTTTATACTACCTGGCAAAGGTGAATAAATGTTTGAATTGTAATACAAATGAGCCTCACGCGCGCGTGTCGAATGCACTGCCGGTGGTCGGGGAATGATAAAGCCTGTTTGCTGCTCGGCTGGAGGTCATTTGTGGTTCGACAAGGGCATCGAAAGTTGCTCATTTCTTGTTGCTCGTCGAAGTTGTTGTGTATCCGCCCTCGTAAAGAGTTTTGCTACGGGAGGAAGCACAAAGGTGTGAGGGGGCAACCCACACCGCTTCTCAACTGCCTGCACGAAACCCCGCTGCATCTTATCCAGCTGTTAGAGGCTCCCCCGGACCCCTTGACGGGTTCCAGACTCGACAGCCATAAACAGCAGCGGAATAACTGGCGACCTATACAGTTTTATGTAGTTACCGAAAACGATTTGACAGCACACGCTTACTTTATCCATTTGCACATCATAAAGCATTTGCGTGTCACGTTTGTTTGCCCTGCTGAGGGAAGTTCAGCTAAGAAGAGAACCACACGCCAAGATCTTTCGCTGTGTCCATTTTAGCTGGGGGGTGCCCGCCGTTCTCGCAATCTGATCGCGCATTACGAGACCCCAAAATTATAACGCCGCATCTGTTTGCAGTCCTATCTACCTGTTTTGCTCAACATGCAAAGTTTCTGAACACCAACTGTAGCTACTGTTGATCTTCTCGGTTTCGGACAGACAGGCATGTACAGCTTGATATCATCGGCGTAAATTGCTAGACTAACGAAGGGAGGCACAACGTGCTTTACCTGGTCAATGAAAACGTGAACAGCAGGCTACCCATCGGCAAGGAGTAGTACTTTGAATTTCAAAAACTGAACTGAACAAGGTGTTTTTTGGGTTTGTTTTGCTTAGAAGCGCCATTAATTAGCTATATACAGACCAATTTTCAAGCTAATCGGCGGCGCCGCTTAATGAGTGAGTTTTTTGTCTATCTAAAGAAGTAAATAAAACGAAGTTTGACGATTTTTAAGTAACCGAAAACGGGAGAACAACGAATGTTCTTTAAGTTCTGTAATAAAAGCCAAAATATATATTCTAAAGTGGTTGAAATGTTACTAACTGAAACACTTTGTATATGTGGTACTGTCGATTTAGCGACAGACGTGAAACGCTTGAGGATGACCCCTGTTTGGGAAGGCCTTCGACGTCAATAACAGAAGAAAACGTTACAAAAATCGTGATATTGTATCAACAATCGCCGAACTCCTATCCGGAAGAAAGTTGAGGACCTTTAGATAACTTACGGATCAATTGAGATATTCTTGGTCTACATTTTATAAGCCAGAAGTCTGGCAGCGAAGTTCGCTTAAAAATGTTAGTTAGCAAATTAACACTCGTCGGGAAATGCCCAAGAGGAACCTTTAGATGGTAGCGTGGATGGTATAATTGCCTTAGACTGATTACAAGAGACGAGCCATGGGGCATATTGTTATGACATCGAAACCAACGCCCAAAACTCTCAGTGGTGCTTCCAAAAAGAGAGCCAATTGAAGAAAACAGGGCAGATCCTCTGCAGATTTAAACACGTATTGGCACTTTTCGGTCCATCCTCGTATATATATACCGCGTGTTCAAAACGTATCGCGACTTTTGTGTTTTTTCAAAAATTATTCATTTATTCATGAATATCTATTTTGTCCCCTTCAAAGTAATCCCCATGAGATATTATACACTTGTGCCAACGGTTTTTCCAATCTTCGAAGCACTTCAAAAAACCATTTTTTTTTATCTTGTTCAGCTCCTCCTTCGATGCCGTCTTTATCTCGTCAAGCGTAGCGTAACGTCGTCCTTTCATGGGCCTCTTCAGTTTAGGGAACAAGCAAAAGTCACAGGGGGCCAGATCTGGGGAATACGGTGGCTGCGGCATCATTAGTGTGTTGTTTTTGGCCAAAAACTCGCGCACAAGCAACGATGTGTGAGCAGGGGCGTTATCGTGGTGCAAAAGCCAATTTTTGTTCTTTCACAAATCCGGGCGTTTCTGACGGATTGCTTCGCGCAAATTGCGCATAACTTGCAGGTAATATTCCTTATTGACCGTTCTACCCTGTGGCAAGAACTCATGATGCACCACGCCCCTGCAATCGAAGAAAACTGTCAGCAAAACTTTCACATTCGACCGAACTTGGCGCGCTTTTTTCGGTCTTGGTTCGTGCGGCAGCTTCCATTGAGATGATTGAGCTTTGGTTTCCACGTCATAACCATAAACCCACGATTCGTCACCAGTTATGACCCTCTGGAGCAAATTTGGGTCGTCGCGGACAGAGTCCAACATCTCATTAGCAATGTTCATGCGATGCTGTTTTTGGTCGCAATTGAGCAATTTTGGTACGAATTTCGCGGCGACCCGTCTCATGCCCAAATCATTGATAAAAATCGAATGGCACGAGCCAATCGATATGTTTAGGTCCTCAGCAACTTCTGTAACGGTGATTCGACGATTGGCCAATACCATTTTCTCCACTTCATTAATTTTTTCGTCTGTTGTTGAAGTGCTCGGGCGTCCGGCACGCTCTTCGTCGTTCACATCTTCTCGGCCTTCTGAGAACATTTTGTACCACCGATAAACGTTGCTTCGGTCCAAGGTAGCTTCTCCGTATGCCACAGTCAACATTCGGAATGCATCCGCGCACTTAATTTCGTTTTTCACACAAAATTTGATACAGGTTCTTTGATCCATTTTTTTGAATAGGTAAAAATCGAAGACGATCCAAAACACGTGCAAGCAAAGCAGCTGTCAACAATTAAGTGAACATTCAAAATGGCCGAGCTTGTCGGCATAAGTGAGAGACATGAGTGCCAACATAACGCCACAAAAAATCGAAATTCGAATATACGTAACCCGCGAAAATTCAAAAGTCGCGACACGTTTCGTACGACATGTATATATAGTGTAAAAAGTAGCAGTGTAATTACTACTGTTTGTTACACCAATTCAAATTTGAAATTAAAAACACCTTTATTGGGCTAAAGAGGGGCACAAACCTCGTACTGGGTATTACAATATCACACTCGTAAATGTCTGACAGATCATATACAGAGTATTATTATCAAAGGTATTATCCCCACCGTTGCACAGTTGTATTTATAGGGTCCTAGCTAAAATAAAGTGTGTTGCAAAAAATTAGCAACTCATGTTTTTTTGTGATAATTTCGGCTTGGTTTATTTGAATGGCTTCAAATTTTAAGCGCATGATGTACATGACGAAACATGAGTATAGTGTTGATTTCATTGCAATCTCAACATCGGTTCTTACAAAAAATAAAAAAGTGTGAAAAAACAGTGTTGCAAAATATTAGCAACAATAGCGCCTTACAGCGTATTCGATTCTTAGCAGGGCTGTATGACTCATTTGAAACTACATATTTTATTCTAGAAACGGGTTTTTCGTCCCTTCTTCTGAACCAAATCGTAAACTCGGTCTTTCATGGAGTTAGTGAGCTGTTGTAGGTACGAAAGTGGAATATTAGTCCATGCTTGCTGGACAGCTTCTTCGAGGTCCGACAAATGATTATATTGTCGACCATTTGCGTAAATCTGCTTTACCAAATGTCCCCAAAGATTTTCAATAGGATTCAGGTCTGGACTTAATGCCGGCCAGTCAAAAAGTGGCACTCCTTGTTCTTGAAAAAAGGCTATAGTGCTAGCCGAGGTATGAAACGTAGCGTTGTCTTGTTGAAAAACTGCGTCAGGTCCCCCAATTCTTCTGAAGTGGGCTTCTAACTGGGAACCGACAATGCGCTGGTACATGTCAGAATTGTTTCGACCCACAATCTCGACTAGATCATTCTTCCCATTATATCCAAACGCGCCCCAATATTTCAGAGCCACCACCGGCCACACGTTTCGAGAACCATTTAGGTTCCTTCCGTAAGTCGTGCCAATAGTACTGACAGCCGTCAGGGCCATCGAGATTGAATTTCTTTTCATCCGAGAAGACGATGTTTTTCCACTCGTTATCCCAAGTTTGGTATCTATGCGAAAATTCACGCCGTGCGACAATGTGCTTCGGTTGCAGTCGCGGCATAAGCTTCCTTTTCGCGAATCGCACGTTTTTGTCAGAACTTAACACTCGGTACACTGTGGATCGATGCACTGGCACTCCCAAAGTAGTCCTGATCCTGGAAGAAGACATTTGGTCATGAGTAGCCAACTGTATGATCCTTCGCCGATCTCGAATAGTCAAAACTGGCTTACGCCCACTGTTAGATCTGCACCTTTGGTTCACTCCAGGGTGTAAGAACCTGCTGATGGTGCTCTTATGCCGTCCTAATCTGGTTGCTATAGCAGTTACTGTATGACCGAGCTCAGCATATGCCTCAATTCTTGTATTTTCGTTATCCGAAAGATCCTTTGTACGACCCATGGTTTAAACATAAGATTCGTCGTTAGTTCGGAACAACGACTAAGCTGTAGAATATTTTGCAGCTATATACCGATTGATTTAGCTAGACAATATTCCTGACATTTGATCCCTGGAATCGAATATCAGCTGTAGTATCGACTATCCTTTACAAACAAGAGCTGTGTTGTTAGCATGTTATTGTTGCTAATATTTTGCAACACTGTTTTTTCACACTTTTTTATTTTTTGTATGAACCGATTTTGAGATTGCAATGAAATCAACACTATACTCATGTTTCGTCATGTACATCATTCGCTTAAAATTTCAAGCCATTCAAATAAACCAAGCCGAAATTATCGCAAAAAAACATAAGTTGCTAATTTTTTGCAACACACTTTATAATTACATTTATTAATTAATTTTAGCGTAACATGATTATGTGATTGACCAACTACACTATGGCCTTTGAGGAGCGCTACCAGTCGAGCTCATTGTGCCCATTATTGCTACCGCATTGCCGCACTGAAAGGCGTGTCAGATTTTCAGTCAATTCATTAATGTTACGCTATAACACGGAATTCTAATCCGTGTATAAGATCGAATTAGAAGCGCATCGCTCTACAAGTTCAAAAGACTGACAAAATGTTAAACACGTAGCAGAGAATCAGCTGTTTTGACAAATCGTATTACTTGTGTTCGAGCACAACTCTGTCAGCCTAGCGACCGTGACGATTTCAAAGGGCAATTTTTATCTGATCAATAAGATAACGACAGTAAAAAAAGCCTACTTGAAAAGACTACCACTTGCCATGAGACGTGGTGAGCTGGTGCATTAAAATCATTTATAGGATCTGTACACCACGAGTGTCCCACAAATTAGGCAACGTGACAAACTTGACTGCGTACATGTCTGCACCTCGATACTTGTCTGCTTCGGCAAGGCTACACACAACAGTAGGTTGTTGACAAAGTTGACATAGTTGTTTTATATAGAAGACACCATGTGTTTGCTGAAGCTGCTGCAGCTCGTAGGTGGCACTAGAAGCTCTTCGCTAAGATAAGGAGCGCAGTACTGAGACGCGGAGGCGGGACAATGTTTTACTTATTTGTCTCATGAGTTTAACCTCTACACGGGCCAGTACGGCATTACGGCGAGGCAAGCCCTCGAGCCTGTTGGTCGCTGGGGGACCGTGGCCATTCCCGCGTACCGTTTCAACTGTACCGGCTGTTCCGGTAATTGGTGCTAAATCACCCCCGAATGGATTTCCGCGCTTTGTTGTTTAACCGTTGCGCTCATTGTCCTGAGCGCGCCAGAAGAGACATTGTTGTTTATATATCGCGTATTACTAATATTCTGACGTGTCTCCTATGCGTGTCAAATTTTCGGTGAGGTTTGTTGTTGTTGTCCACGCTGTCGCAACGCAAAATGGCGATACGTATAGCTAGTATAGACAACAGCTCACCTCTGAGAGTACCCAATACGAATCGTAACTATAGACTTAAATCGTCTGATATGGCCATGGCCAAAATATGGAACAACAATCTCGACTATGAGTTACGGGAATGTTCATCACTTAAGTTATTTAAGGAAAGATGGCATCATAAATTACACAATAAACAATGCCTCGATCGATAAGACATTTCAACGATATGCAGGTTATTATTATTATTATTATTTGTTCAATTCGTAATTGTGTTATCAGAGTATCAGAGTTCGAACGTGTCGCGTCGATTTAAGCACGTATTTAGCTGCTCATCCCATGGCGCCGATTATAGAAGCGGTATTGCCTCTACACACCGCGAGAGACAGAAGCTGTCTCAGATATTCGCCTTCGCGCTGGTCCCCCGTTGCTGCTGTCATTCTCCTGGCCAGATCTCGAATGAATTTTGCTGTTCCACTGCTGATGGGTCCTAATGTTTCCATAGCCACTGGTACGAACTGAAGACTGTTTTCAAGGTCTGCGTATTTGCGTCTCTTTTCCTGTTCGGCGTGCTCTGCTACCCATCCTGTTCTAACAGAGCTATGGCTGAGATACGATGGAGCTACTGTGCAGGACACTGTAACATCCCAGGCCAAGCACTTGCCGTGAGACCATAATGGTATGGTCACGCCGTCAGGTCTCTTGTCGTTGTCTTGTCCGAGGCCCCGTGGTTCTTGCAAATTGGAGCTCCTATTCCGATAGCAGCAGCCAACGATTACATTGCCGTAGTTCCTCATTATTACCAGTGTATGTCTCATAGAAGTTAAAAAAATAAAACAACAATTTCTTTGTTATTATTATAGCCACGAGCGTCAAAGCTCGGACGAAAACACGTCGAGCCACGCTGGAGCGTGTTTCCGTACGAGCTAGTCGGCAGTAAGCTGACCGATGACCAGTTCCGTGCCGCCAGTGGCCTCAGACTTGGCATTGTCATGTTTGAGAGGGAGGAATGTCCGTGTGATGGAACGGTGGATGAACGCGGCTTGCACTGGCTTAGTTGCACTAAGGTGGCCGGGCTCACGCAGGGCCGCCACGATGCCATCAAGTCAGCCAGCTACCGCGTCACGCTTGAGCCTGGTGGACTGCAAAGGGACAACAAGCGTCGACCGGATGGCCTTACCAGCCGAGACTGGGACCACAATCGGCCGCTGGCGTGGGACGTGACTGTTTCAGACACGTACGCCCTCGGCTACCGTGCACTAGCCAACGCGGGCGTCGGCCACATTATCCACCAACGGGAGATGCACAAACGGCGCCTATACGGGTATCTTCTTGAAGACCACGTTGTAATGACGTTCGGCCTCGAGTCATCTGGCGTTTGGGGCAAGGATGCACTCAAACTGGCAGAAGTGCTTGGAAAGAAGCTATTTGAGGCCACAGCGGGCATACAGCAGGGGGACCCCTTGGGACCGGCCCTATTGGGACCGATGGCGGACTTGCTCGATGAGGTGCGCAGGGTCTTTGCTTTCGAAGCAGTCAGTGGCCTGGTGCTGAACACAGCCAAATGCGAGGTGTTCGCTCCGGGGACAGACCCAGACGACCCCGCATTGAGGGCCTTGCTCGAGCTGCTACCGGGGTGTAGAGTCGTGGCTGACCACGAAATAAACCTTTTTGGCGCACCGGTTTTGCCCTCTGCGTTGCCGGGACAACTCGACCCCTTGATGGACAGATTGTGGGCGATGCAGGAACGTCTTCCGCTTGTTGGAGCCCAGCAGGGACTCTACCTGCTTCGTTCGTCGTCGACTACTCAGGCGACCTGAACCATCTTCTCCAACCATTCGACGACCAGGTGGTGGAGGCCCTACAGACGGTGCTGAGTCTAAACTTATGACCACGAGAGGTGCGCCAGGCGGCCCTCCCCACGTCCATGGGTGGACTTGGTCTCCCCTCGGCTCGATCCTTGGCGGGCCCGGCCGTGGCTGCCTCAATGTATGCTACGTCGGAAAATGTCCAGCGCCTGCTCCCGCCGGCGGCCCAGACAACGTTCGAGGCGGCTCGTGACGATATAGCGACTGGTATTCAAGCTTCATCGCCTGGTCCCGATAGACTAGCCTGCCAGAGGGCCTGGGCCGAGAAGGCCCACGAAACTTCGCTTAGTTCGCTGCTTGAAGAATGCGGGGATGACCAGGACAAAGCACGCCTTCTAGCTGTAGCTCGCCCAGGAGCAAGCGACTGGTTGCACTACCCGCTGACTCACTGGGTACCCGCCTTGATGACCAATTTACCCGGATATGCGTTGGCCTGAGATTGGGGGCTGATTTGGTTGAGCCACACAGATGCTCTTGTGGCGAGCCCGTCGGCCGACTCGCCAGACACGGTCTGTCTTGCGCTCACGCAGCGGGCCGGCGCCCAAGACACACTGTCCTCAATGAAATGCTTGCAAGATCGCTGCGGAGGGCGGGGATTTCCTGCGTCCTAGAACCACCTGGGCTTTCAAGAGACGACGGTAAGCGCCCCGACGGTATGACTCGGATACCCTTATATAAGGGTCGTTCCCTGGTGGGGGATGCGACGGTGACCGACTCTCTAACCCCTTCCCTTGTCGGTCCCGGCGCGTCCCGCCCGGGGAATGCCGTTTCGCGAGCTGAGACCTCAAAGATAGGAAAGTATGCGGACCTAAGCTGGGCGCTCCACTTTTCGCCATTCGCGTTCGAGACGATGGGTGGCCCTGGGCCCCTCACGGTAACATTGATCTCTCGGGTTGGCGACGCGTTACGGCAGGCGACGATGGACAAGAGGGCGCACGCCTTCTTCTCCCAGCGACTGTCCCTGGAGATCCAAAGAGGTAACGCGACCTCAGTGCTTGAAACTATGAGAGACTGGATGGACCCGGACCTTCGCGCCAGAGGGGGGCAGGACTTCCTCACGGGCATGAGCGATAGAACGGCTACGGCGCGCAGAAGGAGCAACTAGGTCGACGAGCAGCAACTCCGTAAAGCATTATATAAATTCTTCTAAATTATAACAAAAACTTTAGATTTTAAAGTTTAACGCATGTAAGGAATCAGCTGCTCAGTAGTGTCGTGCGCTTTAGAATGTGTGAGTACAAAGCTATCATACCTTTAAATGATAAATCTGGAAATCTTTTAAAATAGCAATTTTTATTTAGCCAAAAATAAAGTTTTGAGGCAGTGGCATTTGTTTGTAGAGTTTCATGGAACATGGATGGAAGCTTTTCAATGAAAATAAAATTCCTACATTTGTGCAATTTGACGTTTTTCGTCTAAGTGAGAAAACAACAAGCACGCTTAAGACAACCTAATACGTTGTTTTGTTATTGGTTCTTGTTATTGGTGACGCCACTTTTTCATTTATATATATATATATATATATATATATATACGAGGTGTGTTCAAAAAGTATCGCGACTTTTGTGTTTGTTCAAAAATTATTCATTTATTCATGAATATCTATTTTGTCCCCTTCAAAGTAATCCCCATGAGATATTATACACTTGTGCCAACGGTTTTTCCAATCTTCGAAGCACTTCAAAAAACCATTTTTTTTTATCTTGTTCAGCTCCTCCTTCGATGCCGTCTTTATCTCGTCAAGCGTAGCGTAACGTCGTCCTTTCATGGGCCTCTTCAGTTTAGGGAACAAGAAAAAGTCACAGGGGGCCAGATCTGGGGAATACGGTGGCTGCGGCATCATTAGTGTGTTGTTTTTGGCCAAAAACTCGCGCACAAGCAACGATGTGTGAGCAGAGGCGTTATCGTGGTGCAAAAGCCAATTTTTGTTCTTCCACAAATCCGGGCGTTTCTGGCGGATTGCTTCGCGCAAATTGCGGATAACTTGCAGGTAATATTCCTTATTGACCGTTCTACCCTGTGGCAAGAACTCATGATGCACCACGCCCCTGCAATCGAAGAAAACTGTCAGCAAAACTTTCACATTCGACCGAACTTGGCGCGCTTTTTTCGGTCTTGGTTCGTGCGGCAGCTTCCATTGAGATGATTGAGCTTTGGTTTCCACGTCATAACCATAAACCCACGATTCGTCACCAGTTATGACCCTCTGGAGCAAATTTGGGTCGTCGCGGACAGAGTCCAACATCTCATTAGCAATGTTCATGCGATGCTGTTTTTGGTCGCAATTGAGCAATTTTGGTACGAATTTCGCGGCGACCCGTCTCATGCCCAAATCATTGATAAAAATCGAATGGCACGAGCCAATCGATATGTTTAGGTCCTCAGCAACTTCTCTAACGGTGATTCGACGATTGGCCAATACCATTTTCTCCACTTCATTAATTTTTTCGTCTGTTGTTGAAGTGCTCGGGCGTCCGGCACGCTCTTCGTCGTTCACATCTTCTCGGCCTTCTGAGAACATTTTGTACCACCGATAAACGTTGCTTCGGTCCAAGGTAGCTTCTCCGTATGCCACAGTCAACATTCGGAATGCATCCGCGCACTTAATTTCGTTTTTCACACAAAATTTGATACAGGTTCTTTGATCCATTTTTTTGAATAGGTAAAAATCGAAGACGATCCAAAACACGTGCAAGCAAATCAGCTGTCAACAATTAAGTGAACATTCAAAATGGCCGAGCTTGTCGGCATAAGTGAGAGACATGAGTACCAACATAACGCCACAAAAAATCGAAATTCGAATATACGTAACCCGCGAAAATTCAAAAGTCGCTTTTTGAACACACCTCGTATATATATATATACAGGGTCTTCCCTAACCGTATGTAATTATTTTAAGGCTTTGTAAAACTCGGCAAGAAAATAGTCTTTCCCTGTGAAAGGGCCTTCTTGCTTAGGAGTGAGGGTGAAATTTATAGAACTAAATATTCTGCCTTTTTCTCCTATCTAGCTGTGCAAAAGTTACGTTTGCGGGAGAACCATTAACGCAAGTTACCGGAACCGATCACGCCGGCCTGTTCGGCGGAAAATTCTGCATAATCTGATTGACCAGAGGCAAACTAACAAAAGGCGTATATCCAGAGTAAGAAAAGTCATAAAAGGTCGATATTACGTTACGTCTTACGACGTTAAAGCTTTCAAGTGCAGAACCGTAAAATGTTGCCATTACGGCCAAACATCAACGGCCAAAATATCATTCTCACACAACAGCAAATTCAATTCGTATCATCATCTTGTACCAAACTGATGGTGCTGCGTCACGTAGTTGCCGAGTAACTAGGCTTTTTCGGCAGGCATAGTTGTTATGTATTACGCTGAAGTTTTCATGTTCGGAACCGTAAAATTCGGCAACCCAAAATTCTCATACACCCTATGCAAGTATGCAGGCCTTCGCTTTTCGACACCTCATTTACATACATAAGTGTGTAACGTGAGTTTACACAAGTCTGAAACCTCTGAGCGTCTGTCTCCTGAACGCGACTCTCTGCGGTACGGCCGTGTATTCTGACAATTTCAAAGCTTGTCGAAGGGGGGGGCGGCAAGAAACTTTTAGGCATAATCGAACCCAGTCGTTTAGAGTGTTGAGTGGCAGGAGACTACGATATGCCATCAATTTATCCTTACCGTTTCAGCTTTTCACCTACTGGGCTCTTTCCCTAGCAGCAGAGAACTGTAACAGCAACAGGGCAATGCTCAGCCCGATTTAGCAATCAAAGAGGAAGAAACAATTCGACCAACGCAAGATGCTACCCTACGCTTGGCAACGCCTCAGTTTTTAGAATCAAGCGCTAGCCGACGAAGCCTATATATATATATATATATATATATTTAGAGAGACAGAGAGAGAGAGAGAAAAGCAGAAAGTAGCGGGGAAATGCGGCATATGTTCGCGGAGGTATCGACGTCGGTGAGGACGCTTTGTGCGAAATATACGCGACGAGGGGGTTGCACACAAACCAAACAAAAAAGACCTGTAGGTGCTAGGGTGGGTCAGGTCGTGGGGGTGATGCCCTTACTTGACTATCTAGACTACCTCCCTCTCGGGCCACTGTCGACGCTGCTGTTAAGCGTCAACATCGTCGTTGTTGTTGTTGTTGTCGTTGTTGTTGTTGTTGTTGGTGCTGTTGTTGTCCGTAGGGGTGACTGGCAACCCTACTCAATAAACGACTACTGCTAGCTCTAGGTATTCCCTGCCTCCCTCACTTTTTCCATCCGTTTCCCGACGAACTGCATCTCTCTCTCTATAGCACGCATATATATATATATATATATATATATATATATATACATACATATATATATGCGAGCACGTCTTTATAATTTATCGGTATATATTTATCTCTATACGAAGGCCTTTCGAAGCAGACAAGCAATGGGCGCACAGGCGGCAGCACCCAGCAAGTCAGCCTATGAAGCATGCGCTGAAAGTCGGCCTATTTTTAATAACACAACGCACGACACCCTCTTACCATCGGGAGGATTCTTCTTCTTCTTCTCCTTTTCCTTTTCTCTGTCTTTCCTTGACAGGAAAACCGACTGCCGCGGAAGCCAGGCAGGCAGACATCGTGCGACTAGACGAGACACCGGCGCGAGTCCCTCTCACCGGCGTCTCACTAAGCGCGCCAATATGCGTGCAGTGTTCCGTGCAACGTCTATAGCCGGCGCAGCGCGACTACAACGCTGCTCATATATCACGCTTCTTTTCCACTATACATACATATACACACATATATATATATATATATATATATATATATATATATATATATATATTGATATAGAAGAAGAGAGCGAACGCCAACGAGAGGGAGAGAGGGAGAGAGAGAGAGAAAAACAGAAGGGCTATCTTTACACATATTGACGCCGTTTTCATAGCCAGAGTCATCTTGCCCTCCCTTTTGAAGCAGAGACATTTGGTGCCGACTGTAGTGAGTTATGCTTGCCGAACACATATACGAGTATTTATTATCACCGACTGGTTAAACCGATCTCAGTCAGCCAGTCGCGTGTCTCCCTACTACACCGACCACTTCTTAGGTGGTAGTAGCTTTTTGTGAGAGGTTTCGATGACGTATGATGCACATACGTGTGGTATTTACAAACCCACTAAACCCGGACTTCTCCCGACCTTCGTAAGTCCAGCTTCCCTTGATCAACCCGGATCTAGCCTGCGCCCGTTCCTCCTTTTTTATATGGGGGGTTTGGAAACGCTAATGCACTATCGGTACTGGCAACCAACAGAACTTAGTGTGGGACTTTCACCCACTAAAAGCCTCAATCCTCCCCATCCCACCAGAGTTCGGAATTGTGTGGCACTACTTTGAGACCGTGGGTGGGGAGCCTCGTGCTCCACCGGCTCTCATGGATCTCGTTGCGTCCTCAGAGCACGAAACCGAGGGGATGCGTCGAGCCGTTTTACGGAGGGCTGGGTTGCCATAGCCTCTTGCAACGGTTTTGCCCGTTCGTCTTACTAGGTTTAGACAGTGGCATATGTGGCCCTGGTAAGATCTAGATTTTCTTCCAGAAAATATTTCGCTTCTTCTTATCCCTTCCGCCTATTTGTAGGTCCCATGACAGCACGCTAGCTAAAGGACTTTGGTCTAGACCGTCTGCTACGCTCGACAAACCTTGATTGTTAGTGTCCGTTGGGCCGGTTCGGTCCACGGCGTAACCACTATGACCGGGTCATGTCTGTGAAGGCCAACAGCTCAATTCAAAAATCTTTCTCAAGGTGTCGAAGAGACATATGGGCTTATTCTCTTTCCGGGCTTAGGAATGAGGACCAGGGAGGCTTGCCGTCCGCCTCAGTCTCGGAAACTTCCCTCTCTCTAAGCAGTTCGTTGACCAAAGTTTGGAACACCTTCGGCCGCAGTTTAGCAAACAGCTTGGCTGCCCCAGATGGCATACCATTGCAGCCACTCATTGTCTATCCCATTCGAACTCCTCTGTGTTAGTAGCTTTGCCACTTTTAGGTTTTGCCTGTATGTGCTTACGTATTACACCTAGGGTTACAGCAAAGCTGCACGTTTCTTTGTGAAGATACTGCCAGACTATTCTCAGAAGCATCTTCTTCTTTTTCTTTCTTCTTTTCTTTATTGCCAAATTATTCCTTCTTTATTGCCAAATTATTCCTAAACTTTGGGCCATGTGTTCTGGTACTAACCCGACACGAGTTACCTACAAAAGAGAATTAGCTAATAAATTCCCTTTTTGTGGATTAGTCGAGATTGTCTCTCCGGTACCCGATCGAGCGCGTGACGGCTACGGCCTACCTTTGTAGTTAAATCTGTAGATTTACACGTTTTGTCGTCCCGCAACGAGTTATCTGCTGCCCGGTTTCCTTGTTTTATGTCTCCACGTTGCAAGGCGTTTTTAACGTTGTGCCTGCTTCGATTGTGTGTGATCCCAGCTTGGAATATATGTATGTATATATTCTCGTATATGTACGTGTGTGTGCCAACAAGCTCTTAGTTTGTGCGTAGTTTTTCTGTCTGTGTCTAGCACAAGTCTTTGTTGTCGCTACAGTCTTCATGGAACTGATGCATTCATTCCGAGGTGAGTGCCGGCGACGGCTGGAGCCTGCGTTCTACGGCTGCTTTAAATGTTTTTAGCTAATCGTTTCTCGCTCGAAATTGCGACGAAAATAGCGTCCCACTTGCTTCGTCGATTTTTTTTCGCTGACAAACGAGAGGTTTACGGGCGTTTGCGTTTCCAGCGATTTCTTGGCGACAAGTGCGCACTGCATGCCACTGCTACCCGCACAAGTTCGATTCGATCGCCGTATCGCGTTCTAACTAAGCGCTGTGCAAATGATGCCGGTGGTTGCTTTTGCTCAGCTGTTGCTATTATTGTTGTTGTTGTCGTCATCGTCGTCATCGTTATTGCTTTTGTCACTATTCGCGTTAATGTAGTGTTGTTGTTGCTGTTGTTTTTGTTGTTGTTGTTGTTGTGGTTGTTATTGTTGTTGTCGTTGTTGTTGTTGTTGTGGTTGTTGTTGTTGTTGTTGTTGTTGTTGTTGTTGTTGTTGCTGTTGCTGTTGTTGTTGTTGTTGTTGTTGCTGTTGTTGCTGTTGTTTTCGTAGTTGTCATCGCTGTAGTTCGTTGGCCGAATGTGACGGCCCTGTCGTAAAGTGCGCCAACTCCTCGTTCATCCTGTCTTTCGACGCTACTCCCATTTTGAGAGCCAATTCTTCCTTTCTCGTTTGCCCTTGTGCTCTCTAGAGCTGTTAGCGACAGCAGCAGTATTTGCCTCACCGTCACTTTAATACAATATGTATATATATATATGTATATATATATATATATATATATATATATATATATATATATATATATGTATATATATATATATATATATATATGTAGAGAGAGAGAGAGAGAGAGAGAAAGAGAGACGGGATGATGAGGCGGGGGCATAGAGGAGTTTCGGTGCGAAAATAGCAACCCTTATTACATAGAGATGTTGTTTTTCCTTTATCACACGAGTGTTCGCCGCAGCAGCCTAACCGACTCAAGGCGTCATAATAGGCACAGCCACAAGTAGTTTCTATACATAACAGGCAAGACGTGCTGTTGTCTCTTGTTAATGTCATTGCTCCTGCTGCTGTAGTTGTTGTTGTTATTGGCGCTGTTGTTGTTGTTGTAGTTGCTGCTGCCGCTGTTGTTGTTGCTGCTATTCAAGTGTAATGTACACTTACCCTTATCTCTCCACGCTGCCACGGCAATGAAACCTGCGAACGCAGGACGAGTCAGCTCAGTCGAACGCGAATGAACATTAATATAATACTAGACGTACCCATCCAAGTAGTAGTAGCTGTTGAACTGACTCTAGGCCTTTGGCGGCGGCGTCAGTGCAGTAGCAGCAGCAACAGCAGCGGTTGATAAAAATACGACCTGCGTGCTCGCCGCTAAAAGCGGGCACGGTGCCACGTCGCGGTGCACGTTGTTTCCTCGTCGTCAATAGTGGTTGTCTTTGTCGTTCAGAGGCCGCGCCGTATAGTGCTACGTTGTGACCTGGGACCGGCTACCGTAAACCGGTACAGGACCAAGCCAGCGTGCCGGCGAACCTGCATATGCATCATGCAAACCCTGCGAAAAGTTCCATATAAAACACAACAGAAAAACAAAAATGTCTCTACCACTGTTTTATCACCAGAGCTCTTGCAGCCATTTAATGGACTTAGCTTAGATATTTTAGAAAACACACTAAATCCTAGGCTGACTGCTGTCACAAGGCGACAGATGCTCTTCAGGCGGTTCCTTAGAATGCTTTTGGTCTCTTTGGGCGGCCTAGGTGTGCCGGACGAGGTCAGGATGGCAGGACCCGCAATCGTGTCGTCTTATGAGCCAGGCGGCGAACAGGGTTAAAGCAATATTAGACAATGATGGGTGGGATGCCTATAACGTTGAACTTCAAAGACTGACCGACGCATTGTCGTTGTTATTTGATTCTCCTCTTGATGATAGGGCTAATCGGGGCAGTTGGACAGCCCCCCTACAAGAAAAGCGGCTAGCAAGCCTAATTAATAGAGCAACTTACGTTGCTGATAGAGCCAGGCCTCGGGCTGTTAGTAGTCAAGAAGGTGGGGCTTGGTTACACGCCTTACCGTGTCCGCGAATTGGAACTCTGTTAAACGACGAGACGACGCGCATAAACGCAGGGCTGCGGTTTGGTGTTGACTTAGTCGTGCTCCACCGATGTCGTTGTGATGATTTTGTGGACACGTTGGCCCATCATGGCTTGTGATGCGCCTTAAGTGCAGACCGACGAGCACGCCACTCTGCTTTAAATGACAGTTTTAGCGCACTAAGGTCTGCCGGCTTCCCGTGTGTTCTAAAACCTCTGAATCTATCCAGGGATGATGGAAAAAGACCTGGCGGTCTGACTCTTATGCCCCTTGAGCGTGGCCGCATGCTTATTAGGGGCGCAACTGTAACCGACTCATTAGCCCCTTCGGTAGTCGGTGCAGGTGTGGACCGAGCAGATCATGCTTCCAGGTTAGCTAAGGCTAACAAATGCAAAAAATACTCCAGTGTTGATTATCCACACGAATTTTGTCCGTTGACACGTTCGAGAGTATGGAAACTGCACCCCTTACGCTCAAGCTGATTCAGCGCGTAGGTAGAAACATTAATCTTTTGACGGGAGACTCGAAAGCATTGAAATTCTTGCGTCATGAGATGTTGCTTGACATTCGACGGGGAAATGCAGCGTCTGTCCGGGGCACATCGTTGAACTGGGCTAAGTCTGGGTTAGAGAACCCGTCACCACCCGTTCGCGGAGAGACAAATGTCAAATCCGAAGCGCTAACATAGCGAAGTTATACAGATAAACCTGTAAAAAAAAGTAGCGTTTAGGCGCAGTTCACGAAAAAGCACTGTTCCAGACGGACGGAGAGACAGATAAACGCTAACTAACTGGCTGACTACCTAACTTGCTGGGTATGTCGGTGTCGTCGAGGAAAAAAACCCGGTCGGTGAAGGACTCAACGGCAGGTGCATGCAGGGCTTTGGACTACATGTGGACGTGGAGTCCATGTTGGACACATGGAGCAGGACGTGACTGCGGGGGCGTGCGGAATCCTGCCTCTATCTCAGACACTATCACTATAACCATTACCCTCACCACAACAACCACTACTACCAACACAACAATCACCACCGCCATCATCATCATCGTCGTCATCATCATCATCATCACTATTTCAAGCTGTTCCAGTCGCCCTACATGTCTAGTTTCCAGTTTACACATGGTTACTTTCCTGCCAACTTGCGTACACTTCACGCCAACAAGGCAGAAATGCACGTCTAGTCCCTCTCTAGATGTTTAGTCCTTATGCTTCACATCACAGGTAGGTAACTGTGGCGTTTAATTTTTTTCTACAACACAATTACAAAAGACACACTCTGTATATCAAATCGTGTCGCGTAACTAAAAACAAAACAAAACAAAAAAGAGCTCGTAAGAGGATATAATCGAAAACGCCTTTATTCTTTGCCGAATAAAGAGGCGGGGAGGACAGAGAATCGCCAGCCAGAGAATCGTCTCGTTGTACGATTATCCGGCTGTACGCCAGACAAACGAATGATTGATGATTTCAATTCTAGGGATACTACAGGGTCTAAGCATTGTCTGGTCTTCGTACGATTGTTGAGCGCATTCGTCATTCGCTCACCGTAGCGTGAGGAGAGTCACATCAGAACGACGCAATACGCCACATATTGCGTGGCACACATTCAATGAGGCCGTTTCTGTCGATCGAAGCACAAAGAGGCTTTTGATGGCAATGAGGCATCGAATCTGTTTCAGTCTGTAAGTCTTCAGCTTGACTCGATGGGCGGTACAACAAGGCAATTGAGTAGTATTACAATTTTTTTTTTGTCAGCAAACGAAAGGCCCCACCCACGCGAGATCGTGGACGCAAAGCACCAACGACGTCCAACGTGTTGAATTTGTCCACCGGGAGGTGGCCAGGTCATGTGAGCTAAAACTGTCGCTAACTGGTTCGCTCGGTTTTCTCGAAAATACTGCTCGGAAGTCACACCGTTCTAGACACCTAGTTCACCGATCGGACAATATCGTTACCGGCAGAGCACACTGGCAAGAACAAAGCCGACTTAACAAAGGGTGGGACGGTCGAAGTCGCTCTGTGGAGGCTCCGATCGTCGTCATCGCCGTACGCCAAAGCGCCGGTAGCGAAAACAGCGTAGCATGTTGGAGTAATGCGATCGATATGGCGCTGTTGGCAGCTCATGTTTTCCTGTCGTACAAGACCAAGACCAAGACACCTAGTGTCTTGGCTGGAAGACGACCGGCCGTTTGTAAAGCAAAAGGTTCCCTCCCGCTCGCCTGTGAGCGGGCGCCTTTTCGAGGTCCGACAAGTCGGCAGTCTCAATGCCGGCAAACTCAATACCGTTGTGGGCATTGCAGTTGTCGTCATCTTTGGCCTCTTTGTATTTTCTTTTTGTTTTTGTGCTTTCCTTTCGAGTTTTTTCATTTCTTTTCCTGCTGGTGTGCTGCTGTCTTTGCAAAGCAGCCGAGTAGAGAGAAGGAGAGAGAGAAGGAAAAAGAGAGAGAGAGAGAGAGATAGAGGGAGAGCAGCGCTTCGATTGGTAAGTCTGTAGATCGTTCGGGCTCTTGCTGGCCCGTCGGCCAGCCCGTTTGTCTGGTAGATCGTCAACCACGGTTCAAGTCTATTGGCGCTGGTTCGGTGGCGTCTTGATCCTGTGACGACGTTGACATCATCATCATCATCATTATCGTCATATCCCTTTCGTCGAGCAGCAGCAGCAAGTCCTAATTCTTCCCTTACTGCTTGTACTACGGCCGCTGCCGCTGCCGTTGAGCAATTTTTTGTTTGCTGCCTTCTCCTGTTTGCCTACTTGTGGATGATAGTTCTCGTTGTGGCTGCTCTCGGCTACTATCTTGCACAAGGATGACCTTGCAAAGCTCTCTCCCTCTTTTCCTCTCTGTTTGGTCTTGCCTTTTTCGCTTTGTTTCTCCCCCTCTCCCTGTACCTCTCTCTCATCTCTAGCTTTCTCTCTCCCCATCTTACCTTTGCCTTTATACATCTCATTTTCTCGTTCTTTTGCTGCCAACTTTGTACTTCGTAGTAGCAACTTCCCAGTCTAACTGCAGCCCCGGTCCGTCCGGTACTCCTGCCCCGCCGTTACCCGAGCCCGATCGTCGCCAACCACCAACCGGATTCCTTCTCAAGTTTAATCTCAGCTTCCCTCCACCCCCCCCCCCTCTTAACGTCGGTCGGTCGTCGTATTTCCGAGAGAAACAGGGACACGACCACTCAAACAACCACTCATCCGCTGGTGGTTCAGCAACAGAAGCAGAAGCAGCGGCAGCAGCAGCACCGTTTATTAACTCAAAATCATCAAACTGGCGGCCTCTTTCAATTTGGAACACCGTTGAGCCAGACAGCCGGCGTCTGTCTGGGTGCTGGGCGCCGCCCGATGAACCCACAATGTCTGCCCGAAACATTGAGATCAGTCCAATGGATTGGCCGGCCATTCGCTACCTCCTTCTACCTTCCTCTCTCGCTACGTTGTTCCTGAGTGCGCGCGTGAGCCCATTCCTCTCCAAGATCCAAAGAAGCCAGCCACCAACCATAGAAGCCACCACCATCCGTCGCATGAGGTCGCCGACCCACTCACTGCTAATTATTTGCTCGATTTATTTTCATTTCGACTTCATCGAGCAGAAGCTTCGGCATTGCTACTTACTTACCAAATGTGTACTGTTGTTGTTGTTGTTGTTGCTACTGCTGCTGCTACTGCGGTCGTTGTTGTTGACACTCGAACGCATCATTGCTTTTGCAAGCTGATTACAAATCCAGTGGGGATCATTTCCAACCCAGTATTGGTGATATGTCTAGCGGAAGAAGCAGTTCGTAAACGATGTTTTCTGGCACACAGCACGAAGTACGAACAAAACTAATTAAATAGCCGAACCCAAACGCAGGCTGGCTGGCTGGCTCGGAGGTCAATCATTGCCAAGGAGCGTTGTTAATAAACTATGTACTGCAACGACTTCACTTCCTCGCGAGAGGTTCGTTCGTTGTTGTACTCGTTTTGTTCGTGATATCGCGCCCCACTTCAGGCAGGGATTCATAGCCGATTGCTCTGGCATTGCAGCGTCTCGCACAGGTTTATGACCCTTATTGCGCGCGCTGTAGAAAGGATATCCATACGACGAAGAGTGAAAGCCGGACCACCGTCAGACACACCATCTCGACACTCAGCGAAATGAAACTCTGTGCTCGCGAATATTGTGAACAATACTGCAAGAAGTAGGCCTTGCTGCAAAATGTGGTGCACCCATTAGCGTGTTGTGAGTCACAATTTATGTTTTTTAAAGTATTGTGCACATAGGTGTACATTGAACCGTTTGGACCGCACAGCCTCTCTCAACAGCACCAGTTTGACCGAAATGACGAACAATCTAAACAAAAATCAACACAACAATTAGGTGTTGTCCTTAGCCGGCATATACGAGCTGAGAAATATATATACATATATATATATATATATATATATATATATATATATATATATATATATGTATATATATTTCTCAGCTCGTCGGTGGTGGCAACAAATCGCGCCTCTCCCGTTTTTCTCAGTTATACCTTTCTTAGCGTCCGATCCGTGCCGTGTTGGATGTTGTCCCATCGTTGACATGCGCGTCTTGTGTGTGACCCTGCGCAGCTTGTGCCGTGTACATTTCGTAACGC
The DNA here is from genome assembly GCA_003439945.1 of Dermanyssus gallinae. Classification (NCBI taxonomy): domain Eukaryota; kingdom Metazoa; phylum Arthropoda; class Arachnida; order Mesostigmata; family Dermanyssidae; genus Dermanyssus; species Dermanyssus gallinae. The sequence goes on from QVRM01006757.1 coordinate 99,542, forward strand.
AACCGTCTGAAAGACGCCTGCAGAGACACAGAAACCTTCTGAGGTTTCTGCCTGTAGCATCAGTAGCAGACAAACGCACCGTCCTCTCCCTTCGAATACACAAGGCCGAGAGCCAAAATGGCAAGAGAGGCTGGCTGTGTCTGTTTGCGTCGGAGAGAAGTGCCGGACTACGTGACGGCGACAGTAACGGCAGCTGCAACAGCAGCCGCAGCTGTAACAACAATAGATGACAATGAAAAAATTGACATCATGAGCGTCACTTTGTCAGAGGGCTGGCCATCGTCATCAACAAGCAATAAGCAGCGGCAGCGCTATCTGCTAAAACCCGTCACTGAACCGGGCCACGGATGACCGGCTTATTACAAGATGTTGATGTCTTCTGACCACCCGAGAGCATACCGCAGCGCTGCTTGAGCGACGTGCAGAAAAAGCTGAGCACTCCGTACCCTCCCCGCCCTCAGCACTACGCCCGAGGGGAACCTCTACACATGTCTGCGCACAAAGACGACGTGGGTTTGAAGTGAGTTTGCTTCTTTGTCTACAGCCGCCTGACGACTACTGTAGGTCTCTAGAATGTGGATAAGTTCTAAGTGACTTTTGCGCCGTAATTACGGTGCTGGTGCACAAACCGCACAAATGCATTACTGCCAGTGGCAAGCGTCGTTAACGATGGTGCCTTGCAAAAGCCTACAATCTGTATTCAGTATCATGCGCTACCGATTTGTCTTTTTATTGCGCTCTGACCAGCACATTTTGTTTTTGCGTTCTCGTACTGGATTTATATAGGCTTTCTCCAGCAGAGGTATGTAGCCGCCCGCAGGGCAATGACAATCGCGTCCAGCAAATACAACCAGCAAGGCCTGGGCTCGAACTTGTGATTGTTTTGCTAACGATGGTTGCCATGGCAGCGTCCCGTTTCGAACGGTGCATTAGCTGCCTAAGCCGCCGCCGCCGCCACAAATTTACTGATTCTGAACCGTACGCGACGCTGCAAGTGGCAAAAAGGTCGCAGGACGGTCTCCGCCATAGCGTCCGAGCCGACATCTTTTAAACAACTTGGCCATGTTGACACATATGCCGTTTTGGAAACGCAAACAAGCAAGGGCGACAGAGACACAACGTAATCATAAAAAGTCTATCTCGAAGGGCTAAATTGCATGAACGATGCAGTCAAGAAAACGACCCGCCTCTAAAATATATCCCAAAACAAAGCAAACCTCTCTCCTCAGGTGTTCTCACAGAATAGCCTCAGCACTACAGATGCTGTATGCTTTCGAGTGTATTTGCAAGTACTCATAAATAAAACTATGTGTTTCATTCATTCATTCAAACTCCAATATGCGTCTTACAGCGTCATCTAGACATATCATAGGGCGGAAAAACGACTTTGTTGCATTGAAGTTCGAAACAGGAGGTAGCATCAAACTGGAATTTACTTCGGCCAGAGGTCAAATTGTAACAAGTGCATATAAATATATACGTATAGTGCATACGTGTGCAGCAAAAAACCGCAAACGATTCGTCTTTCTGGTTAGGCACGAAGTAGAGTCAGCCTAGAGCGCAAACGCGAAGCAATGGGATAGGAAAGCAGAATGAGACAGTGAATCGTACATAGATATAAATTGGCCGAATCGGAAACAACTTCTTCTGCCAACGTAATGCCGCAGCAGTAGTGGTAGTAGTACTAGTTGCAGCAACAACAACAACAGCAATAATAGCAGCAACAACAATAACAACAACAATACGAGCAACAACCACAACAAAAAACACAGCTCAATTCTGAACGGCAGCTCATAGTCGAATGCTTCCGAATCCCCAAACTCCGAGGAGAGCGTTCCCCAGTCGTCGTCGCTGCCGCCGCTGCTGCTGCCTTAACGACGGCGGCGAAAGTCGAAGCAACAGTCAGCCTATAGCGGCCCCATCGGCTTCCGTGGCGAGGCCGTTTAGCCAAGTGAATGGATAAACCGGTCTCTGATAGATAGCTGCATAAATATAGCCGGTCGTTGAAGTGTCGACCAAGACGTTGTTAATGTTGTTGTTGCTGCTGCTGTTGTTGTTGTTGCGGTTGTTGTTGTTGCGATTGTTGTTGCCGTTGTTGTTGTTGTTGTTGCTGCTGCTGCTGCTGCTACTGCTGTTGTTGTTAGTATTATTATTACGCCTCTTTATAGAGCCCCATAGAGCGGTCACAAAAAAGGCCATCGCTTATGAATCATCGTGCACGCATGCACAATAAATGTCAGACCTTCCGTCTCTCTCTCTCTCTCTCTCTCTATCTATCTCTCTATGTACATATATCTCTCTCTGTCTACATTTCTCTCCTGTTTCTGATCGTCTTTTTATTCGCTGCTTTCGTCCTTGTTGTGTGATAGACCGTGCTGTGGCTACTCGGTTGGCTACAGCCCCGGGCTAAATTGATCTGCTAGAATAAGAACCTAACGCGTGGTATCGCGGTCTCCGGCGTTAGGTTATGATTCGAGGGTGCAAGGTTATGGGACGATTGCGTCAGCATGGATTCGATGCAGCAGCAGCACCAGCAGCGGTAGCAGCATGATACGGACCGGCGCTACGCGACCAATTAACCGCCACTGGCCAAGCCGTAGGTTTCATAGCATCGTCATTGACTTACTTTAATTGAATATACTAGACATTCGATGAATTCGATCATGATATTTCAAAGCGCCTGTCCCCCGCCGAGTCCCTCGAACAGCCATTGTGTCATCATTCGGCGTAGGCCGATCGAGGCTATGATTTTCTAAGAACTAGGATTTTTAGGCAATCTGCTATCTCTTTCAAGGGTCGAAGCTTACGTTAGATTCTGTTGAAGGTTAACTAACTATCTCTTATGTGACAACAATGGCCTGATCGCTTTTATTTGCGGGGAAGTTGCGATTTCGATTTAGGTGATGTTTTACTAAGATCCTGTATGGTTTCTAACGGTCGGAAACAGGTTGTCTATAGATATTTTTTTAGTTATCGCCGTTAAGAACACGCTAGCACCTTGGCGGATGTTTACACGTAAAAATTTGCGTTAAAATGTTGTGAACTTGTTCGCCATTATGCGGATACTTCTGAAAGTCTTATTTAATACGTCAAGTACTTCAAACCTACAGTTTTGGTTTGATTGTCGTTATTTTCGAGTCGGTGGTAAGCCTGTTGTGTATTTTATTTAGTTTTATTACGGTTATGAGTAAGTGTCGAATGTTTTTTGGGGTGAGAGACGTCGAACAGACGAGGCGAATGGTCGAGGGTTTGGACGTAGTCAAACCCCCGACCACCAGGCACATAGTGCATGAATATCACTACCTGGTATGTTTCTGTCGCCTTTTACGAGGAGTATGAGTTGTGTGCTTGCCTGTTCTGCCTGCAGAGGCATGCCAAGTACTATGCAGTGGAAAGCGTAGCATTGCATAAATCGTTGCACTACTTCTCTGTCCGGAAGCGTGAGGAAGATAAAAGATTATTAAAAAAAAACTCTATAAAGTGTACGTTGTACTCAATTTTAGTGAATAAGTAGACCGAATTAATGTAGATGTTGAATACTAGGATGTGATAGAAAGGCAAGACATGTGTCAATATATTGGAATCTATTGGCACGCCTTGTTCTGATAGCAGCGACCCCATTTGTGTGCTCAGAGATTTTTTACATAAATAAGGCCAAACATGCTTAGATTCTCAAGTCACGTCAAAAACACCTTTATTCAATGAACATATATGCCTAAGTATGCATTTTCCCCCAAAAAATTACATTTGAATATAATTATAACAAACATCAGATCTGTCGATTTCGCAGACTCCGTGGAACTCTCCACGGGAATGTGTTGTTTATCTTCACTGAGCCCTTCCAGTGATCTAACATTCGCTCCGCTTCGTAGTCCATTATCTACATATTTAAACATGTTCTGGTCAGTCTCGAGAGAGCACAACTTTTTATACAGCGATATATCACTTCGTTCGTGTACCCTACGTATCGGCACAAGAGATACGGGTGGGAGTATGTTTCGTTTGCCTACGGCGTACCTCTATCTGGAATTATCGTGGTCAATATACATGACTCGACATTTTTTGGTGGATAACTTGAAATCTACCGAAGCTGTGGCCTTCCCTAGAATTGTAAAGTTCAAGCCATACTACTTGGCGAGAAACTGCTTCATATAGGTACTCGCCGAGTCCCTGATTTTACCAAAAAAAGCCATAACATCAATTCGTGCTTCCTTCAACGGCTGGATGCTATACCTACAACATACTGAGTGGGTAGCGCAAATGTCGCTGAGATAGACTAGACAAACGGAAACTTTTATTACACGGATGCATTTGATTGGTAAGGTCATTCGTATTTATTGCCCTCACAGGTGTGAATAGTAGCCAAATTGAACCATGTGCGCGGTTGCATAAACATCTACGAATAAAGGTGTACAATCTGAAGGCAAATTTTCATGCCAAATTTATGTGTAAGGTCAATCAGAAAACTGTGTCGTATTTTTGGAAAGTAACTTATATATAGGGTGCCATTTCTGCTAATAATAACAACAACAAAAAAAATATATAAAACATCTTATATAGTTTTCGTCATTCCAATAAGATAAATCTATTTTCCTTAAAGTTGAAGTCTTTATGCTATATTTTGTGTGTTCTCTAAACGTTTAAGCATTCTTCTTTAAATTTATTTTGAAGTAAGCAAAGCATAACATATTTTGATTAAACAAAGCCAGCATCACTATGCGTGTATAGTAGAATAACCTGCGAGATCTTCGGTAACTTTCCAGGCTTCACATCGCATGTGATCGAGTTTCTCTGTAAAGGATTATCCTTTTCTTTTATCAAGAAAAAGAGTGCAAGCCTTTAAGCAGTTTATCATGTTGTTTTCGATGAGTAATGCGGTACCCGTTTATCGATATTTTTGTTTGTATAAATGCGAATGAACTGATCCACTCCTTGTGAAGTTCATTCATTCATTTATTGATCACCTTTGTTAGGTATATAGTCAAATATTATACATAAAAACACGGTCACTGAGCCAGCCTGGCCAGTGATTCAACTCTGGAGCACTCCCCCGCATGATATCTCCCACAAGCTCTCCCACACCTATTACAGATACATTCTTCTGTCGGCTCATGGTACCCTTGAGTTTTACAGAGAACATGGTGGAAGCCATGCACTGCATAGCGTACTACCACACTTCGGTTGGTGCAATGCAGTCCCTTCCACGCATTGTTTGTCATTGCACCCGTACTAAAGAAGTCGGGGTCCACGTCTGACAATCTCACCTCCCACTGACAGATAAAGTCCCTGTAGGCCTGTGTTTCCGGCAACCGGAACTGGCGTTGCAGGTCCTCTATGAAGAGCGGGGTACCGGCGAGTAAATAGACCAGACGATTGCGGCATGACGTGTGAAGGCCAAGCACTCGCTTGAGAAAGGCGGGTTTCACTCCCAGATTAGCTGTATGCCGTAGGATGCCGTGGGCGCGATCTTAAGGTTGAAACGTTTTAGCGCCGTGCTAAGGAAGAGAAGCGTGGGTTTCTCAATTCCGACGCCTGCTACGAGGGCTTTTCTGACCCTTTTTCTAAGGTCGGGAGAGAGAGAGGCCAAGATACGGAAAGTTGTTGACATACTCCAGTGGTGTGGAGTACAACCGTAGCTCATCGCTGGCCGCAAGTCGACAAGCTTTACGGAACTTCATGGCCTTGGTCTTGCCGATGTTGATCTCGAGTCCTACATCCGCCACGTACTGCTCGAGCCTCGCTAGGCTCTATATATCGCGAGATCGTCTGCGTATAGCAGAATGTCTGGGCGGACGGACTCTCGAGTGCCCACGATGCGTCGCGGAAGATCGTTGAGCAGGATGGAGAACAGCAGCAGACTTAAGTTGTCCCCTTGCGCGACTCCCGTCGTTTGCACAAAGGGGCACAACTCAGCCACCCCATCCTGTATGGTGATCGGGTTTTTCTGCAGGATTGCCCCGATGAGCTGGAGGATGTTGGCAGACACGCCCGCTTCAGCCAACTTGCAGATAATCTTGTCTCTGGAAACTCCATCAAAGGCCGAGCGGAGTCGTTGCATGGCGCCAAGCACCTCGGTGAGAGAAAACTCTGCGGAGAGTGAATCCCGTAGCAGCATTGTTTTCTCGTCCCAGGCCGCTTCGTAGTGGAGGATGCCGCGCGGGATGGTGTTGGCCGACGCAAACATGCGGCCGAAGTGGGAGATGAGCGTAGATGAGTTGATGGGGCAGGGGGTGAGCGCCGATGAGCTGGTGAGGCAGATCCCTGTCGGCGGAGCCACTTGTACGGTTGTCGCTCTGCCTCATGCAACAGAGCGGACTCCTTTTGTTCCAGGTACTTGGCGCGTTCAGCTTTGTACGTCCGGCAACACCAACTCTTGAGAATGATGAAGAGTGGCCGCATCCACGGGTAAAGTGCGGCTAGGAGGCGAGCGCTGAGCTGGGCCTGGTTGGCTGCTTTGCACGCACTGTTGAACCATGGACTCCCCCTTCTTGGCTCACTAAGACCAGCTGCGTATCTCAGCAGCTCCGTAAGAGCTTCGGCATATTGGTCAATGCCTGGAGCTCCCGGCACGGGGAAGACCTCGTGAAGGCGTTCCCGTAGGTGGTGCAAGCTAATATGCTTGGCCAGCGGAGGTGGGCGGGGAGCAGGAGTCCTAGCAGCTGGCAGGAAGACTCTGACAGCCGTTGGCAGATGATTCTTGAAATGTCCTCCGCTGCGAAGGGGGTTGTCAACACCGAGGTAGGAGACCTGCTCGGATGGCAAGCTTACCGCGAATACATCTATGACAGATGATCCCATGTGCCCCTCGTCGGTTGGGCATGCAGGATCGGTGACACCCAACAGACCGAGTCGGCCAGGGTGTTCAGGAGAATTCTCGTGCGCAGATCGGCCGGGCGGTCCAGCCTACTGTTGAAATCGCCGGTGACGATGATGGGCGCATCGCTGTTCAGCGCACTGAAGCACCAGGTCAGCTTTTCAACCAGCACCGTCGAGTTCTCCTTGGACGGCGGACGCACGTAGCCTGCGATTATGTTTAGCCGCAAACCCTGGATTACGACCATGTCTTCCTCAGCAAGAAGTACCTCAACATCGCTCAGCCGCTGTTTATAGCACACGGAGACACCGCTGCTGGGTCGGCCGGGACCTGCAGGCCGGATTGTGGGGGAGTGCGCGCAGTAGAAGCCGCGGATGTTGAAGGAGGTCGTGGCCCAAGTCTCTGTCAGTACAAGAACGTCAATGCCCTTAAACGCGGAGGGCGCGAGAAGGTCGAGTGTCCGAATCCCCTCGCAGTTCCATTGTGCAATTAGGAGCGGTTCCCATTGCGGCCCCTCCCCTTGCTCCGGGGCCTGCTGCGGCGGGTGCTGTCCCGAAGAGCCGCGGCGAGGTGGTCGCTTCGTAGCGGGAACGGTGGCGGCGCCGAGTTTGAGCACCTCGTATCTCGCCAGGAGACCGGTTGGAGCTCTGGGAGGAGCTCTCGCGCAGAACTGCCGGAGAGCAGTCTTGATGCCGTCCACGGCGCTCTTGTCCACGCTGTGTTTGTCCTTCGTGCCCGAGTGCTTGGACTGATGGGTAGTTTGGTCGTTGCTGACCTTGGAAGGATCTCTTAGGGACACCCCTAAAAAATCTTTTACCCGTCGGGCGATCGCCAGGGCCGCTTTCTTTGCCGGCTCACCCTTGTAGCTGTAGGAGCCGCGTTCAACCACCTGACGCTGTATCTGGGTAAGAGGCACGTACACGAAGCCGGCAGCCGCGGCGCGCAGCGAGAGGGCCTCGTTGGCAGCCTTACAGTCTTGGTTGAAGAGCGGGACGGACAGCACGCTCAGCTGGGATCCAGGGCGGACCACCTTGAGCTGCTTGGCGAACTCCACCGTGGCCTCGATGAAGTCGTTGCAAGTCGTTGCCCTCAAAGTTGCTACACTCGTGGTAGCCGGCGTGAAGGGCGTAAAGCGCTACGCAGACAGGACCGGGGGCGGCCTTCTCGATGGCGTCCTCGGCCTCCTCAATGATGTCCTTGATGCCCGGCTTTGAGCAGCTGCGGACGATCATGGCAGCCTTCCGCGGGAGAAGTTGCTTCAGTGCCGGTCTGAAGGCCCCAACAGCGCTGTCACCGATGAGAAGCGCAGTCTATTGGGTGGCTGAGCGAGCGGCTGGGCGCCGGTAGCCTCTTCTCGGACAAGCTGCATGTCCTCCTCCTTCTCCTGGCGGGGGCGCTTACAGCTGGCGACCTCCTTCTCGAGGGCCAGCATACGCTGACAGAAGAACACCATGCAGCTCATCATCTCGTGAAAGATGGCCACCTTCTCCAGACTGGTCATGAACACCCTGATGTCCATGTTGGCCGCTGGCATCGCGCACAGCCGGCACTTCCACCGAGCGGCGCCGCTCATGTCCATTGCCTTCTCGTCCTCAAGGAGGCACGCGAAGTGAATCGCACGCTCGGAGACCCCGCAGTGCAGCACTAGTCCATCAATCCTTTCCGCGCATCGGGAGCAGGATTTCAAACCGTCCGCGTTTCCCGCCATGGCGTGAAAATAACTGCTGCTACTTCTCTAAAAGCGTTCTTTAAAAGCGACCTTTGTTCTGTGCCAACTTTCGTTCGACACCTGTCTTTCTCTATATGATATGAGCTATAATATAAACTGCGATTGTGGGCTGACGTAATGAACGTCTAAATATATGTGCAGTCGGTTTTTATAAATCTTAGAACAAATTAGTGCATTCCGTAGTAGTCAGTACAATTATATAATATGGTTATAATTGGCTACTACCGGTTATGGCTATAATACAGCGTACAACCTGCATAAATCCACTCCTTGAGTGCTTGTAATGCTTGGTATCTCGCCGACCTGTCAAGTGTGTATTACAATATCTGAGACAAGGTATTTTACCCATATCCACCGTGGAAGGCCGACCCGTTCCCGGTCAATCTGTCACATCAAGAGTTTCACCACAGAAGCGGTCTAACCATCGCATTGCTGTATAATCGCACAGTTTCAGATTCTTAGACAGCACAAATATTCGTTGTGCCGAAGTGATCGCATTTAGTTTTTCATGCTAGTAAAAACGCGTAGCTTTACTAAAAGAACCCTCGTGGGTGACATTATTCTTTTTCTCACCAAAAGCACAACCTAGAAACATCGATATACGTTCAGCATGCATTTATTTGCTAAAAAATAGCAGGCTACAGCAATAACAGACGACCCTCATCAACGATGCAAGCAGCTGACATCTACTTTGCTGATAGAACTATTTTATAGAATATAAAATAAAGTGACAACATATAGTCATGACCGACTTTAGTCGGCCCTAGTGTACAAAGCGCATTGATAGACCATAGGTAGGCTATTTTGAAGCCCATAAGGTTTTAGTGTAGGCAGGTGTTTGTGGAACAGAAAAAAACGCTTTGCGAATCTGTTTTCCATGTTGGCCTGAACTAAGCGTAGCTGAGTTGAGCAGTTTATAAACATATATACATTCGTTATTATTCAGCAACGATGAAGACTATGCAAAATCTAAGAACTAAAAAGGACTTTATCAGCCCGTTCTATTGGCCAGTGTCATATGCAATCTTTTTGATTCGACGTTTGCGTTGAACCGCTACCGTCGGTTTCTGCCTGATTGAACGCTTGCGTGCCGTATCAAAGAAGGAATTTCAATAGGTGCCACGAACGAAGGTACGGTGAATACTTAGAACAAACTTGACTGGCATTCGGTGGTGACAGTGGCGATATTGATGGGCGCTGTATCGGACGGGCTCAACTAAGCAATATACATATACATATATATGAATATATATATATATATATATATATATATATATATATATATATATATATATATATATATATACATATATATGGCAACAGTGATAGCTGAATCAGCTGTCACAGTGGGTTCTTGACACAGTTGTTATTAGTATCGCTGAGAGACATTCGATAACACAATCCATTTGCCTTGTGAAGTCTTCTGGCAACCTATGCACACTGATCGGATTTATTCGCTGCGTCGGCTTGTTAATAGTGCGGACCTTGGGCGTGCGTTTTTGAAGTCCAGGCACAGCCTGAAGCAGCCTAAAGCCTAATTTGAAGAGGGGGGTGCTATACAACAGACGTATTAGGTCGTCTCTCAGACCATTGGCTCGTCGAGGTTCTTCGAATCCTTCGGATAACCGTGCGTACTATGTCGATATCGGCCTCAAACAGAAGAGGATGTGCCCTATTTTTGTGTATGCCCGTGATGTTCGCGTACCCGCGTACTGATGTTCTACAAAATGACCAGCATTATAGCGTAACCGCCGGTTAACCACGATCAGACCTGGTCTGTCGTATCCGCCACTAATGCTCGCTTTATGTGATTGCGAACGCTAAAGACACGACAAGTTGTTCAGTGTCGCTCTGTACGCGACGGTTACGCTGTTGCTGCTGCTGCTGTGTTTCTTCGGCATAGCATCGGGTCCAGACAATATTCCTCATCTCAGCATTGGCATTACATGTTTTCTGTTCGTTTTACTTGTGATCATTAACCACCGAACCAACGTTTTGCCTATACGGCCTGAATTCTACCAGTAAACCGCTAGTGGACCTTCGTAATGATTGCGTTCAGTCGGTTAACAGCAGTAACGAAAATCTCTATGTGTTTACGCACCTTGCTCATTTGCGAGCCTCACGATGACGATATGACAACGTTTATAACGTAGACTGAAGGTTTATTAGTAGTATTATTAGTAGTGGTCGTAGTAGTAGTAGTAGTAGGAAGAGTAGTGTCGAGCCCGGTGGCGTGGTGGATTCAGTTTGCGTTTCGCAACCGGAGAAGTCACATAAGTGCGCGGGTTCGAGCCCCATCGTTGCACATTTGTATTTATGGGGGTCCGTCTATGAAGCAATGTGAAAAACAGTTCCGTGTATGTTAAATCTTGGCTGAGGGTCAGCCCGAAAACTTTACTTTACTAGTAGTAGTAGTAGTAGCCGTTATTATAAAGCATTATGAATATATAAAGTATTATGAAGCAATGCAAAAAGCAGTCCCGTGGACGTTAAATCTTCGCTGAGGTTCAGCCCAAAAAGTATTTTTATATTCGTAGACGTAATATTATAGTCAAATTAATTAATGCATAGTATCGTGCGGCTGCATTTCATATGTTTAATTAGCACGACGTCGAGACGTTAGCTGCTAGTTCTAGCTTTCGTTTGTATAGGGTGTGAACGGAAACGTTGAAGAGGTTGGCGTCGGAAGCGGCATTGTTACGCTTCGAATGGCATTGTTATGCCTGTTAGCGGGCGTGTCTATCTCTAATGTACACCAAAAAAATCATGTACGAAAGCAAGTTGATTTAAACTTCTTCCGCGTGCCTAGGCCAGGAGTGCATTGCTAATTGTCGAGCATTGTCCGATCCGTCGCATGCTCGCCGCAGAAGGGGGCTGAGCTGGCTACTGTGAATAGCGTTGAGCGGAGGATAAATTAATGACCAGCGTTAACTCTCGTCCTATGGGTGCGTAGTCTGCGTCTTTGTGCGTCTAGGACGAAACTATTTGCCAACTACAAGAGCGACACGGTCTACCCTCGGCACCCGTCATCCTCCCCGGGGGCACGCGTGCTGTTCTCAGGGCTGTTGCAACGGGAATGCTTCGTCCAGCGCCATATTTTAACAACAATACGCACAACGGTCACAACGATAGCCACAACAACCACAACAACAATAGCCGCAACTAAAACAGCATGAAACAACTACTACTGCTACAACAACAATAGCCGCGGCAACAAATATACGATCTTACCCTGTGCAATGCCACAACAGCAGAGCCCACCGCCCAGGACCTCCGCTGAGTGACGACCCCAATGGCGCGTTCGTCCGGCCCGCCACAACACGGGCTGCCGCGTGTCTGCATATGGCACCTGCCGGCACTGTCGTGCCTCCGAAACCCCCCTCGTTGAACCGACGTCTCTGTTGGTCAACCTAAAGGGGGGGTGGGGAGATGGGGAGGTTGGGGGGGGGGGGGGAGGGGGGCGGTAGAGGGACACTCTCGTGAACAATAAGGAAACGTCAGCGTGCGAGAGCGCTCTATGGCGGGCTCGGCTCGTATGTACATGTTCAAGAGTCAGTCCGATATGCTGGAAACCGCCCCGAGGGCGCAACGAAGCTAGCTCAGCAGGAAATTTACATATATATATATACATATGTATATATATATATATTTACACACACGCACATATATATATATATACATTTACATATATATATATATATATATATATATATATATATATATAATGAAAAAATGCTTGCTGCGTTGGTATCCACTCGCAAGGCTTACAACGCCCTCAAAGCAACAACAGCGCATTAGATAGGGTGTGATACGTTCGTGATAGAGAGGCCATTACTGCATCTGTCAGCAGGATCCGCTTTTGCGCCAAAAGTTGAGCTACTTTTTTGAAACGAAGGAGAACTGCTGATTGTAAGAGTGCGAATTCGAAGTGTTTTGTTGTACGAACTCCGAAAAAAAGATGCTGTTACTCTGCTGGAGCTTGTCGGAACATCTCGACCATCTTCGGCGACGACTCATTCAACGAACGGACCGGCCTGGCAAAATGGTTTGCCAAGTTCCATGCATTTAGTCTAAGCGAAGCCAATATTGCATTCGCTCGTGTACAAACACAACAAGATCTTTGTCTCAAACCTTGTGAGGAATTAACACCTTCTTCAGGGACATCTCCTCCAGGCCATCCCCCTCAACAGATGTCCCCTTAGGGGCACTTTTCCTATCAAGCGGTACGATTGCCTTCTCGCGGTAATGTCAAAAGGAGGAGAACCCATCAGACCCTTCCGCGTGGTGGTCAATATTAAAAAGAAGATGTGTCTACAGACTACTCTCAAGCATACACACGAGGCGTCTCACACATTTTCTGACGCGCTGGCGTTTCTTCTTGGTGAGCAGCATGACTTCAGGCGCACCACTATCATAGCCTGTAAAGCTAATTAAACCAGAAGAATCTTCCAATTATTGATTTAGAATTTGTTTCCGACATCGCACCCCGTGGTATTATCTTGAAGGAGCAGGCCGGAGTTGGACAACGAATGCTCACCCTTCTACGCTCCTACGGATATGTACACTAGTATTTTCATGCTGCCTTTAGAGAAGTGATAATATTTGTTTATGCTAATAAGTACTGTTCGATGTATTGTTTCTGATCATAAGCTATGTCCTGAAATCCAATATTAAAATTTATACTATACGTTTTCTCATCCTGTTAGCATTGGTTTGCCCTGAGATGTTTCCTATTCCCAAAGGTATCCAAAGTGCTAACATAAAAAGTTATATAAATAAAATCCAATGAATATTCCCAAAGGCGTACAATATACGACTGGTCTGACTGATTTTGAAAATATTATTATTACAAAATGGGCTAGAGAGAATGTGTTAAAATCGTATTTCTTAATAAAAATAACATTTGCATATTCACTATATTTATAAGTTTAGGTATATATATATATGCATACACACTAGGTTGATAAAAAAAACTCAAGCACGGAATACAAGCAACAGACGGACAAAAACCACGAACAGTTTATCGCTCAGTGTAGTCCCCAAAGGCTCAAAACATCTAGTCCAATGGTCAATAGATAGTATAACCTCAGTAACCCTTATACCACGAGCCAAATAGTGAGAATGATTAGACCCGATGGTGGTATCTTCCTGTTCTGGAGTGACGTGATAGATCCAAGTTTCGTGTCGCTCATCACGAGCGAGCGTAGAGACTTCTAGCAGTTCTCTCATCCAAAGCTGTTTTTAGCCGTCCAGAACGTCGTGCATCTTCTGTGCTCATACTGACTCCTTTGCAGGAGATGAAACATCTTGGTGATGGTATTGTACGCCGGTGCATTTGTGTTCCAAAGTCTGCATCTATTCTATTAGATGGCTACTGCAGCTACGTAGACAGCGTCCCCGTTCGGCAGGACTTCATCAAATAAAGCTAAAAGTGGCCATGAACATATTAAAGATAAAACTCGTTTCTATTATTTGTTACTCATACGGGGTCCGTGCAGCATTTTCAGAAGTCCCCGATCTCAAAAACATGGACAAAATAAAATTCGTGCGCATAAACGTGCATCTTTGGGCAAACACATCGACGACATTTGTGCTCGAACTTGGCAGGGATCGAACAGTCATTAATAAGCTTTATATGGTGAAAAGTGGTTCTTAAAGGAAAAAATCTTTCACGCATGGAATTTTAAGATTGAAATATTTAAAAAATAAGAAGAACGTACGTTGTACAAAAAACCCCACTCTGTACGCTGTTCGACAGACTAGCCTGACACAGGTACCATCAGCTTATCTGCGTGAACAGCGAATGTTACGAGTACGTTAAAGGTCGTGTATGCAAGTTTTTTGGTGAGTGTAATATGATGGATACCCGTACTGCAGTAATTGGATGGCATAAAAGCATATTGTCGACGTATCGACGGGCATATCACAGCCTGTTACAAACGTGCTAATAGTGTATGGAATCCGCTTATGTACTGTGACAAATCTATGAACTAAACGTACATATGTATTTGTTTTGTTAGTCCGAGTTACGTATGAAAGACGGTTACCTAAAAACGCGATGTTGTACAAGTGAAATCCTTGAATTAGGGTTCACGTCCGCTTCATACTAACTCATATACAAATGACTGCTTTTAGCCTTTGTTAAACACGAACGTATCAGGTAGAACGGTGGATTTTGCCTAATAGCAGTGATAACGTTAGTAATACTAATAAGAATAATATACTCATCGTGGGCAAATCTACCTGTCTTGCGCAGGAGTTCGTAATGACTCGGCCAGTTACCATGTATTTAAAACTTTGGCACTACGAGACGTTTACGGCAGCTCCGAAGGCCCGCGTATGGAGAATAAGATTTATTGCCTGACTGAATCAAAACTGTAAAGTAGACCCCGTCTTATTACTGGAGCAGTTTGGAGGCCTCAATTCTCAAAGTCCAGTTGTTCATCTAGGCTGTGCCTTAGAACACATGTTGTCCACTAAATATGTCATGTATTCAACAAACCAACATAGCATTGATAGCGGGAGAAAACGTCAGACCCACAAGACCCATAGGAATGTTTTCACTTCAAGCCTCGCCAATGGATAGTGATGTTTATATTGTTTGGAGATACATCGTTTTGGGACACAAGAAGCCCGGAACTAGTGTTTAACCCATGTTGATGTGCTAATCAAACATGAGATTACGTCAGCAAAGTTCCGAGCCGCGATCAGCTAGGTAGGGACGTAGATTTTACTGGCAACGGTGAGAAGCGCATTATGACAACAACAACAACAACAGCAACAACAACAACGATGACCACAACAATAACCGTTAACAAGATAAAAACGTAAAATATGCCAGGTCACCCTGGCAAGGGGTCAGATTTCTATGACAATGAGGAGAAGCAATAAGTAAACTAGGCACTTCTGGGTCGAGCCCAGGGCACTGTAGGAGAATGTCTTTTTTATTTTTTATAGATGTTTATTGATTACATATATAATCTGGAGAGTCTTACATCAGAGACCCACTACACAGTGGTACATTTTACGCTTTTGATGTTTTTAACATCCGATAAGGAGAATATCTAAAATATTGTACAAACTACAGAAAGAGCGCATGATGATCGAGGGGGATATTAATTGCGATGTGGGAGAGACCGAGAATAAAAGCGAAGAAAATACCTAAAGGGACGAGACACGACACAAGAGTCTCTGCCATCGCCATTGTTCTCTATTGAACAATATCAAAGAAGAATACATGCTGAAGACGAACGGGGTCACTTTCACGTGGGACTCAACAAGGTGTTTTTTCGTGCTTCCGTTGTTGCAGCATTTACTCCTTAAAGGCAGGAGTATCGTTTTGCGCAGCGCAGCTTCCAGCCACTTTATCATATCACCAGCATACAACGGGCACCGACGACCCCGGCCTCGTAGCCCTGAGTTGCCGAACCTTCACGGTACCCCGCGGCAAATTTAAGGTGGCATAATCGACACCCGGCAGTCAACCACCTACATTTGGCTCGCATCCCTGACTGTTTTTCGGTTTTTCACCTCATCTCTCAAGGACGCTCTTCGTCTGACGTGCGTTCTTGCAAAGGGTCCGGTACTAAACTTCCAAGTCGTCCACAAAATCGAGCCCCCGTTTTTTTGGTTAGGAACGCTGATAACTCGGCTCAGATAATTTCTATTCTCACTCAATCACTCATTGACCTGCTTCCATCCAGGGAAAAATCCGCGCACCGTAGCGCCGTGCTGTCGCCAAAGACCTATCTCTGGCGACGTCTTCAACTCTTCATCTCTCCTAGCCACACACACATGGAAACGTAGGCACATGCATCCAAAAATGTTTGTAAACATACAGCGGCGCTTAGTTCAGATCCTTCAAATCAACTACTCCCTGTGCGGGTAGGCTTTGTGCAAAGAGGCTAAGTGTAGCCTAGCACGACAGCGGGTGAGACGGGCGTACGGAGGAACAACAACAACATTAACAAGTAGTCGCCACTACCAGTAGTCGCAACACATGCAAACGGCCCCGACGAGAACACCACTGGCACCCAACCATCATGTTGCCGCCTCACCCCGTCGCCCGTTGAGGGGAAATAAGGGCAGGCCGAGCAAGGATTACTCACGCAAACATACGCGTCACAAAAGGCGCGGTGCTCCGTTGACGTGTCGATATGGGCACGTCATCCTGAAGCCATTGTTGATAAAGGGCAGCAGCAGGAGCAGGAGCTCTAGCAGCAGCAGCGGTAGTCGCGATAGCTGTCGCAAAAACCGTACGAATAACGGCAGTGTTTTTGCACAAAGTGGTCCTGGCCCCCCTAGGTGCAAGTCTGACTGGCGGGCTGCCTCCCTCCAGGTTGCTTGCGAGCCCCACTGCACAAGCGTCACCCTCATCATCGTCGTCGACGTCTGCTATCCCTTCATAGACCTGTTCGGTTTCGGCAAGCACAAGTGTGTTCGGCTAGTAGAGTGGATGCGTGGGTTCTGTAGCCAGCGGCAGGTTTTCAAGTCGACAGCTGACCCAGACAGCTGTTTCAGGTGTTTCGACTAGTTACGCTAGTAGTAGTAGTAGCAGAGTCGAGCCCGGTGGCGTGGTGCATTCCGCCTGCGCCCCGCGACCGGAAAAGACACATAGGTGCGATGCGGGCTCGAGCCCCACCGTTGCACCGATTTGTATATATGGGGCATGTCCGTCTATGAAGCCATGTAAAAAATAATTCCGTGGACGTTAACTCTTGGCTGAGGGTCAGCTCGAAAACTTTACTTTTTAGTAGTAGTAGTAGTAGTAGTAGTAGTAGTAATAATGATCAATGTTAAGTTTCAAAGATCTGATATTATGGCTTTATTTCATTTTGTAGTTACAGTGTAATATGAATATCTAACTACCCTTGGGCTTGTGAGGGGTGCTACCAATCGAGCTTATCCTCGAGGCAGCCCCTCATTGTGCCCATAATTGCTGCCGCATTGCCGCGCTGAACCGCCAGAGATAGCCGCTGGAGTAGAAAGTCGAAAGCCCTTTTGTCCCCCGTCGTGAGTTCAATTCGTTCGTTCAACAGAAGATTAGCCAATCTTCTGTAAAAGTGACCATGCCTCAGGGCCAGGTCCACCTAGTGTCTCCAATACTAGTGGCACAAAAATGAACTCGTCGGTGAGCTGGGCGTATTTGTTGGTCTTTAGACGTTCAGCCTTGCGTGCTGCGGAGCCAACGGCTGATGCGCTGGCCTCCATGTTCGAGGGGGCGAGCGTGTCGGTGACTGTAGCATCCCAAATAAGCGCCTTTCCCCTTTCAAAAGGGATAAGGGTGAGACCGTCAGGCCTCTTTCCGTCTCTTCTAAGGAGGCCGGTTGGCTCTCGAATGCATGGCAGTAGAGCTGACCTTAAGGCCCGGGCGGTAATCTCGTTAATCTCGCTGTGACGGCTTTGACGTCCTTCGCTTCTGTTGCAGGATAGCCCGTGGGTTCCCCAAATGTCCACTTGTGCTCCGCACGGACACCGGTGTTTCTCCGTTAGTCTTGTTCCCAACCTCAAGCCGATGCACAGACGAAAACTTTCGTGATCAAGTAAAGTGCCAAGGTTTGAGGAAGGGATGGCTTGGAGCCATTTGCTAGCCCCTTTTTGGACAACCGCCTGTAGTCGGGCTTTGTCTGCCGTGGACAGTGCATCGGACAGTAAACGCTGATATTTCTTGGATACTATGAGATCGTCATAGGACCTCTGCAGGTGTTTGTTTGCCTCTGGGAGTTGGCCTGCGAGGTTCTCGAATCTTGTATCAGCAGCTTTTTTGGCGTCCTGGAAAGCCTGCAGGGCTATGGCCGGGCTGATGTGCTGGACTGTAGCTTCTGAGGCGTGTAATGAAGCAACGTGACAGCTGGCTGCCAGATCTACTGCAGAGCGGATTCCCAAACCTCCGCGTCTAAGAGGAAGGGTGGCTTGAGCCCAGTTGTTGTCGGCCAAGTTTAGATTGAGGAGGTCGCTAAGGCTGGTCCTAAAGTTATTGTCTAACTCCCACAGCAGATCCTGATCTGCTCCGACGTCCGTGCTGCGGAGGAAGTGGACAATTCTTGATGAGCCCAAAGATGATTTTAATAGGTGATATGCGCTATGGGGATTAAGCAGGTTTAGCCGGTTTAGGCGAGAGCAAAGGCTCTTTATCTTACCTGCGAGTTCTGGGTGAGTGGCGGCCGACCCCACAGGGGACCCTAAGAGCGTCATATCTGCTGCCTCGACTTGTTTGCACCCCGGAAAATGTGCCTCAAAGGCGGATATGTTCGGCTGGCCTTTGTAAATAATTTCGCACTTCTGGGGGTTGAGCTCAACCCACTCTTCTGACCGAAGTCAAGAACTCTCTTGATATCTGCCTGTACCACAGATGCTTCTCCCCCAATGGTGCCATCGTCTAGGTACCAGAGATTTAAGGGGGACTGGATAGAATTAACCAGTTCTTTGATTGCTAGGCAGAATAGCGGCGGACCAAGAGGGTCGCCCTGCTGCACGCCGCTGCACGAGAAAATTGTTCTTTCACCGAATGAGAGCTCTGAACTGGACCTGTAGGTTTGGTTAACTAAGGGGGCTGCCTCTGGCCAATCCGTTTGTACAGTTTTTAGTATGTGGTCGCGACGGACCTGGTTAAAAGCATTCTCAAAATCGAGTTTGGCGGCGACGAAATTGTTGGGTGCGCTAGACATAAAAGCTCTTGTTGTGTGAACCACTTTTTTTTCTTTTTTTTTTTTGTTCTGGGAGGTTTCGGGAATGCATGATGCACATGCGCCACTAGCAGCCTGCGTGACTAGTGTGAGACTCGCAAACCCACTAAACCCGGATTCCTCCCCACCCCCCCAGGCTCGGTATTACTTTGGCATTACATCGAAGGTGTGAACCACTGCTTCGATGCCATTAGGCGTATTGAAGCCAAGCTGGTGGGCCCCAAGTTTTTTGCACACGATATTTGTTCCTAGCTTGACAGTGATTTTTGCCGCAATCCTCCGAAAGACTGAGGAAATGACAATTGGACAAAATGAACCACTCGGCTTTTTAATTGCGATGAGGCGTCCACCAAAAATAATAGGGCGGATGGCCTCAGGCACTGTGCCACTTCTGATAATGTCAATCACTTTCGCTAAGTCACGCAGTAGACGACTGGCGATATTTGTATTGGTCGAGCCGGTCTCTAAGGTGGCGCGGCCGCAGGCCGTCCATACCGGCTGTAGACCCTGCCGGAAAGGTTCGTACGGCCTCGCGAATCTCTTCTGAACTGGTGACTAGCGGCTCGGCGAGGGATAGTCTTGGTGGCAAGTCAAGGTCGTCCGGTTCACTAGGGTGTTTGGAAGTCATTTCCACGAACGCCTCGGCTGCGCAAACAGGACTTCCCACAGAAAGCAGAGCTCTCGCAGCGCCTCCAATGTCGCCTTCGCCTAGTAGCCTGGTTGCTCGTCTAGCGGCGGCTTTGTCCTCGTTAGGTCGCTTGTTCCAGTGCTTCCTTGAGACCAATTCGGGTAAAGGCCCACTACCTGATCTATGTTCCTCGATTCTGTCTCTGAGGTATGTGGTCCAACTAAGATTGTTCTGTTTTCGTGATGGAGCTCTGAGAACTGTATGCGCAAAAACCAGTAGGTTGGCCCAGCTATGCGCGTCATTGTTTTAGTGTACGAGTGAAAGTGTGTCGGCCAGCGCTACCGCAACTGCAGGACGAGCACTTTTAGGGATGGTGTCAAGTCGTTTGTATGTCTTTGTGTACTCGGCGAGTTTTTCGCGCAGTTGGGCAACACCATCAGTGTTGTCGACCGGATTGCTGACGGGGATTGCTGTTAAGTTTAGGGCAAGTCGTACTAGTACAACAAGTGTTCTAGACAACTACTACTAGGACACTAGTATGCTAGCCTCACAGTCGAACGCGTCTGGCTATCTGGTATGCCTTTTATTCTATGATAAAGGCAAGCAAAATCATGGTACTTGGTTATGGACCGATCGGCGATCCCGAGCTTACGCAGCTCCATCGTGCGTGTAGCGTGACCGGGCTTGGTTAGCCTACCCTAGATTTTTTTTAATAATTTAGTTTACGTTTTTCCGTAAGGCTTATGCCCGTTTACGTTTTTTTTTCATGTCATGGTTGATGTTTAATCCACTCCGGCATTTACCTTGTCTAAATTGGAAACCATGCAAACCAATTCAAGAGTGGCCGGTCTGGGTCTCGAACTCAGGCCTCCCGCATGCAAGACAAAGGCTTTGCCACTAAGCCATCTTGCTCGGATACAGCAAATGTTCCCCGTTACGGCATCAATATTTGCACTGGTCTAATGCTGCAACCGCAGCAACGAAAAAACGGTACAACAAAAATAGGTGGGTTAGTTCTGTTCATTCGTTTCTAGCTACCACCACTGCTGCTGCTGTTGTAGATTTCTCTGCGGCTGAAAAGCTTTAACCACTTTACTACACGTGTGCTTTTTACGTCTGCATTGTAACGCATTGTTATTATTATTAGCATACAGCTTTGTCAAACGGTAGAAGAACAACCACAATAGCGACGACAACAACAGCTGAAAAACGAAACAACCAACCGTCGGCTTAATTGCTAGCTGACAAAGTTTCACGTTTGTCGTATACGCGTGGCATGCTCTCAACACAACAAGCGCAACGGCTGAAAATGGAACCGGCTCTCACGATAGAGTTGGTCTCGTTACTCGCCGCTGTTGCTGCTGCTGCTGCTGCTATGGCTGATATTTGCACTGCTGGTACAGATGGTGGCACTGCTACTACAACGACGATTGCTGCTGCTGCTGCTGCCGCCGCCGCCACTGAGAGATGTACGATGTATTGTCCTTCAAAGGCCTTGTAGGACAATACGCTTGAATACGCTAGCCGAGAGCTCTCGTCCGGAGAGCAATTGCCAAAAACAAGTCCGTCGTTCAGTTGGACTCTCAATTGTTGTGTGGCTGCCTCACAAAAGGTCTGTCGGGTGCAGTTATTGTAGTAGTAGTAGCTTCCTGCTGCACGCAGACAGACTTCGCTGCGGTAGTTGCGAGCAGACGCCGAGTGTTTTCAGCCCGTGTGTTTCAGCAATTCCCTCGATTTCTGCTAGACGAACACTACGCCACGTTTTTACGGGATCGACCACTCACACTGCAACAACGGCGATAAGAACAGCAGCAGCAGCAGCAGCAACCACAACAACAACAACAACAACAACAAAACACAACAACAACAGCAGGAGCAGCAACAACAACAACAACAGCAACAACAGCAACAGCAGCAACAACAAGAACAACAACAAAGTAGCCCAGCTACCACTCTGATCGGCATCAATTCAGTCTTCAAGGCTTCAAGACGGCGATCGACGCAATACGCAATGCCGCGTATGGCTATGCGCGTCAATGTCGATTTGTATCTAACTGCAGGCTAGGAGTAAAGCAGAATCGCTGTTCTGGCTCTTCGTTTCCACGTGCCTTCTCTGACTTGACTTCCTTCGTCGTAAGCTCTCCTCGCGCTCATAGGCACTTGCTGCTGGTGGTGTTCGATGCCGTCGCGCAGAAGATCCAAGACGAGCTTGTCGCGTTCCGTGTAGAAACCTATGAGTACGTACAACCATCAATAGTAGTCTACAAAATGGCCTACATACAACCATTAATTGTAACCCGATAGTATGACTTCTACTGGGTACTTCATTTTATCGAATGTGTTGTTTAAGTTGGTCTTGACCTGTGCATCTATGCGGACGGGTACCGCTAAACTGGACTGGACGTCTCATCTACGTGTGTTGTTTACTTGTCGGACTACCATCTTTAGCATTCGCCTCCTTTTTAGAGTGCGATCGCTCGCGGCCCGGCCCGCCTGGGAGATTTGCCCTATTGCGTTGCTGCTCTACCGTCTGTGTAGAGATAATCGGACAAATGTAGAACTCCGCATCGAGAGAGAGACTGGCTTCAACGGCTGGCGGTATTAATGCCGCACCGTAGCCGTTGCTTCCGTCCTAATGCAGGCGACCTTAGCAGTTGCTAATTTCTACACTCATTTGGCATAAACATTCACACACAATAAAGACGGTGGTGCAGCTGATACACAGCGGATATCAACGGCATTGCCCTATTTCTATATCTAATTGAACCAATTTCGTTACCGAGCATGCAATACCCAGTTGACGGCTAATAGGTGTGATTACGGTGGGAAGGTAGGAGAATTTCTTCGTGTCCTGTTTTTGCCGATTGAGATATATATCTATAAATATATATATACGAACGCCGTGTCTCGTACCACTACTAAGAGTAAGCTCGGTAGGTACCGCTCATGAGCGACATCTCTGTTTGCCAGCAAAGACAGCCAGGAATTGTTTTTTTTTAGGAGGTTTAGGGTTTAAAATAGATTTACGTACGACTGAGAGAAAGCATAACAGGAGTTGACCCCTAACATGCCAACGCTCAGACAGTGTGAGACTCAGCCACCCAACGGCAAGTCTTGGCGCTTGACAAGAGTCAAGCCGAAGGATTAAGGCAATACCCACTAAAACCCTACATATATAGACGGCAGTGCCTACATATATGTATCCTCCTTAAGATGACCCTCCGACCTGCGGGATCCTTAACGCAGAAGAGTAACAACACACAGGCGGAAGTCTAGAAAATTTTAAATCTTTAGGTCCTGCTTGTCGAGTCGCGCTTTGGCAACAACTCTCGGACGCTTTCCACCATTTTCCTTCTTCCTGTCTCTTCCTTTGCTTTCATGATCCGTTGAATAGGCTTTGCAGCCGCGTCCCAGTTTTTGACCGACGAAAGCATGTACGTGACTAGCTCTCCCAGCGTGTTCTTTCTGGGCAAGCCTCGTCTGGTCTCGGTCCATGCGGCGCATCGCAATACTGTATGTTCCGGAGTGTCCACCTCGTCACAGTACAAGCATTGCGTTGTCTCAGCCTTCCCTATCCGATTTAAATACACCTGGAAATCGCCGTGACCCGTGAGGACTTGGGTCAGGTGGTATGTGAGACGGCCCCCGGAACGATTCATCCATTGGCGGATGTTCGGAATGAGGTTCCTCATGAGCGCCCCTGGTTGCCCGTTCGGGATGCTATCCCATTCCTTCTGCCACCGATCGAGTGTCACCTCGCGTTCTTGTACGAGCTCCCTATCTGGGTTAACCCACAAGCGCCGACGTTCGTCTGCCTTTAGGTCCCAGGGCACTGTCTTTGCCAGCACGAGCGAGACCGGGAACAACGAGAAAGACAGCCAGGGTTGTCTGCTAGCTAGGACTTCGTGGTGATGTGCATGGCCGCTCAACACCAGTCTTCTATACCATATCTTGCTGGCGTCGCAATCGGCGTCCGTGTATGCGCTGGTCGCACTCGGAGATTATTGCTCGACCAAGTCGGCGGTCTCTCCCCCCGTGGGATCGAGTACGTCGATGATAGCCAATGGAGAGTCTACCGCATCGCAGCTGCGTGACAGATGCGGTCAGATGTTGCGTTATTTGGCTAGACAGACGTGCCCCGTCACGTAACTCGTCTGTACGGGCCTGCCAACTGTGCGCCGACCTGACTTCCTGTCGTTCAAGCCCCACCGTCGCGGGATCTCAGAATCTCCGGCCGACTGGTGCATCTGTGCGATGATGTTCTCTTCAATTCGTTTGATCCCAGCTCGCCTCAGGCGGCTTGATTCCGGCGACGCCCTCCCTCCCTCCCTTCCTATACGTGCGTGCCGATTCGTAAGCCCCATTTGTCAAATTTTCTCTATCCTTTCTGCCTATTCACAGTGAGGCAACAAATCGTTGAAATACAAACGAGTGGTCGTACGTATCTCGTCTCGTTGGGGTATCTGCAGTAAACGTTTGAGATTCGTCACCGGTTGGTGCTACAATTTTGTACGTGTGTCTATATATATATATATATATATGACATGGGCGATAGCCCCTTATACAAAATGCCCTTAATTGTTACACTGTTGTCGATAATGGCATATATGGAAAATGTTTAGCTCAATTAGGCATTACTGGAATTAAATAAATTTGCGGTCCGAAGGCGGTCTCATTAAAAATAAATATGGTTATGTCCTTTTTGTGTAACCTACCCCCCTCTCTCTCACACACTATATATATATATATATATATATATATATATATATATATATATATATATAGACAGTTTTTTTGAGCCTGTGTCTAACTGAAACAGATAAGACAAATCTTGTTTTGCGTACTCTCGACGAATATTTTTATTTAATACGCTCCCTGCTCTTGCTGATCACGTTTTCTCCGTCCATTCTAAAATCCAACTTTGGGATCCAGCCCGTCTCAAAAAGTTCAACCCTACTTGTTTCAACGGTGCAAAGGTGCGTTTTCCCTATCTGATGATTGTGTATTGTTTACCTTTGCAAGTTTAAGCAATTGTTTGGTTCGAAGTGCAATTGTATCTGAACAGATTGCTTCAACTACAGCTACTTCGGCTTCAATTTGTATGCTTGTTATTCCATTAGTTGGTCTCAGCGTTATTTTGTGTTGATGATCATAAATAATGTCGTGGCAGACACCATTTAGGTTGTCGTTGGCTCAGAGTCGTTGAGTTCTTCTATCTTCGATTCTCAATAGTATTAAGGTAAGGGTTGGTAGCTGAGTTCGTATTTCTTTATGTGCAAAAAGACAGCGCGCGTGGTGGCTCCATTGTCTAAAACTTATACGTGCATACATGATGTTGGTTTTATGTTTGCCGATTGCCGTAGTGTATTTTGGATTGCACCCAGTTGCTGAGTGTCACAAGGGAACAATTTCGATTGTGTTTGATGTTGTTATTTCCAGTGGCTGAAGCACAACTGCTTTTGTTGTTGATGTTGTTCTTGTTGCTGCTGTTGTTGCTGCCACGAATATTTTTGCTGTTGTTGCTGCGAGCCGATTCAAAACAGCCGCCTCCATAGCTATGCTGTACACATGTGTCCAGCTTGTTTCGCATAATTGACAATAGAGAGATTGCAAGCGGATTGTTGTTGTTGTTACAGTCTCTTGTAGTGTGGCTATGACTATTCATGCACGGCGTGTGTGCCTGCACCTAATTCGATCACCTTCCTTCCAACCTTTTCTTCTAACGTTTCGTGTGCATTACATTTCACGATTGGATATTGCCCAATTGTTGAAAAACAGATGCTTTTCTGGTGGAACTAGGTTGGCTACGCTACTGACACACACTCACAAATACGAAGAATGCTTTTGAGTTTAGCTGATTGATCACGTCACGCCAGAACAAAATGGCGAAGTTAGCGATTCCGCCAACGCACGCCACTGACTCCATTTATTCTTTGATGTATTTCACTATTTTTTGTCCTGACTGAACTGTTGGCATGGCCTCTTTGCCTATGTGCCTCCTGTTTACGCGTGTCAACTACAGATTGCATTAGTAGTATCGTTAGCACAGCAGTTGTACTTAACAGCAGTTGCATATCCATCCCCGGCTGCAACACGGCATTCTGCCCATATCCATACAAGAATGTCGTCTGTAATGTCCTTACCATCGAAACACCGTAGACGTAATGGTGTAATACCAACTTGCGCTTGTGTTGTTGTTGTTGTTGTTGTTGCTGCTTCTGCTGAATAATGTGCCATAGTCGATTGGATGCCAGATTGCCGTTGTTGTTGTTGTTGTTGCTGCTGCTAAACAGGCAACAACTTATAGTAGATGATATTGCTGTTGGCTGCGAAAGACATCGGTTTGGGACCAGGAATTGATCGAATGGCGTTGCAGATGCCGTAACCATTTCCGACACCAATACGCTTGTTGCCTGTCCGGTACATTGTCAGCGATTTTTTCACGATGACATTTTTATCATCGGTTGTTCGTCCGTATAGTTCGAGCATTGGCAAGAGGCATTAGAGGCTGCACTGGTTGGGTCGTGTGTGGCGCCGAGGAGCTGCCATGTTTTGATGCAATGCGCAAATGCTTCGATCGTCGTTCATCTTTGGCTTTTGCTTTGTCGGAGGCAACTCCTCTTCGATTTGCTTTGCGGTTAACACTAAAGTATCAACTCTGTGGTTGCACTGCCCTCGCCGATAGTGACTGTTGTGTCTGACGGAGAGTTGTCTGTCGTCTGCTGTACCACGCTGCGCAACGTATTCTCGCTTGATGTGATTGTTGCTCTTGTACGAGACGCATCGTCGAGATATTTCACCGTTTCGTTCTTAGAGACGTCCTTTGTTGAGCCGTCGTCGATGTCGCCGATCGGGCGTGTGTTTTTGGAATTATTGATGTCAGTTTAGAGCTTTTTTACAGTTTCTCTGCACCTTCCCACATTGTGAATTTCAAACCTGTAGTCTGGTTTGGTTCGTTTGCGGCGGTCGGTAGCAATATAGCTTTTTGTTAAAATACGTGACCGCGGATGCCTTAGACTAGTTTACCTTAGACTACTTTTTCTCGGGGGGGGCGGGGGGGAGATGAAAAATGCATTTACGCACGCATGTTTTACTTTTTTTATGTTATGGCGGGTAGCGTAGGACTAAACGCAGGAGAGAGGGTACATAACTCAATCTAATCCGAGCGCACTACCCCCACTAAAAACCACCCTCCTCACCCCCCCCCCCCCGCCAGAACCCCCTCTTGGTTCGGAATTGTGAACCACTACTTCGAGACGAGGAGAGGGAACCTTAGACTACTTAGATTCGGCACACACGAAACTGCCACAATGAAAGAGGTCGGCTGCCGTGGCAACAGCCTTTTTATTGACTTGAACTGAAGGAAAGAGGCTATTCAGAAAGGTATTGCATAACCCCCTTTGTAATTAGTTTGAATGTCGCGATGACCTAACTTTAGCTGAAAGCCGGCAAGTAACAACACATATAGTGTTCGTCGACATGAGCTTTCGTCTGCTACCCATCAAACGGATGAGCGGCATAGCCTGATACGACGAGGATTCAAATTGGAAAGCGCGCTAATTTTGGCCGAACACCCTCTATATGTTGTAGTGAATATATAGCGTGTTCATTATACATCCCACACGATTTAGTGAATCACAATGACATCTGCGTAAATTTCCCTACATACGTACTGGACTAGCAAAGCGTATGTACATAAATTCGCGCAGGTGCTAGATGAATGTGAATACATGTATAGATGAGTAGATATATACAAGCATCTTCGTACTGAGTCAAGAAATAAGTTGTCAATGCAAATTCACGTATATGTATACGTGCATTACACGCGGAAATACGTGGCCATCTATATATATATATATATATATTTACCTCGGAGCTGGGTCACACGTGAAGTATATATAAATATACATTCCTCGGTACTAAGTCATACAAAAAGCAATATATATGTATACACGTTTCAATGTAACATCAGAACTATATATATATATATATATATGTATAAATATAGTGTTATAGTGCTACATAGTGCTAAGCTATGTATAGATATTTATATATATATATATATATATATATATATATATATATATATATATATATATATATATATATATATATATATATATAAATATAGTGTTATAGTGCTACATAGTGCTAAGCTATGTATAGATATTACAGATATTTTATGTAATCTGTGATCGAGCCCCACCGTTGCACATTTGAATGTATGGGGGTCCGACTGATGAAGCAATGTGAAAAACAGTTCCGTGGACGTTAAATCTTGGCTGAGGGTCAGCCCGAAAACTTTACCTACTAGATATTTTATGTAAACTCGATTGCATTTGCGTGAATTTGAGTACACGCGGTTTCACTGTGCTACTGCGACTACCGCTGCTAAGCGAATGCAGCCAGCGGTGTCCGTGCTTAGACATACACGCCGATGCAGTCGCGCATACACTGTCGTAAAGTGTCCTGCACAGGATCTTGATTTTCCGGCACGTATAGCGAGAGGCCAACGAGTTTTGCCCGTAGCAAGGTTTAGTTTTGTCACAGAAACGTGCGTTCAGGAACACAAAAAGATGGGGTTTTACGTTCACACACACACACACTCAAGCTGCCGTCTTCAGCTCTTAGCCATTAGCATTTACACGGTGATGTGACGCAAAGCAGTGGACTGGTGAGCTAGAAAAGTTTGTGTTTAAGCACGGTAGTATGTCAAAGGATTCCTTAAACTCGCGGCTCATACCTCTCAGCCTCTGTGCCCCCCCCCCTCCTTCCCCCCTCCCACGGAAAGATACCGTAGTCATTGCGTCAAGGTTCGTCAAGGCGGAAGCAGAACAATTTAGCTATACCATAGCGTTCGCATACTAGACTTACATACATAGACGTTCTCCAGCAGAAGAATGTAGCAGCTGGATAATGTCCAACAATTGGGTAACCTGCCGTTGAAGCCTCTCGGCCTGTACCTATACATCAATGTGCTTCTTGTTAAAGTTTTCTTTTGTTTGTCTGTTTGTTTTTAACGCTCCGACAACCACATTTTCGTAGACGCTCGTAATAGGCTAAGTCACCTGTGGTCACAATAAGGCGTCTAAATGCATCTATCGTCATCGCGTTCTCATTATTGGATTTATATAGGCATTCTTCAGCAAGCAGTATGTGACAGCCGGGCAGTGACAACCACGTTCACAAATACTACTTTCGCTTACACTGGCCGATTGCAGCACATGAATAAGTAGTTGGGGCTGTAATATGCGAGACAAAGCCAACTAGGAAAGCCGAAATTTAAACCTGCAATTACTGATCTGTTTTTCGAGGTTGCTCTAGCCTCGCCGTTTAGAGTGGTGCATTAGCCGTACAAGCCGCCGCTATTGGAACACAACAGTAAATACGCAACCAGGTTCAACCGACCAACGGTGACGGACGAGTCTAGCGACTATCAAATTCAAATCCACGCAAACTCACAAGCAATTCAGGGACGATTGCCAAACACCTTCTGTTCCATTTGTTTTCTTGCCTTCCGGGACATTAAAGACCGAAGCAGCAAGTCTCAGACAGCGTCGTAATCCTCCAACGAGACACCACAAAGGCATGATGATACTGCATGGAATTGGGCACAATCTTGGTGCGACAACAACACGTTATGCAAGAGTGTGATATAGCCACCATACGAGAGCAACGCGGTGTGAGGTCTCCAAATCCACTGAAGTTCCTCGTATGCTACCCGATTGGGCAAAGGTCAGCATGAGCCTTACGTACAAGGACACAAATGCACACATTAGCAGCAACGAACAAACTTTCGTATTGGTGCGTCATAATGTCTTCGAGTATTTAGCATCGATCCTCCAGCGATCAAGCATCGTCCAGAGAAAATTCAATCAACAACAGAAATTCAACCGGTAGATGACAACTACGCATAGCGCAGTGGATCACCATCCTCTATCCTAGATGGCCACAGATTGCACCTGTGGTTGCGCACTTTGTGGGCCCTACCTCGATCGATAAAGGGCAACGCGAAAAAAACTCAAAACGATTGTCATAATGATCATGGACGCGTTTGTGGTTGGAGTGAACAAACGCAAATATATATAGATGTGCGTTTCTCTACTTCAACTACAAAGGCGTCTATATATATATATATATATATATATATATATATATATATATATATATATATATATATATATATATATATATATATATATATATAGATATATATATATATATATATATATATAGATATATATATATATATATATATATATATAGATATATATATATATATATATATATATATATATATATATATATATATATATATATATATATATAGATATATATATATATATATATATATATATATATATATATATATATATATATATGCAGGTAGGAAGATAGGTTGGCAGACAAATGTGCGGTACGCCCACACTTTCGAGTAGCGAATTTTTCGGACTGATCGCAAAAGCCGATTTGGACGAAGGCCGTTATGTTGGCAGCAGCGTCTCTTTGCTCGTTTTTCCGCTGTCGGCGTTTTAACAGCGTCGCGGGGTTGCACATGCACAAAAGGTAAGAAGCTTATCAACAACATTTATTTATATATATATATATATATAGCCGGCCGACTCGTACCGCTAATCCCGCCGACCAACAGCTGAGAGACGAGCATATATAAAGGAAATACGGGAGAGACACGATTCGCGGATAGGTTTTGACGGCGTTACTGTGTCCACAGTACTCAGAGAGGAGACACGATTTGCACACGTGAACACACGGCGTGCACTATCACTAAGTGTTTTGCAGTGCGTGTCTCTCGGAAGCAGCCTATGCAGCGAGAAAGAGAGAGAGAGAGAGAGAGCGAGAGAGATACTTGTCTCGTATGGCCGTTGCCTACAAGAGGAGAGATTTGTCGGTACACGTGCGTTCTCGGTTGGTCAATGGCACGCCGGTAATGCGGCGGCGGCGGCAATGAAGACGTCTCACTGTTGCAGTCGAGTCCGGTGGCGTGGAGGGTGCATTCATTCGCCTGCGCCTCGCGACCGGAGGAGACACATCAGAGGTGCGATGCGGGTTCGAGCCCCACCGTTGCCCCACATTTGTAGTTATGGGGTTCGTCTATGAAGCAATGTGAAAAACAGTTTCGTAGACGTTCAGCAGCAGACAACACCTCGGTACCACTCTCACCTCGACTAACAACGAATAACACCTAACAACACTATTCGTGGTAGAAATTGTGTACTTTTGTTTGGTGTACGCGCGGTGGCATTGTGGCCTTGTGGGCGAAAGACAGCATAGGGCCACGATGAACACGAATATCGAGAATCTTAGTGAGTAGTGATAATAGCTGCGAGCGGTGCTTCTATGGTCTGTAGTTTGACCATATACGCCTACGGAGTACGGGCATTCTCGGGAAGGGCCCCATTCATTGGCTCATATCTTTTGTTCGGTACGTGTTCGAGACGTCATATACATATAATACTGCATTGTATGTCGGACATAGCCTTTTGTGCTAATCTTCTTTTTCTTTTTCTTCTTCTTCTTTTTTTCTGTTTATTTTTTTTGGCCTCTGGAAAATAAGTCCGTCTGCAGCTATCATGCGAAAGAAGGGTCGTTGGGAAGGGGTATATATAATAATAATAATTTAAGGAGGGTCCATTATTATAATTATGTACGTGTACCACAATTACTAATATATTAATTATATTGTGGTGCTGCCGGTCGCAGCGGCACTTGTCAGTGGAGGTGAACCATAAGACGGATGCGGTAGGTATCGATGCTGGGTCCTTAGTGGCAGGCCACCAAGGTCAGCGGCTTTATTTGGTGCGGCATTGTACATAACTATCTATTACATTCAAGTTCCCACTAGTACGCTCCATTTCCGAGCCGCCTCGTCTGTCGCGTCGTTTGCTATACGGGTGCCCTATAGGAGTGTAACCTACGTCGCCGAGGCTGACGCGTGTTGGTCGTGGAGCGTCTATTCGTAGCCACTCTCGCTGCAGTGAAGCGGCGCAGGCAGCGGCGGCAGCGAGGTCAGCTCTCCACCGGGCGTGGAGGTCGCGCCCTCTGGCGGTCAGTGCGCCATTCAATTGTTTGCCTTTGGAGAAGGCGGATCTCTCTGTTGGCGGGAACAGCTGGCTGGAGAATTGGTGTGTGGTGTTGTGTACTGTTGGATGTGTGGTGATTCTAATTGTGTGGATGTGTATACGTGTGACCTGTGTATACTACAATATAACATCTACAATATTGTTTATTTTATTATTATTTCTACCTGAGTGTCGGTGACCACCTAACATCATCTTGGCGTTGCCTCTGTGTAGTTCCAATAACATCCTCTGGCGGAGGAACGCGGTCGATCTTGGCTTCGCTGTGGCCTCAAAGAGCTTCTTCCCATGCTCTTTTGTCAGTTTGAGTGCATCCTCGCCCTAAACGCCAGCTGACTCGAGACCGAACGACACTACAACGTGGTTCTCAAGAGGATGCGTGCTATGGCGTGGTAACTAACTTCTGCAAAATTATTATTAATGCATGAGGCTATCTAAGGTAACGAGGCAGAACTAGAATAGTTTATGTGAAAAATTGAACGTTTTGAATATATACATATGTTAATGCATGAACGACTTAAGCATACGCACGAAAAAACACGGGAACAGGCAGCCGCCTAAAAGAGTCGCTCTAAACCAGCAACACTATTTGGGGTGCGAGACGTTTATCCGAGCTTCGACAAGCGGAGTGCTCCTTTCGGCAATATCCGAAATACCCACATTGGGATGGCCCAAGCTACCTATTGGATCTGTAATTTTAGAAATGCTGCCTGCTTTCCCGACTTGTCGGGCAACCTGCATTCCTGGAAAGGAATCCAAATTAGTGGTGTCCCACTAACTAACTAACTTATTGCCGCTAACTTTTGCCGATATTCGCATGTACATTAATCATTCCCAAAACCTTCCCTCCCACCCCCCAACACACGGAGAAAAATATCTTCCAGGTATTTCCGAGTTTGTTTCCGGCTACACAGGGCACCATAAGGAAATCAATCGTAAGAGACGAGAGCGACCAAAAACACATCGAAAGCGAAAGAAAGAGAGAGAGCGCGCGCGAGGGAGGGAGAAGATGAGAAATAAGAAAAATTAGCCATTTGTAGCATATACTCTTTAGGAGGAGGCGATTTAAAGAAGACTCGAACAAAAAGCTTAGCGCATGTAGCATTATCGGGTTGCTTTTCTCACACCTCACTACGCACGTATAGAGGGTTCGCGATTGTACACGTGTGCAGCAGGGTGAGTAGTGTGTGAGACGTACATGGCTTCAAGGCGCGAGTGAAGACGTACATGGCTTCAAAACGCGAGTGAAGACGTACATGGCTTCAAGGCGCGAGTGAAGACGTAAGAGTCTGTCTATTCGAATGGACTTCCGTCTGACCAAGTGACCAGTAAGGTGGTGTCATTGACCACCAACCTCATGGGCGCCCTCAGCGTGGCCGTGATGGGCGGCGAAGCTGTTCGCATCGTTGCTCTTCGCGCCTATGCTCTCGCACGGTCAGCCACGTCTCACCACAACGAAACATTTCTGCATCGGTGCACGTCGCCGTAAAGGCACCGAAGGACATAAAGGCGACGGCTATAGTACTAGTGGTGGTGGAATTACCGTACTAGTTATGAGAAGAGAAACCGTAATAATAATAATAATACTTATTATTATAAGCAGCCGGGTCCGGTCAAGCGTGTGAAACGGCCGCGTAAAAAGCCTCTTATTCGAGACGGTGTCGGGTAGAAGGAAAACAAGCGCGAATTTTCAACATTTGGAATGACGGGCGAACCCGTGCAACTGTCATGAAAAGCATATGGATTCCCATTTGGTCACTGTTTAGTGCGAAACGTGGCCTGGCGACATTGTTGTACAAGTTTATTCCACCAGAAATCGATAGATATTACCTAAAATGCATTTTGGCTGATAACTGATTTTTCACTACTGCACGTATCGAACCAGCTTCTGTTTCCTTGCATTACAGAATAGGGTGTCGGTCAATCTTGCACGTACTACAATATTTACATATACAGTCTTTTATTGGACCGTTCTTCTTCTTCTTCTTCTTCGAGGGCTTTCTGCCGGGCCGCAATGCACAAACGTTTAGCGCCCATAACAAATAGGTTATAATAATAACGTTTGAATTGTTGCGTATTGTAGTGTACTTTCAGTCGTGAAGCACGCACTTGGTCCGATAGCGCGAGCCCGTAAACCCGTCGACGAAACTCGTCCACATTCATAACACTGAACCGAAAAATTCCCAACTGCCGACAACCCCCCGTCAATGCGCACCGAGTGTCGAGCTGTTTTACTTAAGGGGAGAACATGACTAGTCGGGGCTGGCTATCGTGGTCAGCTGTGACGACGTTTTCCAAGGCGGGGCACAACACAGGCGGGCCGGAAGGGGTGCAACGCATTCTGCACGTCACGGTGGTGAGGTGACGCGCACACATACACGCGAACACGCCCAAGCGCAACGTCAACGGCAATCTTTGCAAGACGACTTCTTCGTAACGAAACGTCTTTCATAAACTCCAAGCTTGAAACACGCCTCATTGTTGCGACCGATTCGCTGTACACGACGACTTTGTAAACGTTTGAGTTTCACTTCAACATTGCGGGGCGTAGTGGCTTGCACAGAGAGAGGGGGGGGGGGGGGGAGAAAGAATAAGGGGAGGCGAGGCGAGAGGGCTTCCGCCTTCAGCCCGGACATCTCGTAGGCGCAGTCAGCATGTAGATGTAGTTCTCTTTAAACAAACGCCGCTATTCGTTAGAAGAGGGGTGCTCACAACTTGGTGCTGAAAGATGTCAAGAGTTCTAGAGGTCAAAGTTCCTATGTATGTGCGGAACGTGTTCATGTTCGTCACTGACGACTGGGACAGTAATGAGGCCTAGTCATGCACTTTGATGCCGACTGATGCCGCTATACAATACTCTGCTAGATTAACACCGTGACACCGTGACAGTTGACATTCGTTCGTAGCACGCATGACTGGAAGCGTGACTATTCGGCATGTCGTACGAACGTTGTCTATTCACACCAACACACTGTTTTCTTCTGTTTGCATCGTACTTGCAAACTGGTACTGTGATAGATCGCTCCAGCTGTTCGCGGCAGTCGTAACCTAAATATCAACTCAACAATAATGACTGGCAAAAACACATCCTAATGATCTCTAGTATTCGTATCATTATTGCTATAGTTTAATGGTCGTAGCGGCAGCAGCAGCAGTAGCAGCAGCAACATTTCACGGCTAAAGCCTTTTCCAAATAATTGCCTACGAAACAGAGCAGAGAAGATGGATGGTGCCGGGCTGCACAACGACTTGTGCCGACGAGTGGAGTCGGATCGAGTAAGCACGACCGACAGATCATATAACAATAGGGACGATCAGGTATAACGAGCAGGTTTGCCTCGTGTGTGTCTTTTCGTGCCTAATACCAATTAGGAAACCTTTGACTGTCGAGAGGAAATTGACAGTAATAATAAGAAGGTTTAGTTTCTTCACCATTCAGTTTCAGTCTACGTCCAGGCGATATGCATTATGAGATGTGGAACAGGGTGTGGAACACTAATGATTGCTTGGAATCATTTGATACCAAGGCGATAGTAACTAACGAACGGACAGATGGTTCGTCTTTGTGGTATATGGTTTAAGTAATCGTTGTTAGTTGAATCTCCACTTTTATTATTATTATTATTATTATTATTACGCTTAAACTGAGCCATGCCATAAATAGTAATAACCCTATAGATAACTGGAATGACAAGTATAACATGTATATAACACGGATGTTCTGTAAGAAGCGTGTGTTTGAAAGTAATAAACTGAACTGAAATACTTGGGCAGTATAAATAACTGTAGTTATTGTAAGGAGAGATGACTAAATGTATGGTTTGGTGACTGCGATGATGTGCGCTCTACGACCCTGTGTTGTACCTTAAAGGGAAAAAAAGTTGAAGTAGTATTACGAAACGATACCGGCTACTCGCCTCGTCCTTTAGGCGAGCTGGTTTACGCCGAGTGGGTATTATGCCGCCAGCAGCATCGACTCTCATCAATCGAGTCTCACACGATAGCCGCTCTGTGGGTGGGCTGTATAATAGCGTAAATTTTCCCTCACTACAAAAAAGTAGTCGTAGTGGTAGTAGTAATAGGCAAACCGTGTTCGCTTAAATAGCAATAGAATTAATAATAATAATAATAATAATAATAATAATAATATAAATAATTACTCAAACAATCGCCGCTGTACGGAACGGCAGCATACCTTATACTTACGCACGAACGCACACACGTGCTTGTTTCAACGTATATCAACGTATATTAACCCACCCACACATATATATATATATATATATATATATATATATATATATTGCAATGTAAACATACATATGCACATATATAATGCAAGAAAGAGAGGGTGTAGTCATCACGTCGTTAGCGCGATTACAGTGGGCGGTGTTTGCGCAGCATCGGTGGTAATGTTTGCACAGTACACCCTGAATCCTTTAGCTTCAAGGCAGAGTCAGGCCCTCTAAGAGCGCTCCGAACCAACTCCCGACCGACCCGTCCGGATCTCGCTCTCTCTCTCTCTCTCTCTCTCTCTCTCTGTTGCTCTCTAACGTCCTCCCTCGTTCAGATTTGAAATGAAATCTTCTTGGCTTCGTTCGACAAGCTACGGCGGGGCTGCTTTCGCTGTTTCTTTGACCGCTTGGCCCTGCCGCCGTTTCCAGAGATCGATTCATAATCTCTGGCAGGCAGGGACATGTTTACTGAAGTAATACCACAAGTATCCCGGTCATGTAGGTTAGGGGGTCACCAGGTTTTTAGTGGGTTTGAGAGTCCCACACTACCCAGACCAAAGGGTGTGCGTTATGCATTTTTGTTCCTGGCCCCTGTAAAAAAAAAAAAACAAAAAAGGCAGGGACATGTTTGCAGAACTGGCCGACCGAATACTTGACCTTACTTTTTGTGTGGATGTATCTTTCCACAGGCGGATAAATACTCGCAACACATAATAATATAAATAATAATAATAATAATAATAATAACAATAATATTAATAATAACAATAATAATAATCTGTTTTTGAAACTAGGGTTTATTATTATCATTATGCACATGTATGATAATGTTTAACATTTCAATTACATAAAATCTACAGCAGTGCTTATATTATTATTATTATTATTATCATTATGATTATTGCTCGAGTGTCGGTAACCACTCAACATCATCTTGGCGTTGCCTCTCTGTAGTTCCAATGACACCCTCTGTTGGAGGAACGCGGTCGATCTTGGCTCCGCGGTGGTCCTAACGAGCTTCTGTCCGAACTCTTTGGACAGTTTGAGTTCATCGTTGCTCTAAACGCTCGAGACCGAACGCCATTACAACGTGATCCTCAAGACGATACACGTATAGGCGCCGTTTGCACATCTCCTGTTGGTGAATGATGTGGCCGATAGCCGAGAGCGCACGTGTCGGAGTGACGGTGACGTCCCACGTCATCGGCCGATTATGGTCCCAGTCCCGGCTGGTAAGGCAACCTGGTTGACGTCTGCCGTTCCTCTGCAGTACACCAGGCTCCAGCGTGACGCGGTAACCTGCTTGTCTAAACGCGCACCCGAGGATGTTATTGATGGCATAGCGGCGGCCCTGCGTAAGCCCGGCCAGCCTATTGCAGCTAAGCCGGTGCAGGCCGCGCTCGTATACCGTTCCACCAGAAGACAGACATTCATTCCTCTCTTTCACTTAAACATGGCAATGCCAAGTCTGAGACCACTCGCGGAAGCGGAACTGGTCGTCGGTCAGCTTACTGTCGATGACCTCGAACAGAAACACATCGAGCCACACTCCGGCGGCGTCGGATGAGACCGCTTTCAGTCTAAGATCGTCTCTATCTAACTCGTAGGCCGACACAAAAGTTAGGTGAGTAGCCTGGGTGGCGATTTGGTCCCACCCCCTCTGCCTAGTGACCTGTTGCTCAGAAGGATTCTCCAGACTGACGCACGTCCTAGATCCAAACGGCGTCTTGTTGGTGGCTGATGAGTCCGCCGGCAATAGTGGCCACTGAGGCGGAGCTATGTGACGAGGAAAAGAAGCAAGCGGGCTAGACAAGGTTCGTCCGTGGCTGAACGGATGCCCATTCCACCCAGCCGGACCGGTAGCCTGTGTA
Organism: Dermanyssus gallinae; assembly: GCA_003439945.1. NCBI lineage: Eukaryota > Metazoa > Arthropoda > Arachnida > Mesostigmata > Dermanyssidae > Dermanyssus > Dermanyssus gallinae. The sequence goes on from QVRM01006757.1 coordinate 137,602, forward strand.
TATGCCGTATCCTCAAGCGTCAGGTCAAAAATGTTTTCCTGGGCTTTCCTGATCTGCTCGTCGATATTTAAAGTTTCTGACAGTAGAAGCAGGCAGGTGAGGTCCGTAGTATGCACAGGACCTTTTGCAATCCCATTGCGTGCCGGAGCAAAACGTAAGCTTGGTGTCTTCCGATATGGCCCAGCCGCTGGTAAACCCGGGAGCGTTGTTCTCCCTGCTCGGCCAGTACAGGGCCAATCACGTAGCCATCAGGTCCAGTTCACGCCGGTCCTTTACAAGAATGCCCGGGAGCTTGTCATTGAATTCTGCAGTTGGCGTATTGATGCCGAAGCAGGAGAAATGCAAGAGGGGCCGCCATGTCCCATCTGCTAACAATCTGCTGATGACGTGATTTCAACCTCACCAAGCATCAGGGGTCGGCCTGTTATACGTCTGGCGCATCATTGGATAGAGAGCCTGGCATGCTTGGAAACCTTTAGAAGTGCCCTCGTTCGTTTAAGTTAAAAGCACCTAATAATAATAAGTGGGGATTGGCTTAAAGCCTTACACTCGCCTCAGCTCGGCACCATGCTGGATCCCAACTCTTTCCGCATGATGTCAGCACTTAGAATCGGCGCTTGCGTCTGCGAGCCGTTTCAGTGCAAACTGTGCGGAGAGATGGTAGATTCCAGTGGCACTGAGTTCTACACTCTAGAGATGGTAGATTCCAGTGGCACTGAGTTCTACACTCTAGAGATGGTAGATTCCAGTGGCACTGAGTTCTACACTCTAGAGATGGTAGATTTCAGTGGCACTGAATTCTACACTCTAGAGATAGTAGATTCCAGTGGCACTGAGTTCTACACCCACTGAGTTGCTCGAAGAGCGCCGGTAGATCGTCCAGACATGCTAAACTAAACAGTGTGATTATAAGGTCCCTTAGGAAAGCCGGTATACCATCTACACTTGAACCGAGAGGTTTAATGTCCGCTGGCGAAGAAAGACCTGATGGGGTGACCATTGCATTATGATCACATGGGAAGTTCCTAGGTTGGGATGCAACGGTTTCGTGCACAACCGCGGCTTCCTATTTACATCACAGCTCCGTTGAGCCGGGGTGGGTTGCAAAGCACGCGGACGCCAGAAAACGGGTTAAATATGCTGGACTGGAAACAAGGTATATTTTTGTGCCTATTGCCATGGAGACACTAGGACCAATCAGCAAGGGAACCGAAGGATTTCTCAAATATTTAAGTAACCGATATCAGGCAAGCGGCAATAATTGAGGCAAGCGTTGTCCTTTGGCGTTTGCAGAGGGAACGCGGCATATATTTAGGCGCCGTGGGGTCAACTAATTATTTAAAAGACTTTGCAATAATACGTTCAGACCTCACAACTGTAACATTGTTTAACGTGTAAATAATAATAATAATAATAATAATAATAATAATAATAATAATAATTATTAGAGTGATGGTATTTAAGTAGTTTGTGAAGAGCATAATGATGAGATACACTTTCACCCTCTCCTGCAGCCAAAAATGGCCTTTAAACCAATAGTGTGTGCAACCTGAACATATGTAAGTGTCGAAAGCGTTGACCCAAACAATGGCAAACGATATGTTAGATAACAGAGGAATAACGATCTATATATAATCAACATGACATAAGGAGATACGCCAATGTTGCTTAGTTTGCCTAATTGAGGCACAATCTATACAAGTTTGGCAATTAAGGTATTTACGTGATTTCGGTACTTCAGTGAGGGATCCAGGGTTGCACCCAAGCATTTATATTCAAATGCTTGTTGTATATTATTATTATTATTGAATTTCATTGCTATTGGTCGGCATATTGATCTTTGCCATAGAGTCAAAATAATATTTTTGCTTTTTTTAATATATAAGCACAACCTGTGTTTTGTACCAATTTGAGATACGTTTAAATTGGCCATTTGTATACTCAACATCGCTAGTCCAATTTTGTAAGAAATGTGGGCAAAGAAAAGTGACGTCATCGGCAAACGCGGTAGCTTTCAGTTCACTAGCCTTTAGAAGAGAGTTCATAAATATTAGGAATAGTGTTGGTGAGAAGTTGGTCCCTTGTGGTGTACCGAGGGGTGGGGAGTATGGAAATGACACATTGTCGCCGTTTCTGGTAATTTGTACCCTATGGTTTAATTAAGAATTAAAAATGCAATCGGGCCTTCAGTGAAATTTAGTTGTGTAAGTATATTAATTAGAATTTTTTTATTTACTGAGTCAAATGCTTTTTCAATATCGACAAAGTTACGAGCAATTATTAAATTGAAATCCCTGCTTTTAGTTATATATTCCTGAAGATGAGTAAGAGCTAAATTGGTAATACATTTACTACAGAAGCCAAATTGCATTGGACTAATAAAGTGTGTATTGTCAAGATATAGACGAATTTGATCATTGATGATTGACTCAAACAATTTTCCTAGAAATGGAACGCAACTTATCGATAGTTAGTTGCTTCATTTTTATCTTCCTGTTTAAATATTGGTGTAATTAATACGTTTTTCATTTCTGCCGGGCATACATCTTGTGGTAATTCACCAGGCAGAATTCAACCATTGATTAAAAATAGCTGTCAAAATATTTTATATGTAGATAATATTGCTTAATAAACTTGTCGGAATATACGCTTGACAGCCTCCCATGCTTTCTTTTAGTTTATTTAATTTTAGTACAATTGCATCGGGGTAATTTCAATGAGTGTAGATTTTTCAGCGGGAATATCTTGGTCATGTGAATTTAATTTATTAATTTTATAATGACATTCAGCTATATTTGCCCCATATTTATTGAATACTGTTTTAGAACACATTGTTGCAAACTTTGTGTTGAGTAATTCAGCTATCTCAACAGGGTCAGTTGTAGATGTGTTGTCGTGATTAATCGACGTAATTATAGTTTCCTTCTGTATATTTCTGCCACAAAGCATGTTTATAATTTTTCACCTCTCTCGTAGTTTAGAGGTGTTAAATTTTTTCCGCATAGAATTCTCTCCATTTTCGAGCGCAGGTTTTTCTATATATTTTTGAAAGCTCTTTTAGCCTCAGCTTATTATATTTACTATTATACTTTATATCTTTGTTAGCCAGTCTGTTCTTCGCTACTCTCATTTTTACGAGTTCCAGATCAAACCACTGGTCAGTAATTCGTGCGTGGTTTGGCTTCGTTTGTTTGGACTGAATAGGGAAATGTTTCTCATACAGATTGTTTAGCTTACAATTAAAGATAAAAAAGTTTGTCTGTGCAGAGTCACTAATGATATGTCACACCACGGCGTTGTAGCTAGTGCCTGCTGAAATTCTAGGTGGATTTTTTTTTAAATTTCTGAGCCGTTTATTTTTAATTTGCGTTCTCGCACATGGTATACCTTCTAGCCCAGAAAATGCCGCAAAAATGGGTCTGTGATCGGGCGTGAGAACGGACTCGAATGTTGTCCAGACAACTGCCGTTGTCAGAAGGACGAGATATGGTTCTCAGGAGTGGGCGGAGACCATGCGATGCAATGTAGAAAAGGAGTTCGGAAGTTGTGTAATATTATTTCAGTATGTCGATAGTGTAATCCCCTAGCGAATTGATAAGTTGCTTAATGGGTACTCCAGAAGTATTGTAGCTAGCGCTAGTTTGAACTGACAGAAAGTTGCCATCGCTATTATAAAGTGCCCTTGGTTGTCAGTTTGGCATGCTATCGCTCGAAATGATTTCAGATTCATTTGTATATTTAGTTATTTTATTTTGTGGTAGCTTTTTTTATATATAAAATTAATCATTCTCCTCGAGTATTTTGTCATCGAGATTGAGCTAAGAGGATATATCCAGCTAAATTGTACATACGTTGTGAACCATTTATATTAAATGTACATCGGTTAGAAAACTGGAAAAGCTGGCTGTTGCTTTCGTCTTGGTCAGACATCCTCGTCAAACGGATCAAACCTCGAACGATAAACGGTGCTTCACAGGGTCAAGTGCTCTCTTCAAAATGGCTATATGAGCATATATATATATATATATATATATATATATATATATATATATATATATATATATATATATATATGTTTATACATCACTTTAATATTATGGTGAATGTACATAGGTAGTAGCTGCTAACATATTATAGTTATTAATAGATATCAGTTTTGTTAATTATAGTTGGCAGGTAATGCTGTATTGTGTAGTATTAAATATTGCGTTTCCTTGCTCTAGTGTACAGATGTGTATTTGTTTTGTTATAACTTGACCGGGGTTTAACCGGTGGTGATGCGGGCGCTGCAAGAGTTCGCATAAGTTCGTGCGATCAAAGTTCGGTCAAACTAGACTTTCAAAATGTGGCAGCGTGGTCTAGGAGTCTAGTGTGCTAGTCATGATTGTCATCTACCGGTCCCCGGTTCGATCCCTGTTGCTGATCAAATTTTCTTTGAGCAATCCTTATTGAGATTAGATGATTAACCATACCGCTGAGTGTCAGCGGCCATGCTGCTGCCACAAGGACTGTTGGGGAAACCCTAGATATCTCAACATGTCCGGCCCGCAGTGCTTTGAAGATATACATACCTGCCCGTAGGGGACGAAGGATAGTCTAGAATTAAAAACAACCTCCTCCAACAAAAAATGTTTTAATTCTAGACTTTCAAAATGCTGCCATCAGCGGCCGTTGGGTGACGCTGTCGATCGCTCAGCTACTAAACTACGTCAATCAACCGCAATTCTAACAGCGGCCGGCAATAGTTACATAATGATCGCGTGCGCTGGCTAGTCCCGCTGCTCGGCCGGCGGTGCACGAGACCATAGCGGTCATCGGCTCACGTGGACTGATTCTGGTCTGGCCTAAAGCTGGCGGCTAAGCCACTTGGTCAGGCGTCGTCTCCATGAGCTGAGTTTAAACGTTAAACGTTTTCGGGGGGCCGACTTTCAGCCAACATTGAACGTCGACGGAATTGTTTTGCTTTCGCGTGGCTTCGGAAGACGAACCCCATAAATGCATAAATACAGAGTATGTGTATGAGTATACTCTTCTCAACGCCGTCGTCGTTTGGTGGCGTCTCTCGATCGCCCGCGTCATCACAACGCGTCTTCTTCGCTTCGTGTGCGCTTGTGTACACACAGCAGCCAGCCCACATACCAATGTTGCATCGTGCAAGCGTCGATTGCGCACTACCCACTATCGAGTAGCATAAAATGCCGAAAATGCAAATTAAACTGTGGTAACAGCTTTACTCGAGCGTTACAATTCCCGTAAGTTAGAAAATCGAACGAACTCCACGGTATAATATGTACAACGCAGGTCTGCTCTTACCGCCATGTGTAAACAAACAACCCACTCCCAACAGTTTTTGTCTTCCTACGGGTCTGCGCAGTGCGGCGCACGCAATTTTTGGAACGGATTTACGGAACAAACTTATATATATATATATATATATATATATATATATCTAGTTTCCCAAATAACCAGTCCCCTCGTCGTGAATCACACCAAAGCGACATCATTGGTAACGTTCGTTCAGTTCTGCGTGAACAGTATAGGTCGGCCGGAACAGAGACTGTGGCCGAAACAAGTGGTTGGACTGGCTGGTCTAACCACTCGTCTCGGCCACAGTCTTGTTGTTGTTTTTCTTCTTCTACAGCAGGTAGAGTGGTATCATGCAAAGTGGCGGGAGAATATGCTCCAAGCTTTCCGCTAGATGTGCGTATTTCGCTCGCGTTTATGCACCGCAATGGATGCACAAATAGTGAGCATGAATTATAGAAAGAGGGGAGAACCATAGGTTAGAGAGAGAGAGAGAGCGCTCAGAGAGAGGGAAAGAGAGAGAGATAGCGGGAGCGAGAATGTGGTCATTACTGCGAGGGAGCTGGTCGTAATTAGTTGGGCAGGCAGACTTCAACGATGGATCCTGGAAGGCGGCAGACGGATGATTCTCCGCATTGCCCCCAACTGAGTGTACAGAGATGTAAACATACGAGAACAAAACGATCCGGTCGGTGAGGGGGAGCGGGGGAGAGATCAAGCAGCGGCGGTCAGTTGGCGAAGGAAAACGCTCGACTCCGCTGCACCGGACGCCGTGTTTTGTTGTTGTTAGCGTTGTCGTTGTTGTTGTTGTTGCTGTCGTTGTTGTTGTTATTGTTGTAGATAATTATACTGATGATGTTGATGTTGAAGTCCTCGTCACTGTTGTAGAACCTACCAATTGTCTTATCTGTCGAGGTGGAAGCCGTTGTAGTACCGGATGTCGTGGAGGAAGTCGCGTTGCGAGGCCAGCAGTGCCCATTTTACGACATTTGCCGCCAAGTGCTGCCCACTTGCACTGTGCCTGCTTACTTGCCCACAAATGATCTAACTATCCACTTGGCGGCGTGGTTATGCCTCTACACTTTGCATCTGCACTTTTCTTGGCCGCTTCTGTACTTGCTCGGTCAATAGAGGCGACACACATGAGTAGCTCCTATTACGTACACACAAACACAAAAACATACAAAGACTCAGTGCGTCCTATATTCATGCAGTTGCAGGTAGAGAAAACACGCCAACGTGCACGCATGTACATAGCGCACGCACGACGTGTAAATCCGTAGACGTGGTTACGCAATCGAGTACATACAAGAGATGCCCACAGACAGGGCACTTGGCACTCGACGACGTGAGCTCCGAGCTTCTTGTCGTTACACCACTATGTCGTCGGAGTTTTTGGAGCGCGTTAAATGGATGCATTTGTTAGGAATGTATTAGCATGTATGCTAGTAATATGCATGCTTTCCTCACGACATGCGAGCTTCGTTCCGAAATGCTAGTGCTGTTGTTGTAAGAGGCAATGCGTATAATATTAGTCCAAATCAAATGCTGTGAATTGATATGCATAAAGAGCCAGCAGACTACAAGATATCCCGGTCTTGGTATACACCGCTGCTGCTGCAGCAGCTCAAAATCTACAACCGATTGCCTCAAAGTATTTGGTAGTCTTTGCTTTACTTCGGTGTCCCCTGTCGACGTGACCCAGCCTCGACACCGACCAGACATCTTGGTGTTTCATCCGATTACGGACAAGATTTCTTATCAATCTCGACTCGAATTCTCACTGCTCAAAGCCCTTATTCCCACCAAGTGTCGCCCATCTTCCCAGCAGCTCTTCTCTCTGTACCGCGATAAGCCTTCGGTGCGCTTAGGTCCGCCAGATGACGTAAGGAGCGCCAGCGCTGACGAATCACAGCGCAGCACCACTCAACCGTGACGAAGCCGTCTGTTGAAGCCGATTGTCCGGTATATCGGCGAAGGTCGAAGGTTCGATAAGATGAACTGTAGTTGTCTGCACGCAAAGGCAACGATTCTGCGTCCGCCGCCAAAACCACCATCACTACCACCATCACAGCTACTACTAAATAGGACTACAACTACTATACTACTACTACTACTACCACAAGCAAGAGTCTTTGGGCTGAAATTATATGGATCTGAAAGTGAGAAACACGGTAGTTTGCGATGCCGTTAACGTATGCAAAGCGGAGCATACCAATCAGCAAATTGGACCAGCGGTCATAGTCCGGTTGTGGGTCGGCACACTCGGAACTGCCGGTAGCCAATTGCTCGTTGCCTGACGTCTCTCAGATTCCTGGGAAAGGTGAAGGCTGTGGACGACCTTGTGGCCGCCTGCAAAGGCCTATATCATTGAGACTCGAGACATGAGCTGAGCTGAGATAGATAGACAGACAGACAGACCTGCCGGCGCCTCAAAGGTCCGTCCGCCGTCGACCGCTGCATGACGTTCATTTGTTTTGGGAACTAGTCGTTTCGGGCACGACATTTGGGTACGACTTAGGCAGAATTAAGGCCGCCCAGTCAATCTTCGGTCACCCCGCTGATCTTCATTTAGCTGCCTCGCGAAAATAGATGGCACAGAGGTGCGTAGCATAAGCGCGAATCGAGGACAACTTACTAAACGGAGCTTCCGACGATGAACGGGAATGAAGACTTCCCGCCACCTCATGTGAAGGCAGAGCGGGCGAGAAATCGGAAGCGAGAGAAATCGCTACCTAGCCAATGCAAACCACCAGCGAGCAGGGACGCAGAATAAGTACGTGATTAAGTGAGAATGAACAGTGAAAGAGCGATCAGATAGAAAAACTCTCTGCTTAGCTTCTGCAACAATGTTCATCAATCGTCCGAGTTTGTTATAAGAATCATGCCGAACCGAAATGTGACCGGTGACAGAACTCGAGCCTTCGTAAGTAAGTCAACACTGCATTCAATTCATTTAGGTATAAATAGATATACATAGTTGTAGTTGCAGCAGACACGTAGGCGACAGATATTCAATTATGGGCGCTGCAGGCCCCCCTGCTCTGGCCACCTCTTTGCTCATGCAGCACGCTGTATGGAAGACCAGGGAAGGAGGGCGGAACACGGTGGTAGAGGAGTAGACAAAAAGATAGAGGTAACGAAGAAGAAGAAGAACGCGCGCACGTAGTGTATATATTGCCGTAGACGGTATCCAGCAGCAGCAGCAACAACAATAACATCGTCAACAACAACGACGACGACGACAACAACAACAACGACAACGACGACGACAACAACAACAACATCGTCAACAACAACGTCGTCAGCAACAACATCGTTAACAACAACATCGTTAACAACAACCTCGTCAACAACAACAACAACGACGACAACAACAACATCACCAACAACAACGTCGTCAGCAACAACATCGTTAACAACAACATCGTCAACAACAACCTCGTCAACAACAACATCATCAACAACGACAACAGCGTCAACAATAACGACAATAACAACAACGACAACAACAACAACAACGACAACAACAACATCGCCAATAACAACAACGACAACATCGTCAACAACAACGACATCGCCAACAATAACGACGACGCCAAGATCGTCAACAACAACGACATCGTCAACAACAACAACGACATCGCCAACAATAACGACGACGACGTACATTGTGCACCGCTCGGGCCCGCCGGCCAATAATCTACGAAACAACCCCAGCGGGTGATAACTAATGGCTGAGTTTCTCCTAATCGAAGAATATCAACCTACGTACAGGCCGAGGGATCGTATCGGAGGATCTGATGAACGGCGGAGACGCCTCCGGCGCCCAGGTGGCTGAGGCTGTGTGAACATGATGGCAATGGTGGTGACGTGGTCATTAAAAAGCAATTGATAGGCGTTTCTCACACTGAACGCGTGATGTGCAGCGGCCTAATGTTATATTAATGAGAATACGCGTTTTTCAACCGACAATACCTGCGGACATGTTATTCTTATGTCAATAACCTGAGCTTGGCCTCCCAGCATAGCACATTATGGCGACATTCTGAAGACGTAGGCTCTTATGTGATCCAGTAAGTCTTTATAAAAGTACGTTTGATTATACGTATATCATATAGTGGAAGAGAGAGAGAGAGAAATCATATCGTACACACAAGCTGTTCAACACTGCCGATTAAACTTGAGCATCGTCGAAAAATAAGAAGTGTGTTGATGGTAGGTGGCAGCGAGCCCGAATTTATTGCATTTAGAGAAAGTTTGCTACTTACAATTTTGGGCTGCTTAGATCCTTTTAGTGGAGTAGAATTTAATGAATAAGTGGGTCGTTTGAAGAACTCAATTGCTGGAATATATGCAACGTGATTTCTCTGTTATGAGGGCTCCTGCATGTGCAAGGCAAAGTCTAGGCCTTTCAGCTCCAACCAAATCTAAAAAATGTGGGCTTAATTGCTGCAAGACCAACGTCTATTCGACGTCTTTTGAAAAGGGCTTTTCAGGACACAACTTACGTCTTCCAGGCCTTTAACTAATAGATTTGTTGCACTACATATTATGAATGTCGTAAGTATTAACGATTTTTAGCCTAGACATAGACGAATTAAGATACAAATTACCAGTTGTAGGCTTCTTCCGCGTACCTTACAATTTCAGATAGTACTCACATACCGAGAATGGTCTTACTAAGTCAAAGGTGGTTAGTTTTTTACAATCAATTTGGAGAGGCTCGTCATAGAGATAGATACATTATAAATAAAAAAAATCCCAATCTCAAATCTAAGCTTTGTCTTCAGCTATGAAACGTTTGTACATTTTCATATGTAGTTTGTCTTATTTTGTAACTAGCTACTACTATCTAAGTGCATAATTTATTTTCCGTGCAATACAGTATCAATACGTTACACATATCACAAAGGATTGGCTAAGCCATTGTGCCTAGTGTTAATGTTCACCTGGATGCCCTTTCCGCTACACAGGTTAGCTATGTGCTGAATAAAGCTAAACCGCCAGCGAGCTTGAGCCGTCTATAGCACGTTACTCTAGTGGAATAGCATGGCAGCGTGAATCCCGTCTGCGCGCGTGCATACCTACTTCATACATGCGCACATTCAAACTTGAAAGGTGAACGGACATTCAAGTCACGACATCCCAACCGAGTGGCCCATTCATCCTCGACCCCGACTCGACCATGCTCGACTTGCTTCGTGGCCCTCTCTTGGAAGGTCTGGAATGTTAGCTCTGAAAAATATCAACCCCGGCGGCTACGAATACCAACCAACCTACAGCGGTGAGAAAATAAAGGTGCCGGCACCGGCAACAGCCACACTGTGGCCGGCGGATCTAGAGGATAGGTCATAGAGGACAGACAAGCAGCTTGTACGCGCATACACCGGGCTCGTCGAGCCCGGTGGCATGGTGCATGCGCCTCGCAACCGGAGAAGACACATAGGTGCGCGGGTTCGAGCCCTACCGTTGCACCGATTTGTATTCATGGGGATCCGTCCGCGAAAAGCAGTCCCGTGAACGTTAAGTCTTGGCTGAAGGTCAGCCCTAAAACTTTACAAACTCGGCTCGTGTTGGTCTGTATAAACTGATTGTGTACGCTAGCCCGAGAAATTTGACCCGACCATGTATGTAGAGAGAGGGGGGCGTGGCATGGCCGTCTGAATTGTCTGGTGGTTGAAGGACATCTAGTGGTCCCTTCTATTGCGACTACGATTAGGACTACTATTACTTGAACCCTCAAGGGCAAGGCGTGGACGCAAGGGGAAGGGGTAGCACAACAAACCTACAATCCCACATGTTCTTGCTTGCAGGGTCAAGCTCGAGCTCCTATGTCCAGAGCAGAAGCAGCAGAGCCGGCAACGACTATCCTACCGCCGTAGTCCCTTCTAATCCTATTAGTCGTAAAGTGACACATTCAATAGTGCAGCTGTCGACTTCGGCTTCGTAGTAGTAGTAGTAACACCGCCGCTGATATTATTAGCTGTATTCGAGGCGTAAAGGCCCGTAGCTGTGGGTATGGCGGCGGCGTTCAATGCGTTGCGAACGCCCTTTTCACTGACGACCACTAGATACCCTTGCAAGCAGACCTAGCTAGTTCTTACACACTACAACGCAGACAAACTATATACAAAAAAAGGGAACTTTAGCAAGTAAATTAATACAAAGAAGAAATAGAAAGCAACGCAAGGACGCGATACAGAGCCAGACCAACAACAAGTTATAGGGTTTTGAGATTGTGCTCTCTTTCATACAAGTTCCGTGTTTCTAGATAGATTAACAGCCTGTCGAGCCCCACTGTTGCACATTTGTATTTATGGGGGTCCGTCTATGAAGCAAGGCGAAAAGTAGTTTCATGGACGTTAAATCTTGGCTGAGAGTCAGCCCCGAAAGGATTTTTTTGGATAGGTTAACAGCCTACGCATTCAACAGTGTTGTGGGCATTGTTATTGTCATCGCTGATGCTGTTAATGTCGTTGTTGCTGTTCTTGTTATTGTTGTCGCTTGTTCCGGTTGGTGCCATCGTCGGTGCTTCTATAGTGACGGACAAAAAGTACAACGTTTTTCTACAAACTTTCGCGTACACTTGTAAATACATATACATGATGTACATGAACCAGGCTAGGTTTCCCCCATTTTTTCGAAGCTTGCCTTGTTGGCCTGAAAGCACAAATGTTTTCGCTTTCGAGCGCCTAAACGCTGACACCAATCAGCTGACTTCATTCTGTTTCACTCTGTTTGATCGCCCCGTGGCTGGTTTCGTTATGCCGGAAGCAACACAGGATGGCAGCGCCTTATTTGGCCGGCAAGCGTAAATAACGACATTGTGAACGAGCTACAGCATCCTAAAGTCTACAAAGAGTTTAGAACACGCACTTTTCTCGGTTCGGTGGTTGTGCGACTAACAACATGGGCGCACCAAATCCCACTGCAACGAGCCGGGAAAACATCCAAAAGATACAAGCCCAGTCGAAGGGGAATGTAAGGACACAGCGCTGCAGGAAAATATTCGCTCGTGACTTGGAAGTCTCGAACAGCGGCGTGATGCGAGTCGTGACGAATCATCTCAAGATAAACGCCGATAAGATACGACCAATTTTCAATCTAATGGCCCGTCACGCTTGAGCTTCCTAAGTCATCGTCTTCTCTGACAAGAAAGTGTTCACTGTTAAACAGTCTGTGAGCGACCGATTACGGCTACAGCAAGAACCCAACGACACACTACAGAGCAATTACAAGCGACGGGCATGCGACATCCAGCCTAGCCTCAGTAATGGTGCGTGCCAGGATAACCAATGATGGGCGCATGCTGATGCTCGTGTTCATCCCTCATGGAGGTAAAATTGATGGGGTGAAGTAGCGCCAGCAATTCGTTAAAAGAGTCATCTGATGCCGTAGAGTCGAGGTGCTTTAAAGTCCAGTAATTTGCGTTTCAGCGGGACTTGGCGTCTTAGACGGGCCTGGCTCGGAGTTCAAGTACCTGAAGGATAGCCACCGTTCCCTCCGGATGTAAACCCATTTGACTATTCCATGTAAAGAATTCTTGGCGCTAATGTTTGCGTTCGTAATTCATGCGAGGCCTATATAAATCTTATAGCGATCATATAGATCTAATACATATATATATATATATATATATATGATTAAAACGCTCTTTTATTAATTTACCATTTACAACATGTACACAAGTTATTTTGATTGCAAAAATTTGGTTCACAACAATTTTTGTTCTCATTCGTTCAATTGCTTCACAAGTCTCCATGGATACAGATGCGACAGTTTAGCATTGGTAGTCTGCCTTGGAGGCCTAATAACAAACCCTGCCCGACTCGACGTTGCTTGTACCTCAAACATTACGTCAAACAGATTTTCATCATCAAGCAAGCGGTACAGCTGTCTTATGCCAGCTTTCTTAAACAGCTCTTTCACGGAACTAAGCTCGAAGGCGGGCTTTTTCATCTGACACCGCTTTTTAACCCTTTTTATAAAGTGACGTTGCATTCGTTTTAATAATCTAAAATCACCCAGTCTTGGAGAATTCCACACCTGGCATTAATAAATTAATAAATTAATAAATTAATAAATTAATAATTAATAATTAATAAATTAATAAATTAATAAATTAAATTAATAATTAATAAATTAATAAATTAATAAATTAATAAATTAATAAATTAATAAATTAATAAATTAATAAATTAATAAATTAATAAATTAATAAATTAATAATTAAATAAGCAGAGGCGCTTCTCACAACCATAGGCACGGAGTATTCAGTTGCACAAAAGAGAAAATTCTGCGTCAACATGTTAAACCTGCTCTGTGAATGTCAAGAAAGTCGAAAAACGTACACCATTGTCTGTCGCACACTCCATTTTTGTCAGAACTAGCCCGTATTTAACTTATAGTTATGCTTGGTATTTCTAATACCGAGGTGCAGTACTCCATACTTGTGGGCTAATACTTTTCGGCCCATCTTCGACGATTACGCAATTAAGTCGTTTAGTACACATTGTAAGACGTTCGTGTCATTATCTTCCTGAACAGGCATGTAAAGCGTGATATTATCAGCGTATATTACATATTTAACCGATTTGGGTATGTTGTGTTTGACTTGATCGATAACAAACATAAATAAGAGGCTTCCTAGTACAGTACAACCAGTAAGAACACTACCCTCTCACACTATATATATATATATACATACATATATACATATATGTTTATTCATACATATATACTTGTGTTGCACTAAGAATCCCACATTCGCTTTATCTTTATGGTATTAGCAAAATCTGCTCCAGTCAAAGGAAGACTTGTTCCTGCTGCTTTCACAACGATCAGTCAATTTTTAGGTAAAAGTTTAACTCAGGTCTGGCGGACGTCACGAAAAGATAGTGTTTTTGGGAGGATCGTTTCCAGTGCTGTATTGCCTTATCGGCATAACGACGGAGCGAGTCTGGCATAATGCCAGACTTCACGTCTGCCTCCATAAGATTGCACTTAATAGGTATACATTTTTCCATATATATATATATATATATATATATATATATGAGAGTCGTGTTCTGCCGAAAATGTTGCTTCATCTGAAAGATGCTCATGCTAGCTAAAATAAGGAAAAAACTTGCGTTGAGAATAGTTTCTAAATTTAGCGTCCTTGAGTATCAACTTTTCACACTTTTACGTTTTATATATATATATATATATATATATATATATATATACATATTCAGTACCGCACAAAGTTTAATCTTGGGCGTGAGGTTACATCGATGTTTAAGAATTGCGGCGCGACCAAGATGGAACACTATACATATATATATATATATATATATTTAGCCACACGCCCACCTTGTAGCAGTAAACATATACACTACCCAGAACTACCGTTCAACTCGAATTGAATTAGTACAATCATTGACGCACGTTTCATTAAATCACGTTTGTATTTAAATTGAGAAAAATCATATACGCAAACACACGTATTGGACAGCGTTTGTCGTTATGGAGGAAATATACGAATACGCCAGTTACCATGCTGTGGGGCGCCGAATCAACTACTGCCACACTTCCTTAAGCGTCGTCGACGACACAATAATTAGCGGTAACGAGATGCCAAGACAACGACGAACACGACACGGCAGGGGGACAAGGGCGCTAACCTTATCACCAATAGTATCAGACTTGATAGCAGTAACAGCAACAGTAGAGAGCCCCGCTTCTAAACGCCCCGCTTCTAAACACCCCACTCCTGGCCGCATCGCACCCCACATCCAGCAACGACGCAGCCAACGGGCCGATGACAAACACGGACCGACCGACCGACCGACCAAACCCCAACACCGTCGAAGGATGAGGTCGTTGAGACGCATGGCACGCATGAGGACAGATACGATGGGCATGGGTTGCCCCCCCCCCCCCCCCGTCGCGGGGAATAATGTTTTCACTCCCGCCATCCCACCTCCGCGAATTCGCTACGTTAGCCCAACTCAGCCCGCATGTAAGCAATCAATGAGCTAGTCGGAGGACAGGTGACGATGATGGCGACGAAGACGTTCACGACGCCCACGATCGCGCCTTCTCAAACAGTGCTCGTTTACGGTGTTTGTTTGTTGACTGCGCTGCTGGCTTGCCCTCTATTGTTTTACTTCTTTTCGCTGTCGTGGTTTTTGTTGCGGTTGCCGTTCGTCAGTCTGCCGCAACGGCCGTCTCTGCGTTACTCTTTGCGACGAACTGTTACTGTAACTGTTACTATTGGTTCGGCTATTAGTATCACGGCTACGGCTAATCCTCTATTTACTGCCAGTGGACCAGCCCGAGCCCGGTGGCGGCGTGGTGACATGCGTCTGCGCCTCGCGACCGAAGGAAACACATAGGAGGTGCGCGGGTTCGAGCCCCATCGTTGCACCGATTTGTATTATAGTTATGGGGGCTCGTCTATGAAGCAATGCAAAAGGCAGTCCCATGGACGACGTTAAATCTTGGCTGAGAGTCAGCCCCGAAAGGATTTTTTTTAGATCAGCTCATCAGCTGGGCCACAGGACGTTCATTGTGTTAACGGCGGTTAACGCAAAGAGCGTCGAGAGAACCAGGGGGGAACTACGTTGACTGAGCAATTTGTTGATGTCTTGTTGCGCTACAGGAAACTACGCGCTCTAAGCGCTATCGCGAACACTCCGGCGGCCGGTTTCGCTTAGATTCTGAGCTTAACCGGCGGCCGATATGATTGAGCTTGATGAGCATGATTCAACATACTACTTTCGAATAGTGAAGTCATTTTGAAGTTACTAGTGTTCATACAAGCTTATTTGCTTAAAATCAAAGCAAATTTTTTACCCAGCGTGTATACATTTATACGGACGCAGACACACACATAGAAATTTTATTATCGCTTAAAATTCTAACTCATAATGGTTAGTTTTATAGTATCTGTGTTTTCGTTCTTAACATAGTGCTAACCGCTGACCAATTTCGATGACTATTGTCTACGGGAGTGTGCAAGCGTTTCTGTAATATACACTATATGTTTAAATAACCTCTTTGGTTTAAACTATACATAAAGGCGTCCTTTGCTTGCCTCAGGCAGCAAGAAACAGCTTCGTGTACTTATTAGCGGGTTGCGGAGCGGCATTTTTGTTGGAGTGGCAGAGAAAAGTGACCGAGACCTCGGCAGTGGTAGCGCAGTTAGATATAAGGTTTAGCGGCAACGAAAAGCGATGCCAATTTGGCTGGAGTTCACGGAACTAATACACCGGCGTACGATACCATTGTCAAATTTAGATTGTCTCGTTTAAACGAAGTAGCATCGACAACGAGAATGCACAACATCTGGACGCCCGAGCTGCGGTTGAGAAAACTGTACTAGAAATCTTTTAACTCTTGCCAATTGACCGATTGAAGCTGCCCGAAATAGCTGAACAATTTGGAAGTTTTGAGATAAAATCCGCAGGATTTTTTGGCCGAAATTCAACTAGCGACTAACTATGAATCTGCCACTTATTGACTTATTATAGATGGGCACTTTAGAACTGGAAAGTGCCGCCAGGGAGTGGACCGCACGCGGCAAAAGGTATATCACCAAGTTAAAGAGGCACATCTCAATCAGAAAGACTTTGGCGGCGGCATTCTCTTAATTGATTACTAAATAATGCGCCGCAAACAGACTACTCTGGGTCGAACGATACTGAATATTTTGTTCGACGGGCAAAGGCTATTGAGGATCCTTAGACTAGACGTGTTGAGCTTCGGGGGGGGGGGGGGGAAGGGCAATAACTAAACAATAAAATGGACGTGGTCTTTGTCCGTCCACTCCTTGCAATATATGCTACGAACTACTTGATCCACCTAGTACGTGTGTAGTAAGTGCAGTCGTATGCAGTGATGTCACTGCTCGCTCCCATTAAGCGGGGACTTGGTGACATTACAGCTCTATTTGAGATCAGATGCGACACATCGTCTTTTGATGCGATACGCCTTTCTTTTTTTCATGCCATCATTTTTTGATGATGACCTCAACGATGAGCTTTTCGCAGCATGAAGGCGACGAAGATCAAGCCAAAGCACAATGGCAGCCAGTAATGGGGCAGAAGCCTCTTTTTCGGGAAGTCTGCCCGTTGAGAAAGCAGAAAAATATTTTTTTACGAGCTTGCGATGTTGGCCGCTTCAAAAAAAAAGTGGGGGGCACAGTTCTGGCGGACAGCGCTGGGCCAGAAAGTGAAAACGTAGCGGGCACTGATAGCGTCACAGATATCGGTTCGTTCATAGCTTGCGTGGCTCTTCTCTCTCTATCATCTCACACTTAGTAAAGTGTTCGTTCCTTGCCTTCCCCTGTTTCCCGTTTTAGGATGGGTGGTAGACTTCAGCGCGAAGATTCAGACGACCAGGAGTTGCTCGGCCGTGGTCCGCTTTGGGCGGACCGTTATCGCGTTCCAACAGCCCGCGGCCCGTGTTCTCTTTGAGGCGGTTAGAGGCCGTCTGACGATAGTTCCGAGGTCCTTAGGGAGAAGACAGCGCGGTAGCGGCGCTGCTCCCCACACGGGGCGCCTCTCGGACGCGTACAGGAGAGCCCCTCCGCGGATATCATCGGGTGACCCCCCAAATGGGGCACCGTCCCATTTGAGAACTCGCAAAAGTGCGCTACGACGAGCGCGTTACGCTTGTGCCGGTGCTTTTGTGCAATGAGTGGACGATATCAAATAACGTGGAATTCGAGAGTCCCGCCCCCCCTCCCCGGGGGGGGGGCTCCGGGGGGGGGGCTTTTCTGATCAACTTTTGAGTAGCTTGTTTTATTCGGCTTTCGTCTTCAGCGCAGACGAACATGGTTCCGTGGTCGTCTCGTCCCCGCAAACCATGTCCAGTCCTGGATTACGTCACGGTATCATCTCCTGTATGCGATTGCACATTATGTTTAAGCACAGCTTGCCTGTATCTATTTGTCTACCTGCTAGACGGCAGTGTAACTTATATTGCAGAAGAACATTTCTGCGCTACCAAGTGCGGCATGAGTTGCCGCTAGCCGCGTGGAGAAGTTTTCCGTCGCAATTCAGTTACCAGCCGGTAGGTTCCATAGAAGGGTTGTGTTGTATTAACTTCTGCCTGTTGCAGGCGGCTAAAAATGAAGTAAAAACAAAAATATAGAGAGAGAGCAGAAGGACAAGAGTATACCTCAATGCTGAAATCAACAGTGGATGCAACAGCACGTGGACTACGCGTCTCATACGCCAACTTGAAAAGATCAAGTCAGCTCGTAACACGATACACCATTACACCTCCATACAGAGCTACTGTCGGATTCGCCCACCTTTGAGCTTCTTGATCCGCCCAATGTCTTATTCCTCTTTTTTCTTCTTCTTCTTCTTCTTCTTCTTCTTCTTCTAACGCACGCAAAAGAAAGCAGATACCTGTTTGCTACTAGCTGCGTATGGAAGTGAAAAGAATTTAATTTGAGACCCGTCCAGTCCCGTGCGAGCAGGAACGCACGCTGAGGACGGCTTTTGGATGGAGCAGCCCCATCGCCTGCGCCGTTTCTGACCTGTGGTTGCGTTGATTTCCATTTAAATTACGTTCTCGTTGGGGTTAGTCGACACTCAGCTCTCGTCATTCGTGCCACTCCTTTTTGTCACTATTATGCAGAAAGACGCGCAAATCTCCACCGCGCCATTCGCTAGTGGCAGTTTCGGACGTACACGCGAACTGTAACTTTGCTTCGTTCTTCCGAAGGCCATCGTAGTCAAATATTAATCATCATCTTTCCCCTGCACCTTGCAAAGAGCCTTCAATACGTGATGCTTTGATCAAAAACAACAACAACACCACAACCACAACAACAACAATGACAACAACAACAACAACAACCATATGAGTGGGATCCGAGAAATCCGAGGCTAATTGGGAAACACGTGGCAAAAAGATCTGCAAAGTACTACAACTGCTACCACTACTACTATGTGGTCAAGTGAAAGGTGACGCAACTTACCGAAGCTTACATGTTCCTCGCAAAACTAGCGTCTACATAGCGAACAGAAACAATGACAACAACATTGGATAATTGTGAGATATGAGTGTCTGCTGCTTAACCTTTATTACTCACTAGCGGACCTCATGGCATCCACAATGAAAGACGCATCAAAAACAGCATCTTCCTAAAAAAAAACGTGTTCTGCGTTATTTTCCCGCAATGTTGTGAACGCGTTTAGCCAAACGCGTTTTTAGTTGGGTCCCAGGGTCTCCATTGCAGTAGGTACGAAGATCGCATTTCCCATATGCCCAGAATAGGCCAATTACTCAATCATGCCTCGCTCCATCGGACCCTTGGTTCCGTTGTTGTTATTTTGATTATTGTTATTATTTTCAAAGGCAGCACATTGCCTTAGGAGTTCAGCGCGACATTGCGCGAACGATTCTTGGCATATGCTTCCGAAGGGAGCAGGCCAGGAGAGGAACTGATGTATTTATAGGGAGCTCAATCTGTACAGTTACCGGCTGGCTTAATATAAATACCTATGATGATGATAATGATGATGATTATTATTATTATTGCCGCCGTGGTTGTTTTTGCTAGCAGACGTCGCACAGAACCGTAGAACTTGCAGAACCTACATCAGGTGAAAGACACATGATGTACGAAAGAGCTGCTGGCCATCACGCGTCTATGACGGAAAAAGAAAACCGTCTGTTGAAATTGGTCAGACGTCTGGCAGCGTTTGTAGACGCTAGAGCTGGTAGGCGATGTAGGTTGCACGCTTGCTTCTCTGAAAACACAGCCGAAAGCAAGTGGAAAACAGGGTGCGTGCGTGTGATCGGCGAAAACGAGATCCGCTAGTAAAGAAGAGTAACCGTGCCCAGGTGGGGGGCGTGGGGGACGCGGGGGGGGGGGGGGGGGGGGGGGGTAGCCGGGGATAGCCGTGCCGCAAAATTGTTGGCAACAACCCGCGCCTCATAACGAAATTGAAACCAACGATCACCAACCACACTGTCGTTGAATCGTGTGTGAAGCATGCGGCGCCAATACACGCCACCTACGGCCATCTGTTTTGGCACTGGTTATTGTATGACGGGAACAACCGTTGTCCGGCCCGAGCCGTCGCCGCTTTCAGCGCCAGTCAGCGGGGGCCAGCAGAGAGAATGGAGATTGGCGCCCACCGAAAGAAATGCTGCCGCCCATGCAGGGGCCAGCCGCATTGGGGGCGGCAGCACAAAGGCCGGCAAAGTTTTGCTCCAGCACCAATACGCGCACACACACAGCCATCATTGCGGCCAACCCGCAGGCCCAACGACAAAGGCTGGAAGGCCATACAAAGCACGCGAGCAGCAGGGTAAACGTGGTTAAGGGGACGGGGGGGGGGGGGGGGGGGGGCGGGACAGGACGGGAAGGATCCTGCAACGTAGCCAGGTCAGAAGTAAAGAAGTATACGGATGGACAGTCGAACAGACCGGAAGGAGTCCGCCAGGCTATCCATCGGAGATGGACGACCACATGATCAAAAAAAGAGAGCAGCACCGTAGCAATCTGTACATGAAACTGGCCGGTTACGCCGGACACAATAACTGAGCCGGAGTACGGCCGAAGTACAGTGAGACAGTGAGGTTAGCTCTTCTAGCTAGCAGTCCTGCGAACCAAACTGCGTACTGCACTGCCATAAATAAGCCGAACTTACACACAGGTCTGTGGGAACGGCGCAGCGGTCGGCGGTATGGCGGCAAAATTGCTTGGCATGGGTTCTTTTTTTTGCCGTTGAGCCCAAACGAGCATGGTATGTTTGCTTAGATTACAAATGGCCGACATTTCAACTGAGCTGCTGTCAGCAGCTTGTCGTAGATGTGGAGAAACGCGAATGTGAACGCCGCCGCGCCATGGTTAGGCAATTTTGCTTCAACAAATGGCCGGTTGCGCAAATCAGAGCCGGTGTTTGGATGGACTTTTTACGAGGAATACTAAACGTGTCAGAATTGGCAAGCATTTATGTTTGATTGTATTGATATACTTGAGGTCGATACGCTATTGTTGTTTAAAACTGAAAAATCGCGCATTGCATTGTGTGCAAATTGGGTGCCGCGAATTCTGACCGTCTAAACGTGTATGTGTCTCTGTGTGCTGTGTAAAGATATTTTGAGGACAGTCATTTGTGAGAGTATGTAAAAAAACGCGGTCATAATAACGGAAACCAAATATATATATATATATATATATATATATATATATATATATATATATATATATATATATATATATATATATATATAGCCTACGACACAGATGATATAAAACATATTTGAAAAGACATTTTATTTGTCTATCCGCATAGCCGCGGAACCAACGAACGTGAAGACTGAAGAAGCTCAAGCTGTGGTTCGACAAGAAATGTCGACAAATAAAGCGAATTATCTGTCTGTACAAGCCCACAACGCCAACCAAACTACTACAACTGGCTGAATTAAAACAAATATTTGAAAATATCAAGAAAGAGAGGAGACGGCACTACGAGGAATAACAGCGCATTAGGGTAATCTCGGCACGCGTGAAGAAACCATGGCTGTTTCTTTCAAGGAGACTAGTGCCCCCAAACCCACTGACAAATGACGAAGAGTAGGTAGCCAGCTTCACAAATATACCAGACACGTCAAATTGCCTGATCTGGATCTTTTCGACGAAGTTGTTGATACTACTATGGGCGAAATCAAAGCCGCAATTATATCAAAGCAAAACGGGAAACGAGCAAAATCTGATCGTAGTCTCAATAAACAGCTAGAGTCAAAGATCGACGATATGTGCCCTTTTGTGACAAAACTATGTATACTAAAAATATGTTCGACAAGGCAAGATCCCTGATAAGTGGTGGAAAATCTATCTACAGCCTAGATTTAAGCGACACGGGATGCAACGGATCCAAAGAATTATAGCATGGTGTTAACCATAAAACGCCTTCTTTTTAACCTCATTTGTAATATATTAGAGCAAATATTATTAGGGTAAAGAACGGCAACCACAATGTACAAACGTAACGCAAACTATCGGGGTAGCCCAAGGAGACGCAGGTAGTCTATGTTACTTTAAATGTCATTTACCTTGCAGACTTACTGCAAGGTAATTTTTTTTGCATTTTATGCCGACTAATTAGTCATGTTAGCAAAATCTCGTAACCATCTACAGTTTTACCTCAAGAAAACTGCGAAATGGTGCAAAAAACAAGTTCAAGATTACCGCAAAAAAGTCAACGGTATTACCTTTTGCCGCAAAGGAGGGTCATATGCGGCCACGAATCATCGTCTATTGAGTTATTTATTATTCGCTTGGCGTGTACAACTAAATACACACGTCATCCTTTTTTCTTAGAGGCGCTCAAGGCGGCAGCCTGTATGTAATCTACGCATCCATATAATCAATGTATTTTCCCATACCTACTGAGTATATATAGACGGTTAACAAAAAATATATTTATATAAATATGTAATTCCAGCTAAGATAAACGCTGCGCTGCACTAGAGAATCTGTCTCTCTTTTTCTCTCTCTCTCTCTCTCTATATATATATATATATATACTATGGGAGATACTCTAGTGCAGTGGAGAGCTTATCTTAGCGCGAATTATATAAACGAGTATATATATATATATATATAATTTTTTTGGGGAGTTTTTTGCTCAGAGTGTACAATTTTTATATCTACCGCAGTTTACTTTCGAGTGCTTTTGCAGATCGGATTAGTGCTAGACGGAGGTGATGGCCGCTGTCGCTCTTTAGTGGGCTGCGTAGCATGGCTTGTGCGCAAATCCACTTTGCTCAACCGTACAGCCGACGGAAAATCGCTATGGGTAGCGCAGATTGTCATACAACATGAGTTCTTGTTTGAAATAGATAAAGCGAGAACGGGAGACAGAACGAGATTAGAGAAAGACACAGACATAGATGGACAGATAGATAGGTATTGGAGAAGGACTCTGGGGGGCGGCGATTCATTGCCGACCTGTGGCGGCGGCAATCAGCTTTGGCAGCTTCGACAGTTTGTGGCAAATTTCCGAACATTCGCTTACCGGCTACAAGGTTTTCGTGCTGCTTCACCGTGATGCACACAAATGCAATCGGCACTCAGCATCGGTACGCGAGCGCATAACCTGCTCAACGAGAGCGCCGTTCTGTGTTTTGTCATCGTCGTAGTCGTATTTTCTTTTTCAAGTCGTTGATTCTTCATCATTCATCGTTTGGCAGTATCAGTTGTGACGAAGGACATGTGCAATGTCAGATCTGTGAACCCGCGCCATATGGTACCAGAGAGTCGCCGGGGCTCTCTTCTGCACTCTCTCAGCAGGTAAAGAAAAGGTGTCGCCAAGCCAACGCTGTCGATGTCGTCAGTAGTTCTGAGCTGCAGTGTTTTCTGTCGTAGGGTGTAGGGTTGTATGTTGCCACTAGCAAAAGCTTGCACTTTGCCCCTAAGTCGTCGTCTTCTTTTTTTGCTCTGTGTCATGTGTTTTTGCTTTGTTTTCTACCTTTTCTTGTTCCTCTATCTTGTTCAGTGTACGGTGGTATTATTTCGCAAGTGACGCTCTGCTTACGACGTACAAGGCGATCCAGTTGAAAAGTAGGCCTGCATTGACCAAAAACGCAAACCCACGTGTGCGGCTAGTGCTGCTTCTCGAGGCGTCTCAGTCTACTAAGACAAGCACACCGATTGTAAAAATGCATCCCGCCAAAGCAAGAACTGTGACTTGGTGGGCGGACTGGACCGCAAGTCTGACCGCGGATGATGAGATGATGCCGAGTGACGTTGCCATCCCTCACTGTGGGCACCAAGGCGTTCGATGGGTTCTTGCCTGCCTCATCGGCAGAAAATCTCGGCGACCTTCATGCACGACACTAAATGCGACAGCTGTCCTGCCGTCTTGACATTGGCGCCTTGACAGTGGCCCGAATCCTGTGAGCCGTGGTCATGTCGGCTACACGACCTCGTCGCATCGTCAGCCGTCAGCGTTGTTGTGTTGGTTGTGTTATCTCTATCGCAAGAGTAGACGTGCGCAAACGCGTCTAAAGTTATATTGCCAAGTTATATTGCCCACAACCAGCCGCCTGAGAACAGATGACGGGTTCATAAAGAAAACCTCGTTCAGGCTGGTCTGGCGCCGATTCGGCTCCTGAACGCGTGCACAAATGGGCTTCAGCTGTAAGAGTTGGTCACTCAGTCAGTAAACAAACAAAACATTTACCTGTTTTTTACCACCTTCAAAATGCATTGCTCATAGACTCGCCCTGCTTAAAGTGTCTGCGGATGGCAAGTGGCTGACAACAGTACGAATGACAGTACTTTCAGACAGGATATGTATTATTCTCTGGAGGTGAGAATGGGGATTACCAAAACACCAAGCGTAAGGTATTCCGATCTGTTCTAATGGCGAACGTCAGGTTGTGCTGAATATGACGATGCTGTGCTGTTCATGCGATATGTATATATATGCATATATATATATATACATATATATGCATATATATATATATATATGCATATATATATATATATATATATATATATATATATATATATATATATATATATATATATATATACATATATATGCATATATATATATATATATATATATATATGCCATACCTAAACCTTTGTCTTCCTGCCCTTAAAAGTAGCGAGAGTATGCATGTGTACGTGCATTTGCAGGGACGCGTGCAAACGAAAAGACAATGGAAGCGCTATGCATATGAGTACAGAGTTAAAGGTTGTTGCCTTTTCTAGAAGAAGATTCACAGAGCGAATACAAATTTTACTACTACGACTACTACTACTACCGCTGCCACAGCTGCTGTTACTGCTCGCAGAACGACAGTCAACTGCGCACACAGAACGTCTCACAACGACGCATGCAGATGAACACCGACGCTATTCGAGTTCATGAAGACAATGAGGGTGGTCCCTGGTGTCTTTCTTTGGCCCCTCAAAGACGCCGCACCCGCCGGCGTCCCCACTCACACTAGGGCGCGCGGGCCAAAGCTACACACGTCACTTTCCGAGGCAGGCGCGCGAAGACCGCCGGCGCAACCACAGAAGTGGTTGACTTTCACAGGCAGCCATCGAAGCAGACGATCTCAGAAGCAGCAGCAGCAGCCATGCAAGTCGTTTTCAGAAGCAGATCACACGAAAGTGTCCGCCATCGCTGTCAACGACTGTGCTGCCAACGACGACGACAAACCTCGCCGACGAACCTAGGTTACGACTAGCGTTGGGCCAGGCAGAAAAGCAACGCGATCGACGACAACCTGGCCAGCAGCAAGAAAAGCAACGACTTAATAAACGAATGGTGGTGCGCACAGCAAATAGGCTGTCGGGGGTGAGCGAGGCGACAAGAAGACGAAGAGCTGATTTGGCTTACGCACGGTCTGGATCGCTGTCGCCCTCCCCCCAAACCCCAATTGTAGTGGTGGGTACCCCATACCCCAATTGTAGTGGTGGGTACCTCATACCCCAGTTGTAGTGGTGGGTACCCCATACCCCAATTGTAGTGGTGGGTACCCCATACCCCAATTGTAGTGGTGGGGACCCCATACCCCAATTGTAGATTAAGAGAGGATCAAGATGAGACGGCTAACGACACGCGACGATTGTCGATTTGTCGCTCTGAGAGATTTGAGAGATCGCGGGGACCATCCAGAGTGTACTCCGTCTGCTCCGACTGCCCAAGACTCAAACGACACACGTGGCCAGCGACAAACGCCCGTCCGCTCTTGGATCGGCAGAGGACCGAGAGCGGGGGATCGGCAGAGGACCGAGAGCTGGGGATCGGCAGAATTCCGAGAGCGGGGGTGGGACACGTGTTCCAGAAGTCAGTCGGACCGCCTAACGTAGGCAGTGGGTAGTAGTGCCGCCGCAGACAACTTGCGCGTCTGCAGTTTGGAGTGCTGTGCGAGTGTGGAGGAGAACGGGTGGAGGTCGGATCTAACATCTAACATTGAACAAAGGGATGGCTAGGCAGTCAGCTTTCTGCTACCGCTGCGTCTGTCTGTCGCGCTGTCGCGTACCGTCGCCGCCACTATAGGGCGATAGCAATGTGTTTCACTGGGCGAAAATGAGTAAAAGCAAAAGCCGACGTGCCGAGCTAAGTCAACAAAAGAATAGGCGGCCAGAGAGGGAACGAGAAACCTCCGAGAAGACCTACATGGGTACGTGTGGGGAGTTGGGGGTACGATGAGGGAGGAGACGTTTCCTTTCTCTGGTTCATCGTTATTGTTGTCGTTGCTGTTCTTGTTGTTGTTGCTGCCGTCGTCGTCGACGTCTTCCTCCTCCTGCTGTTGTCTAACTGTTGTTTGTCACTTCATTGACGCTGCTGAATTACAATCGCGTCGGTTGTGTTCGGCAATTTCCGACGTATTCATCGTGAGAAGAATTCGAGTACAAAAGCGGTCCGCGCTGGCTGCTTGTCGGCTTTCTCGCACTTCGGAGCCGAAATTGTGCAAGGCAAACTTAGACTCTACTTTTAAACCGATGGTGCTGAAGCTTGGTTGTTGTGGTAGTAGTAGTAGTAGTAGTAGTAGCAGTAGTTTCTGTTGTTGTTATGCATTTGGATTACCCGTTAGCGGCACGCGACAGTTGTTTTCACCTGGTCATCACTCTGAGCAAACAAGGGGTAGTACACTATGGACACTAAAGAAAACGTCGAAGTACTACTAGAGTTGGCGACCAGCTATGTCTCGGTTGTTGCTTACGAGGACACCGCCAACAGTGCCAACAGGTATGTGGGCGAGGCATTAGTTTTCGGGACACTGCATCAGACGCGGCCAAAACCCCCTAACTTTTGGATAAGTTGAAATGATTGACTCATCACATTGAAAGCAAGGCATCATTGGACGACACGCAGCAAAGTTAGCTATCCATCTAGCGTCGGCAATGCGTCCATCAAGTGTGTACATATACAGTCCTCGACTGCGGGCCTGTACACGTCTTTTGTTTTCTGCAAACGTGTATTTTGTGTTAGTTTGTCTTCCCTTCCAGTGAAATTTCGCTTTTCCAGTGTAGTTTCTACAGCAGCACTAACTTCCACTTCTTCAAGTCGCCGCAGCCAAAATTGACGTCCCTAATCTGAATCTACGCCTAATGTAGGACACCATCTATTTGATGGATGCATAAATGAAGAGATAGATATCGTCGACCGCCGTAGCGGTCCAGTCGGCGGCTGTCGCGC
The DNA here is from genome assembly GCA_003439945.1 of Dermanyssus gallinae. Taxonomy (NCBI): domain Eukaryota; kingdom Metazoa; phylum Arthropoda; class Arachnida; order Mesostigmata; family Dermanyssidae; genus Dermanyssus; species Dermanyssus gallinae. Next base: position 165,090 of record QVRM01006757.1, read on the forward strand.
CTAACTGTTCTGATTTGTTCACCTGAAGGAGCGATCGATCCGGTTTGCTCTGCTGTTAGTGATAACGTTGGATGTCGTTATTGCGACATGCTTGACATTCACTTCTTTGACAGCGTTTACGTGTTTCACTGCGATTTGACCATCGTGTGCACTGCCACCATGGGCGCTATTATTACTCCGGAGCTACTAGCATCATACAACGTAAGAAATGCATACGACTTCGAATGTTGACGCGGTTCGATGCTCGCAATTTGTGTACAAGCAACACGCAATTTGTTGTTATATCGGTATTGCTTCGGTGTCAGCATAACTACTATAGCCAATTTCGTTTTTTGAATGCTTAGCTACCCAGTAGAGACACATGTGGGGGTATGATATCTGGCACTGTTGTCATGAAGACATAACGACAGATCTCTCGATTTGCTCTGCAGTCTAAAGCTCACCCGAGAGGACCCGAAACCAGGCTTTTTGTGGGGCGCAGTTCTCAGGATCATGCACGTGAAAACCTCTACGTGCACTATCGCGCTTCGCGTTCTGTCTGCGTCCGATATGTTTGGAACCGCTTTTTCGCGTCCCATAGTTTTTGTCCGACAGATTTGTGGTGTATGGTAAGTAATTAGCTCCTAAAAATCTGGCGCTGCAGAAACGGTGGGCAATAAATTGGATCCTTTGGAGGGCGCTTTAGGGTCTCCCACTCAGACGCTACCTTCTACATTCAAACAGGGCAACGTCCACGCGTGGCTGTATAGCGGAATGTGTCTTGAGCTTAAAAAGACTAGTAGTAGAGTTGCTAATAGATGGGAGCCTGTAGGGTCTCCGAGACGCCATGGCATGCGTTCAAGCTGTTGGCCCTGCCTCAAGGGATGTTGTCATCAAAGACACCTATGCGCAGGAATTATTCCGGGCAAAAACGCCACATCTCCGTCAATTTAAGGGCAGGATCAGAGACGACGGGAGCTGCCCGAACGGCCTGATCTTTGCTTCGTTGGATCGAGCCCACTAATGTTTTTTTTTCTCAAAAGCCTACCCTATCTAAACGTACATATATCTCTTCAGATAGTCAGTTGCCTTGGACTGTTGCGTTCGGCAGAAAACCTGCAACTCCAACTAATCACCAGCGGAACAAATTTTATGTTTATGTGACACAAAACGTGTCAAGTTCAAGAGGTTTTAGATCAATCAGTCTTCATTCTGTCAAACAATCTCATCGTGTCGCCCTCTTCCGACCATAAATTGTCGATGTTGCCTTTGGTCACAAGTGGGATGAGGTAAAAACTAGTTTATTTTTGTAAGTGGCTATATCGCTTTTAATCGTCATTTTTGTGCGCACGCAAAGTGAGAATCTTTATATATATATATATATATATATATATATATATATATATATATATATATATTTTACTGATTTTACTTTACTGATGTTCCTGTGTCTGTCGTGTTCTTTGCAGGTGAGCACCCCGTCGATTGCAGCTTCATCGCAAACGCCTGTTCACTTTGCAGCGGGTCCAATTGCCGTCAGCCGCTCTTGTTGTGTACGAATAATTGTGTTTTTTCTTTGGATTATTTACCCATTGGTGCCTGCTGTAACTAAGTCCGTCTGATTTGCTCAACTTCCGGGCGGCTGGTTACTGCAGTCTTCCTTGACTGGACAGCACGTGTTGTCCAGTTTAAATAATTTGATTGGCCTCTCTGTCTCTACTGACTAAGAAAAAATGCATAATGTTATACAATACAAAGTCTCTCCTTTATTGAAAAAGGGATGTTATGTCGAACCAGCCTACTGGCGTTGGTAATTGGAGGCAAACAAAACCGGTGATCTAACACCTCACGGATGACTTGCCGCACGCAGAGTGCAACAAACGTTTTTTCCATTACCACTACTATACAGATCCTGGGTTTAAATGACACGTTGTTGTTTGTGGTTTGTGTTCCCTTTCGTGGATGTGCATGCATGCGCGGGCGCTTGTGCATAACACCATGGCGCATGGCCCATTGCAAAATTCGACGATTGAAAAGCAGCGAGGTGTTATCAGATTTCTGGCTGCGGTATAAGTTCAATTGGCTGATCATTCAAAGATAAAACGCTCTGTAGCCCACACAACTCCATCACACACAACTCCATCACGGCTTTCGCTGCTCTCGAAAGAAGTGATTCTCCAAAATAACGCGCGTCCACACGTCTCCAGGGTCACACAAACTGTACTGTCTAAGTTTAAATGGGAGAACCTTGAGCATACGTCCTACAGCCTGGACATGTCACCCTATGACTTCTGTCAGTTTGATCTATTAAAAACATTTTAAAGGCAGCTCGGGCGACGGACAGAACGGTACAGTGGCTGAAGGACTGACTCTTGTCGTTCTTCAGTGTCGTTTTGTACCTTTTCAGTTAAACTCACCCTACATTAAGAGCAGGCGGGTCCAACTAATTGAATAAAGTTGTCAAAATGCTGGCCGTGTCACATATTGAGTCACCCAATCTCTCAGGATCAATGCCGTAATATGAACAGAAAATGGTTGTGCTGAAAATCTTCTCTCGTAGGTTACAGAGTGGGGCTTTTTTGACTTTCCGACATGTATTATAGCTACAATTAGAATGTCAGGTAGATGTCGTCTACCTAAAACGAGAACCATCATGTAGTCAAATCTAGGCCTCGGCTTTTCAACGGACTAAGTACAAGGGGTCCCGCAACCTGTCAGTATAATTCCGTCTGTCCGTGTGTATGTTCACGAGTCAACGACAGCATCTGTCAGCCACATACGCGTCAGGAGGAACATCTAAGGTGTACGACGTAGAGGAAAAATTAAATCTCTTTTATTTCTGACCTTATGACAAAGGAGATACATAAAAATGGAAAGCCATACCCTGCGCGAAGAGGCACACTATCGACCTTGGAATTCCGGCCACAGAGCCTTGATGTCTGGACTGAAAAGCAAGCTGAATATAATCTGAGCTTGCTGTAGCTCCTCCGGGACATGCTTGTTGAGTTTTAATAACGCGTCGCTATTGAACTAGGCATCTTCAAATGCTATTCTCTCGCACCTATTTAATATTGTATCGTGCCAGGATCAAACCGACACAACCCGTGATGGCAGGACCATGACATCAGGCTTTGTCTCCCAACCGCCGCCTCTCACAGGCGCACAGGCCGCCAGTTCTCACCTATCTCAGAATCAGTTCTTGAATTTAGATTTGGCAATATCGAAATTCGTAGTGAGTTAAGAGCAGAGAGAGGTTATATGTCCAACAAATAAGTCGGAGTCGAACTGCTAGGAGCTAATATTACTGTACCAACGCTGGTTCGATATTAAAGTCCGCACTCGTCGACCTTTGTTTAGGTGTGAGTCGCGATGCGAAGCCACTCTCTTTGAGATGCGGCCTACCAAAATAGTCATATAGGTTAGAATTGTCTACTCCTACGAAGAGAAGAAACGATATCGTAGAAAACGGTATGACAGTTTATATCCAGTCCATCCTTGTCTGAGATTTACAGTGCTCCCTGAATGTTAAGCTGGTTGGCCATTGTTAAGAAATATTGTTTCTGTCTCATTGAAACGACTGTAATAGGTACAACTAACAAAATTATAATGCAGATAAGTTATTGAAATACACTTATTACAATAGGCAATGAAAATAAAACATTTGCCTATAAGTGGAACCAACAATCTAAAATGCTTTTCTTCCCTCGCATCGCGCAAATTAGCCCCGAAGGCCGCGTTGTTTTCCAATGTGATCTTCACCACCTTAAAATGAACTACATGTATATACACAAGTCTATTTGCCGCTTCAGACGAAACCGTGTTGGACGGTCATGGTGATTTCCCTCCGTGCGTTCGAGTGTACATACTTTTTTTTTATGGGACCGTCTTCTCCGGACGGCAAATTTATTTAAGTTCAATATATCTTAATTGAGCTTGAAATTTCCATTATAACATACATTCAAACAGTTATAACTATTCAGGTAATTTTGCAGAAAAGGTCGCTATCGCCCGTATCTGCTTAGATACATCTACACATATACAAGTATGTATGTAAGTTAGTATGCGCTTACGAGGCTGCGCACACGCGGTCAGCCACGTCGAGACACGTGGAGGAGATGGAACACGTGTTTCTTGCTAAATAGGCTCATTTTGATGACGGCGCCGATATCGGACGACATAGTGGTACATGAGTGGATGCGACCGACCTTGGCAGATTCGTACCACAACACGACCCCGACGCGCCACCATCACTCCCACCAACAACGTGATATGAGACGGTCTGCTGGCAGTGCGTTCTGCAAGTCGGTCGGTCGTCGTCTTCGCAAAGTGACGGCCACAAACTGCGTGCTAGACTAGGGGTAAACTAGCGATGCCTAGCAGTTACCGTTCCCTGGGGATGGGGGGGAGGCGGGTGTTAGTGGGTTTGTGAGTCCCGCACTAGTCACTGGCTGTGGTGACGCATGTACATCACGATTCCCGTAATCCCCCATATTAATGCTGAGAGGTTTCAGCATATATAAAAAAAAAAAAGACTAGGGATAAACTAGGACCCCCCCCCAAATGACTAGGGGTACCCTAGGAACTCCCCCCCCCCCAAAAAAGACTAGGGATAAAGGTCGCTCAGACGTCGGTGAACGCTACTAGCGGAAACGTCGTGCCCGTCGATTGAACCAGTGCAGATAAGACATCTTATCCTTTCCTCCGCCTATTTTCAATGTGGAAATGTATGGACAGGCCAGCAAAAAAAATCCTAAATCTGCGGTCTAAATGTCACGGCCATCCTCACCATTAGGCACTACAAGCACGTAGTTCAGTGGCCTGTGACTACTGGTCTGTGATCTCTGCAAAATGCGTGTAAGTATAGGTGCATGTGTAAATGTGAACTCTTGTCGACTAGTGCTGACTCGGGCATCGTTGCCTTGACTAAAAATGAATGACAGCAACGAAGGAGAGCCGTGCAGTTAACACGAAAAATTCTCATCATCGGCAATCGGTCACGCTTATCATTCTCATTATATTAGCAACCGTGTGTCAAACCGGCTTGCCGTCGATTACTGATTGACGGGAAGGCATGCGGTTTTTTAATTGGAAATTGTGGACGCTTATCTACGTTACAAAAAAATCATTTCTATCTGAAGGATGGCACAGATGATAGAGCCACTGTTCTGATAAATCGAGAGTCACTTTGTAGAAGAAGGAAAAAAGTCTTGATTTTCCTATCATTTGCTGTACGCTCTCCTGACGTCTGCATTGAAGTGTTTTATTTTACATACGTACTTCCACTACTGACATATGCAGCACCGGTGTGGACTCCACATCTAATTAAGAACAAAGCTCGTAAGTCCGGAAGGAGTGAAACATATTTCCAGGAAAGGAAACGAATTGCATTTCGTTGTCATGCCGGCCGGTGTCACGTGAACATTCCTCACATAATAGGCATGCCTTAAAAGCTAGATCAGAAAGTGCTGCTCCACCTGAGAAAGAACCCGCGCCAATGCAACAAGGCGTTTGTGGAAACGCAATTAACAGCACAAACGGCAAGCAACTTTGTTGCTAACTTAATCGCACCCAAATGATTGCATCAGCGACCTACATATATCCATTGAGGATTTCTATGCAGCTCTCTTGCATGATCACATGCGAATGATTTTGAATAAACCGTTTTAGTCTAAAAACGACTTCAAATAGGAGCGTATGCGGGGTAGGACTAATTGATACCTGCCGATAGAGATGATAAAGTATTTTTCTAATGAATGGAGAGTAGTCTCCTAGTCACGAACGACGCGTGGAAAACGTGTATGTAGGCTAAATACTAAGCGCGGTTATCAATTTGGTAGTCGCCCTTAGTACCTACTATATAGAAATAATCTCCAAAACAATCTCGATCGCATGTGAACATTTTTCACAATTAGTCAAAAATAATAACCCGTTAAACTACACTAAGAAACGTTTGAAAGGCGCGCAAGTGTTCCTTGTTTTTTTTATACTCGGTGGTCTCGTAGGCAGTCACAAGGCTGGCTTGACAGAGTACGTACAGATAAAACAGATCACACGCCGAGCAAGACTCTAACCTAGTTAAACCTACAATCACTGTTAGTATGGCTACAGCGCTTCATTCTATTTTACGATGGCTTTCACGCAACCGACGACAGTGAGAATGCCTTAATACCAAAGGAGCTCTTCCAACAGACGCATCCATTTGTAGATCAGTTGACTTGACGGAGCCTTCAAAACGCTCCTTCACTACCAATGCAAGGTCCTGATCTGCAGACTGTAAATGATGTCGAGCCCGGTGGCATGGTGGGAGGCGTCTGCGCCTCGCGACCGAAGGAGTCACATAGGTGCGCGGGTTTGAGCCCCACCGTTGCACATTTTTATGGGGGTCCGTATATAAAGCAATGCAAAAAGCAGTCCCATGGACGTTGAATCTTGGCTAAAAGTCAGCCCCGAAAGGATTTTTTTAGACTGTAAATGATGTTGATGTATCGCCCGGAAATGTTCGAAAACACGTCATAAAGTTTATGTCCCAAACAAGTGGCGAGCCGGATGGCATCCCATCTTACGCATTTATGAAGTTGTGCGGAGAAGTCCGCATTCCTTCGAGTTTATAGCTTCCGGGCTAATTGGTAGCCTTGTTGTTGGTGGATAACGCGCAGTGTACACGAAAACTAAGTCGGTAGCCTGCGGTCGTGGGTTCGGTGGCTTCCCTTAGTCTGAGTTTTCTAAGAGATTTGACTTTATATTTGGTCGTGATACTTGTATCAGTAAGTGTGCACGTAATGAGCGTTCAATATATCGACGATGGTTTCTGACGAGTCGGATCCGTGTCGGGATTTCCGTCTTACTGTGTTCGATTTGCAAGCGTCGACATCGGTTGCCTTTCGCAAAGCAAGACTCATCAAAGATCATTAAGCAGATGATTGCCTTCTGAGTTTACCATTCAGTTCTTGAGTTTATTGTCGTTGGACTGCTAAAAGCCGCGGAGATCATAGAGGCGGTCTGGGTGCGAGTTCGCCACCCTAGTTTGGGAGCCATGATGCAGACGAACCGCGTCATTTCCTACTTTGTAGTTTTTCTTGTACTTTCACATTCCTCACCTTTGTCGTGCTTTAGATGAAACAAATCTTAAATCTTAATCTCAAAACAGCCTGGGGGGTGGGGAGGAATCCGGGTTTAGTGGGTTTGCGAGTCTCACACTAGTCACGCAGGCTGCTAGTGGCGCATGTGCACCATGCATTCCCGAAACCTCCCAGAAAAAAAAAAGATGAAACAAATATAGACACGTCGCGGAAAGATGTGAGCAAACAGAAAATGCCTGCAGGCAAGGCGTTAAGCCCGGCCACCTGTCCAAAGCGTACTCGAACGAGACACGCTGCACCAACTATAAAGGGCCACACTCGTCGAAATACGGCCCATGCTCCATTCGCCTCCGCGTCCTTGACGCTGGGCACCGATTGATGCTTATCATTTAGCCCGTAAATGTTGTTAACAAGAACCTCCGCAATGGCAGGTATCGTCCGAAGCGGCGTTATGCCGTTTTTTTCTACAGAAGACGCGAGCAGCGACATCCCTGTCGACGGTCACCGCTCCGTTGAAAATGATGATGACCAGGTTCGTCTTACAGTCCCTTTCAAGATCATGATTTCACAGATCGCACAAACTTTTGCCCTGTCCCTCCGGAACTGGCCGATCTTGTCGATCCACAGATCTTCCCGCGCTGAACATGGTAGCCCTTCTACCATAAGCTTACACATCCCGGGCGGAGCCCAGCGCCGCATCCTTTATCAAAGCAACGATTGGCAATAACCAGCCAGCCGGCGGACTTCCTAGAAGTCCCAACCTCTCATCACTAGCGTCGTCCTTATCTGCCCGTCCTGTTATGTCACTAGCCAATCTGCGCGTTCTGCTATGTCGTGTCTGCAGGCCCCGTCCGTGCTGTGTCCCAAGGTCTCCACCAGTGCTCATGAGGTGAATACCACCGAACGCACTCCAAGAAGGGACTGACCATTCATACGGGCGCCGAGCATAAAACAAAGAAGCGAGTGTAAGCCGCTTCGGACCGTATCGTCTAGCGTGCCAAACTTTGCCCAACCCAAGCTCAGGCCCTTTCGCTGCACCTTTTGCTCGTTCACGACCACTCACAGAGTCGGCCTCAAACAGCATATGGACGACCGCATTCACCCTCGACCGGCTTAGTTTGGCTCATGAGGACGTATCCGGGCCGATCGATCGGCTCTACAGGCTAAAACAGAGCCAGTCACGCGTCGTCTTCCTGCCGAAAAATGCATAAATCGCTTTTGCTGACAAACTTCTTAAGGTTCTGGAGAGTGCGGTCAAATTGTTCGGAAGCATGAACTCAGCTACTCTCTTTCGGGGCTTTAAGACTCTCCACATGGATGCCCACAGGGGTGACAGGATACACCAGATCGAGGAGAGCCCCACGACACTCGATGCACTTATATATATATATATATATTTCGAGCCGCCCGCACCCACCCAGGGACATGGCCACACTTTTACGCCACGTGTATTGCAGCAGTTCCGTCAGGATATTTCCAGATATAATCCATGCGATAAAAATATGTTCTTTAGACACTAAGCTGGTGTCATCCACGCAGGTAAAGCATTCGAGGAGATGCTCAAGAGACATTCTCCGATCCATCCCGACGACAGCTTTAAGAATCTGCCCCTACACGAGAACTGGGGTTTGGACGAGTATTCTGCTTCGCCTATGGATTTAACTGTGCTTGACCTAAGCAACCTCAACTCGGCACGCACTCCTGTCGAAGTCATGTTTTTTTCTTGGCACATAACTACAAAACCCGAGATTCAGGGCCATGTGCAATCTTCGCCTAGGTCACGTTGTTTTTTTTTCGTAAGGCAATTGCCCGTGTACGGTTTTTTCATGTTATGGCTAATTTTAATCCACTCCGGCATTTACCTTGTCTAAATTAGAAACCATGCAAACCAATTTAAGAGTGGCCGGTCTGGGTCTCGAACCCAGTCCTTCCGAATGCAAGGCAAAGGCTTGGCCACTAAGCCATCTTGCTCGGTTTTTGTCGCTCCCCGTTCTTGAGCAAGGTACTAAATACTATACGATCACGACCACTATACAATTTCGTTCGACGCCGTTTTGACACTTAAGACAGCCAAGGAAACGGCAATTGCGGGAGAGGTTTGAGCGGGTCTCTCGGGAAAGTGGTTGAGACGAAGAGCCGAGGGAGGGGGAGGGGGTGGGCAGCAGCTAGGCCCTCATGGTGTCGACGCACCCTCACAGGGCGGATTACAAAATGGCATCCTTCCTATCCAACTGCAGTTAGACATGCGGGATGATAGTCAGGGATAGAGCTGACTGAAGGAGAACGGCGGAGACGCCTCTCCCACGGCTTCGAAGTAATGCTAAAGTAATACCGAGCCGGGGGGGGGGGGGGAGGAATCCGGGTTTAGTGGGTTTGCGAGTCTCACACTAGTCACGCAGGCTGCTAGTGGCGCATGTGCATTCCCATCATGCATTCCCAAAATCTCCCAGAAAAAAAAACCTTCTTGCGACACGAACATGGCTAATGCCAAGGGTCACCATAAACTGAGCAGCAAGGAGGCGGCACTCATAATGCAGGCATGCCACCCTGCCGTACGTGGTGTGCTTGTTAAAGCCTTTAGACAGGTGGGCTTTGCTGTGCGCGTGAAGCCGACACATCTGTGTAGAGATGACGAATTAATCAGACGACATGACCCCCTAGGCCATGGGGAAACTGCTGATCTGGACGTGTCGATTCGGAACACTTATGTGGTGAGCTGCAAAATGATCTCTCGCACTGCAGGCGGCATTGCACTCAAACCGGAGAAAGACAAGATTGGTCATTACGAAACTTTAGGGAACGAGCACACAATCTGTCCGTTCATCACTGAGACATTAGATGCGTGGGGACAGGGGGCTATGGCCATAACGCGAACAATCGGCCAGGTTCTCAAAGTCGAACTAAGACAAACGATCCACAGCATTCCCGAGGGAGCGCATTGCCTTACAAGTTCATCGCAGCAACGCAAGAATGATTCCTGATTTAGATGCGTCCATTTGGCCCTCGGCCAAGAAAGCAAGCCGATTACGAAACCAAATCAGAACACGGCCTGGAGTAATGGATCGCTCGCTCCTTAGACTATTGATCATTACGCCAAAAAAGTGTAACTCATGTTTTGTAAGTTTACCTGGAGCGGATTTGTTACATATATGACTCTATTCTAGGAAAAACGTCAGCCGTCACGATTTGAAGGCACCCGAATCACAGAGAGCGTGTAATAGACTCCTGTCACTAATTTTCAATATTTAGCCAGACGGGATCCCTAGACAGGAGAGTAACCTGTGAATTGAAAGCATGTTTAGTATTTAGGTCAAGCAAACAATAAGCATGTTTAGAATTTAGGTCAAGCAAACAATAAGCATGTTTAGAATTTAGTTCAAGCGAATAACAAATCAAAAAATCACAGTCGAAGTCAAATGCGCCGCGTCTTTGAACGATGCATTTTTGGAGGGTCAAAGAAGTATTCTATCATAAAAACACTGTAGAGCAATGTCGTCGACAGTCGATTACATAGCAGAATAAGAGTAACTCGAGCAAACGGGAATATAATGTTAAGTTGTCTGCAGGGTCAAGACATTCGTTGTTATTATAATTATTATTATTTTTATTGATCTAATGTATGTCGAAAATAAACGAGGCGATAGCCATCCCTCTGAGGCACACCAGAGCTGACGTAGTGTATTATCACCTTTCTCTTAAAAGTGACGGTCGATCAAGAATGCACCCATTCATTGCACTATACGAATGGGGATAATTGTTACACGTTCCAATTTACAATCTCATACTGCGGTACTTCTTGTACAGGATCATAATAAGTACTTACAGCTGAATCAAACCTTAGTGGTACCAAAGTGAACTTATGAGTGGCTCGTCGGTGTTGTCTACCACGCGAGCGTATCACATTGTGCCTAGTGTAGTGTTAGCGAATACCAGTCCCACGCCGATTACCGCATGTTTAAAGAGTTGACGCTTCAAATTCTTATTACTGGGTATTTTGTTCTAAGACCAAATAATCTTCGGAACAGCGTCTTCATCCACTCTCACGAGGTTGCAGCGTGCGAACGTTGTGAACAGCTCACTTGCCTGGAGGATTGCACGTTGTTCACAGATTCAAAACGGCTTTGCTTCTACTGTTATACCCCTTTTTCAATAAACGTGAAATTATATCATAAGAGTAACGTGAACGACTTATAAATAAATAGAGGGAGGGTGGTATGACGATTCGGTTTGACGCCGGAAAACTGATTTAGCCTCAATTTTCGTACAAGATAATATTATCGGGGTGGGTTAATTTCAAGTAAAGTCGTATTCAGACACGAAACAGTGTAAAACATTTTTTAAAGAAACCAGCTATTTGTGAGTCAGTAGTGGCTATAGTAAAACCAAATGTTGAGGAAGGAAGTTATTCAGAAGCGACCCGTCAGACGTTAATTGACTTGGCGGGCAAGCGAACGAAAATCCCTAATATCCGGTCTGGACTCAGACATAATACAAAGTCTTCTGGTTACTTTGATGAACTTCAGTTTAAGAAACGAAGGTGCAATTAAAGAAACTAAGATGCAATTAAAGAAATTGAAATGCAGTTCTAGACGCTTTTGACTTGTGTAAGTTTCAGTGCTCTTATTGAAAACCCCATAGCGGTAAATTAGCGGCGTAAACGTATTCAACAAAGATGAACAATAATGATCGACAAATGTGTGTGCAAAAGTGTACATGTCATTGAGATTCGGACAGACAAACGCTAGCCTAGTTGACCCCGTGTAGATATTTCGCAATGAGCGGCATCCACTCGTTTATCATGGGAGCCGAGCACCGTACCTGATTTCAAAAAAACATCAGATAGTTTTTAATCAATTTACACACACTACCTCCACAATGAACACGATCACGCCAAACAACAGAATACCTTTCTCCACAGGTTAATTCTCTATCAGTCACCGACTTCAAGATCATTCATCAGACTTCCCAACCAAGTTTTTTTTTATTTACGCATCATACCAATAATATGTAATAAAGAGTATGGGCAGTTTGTACTATATCAATGGCGCCAGATATAGCAATTGAGTGTGCATTGAGGTGTATACAGTTTCAAGATTTACCCAGGAAGTGAGAAAGTGGCTGAACTAATGGGTTGAAATAAAGAAGAAAACGGATGAAAGAGAGAGCCGTGCCAATTGTTAGGCGGGGCTTAGGGCGGCGGGGGGGGGGGGGGGGTAAGTCCGGGGGGATAGTAACTTGCTAAGGGAATGTGGGACGTCTGTGGATACCTCAGTACGCCAATTTCTTTGTCCCGAACAAAAAGACATGAAGTTTGCCACCGTGCCTCTCTGGTCAGTCGATAGGCTGATAGACAGATGCCAACCGGACATTGATGTCTAGATGCGTGAAGACGATTTGGACAGCCGATTTCGGCGCCGCTTCTGTTAAGCCTGCGGCGCCACAGCGGTGTTACTGCTTCAGGGTCTTCATCTCTTTTGTCTTCTTCGTTTTCTTACTTAGCATCTCCTTCATCGTCTGCTTCATCGCGGCTGCTCGGTTGTTTTCTCTTCAATCTTCTAGCCTTTACTCTCGGCAGCCACAACATCATCATTATCATCCGAAGGTCCGCGGTAAAATACGGCCAACGAAAAGCCAACGAAACACCGTCGCCGATTTTAGTCCTTCTTCAATTTCAACCTTTCTTTCGCCATGCGTTTTCTCTTCTTTTTCTTCTTCGCCTCCTTCATTGTTGTCGTCTGTTTCTATGTTTCTAGACCATACTCTTCTGTCGAGCCCGGTGGCGTGGCGGGTGCATTCGTCTGCGCCTCACGACCGGAGGAGACACATAGGTAGGTGCGATGCGGGTTTGAGCCCCACCGTAGCACCGATTTGTATTTCTGGGGGTCGTCCGTCTGTGAAGCGGAATGCGAAAAGCAGTCCCATGGACGACGTTAAATCTTGGCTGAGAGTCAGCCCAGAAAGTAGACCACCCTCTTCTGAATGCGCCTCTTTTCTTCGTCACTAAACCGGTTGCCTGCAGCGACAGGAGCAGAATTAGCAGGCGTCAGCCTGTTGGCTTGGACGTCTGACATTGTTTCTTCTACCACCGCAGCAACGAGTCAATCTTATGTTTGACTGTGCATGATCATTTTGCCGTCTTTGCTGTTGTCGCGTCGTTTACCACGGCGATCTGCGCTGCTACAGTCATTCGGGCCTTGTGCAGCTGACACAATCACGGTTATTTTCAGAATGCTACGGCGGAAGAGAGCATGGGGTACCGCAATGCTGAATTCACTGTTGTTGTTGTTGTTGTTGTTGAATCGTCTCATTCAGAGAACACTGCAGTACATTTTGTATCGTAGCCTTTATTGTAGTCTTTTAAAATCGCGTTATTGAGTTCCTCCACAGCGATTTTAGAAACACACCGTGTTCAGCCAACGTTTACATACACAGTACTTTTGTTCGCAACCATTCTCGTTCGACCGATCTTTCACCCGTAATGTCACAAATTTTCGTCTCGACATTTATCGAGATCATCTCTGTCAATTCTGTTTACACAATGGATACATTCGTAAATTCTAAATTGTCATGTCTGTCGTTGTTAAAGGCCACCCACAGTACCTGCAGGCAATTGCCGGAGAATTGAATTTAGACAATTGTGCTGACGGCAGAAGGATGGAATCGTATCGTCGGGGACCAGCCAGTGTTTAGCCATAGTTAAAACTCGTTTCAAGCGGATCACGAGGGGTTTCGTATGTGCTGGCCGGTTGGAATTGATGCTCCATTATCACAGACACAAATTTATAAAGTTATTAAATTACAAATGTACAGATACACAGGTATTTATTCTTACATATCTAAATTCACAAAAGTATCTAAAATAAACACAATTGATAAAAGATAGCCACTGCCATTCGCGCGTAGACACGCTAGGCACACTAAACAATTATGGTTCAGCCTTCGTCGGTCGTAGCAGACGATCTCTAAGTCAATGATTTAGGCCTAATTGGGAATTCTCTACTTGTAAGAATTTGTATGCACAAACCCGGAACGAAGCAAAACAAAGGTAAAGCCAAGTAGAATAGAACTAATATTGATTTCCCCCATCCAACTTACACGCTAACCCTGCCGTGGCCGATGTATCGTACGTCCACCACATCTGAGTGTGTTGGGCAAATTAATGGTATTTGCTGATTGGCATTGAAGATGTCGAAGACAAATCGCTAAGAACCGCCGTACCGGGCGAGAGCGCAAGACCAAGGTGCGATGCACTTGAAGTCTGTGAAATAGGACGTCACCATTAAGTGCCACAACCGTGTCAGAAGAGGCTGCGGAAAGCTTCACCCCCCTAAGTCCAGCGGCAAACCGGGCCAAAGTGGTGGAAAAAGAAGCAGTAGCACAACCACTCTAGCAGTGGGTACTTTGTGCTTTACCATTCCAGCCACTTTGTCTACGGTGCCTAGTCCCTGGCCATCAGAGCCCGTCCGACAAAGGCGGTGTTTCGCTAATTGTGCGTGTGTGTGAATGAGTGGGTGAAGTAATCACATATGTATAGTCAGAACCGTTATCATGGTTTCGAAGGTGTAGCAGCAAACGTTGAAATAGGAGCGTTGAACAATGAATGAAATAGGCGGCCCTAAAATTGGAGTCGCCACGAAACGAGCTATGACATAGCTACTGCGACCAAATAGCTACCAAGTACAATCCTATCTAACACATCTAGACTATCTAATACTTTTCGGGCTGACCCCCAGCCAAGACCTAACGTTCACGGGACTGCTTTTGGCATTGCGTCATAGACGGACGATCCCCATAAATACAAATGTAGGGCAACGGTGGGGCTCGAACCCGCATCGCACCTGCGTGTCTTTTCCGGTCGCGAGACGCAGTCGAATGCACCCACCACGCCACCGGGTTCGACACATGTAGACTATCCGCGAGCTCTAAACGTGTATACAATGTTACCCGCTAGATACGTGCATATGCATGCCTATGTACACGCGTACGCTCAAATATACAGTTATTCCCTTTTGTGGTATATCTGTTTTGTCCTTACTAACGTCCAGCGCAGAACGCGGGGAACTTATCGCCCTTTGTACTTTTCTATATATATATACATATATATAGCCTGAGTGAAATTCGGCCGCCCACTGTAATAACTCCGATAAGAAGAAGGAAGAATAAGGAAAATAAGAACGAGTGGCGGAAGATGCCCCAAAGGCATGGGTTCCTGATGCAGCAGCAAGCCGCGACAAAGATGGTATTTTGGTCGAGGCGATCCACACGGCAAGAAACGAGCAAAAGGAAAAAGACAGCGTGGGCGCGACACAGAAAGTTAGAGAGAGAGAGAGAGAGAGAAGGAACGCGAAAGGCAGCTCGCGCTTCCTTCTAGAGAAGGGCATCAAATGCTCCGTACCGTGACATCGTACGCATCGCTGAGAAATGCAAGAAGGACCGGTCCTTGCCTGTCAGGCCTGTGAGAAAGGCTAGAGCTGTGGTGATATGATGTAACCATAGCAGAAGCAATAACAACAACAACAACAAAAAAGACAACGATAGCAGTAAAAGTAACAATAACATAATGCTAGCAACAATAGTCGACGCACTATAGCAAGTAAGCGCATGAATGAATCACAAGAAAATCAATCGTAGGCCACATAACTTCGAGTGTAGCCGCGTTTAGAGACGCTGATTGTGAGACTAGTGTTTTTAAAAAAAAAAAGATTAACTGCCTAGGCCTGCGTGGGCCCTGTGGCCTGTATATTGGCAGGTCGCAAACAGCTTTAAATGAGCTGGCGGCCCATGTCAAAAAAAATGCCAGGTAATACCAGCTCAGAAAAGGTCCTATAGGTCACACACACACTGAATGGGTTTTTGGAACAACCGAACAAGCTACGATCGCCCATGGACGACTGCATGGAAAAATAGTCGGCGCCTGGCAGTCTGCGCTCCAGTCGCTATCGAACTACTTCTACTACTACTCTACATACACTTCGTCCTGTATTACCGTTCGTTATCTAAACACAAATGGCTTGGCCATTTTCTGTCTCGCGCGTTGTAGATCGCAGCCGATATCACCTTTAGTCGTCTGGCACACTACGACAGTCACAAGTATATACTATTGCTAAGCGTTACACATCAAGATCATTACCAGCATCATTACCAACATCATGAGAAGTGCTTCAGCAGAGCCAGCTAATTGAAAGAAGCCAGGCTTACATGCAGCGTGCAGTTGTGGAGGAGGCGTTCGCCCACAAGTGAACGCAGATGGCGTAAAGAGCCCCCCCCCCCCCCCAGCTGGCGAAGGAGGGGTTATATCGGAGGTGAGAACGTCTGTTGCTGTTGCGTCCGGGTGAGGCCGTCAGAACGAACACGAAACACGCTTGTGGCTCGTGTGCCAACAGAGACGAGGACGCTTCTCTGCTGCCAACCGACAAAGTGACTAAAAAACAATCGGTTACGATTGACCCATATCTACGACACAAAGCTTCTCTCATTCGTAGGAGGAACTCAGGGAGTGTCAGGAGTTGTCGTGGGTAACGTAGTGATTTGATGTTCGAGAAGCGACGGTTAGCTGCGCTTGGTCATTTAGAAATAAAAAAAAAGAGTCAAATGCAGCAGGACGAGCTCCATGTACGTACGCCAGTATCATTGTAACATAAGCACCAGTAACATTAGCAAGCTAAACCAACACCTCCCACGCTGAGGCCCAAGCTGACTAGAAGCTAACAATCAGTCGCACGCTGCTATGCTGTGCTGCTTAATCTAGTCTTTTTTTATTAATAATAATATTTTTATTATCTTTGCAGAAGTGACTGTACAACGACAGCGACTTCCTTACGAAACGTTTCCAAGAATCGAACTCCCGCTAAAATTCCTCTTATTCTTAGACGCAGCCCAAGCTTAGAGTGATGCAGCACCAACGCTTCGTCAGGTGACCTCTTTGTCGAACTAAGCGTTTCGATAGAAATGTGTTAAGCCATAATGCCCTGCTCTCTCTCTCTCTCTGTTTACGGGTCACCTACGATGAAAAAATCACAATTCTTTGAGGGAAACTGCTTGATTAGACCCATCGCTTGTATTGTCCTAACAGCACGCTAAGACGTAAAAATAAGTGAATAGTAAATATTTGCGGGAGTAACTATGACTCTCTTACCGGCCTTGGTCCGCTGGTGCGTGACTACCACGCGCTGCGGGGACCTTCACTGGCCCACATGTAAGTTAGTCAGACGGTGTAAACTCCCTAAAGTAACTTTCCCGAGGTCACTTTTGTTGGCGCGGGAGGCAAGGCATACGATATCGGTTGGGTGGCAACGAATTTATATTGTCATCCTGTCGTGGCCCATTCGAGGGCTGTTAAGGCTATTTCGTTAATACGGGGAAAGTGTTCTGCACACGGTCCCCGGGCTACACGGTTAATGCCCCGGGCTTTAGCAACCTGGGAGTACCGTGTGGGACGCCTGCTGCCTTGGCTTAATAGGCACAAAGAAAGCGAGACCACCACACGAAGGCAGAACGCCGGTCGGGAGGACCTTTTGGCTCCTCAGCTTAAGCAGTGGGGCCCCCCTGCCCTGGAGTGGTCGTAAGTGCTCCTTATGGGGTGCGAAGTATATTCTGGGGTGTAACGCGGAATCGCGAGGTTAAGAGTTCTAACCGGTACGGTGTAGTAGTGTGGTACTTTCTTTGTGGTATCTTTTTTTTTGCGCGTTCGATTCGGCAGAGTGCAGTCGTGTTTTCGTTGGCTCCCATAAAATTGACAGTTTTATGAGGTTTGACTTCGAACTTTGTAGTGATAAGTGTTGTGAGGATAGTGTGTGTACTGAGTACTCTATTGGTGAATAGTGCACGCTGCAAGACACTTGAGTTAAGTGTCTAAGGGATCGAATCCCTTTCAAGCTCTCTGGCTGTGCACTCTCAACACCTGGAAGACTGTGTTCGATTTGCTGGCGTCATCGCAGAATATAGTTGCGGCGGAAGACGTTGTAGCTTACGGACCCACCTACACCAGCAGGCCGCCGTAGCGTAGTGGCAGTGCCAGCGACTACCACGTAGCAGCACCGGGTTCAATTCCCGGGTCTGTTAAGGATTTTTTTTTTATTACATTTTTTTTTCTAATTTTATTCTTCGTCTTTTTATTAGTGTAGTTGCGTGTTTTGTGATACGCTTATAGCGGCATAAACATGTCAAAGTTAGTGATATCCGGTCAGGATAAACCACCTGATTTGCTGGACATATCACGACTGAGGGCCGCCACCGCCAGTGTTGAGAATAATACGACGAAGGCAGACGACATTACGGCACAAGCGGCCGCATTGCCCGTGCCTGAGAGTGAGATGGAGTGCACTGCCACCGGCAACGACGACGGGAGTGATGCGTTAGCACATGATCGCGTTGGCTGCAAGCGGCGCAGGCAATCTGATATGGCAGGGATAACAAGCGCACCACACGGGCTAGTGGACTCCGAGGGATTCACCAAAGTTGTTTCGCGGAAGGAAAAAGCCATCATTTCACGTGCGCAGGGACAACTTAATAAGCTTCGAGGTGACATCGAAGCAGGGACCATCAATTTGTTCAAGGTTACGTTTCGAAGACAACCAACTGCCGAGTCGGATAATGTGTCATTTTCCGAAGGTTCAATGCTTAAAATCTTCAAGGAGATCTACGCGGTGTCACCAGGCTGCAAAATCGCTGGCGATACTCAGTCAATTGCGGTCTGGGTAAAAGACTTAAAAAGTGTAAATACGCTTCTTCAAGTGTCAAGCCTAGGAGAATGCCCCGTATCGGCTGCCTGCCCAGCCGTCACCTCATTTACCGCGAGAATTGAGGGAGTCAGCCCAATGTTCACCGAAGGAGAGATTGCCCACGAATTGGCAGAACATGGAGTTACCAAAGCACGTCGGCTATATCGTTCGTCCCCCGGTGGGAGAATACCGCTGACGAAGGTAATCCTCAGTTTTTCTTGCCAGCCACCGGTGTCCGTCTTTCTCGGTCATAGACCTCACCCGGTTATCCTAGAACCGGGTCAAGCAAGAATCTGCTTTAAGTGCTTGAAACCCGGACATCTTGCCGACAAGTGTCTGGGAAAAAAGCTCTGCAAGAATTGCGGAGGCCCGGATCACACCGCCGACTCCTGTCGTAGCGCTCCGAGGTGTGTGAACTGCCAGGGACCTCACCAGGCGGGATCTTCCTCATGCCCGCGGCTAGCTTACCTGCGTGAAAAAAGTAGGATAATGCTCGAGGGCCGCATGCTCCAGCAGGTTAGAGAGGATTACCCCGACGCGGTCATCGGCGAAGCTGTCCAGTGTCGCTCGGCTTCTGTTCAGGAGGGCCCGTCTTCCGAGGTACGGGGTCCCACCTACGCTACTGTGGTCAGGGGTATTTCGCCAGCAGTGGGGGCCGATCCGCAGGTCGTTCTACCCAACCCAAAGCCTATACCGAAGATCCAGAGGAAGAAACGCAGCTACAGGTCGTCTACGGTCAGGACCCAGCGCTCCCGCCGTTCGAGAAAGACCCCGAGAACAAGTAACTCTCGCCAGAGCGCCGATACCGGTTCGTCGCTTTCGGGACTGGCTGATCTTCTGCAGGGAATTAGACCTGAATTATCTGCCGTGTTGAGGTCCCTAGAGGAAGCGTTGCGACCTCTCATGGGACTGCTTTCCGTGGTGGGCAAGTTAAAAGGTCTCGCCTTGTAATGACAGACCACAACGACAACACGCCTAACCGCAGGCCCGCCAGCCCGCGGTCCGGGCAGTCGGACCCCAACAGGGCCCCCTGCCCAACCTGCGGGCTTTCGTTTACACAAAGAGGTCTACGTCGACACATAACGACCAAGCACGGAGGGGTTACCTGTAACATGAACGACGAGTCACAGCCCTCGAACTCTCGGTTAACCGCAGATAGGTTAATCGGCGTTATTCAAGATGTCACTCGCCGCTGGCGGTTGGTCCGCATTTTGCCAAAATCAGTACGTAGGCAAGTAGCCGAAGAGTTCACCAAAGTCCTGTGCTTAGTCGCAGAGAACAACGACGACACGGCCTGGCTTACTCTGTTCTCCTTCGCGCCTGTTGTCCTCCGCCTCCCCGATGGTGGGAAGGATGACCGGTCATTGGCGGTTATCGTCCGGAAGAACCTTCGCGACTTTGCTCAGGGGAAACGGTTTGACGATGGCAGTGGCCCTCCTTCAAACCTACGTCCCCGGCAGCGGACAGTTGACACCGTGCGGCTAGCCATCACCAAGCTATCGGAAGGCGACGTTTCTTCGGCGGCCAGGGTCCTAATCTCAGAAGACACGCTGGCACAGAAGCCCAGCGAGACGGCTTTGCTGTGGGATAAACACCCCCCCCGCCCCTTCACCTCTGTCCTGGCCTAGCCCTCCTCACGTGCCCTTGCCATCAACCACATCAGCCGACAACGTTCGGTCTGCCATTAAAACGTTTTCGCGAAGCTCAGCCGCGGGCCTAGATTTCATTAGACCACGGCTCTTACAAGATCTGCTATCTCCCGCTCTAGGAGCTGCCGCCGACCGACTTGCGGCTGCCCTGGCCAAGGTCGTTGATCTTCTTCGCTGGGGTTCGCCGCTCTCTGAATGGCGACCGCTCATATTTGGTGCCAGACTTTTCGCCCTTAAGAAGAAAGATGGCAGCGTAAGACCCATCGCATGTTCATCTGCAATCCGGAGGCTGGCGGCAAAAATTGGCATCTTAGAGAACAAGGCAGACATCTCACATGCTCTTGGTGTCCATCAGCTTGGGTTTGCGACACCGGGAGGATGCGAAACCGCAGTGCACTCGACTCGGTCCTTCCTGGAGTCACGCTCTGAAGCTACCCTTGTGGTCAAGCTTGACTTCAGAAACGCTTATAACAGTATTCGGAGGGACTACTTACTGAGTGCGGTAAAAGCCTATGTCCCGAGTATGTTCTACCAGGTGGAACTAGCTTATAAAGAGCCTTCCTGCCTTCTCCTGCCGCATGATGTTATAATGTCGCAAACCGGGGTGCAGCAGGGCGACCCATTGGGTCCCCCCTGTTCTGCCTGGCTGTCAAGGAGTTGGTCGACTCTCTTGAATGCCCTCTAAATGTATGGTACTTGGACGACGGTGTCCTGGGTGGCGCCCCCGATGCGGTAATGAGGGACATCCACCGAGTCATTGAGTTTGCTGAGCGGAGTGGCCTGGCCCTAAACCCTGCAAAATGTGAGGTCCATGCTGTAGGAGACGCTGCTGACTCCGAAGTGCTAGAGGCTCTCTCAGGGTGCAAGACCGTCGGCAAGAATTTAGAGTTGCTAGGCGTCCCCCTATTCCCGCAAGGAGTTCCGGATGCCCTCGAGAGGTGGCTGGTCAAGCTCGAAAATGCAATGTCACGCATTCATTTGGTAGGTTCTCACCGAGGCCTTTTTCTTCTGAGATCATCATTTTCGGCCCTTCGTCTCAACCACTTGTTTCGAGGGGCAGACTGTTCGCAAGCTTCAGGAATTCTTGAACGACTCAACGACCGCGTGGTGTCTACATTAGAGGCGTTGCTAAACCTCAGCCTATCCGCTCGTGCGCGCCAACAAGCTTTACTCCCCGTTCTTTGGGGTGGCCTAGGGTTACCTGATGCGACTGTCTTATCGGAGACAGCTCTGGCAGCTTCCCTCCATAGGTCTATGCAACAGGCAAGAAGCCTCCTGGATTCTGTTGCTCTCACGGACTTAGAAGCCCGATTGGAGACAAGCCACCGCAATGCAGTTGCCCTGTGCGGCCACGAGCCCGTCGAAGCTGGACACCAGAGAGAATGGGCAGCAATTCTTTATGAGCAAAGAGTCGAAAACCTCATTGCGGAATGCGCCACGGATGCCGATAAGGCCAGGCTGCGCGCCGTCTCCTCCAAGGGGGCGGGCGCATGGCTCCACGCCATACCCTGTGCTCAGATCGGGACCCTGTTGGATGACGAGTCGGTAAGGATCGCGGTCGGACTTCGTTTAGGAACAGATCTTGTGTACACCCATGCCTGTGTCTGCGGAGACGTCGTCCAGCCAGATGGACGCCACGGGCTGTCCTGTATTGTCAGCGCAGGTAGGCGAGCAAGACACCAAGCCTTGAACGAAACCTTTAGCAGAGCTCTACGTTCCAGTGGTCTACCGTGCGTCCTGGAGCCCGTCGGACTAGACAGAGAGGGCGGAAAGAGACCTGACGGTCTGACCTTAACTCCGTTTGAGCGCGGATGCATGCTGGTTTGGGACGCGACAGTTACTGACTCATTAGCCCCTTCAATGGTCAGTGCTGGCGCGGCTCGGGCTGGTCATGCATCGGCTCTCGCCGAGGCAGGCAAGGTTAGAAAGTACCAGAACATCGGTTACCCGTACGAGTTTCACCCACTTGCCTTCGAGACCCTTGGCGGGCCGGGTCCGTCTACTCGCAGTTTGCTACAGAAGGTCGGGAAGCGGCTAATTCTAGCCAGCGGAGATAAGCGAGCAAGTGATTTCCTCAGACAGCGTCTGTCGCTGGATGTGCAACGGGGCAATGCGGCCTCGGTTCGAGGAACCCTCCAGAAATGGCTGGTCCCTACACTGGACCCCCCGTAATGGTGCACACGTTCGCAGGGACCCAAATGTCATGGTCCGACCGTGAATGATTTGAAATTGAATAAATTGTTTAGAGTGAATAGTAAATAAAGAAAAAAAAACACGATTTCGACCGAAAGTGGCGACACAAATAGCGTATTTGGTTTGAGCTCGTAAAGACGACTGTAGATCCAGCTCATTGTGGCTTCTGGTACTAGAGGGCCCAACAATACGGCCAAAGTAGTTGTCGATAAAAGCTAGATTTTCGAAACGCTTTTAGTGCTATACAAATTACAATAAAAAATATTTACAGGGACATTGTTTTTGATTTGACGAACAGGAACTATGGCGACTTTTTGCTTTACCCTAGCGTACGAACGCAACGTTTAGTTCTGGTTATAAAAAATATATAACGCTAAACTAAGATAAAAATAACATGAACCGGGGCTATATATATACATGTATATATATATATATATATATATATATATATATATATATATATATATATATATATATATATATGACATCTTCTTGATCTTGACGCTTGATGGGCGTGCTAAGGCGGTGACGACAGATACAGATAAGGCAATTTCCGCAGCTTTAGGACGCTGTAAGACAACGCTTTCAAAAGGTGGCTGCTGTTGAATTAAATACTGTAAGGAGGTTTATAGTATGTATCATCACAGAAG
This sequence comes from Dermanyssus gallinae, assembly GCA_003439945.1. Classification (NCBI taxonomy): domain Eukaryota; kingdom Metazoa; phylum Arthropoda; class Arachnida; order Mesostigmata; family Dermanyssidae; genus Dermanyssus; species Dermanyssus gallinae. The sequence continues at coordinate 188,360 of QVRM01006757.1, forward strand.
CGTTTCCCGCGAGAGCACAGACAGATTCCACTTACTTGACGTTGCTTGATATTTTAGTAGGATCGTTAATAATTGCATAGGTAGCGCTAAAATTTTAGCATACATTGGATGGATACAGATGCCGCAAGGTCATCCTAGCATCATAACTCCACATATATATATATAATATTTTCGGCTACGCAAGCTTCTCTTAACAAATTTGCGCTAAAGCCTATCTACCCTAGCTCAGACCTTGATAACTTTTGCGTGATATGCGTATTGAAAATGGTTGAGTAGGAAGACCATAAACTCTCTGGGTCACAAACTAGACAGAAAAGCCTTGCTTACACTAACTAGACAGAAAAGCCCGCCAGCATAATGAAGGACACAAAGATCAACTGCACAATCAGAAGGGCATTTAAAAGGGCAGGGCTACCATCTGCGCCTGATCCAAGAGACTTCATGTCATGCGGCTGAGGGAACTATAGATGAAGCAAGTCCGTTCTTGTATTTGCATATCAAATGTGTAATTTGCGTGCGTCACACATATGTAAGGCCAGTATGTGTTGCTCAACATACCTGAAGAGAGAAGAGACATATACTCAGAGCTTGTAAAGTGATGTATGTAGGAAACATGCAGCATGCAGAAGTGGGTGCTAGTGGAGTTTCTAGTAATATAAAGCTTATAATAGGTACGTAACAACTTGCACTGGTGAGCACTAAGTTATAGCGCCAATGATGATAGTGATCGTCTATTTTTTTTAGAGAGCACTAACGGGAAAATGCGGAACGCACACACGGTCACCACTGCAGGATTGTCCTCAACTGAAAGTGTGGGCCGGTAGTGTGGGGCTCCAACCCACTAAAAACCAATCATGTCCCCCTTCACTCCCCCAGCAGGAAAGTGCTGTTGGCACAACTACAAACTACGGAGGGGCTGGGGTTGATGGTCGCCTATAGGCGATTTAAATTGACATTTCAAATATCGAAAACGCTGCAAAAAGTACAAGGAAAGAAAGCATCACCAGTTAATATCATGGCTTCCTCGTTTCTGGTCGGCGGGCTCAGAGGCCTACCATAAACATGGCTAGGCGAAAAAATGTTTTTACAGAGAGTCTGTAACAAAGCTACAACCTGCCCCACACTGAGACATTTACGCAGCACTTTCAAAATTGGGAGGCGGTAATGGCCGATGTTGATCCTGCCTCCTTTATGATCCCTGCCCTCATTTAAAAAGAGTGAAGGTATCCCAATATGGAATATCGTAATTTACTTAAATGCTCCAGTCCGGTGTCTCTAAACGGTCTGTAACGACTTACAAAATATATTACCTCCGGTTTGGTCAGTAAACTACCTAATATTGATATAAGCGTGGCTAAGCTTGCATTGCGTCCTCAGCGACCCCACCTGCCCGCGGTGGCTAAATCCTCAGTAACTATAACTATATCTCTTCTGATCGGCAACAAGCAACGAGAGTTCGATCAAACGGAGACCAAGACCAAGCTTCTGCGCGCGGGTTGTGGTACTCTGTGACAAGAAAGAGAGAGGTATGTTTCATGGCCTGTCTGGAGCTGCCCTGGGGCCGTTTCGCCTGAGGTTGCAATTATTTATCATGGGCATCATGTAACATACATTTGTCATCGCTTCCTGGACAGCAGGTGTATCGCGGCGGAGAGCTCGCCGCTACCAAGGGAAAACAGGCTGATATTACCCTTCTGTCAAGTCGAATAGGTTCGAAGTCAACACTGTACTAACCTGCCTCAACGGCGTTTGAGAGGAATTGTTCATCAATTGAGCTACGATACGGCAATAGCAACGGGCATATGAGCAAGCGGATTCTTTTTACAAAGGCTAACCCACATTGAAGTGCTGCTAAAGGCAGTCACATAGATATGTTTAACGCGCACACAGGCTTTTGTTCAAACTAAAAGCGTGTGCTATTCTTCTTTATTTGCCACCGCGACTGCATATCTCCATATGTTTGTTGTGCCACTACTGTCTGCCAATATTAGGAAAAAGATCCAGGGAGAGGAAAACTAACAGGACCTTGAATCGATTCTCACTAAACTCTCTTTTCACTCTTGTACTAGTGCACGCGAATGCACTACGCCACCGGGCTCGACCACGAAATGAGCTCGACATAGGAGAGAATTATATTATTATTATTATTATTATTATTATAAAAAACGCTAAAAACACTATATATGATTGTATTAAAGGGGCCGCAAAAGAGAAAGTTATCTAAGCCACCCCAGCCCCTCGCTCAATAAAATGTCTGGTTGGCACAGAAAGGTTAACCCTTCTAAGGGTAAGAGTGTTTGCCTGGAAAACCGGAAACGTGACCAACGGTTAGGACTGTAGCGTCTAACAGTTTCTTGAACAATCTGAGAGTCATCGCCGATGAACTAAATCGGCATTTTGCTACCATCAGTCCGGTCACGGTTGCCCCCCTATGTCTCGATCTTCGATACAAGAACTCGAACTCCTCCTAAGCTATGAGCCAGCGAAAATTCTCCGTTTAAGCTAGATCGCGTGTCACCCTCCGATGATCTTTAATTTCGTTCTCAACAAAGAGCCAGTTAGAGCTTTGGCGCCATGAAAACCGTACCCCGACGACGACGACGGCGGCGACTACTACAGCTAGCGGGTCGTCCGTCTATTGCAGGCCCCTTCAGCGACTAAGGTTATTAACCTGTCGTTCTCCTTGGGTTCCTCTGCCACGCGCTTAGAGGCCTCTTTGTGAGTCCGCCTTCCAAAGAAGGAGGTGGCAAACTACCGTCCAATATCCCCGGCCGATTATGTCTCCAAGGTAGAGAAGTGTATTGACACGGTTTAATCAACACGCCACGAGGCTCTGTGCTTGACTCTACACTATTTTTAGTCTATACTAATTTCATTTACGCCAGTAAGCAGTATTGGAAATTGTATTTCGATCTCTTTAAAGTCGGACTTCGCCTCAATGGCAAACTCTTTCATAGAGGCTAAAAACAAGTAGCTCTTGTGGAGCAGATGAGATGAGCCTAATGTATAGTACGCCTAAATGCCACATACTTGTCGAGCCCGGTGGCGTGGTGGCATGCGTCTGCGCCTCGCGACCGGAGGAGACACATAAGTGCGCGGGTTCGAGCCCCACTGTTGCCCATATGTATTTATGGGGGTCCGTCTATGAAGCAATGCGAAAAGCAGTCCTATGGACGTTAAATCTTGGCTGAGAGTCAGCCCCGAAAGGATTTTTTTTTAATGCCACATACTTATCTCGCTTCTACGACACATGACGCTGATAGACGTGTTCTTATTGAGGGCTTAATTGTGGCCTATAGAGCTTTGTTCCTATCAGTACACTACTACGGAGTTTGTATCTGGGGAAGTATATACGAGCTAATTCTTTGCAGGGCCAGGTTAATACACCGAAGAGAGTCTTGAATCTATAAGTGCCTCTAATATATAGGCATATTAGCAACCATGCACTGACGTTTCGGTTACCGACCATCTGAGAAAGCATTCCTCAACATTATCATCGGACCATTTTTCTGAAGCTCATTATTCGCGATGTCAGAAATGTTGGTTATTTTATTCGTCAAAACCAAATTATACTTCTTGTGCTTGCATTCACATAAAACATCTGTGACCATAAAATTATTGTGGTGTGGCGTATGGTCCAGCTCTGTCATAAACTGATTAAGGCAATACTTGCTTTTACGGTTTAGTTCAAATTTACTACGGAATTATGTTCGCTATGAATTTATGTTCTCATTATAGGCACACCTTGTTTTTATTTTAGAATTAATTTAAGCGTTGTAAAGTGCAGTTCCATGAATAAAATTGTATCGCTCTAAATCTTGACGATACGCGATATATATATATATATATATATATATATATATATATATATATATATAATATATAATATATATATTATATATATATATATATATATATATATATATATATATATATATATATATATATATATATATATATATATATATATATTATATATATATATATATATATATATATATATATTATATATATATATATATATATATATATATATAAACATTTTGGCCATTTTAAGAACAAGAAGAAAGACACGAGAGTTAATTTCAGCAAAGTAATAACCCTATTTTCAATTTTAATCCATATTGTCAAGAGCGCTTAAGCCAAAGTAGGGTAAAGCAAGCCGAGCTTAACGCCTTAGGAAAGCCTATATTAGCACAAGTCTTGTCACCGCCGTTGCAAAGCATGTGAAAAGCTTCAACGCATAGATATATATATATATATATATATATATACATACATACTTGTATATATATATATATATATATATACAAGACAATTGTCGATGCAAAGAATGCTGGAGTAAATGTGACAAATACTATCACATAATACATATATATATATATATATATATATATATATATATATATATATATGTATATATACATATATATATATATATATATATACATATATATATACATATATATATATATATATATATATATATATATATAGGCAGAGAGTGGGACAGACATAGCGCGAGAAAGATAGAAATAGGCAGTGCATTGTCCCTTCTATGCACCGTAGGATGATCTGATTTGAATATCAGCTCTCATTGAGAGGCCCGAATATTACAGCTGGTGTACAGCGATCAAAGCCAGCGTAGTCGCTGGAGCTCGCGTCCGGCGGTAACGCACGCCGAATCCGGCTGGCGTGCCGTCACCGGTTGAAGCTGAGACTCGTCGACGTCTGACCGATAGAGGCCGTACAGAGATCGTACAGACAGGGGACGGCAGGGAACGACTGTGAGCTCGCCCCGAAACACGCCCCGAAACGTGCCCCACGGGCTACATTTGCCGAAATGTAATTTTGTACGCTAAATAAACTACTGTACGCGCACGATCACTTCGTGGGCGGCGGCACTTGTGTACAGCAACTGAGCAACTCGCGTTGTGTCTACAAGTCTCGCCGAGACCACGACGTGTACAGTCGTATAACATTCGCGTCGCAAAGAGGTGCATATTTTACATAGTAGTATATGAACGCCCGCTGTCATTGAACACTGTCCGCTCCGTCGACGGCGCCGTTCTGTCATTTGGCAACTGGCAAAACATGGCTCGAGTTGAGCTTTGTAAATTGAAATACTATGTTGCAGCTGCAAATATAGGCAGTTAAGCTAGACTATGTGTATATATGTCACGGTAAAATATAATTAATATGCTGCTCTTGTTCTCTCTCTGCCTTCCTATATATATATATATATATATATATATATATATACATATATATATATACATATATATATATATATATATATATATATATATATATATATATATATATATATATACATATATATATATACATATATATATATATATATATATATACACAGGGTGTCATAATCATCGTGTTTAAAACTACGACCAGAAAATATTCTATTCGGGTTACTTTTTGTTCAAGAATATATCGTCCAAGTTATTCCAAGTTCATTTCTACCATATATATATGCAGGGTGTCTGAATGATCTCGTTTAAAACTCTGGGGAATAGGCAAGCTCGGTCAGTAGATATTTTTTTGCCAATGGAAAGGGGGGCGGAAGTGTTTTGTATAGGAGGGAGATAAAAAAAAGTCCTATGCTGTGATTTTAGGTAGGCTGTCAGACAAAAGTTTATAAAAAGTTGTCCACGCACAATTCGCACGATTGTGAGAGAACGCTGAAATATGTTTTGTCTTACCTAGAGCAGAAAATCTATAAACCATACTGTACTTTTATAAACTCTTCTTAATATAGCAATTGTTTCTACTCTAGTCAGGTACAGTCAGGTATAATACATACAATTTTCCCCGAATGCGCCGTTATGCTCGACTTTTTAATTGAGTAATGCGTTCTCCCACAATCGTGCAGTTTATAGACTTATGTCGGACAGACTACCCAAAATCACAGCTTAGAAAAATGCATGAAAAAACATACGAAACATTTCCGCTCTCCCTTTCCATTGGCAAACATTATTTTTTCACCGAGCTTGACCATACTCCAGAATTTTAAACGAGATTATTCAGACACCCTGCATATATACATATGGTAGAAACAAACTTGGAATAACTTGGACGGTATGTTGTTGAACCAAAAATAGCCCTAATAGGGTACTTTTTGGTCGTAGTTTCTATAGTCTGCTAAGTTTGTTGTAGGCTTAATCACGTGGTCACGTGGAATTTCTCCTGCCCAAGGAGTTCCACTTGACTATCATCACGACGGCAAATCGCCCAACGCCACATCTGTCCATCAGACGGCGGTCGGGCTCGTTTCATGGCGCATGAAGGACCGCAGGCCTAGTTCTCATATTCCAGGGCCCCTGGCTTCTACCATCCTATCTGTCCACTTGGCTCCTCCATATTTGCTAGGTGATCGGAAAGGTTCCTTACGAATACACGATAGCCCGGTAGTCCGGAGTGCTTGTTGCAAAAGTGGAGACAATAGCTAAATGGCGCGGGGGTCTCGACCAGAGCTGCGGGAGCAGTCTGTGACACTGTGACGCCTTAAGGAGCTTCTAAGGCGTCCTACAGGAGCACTGGGTTTAAAATTGGGGGTCTTCAGGCGTAGCCATACGCGCCGCGTGTGAGCGCCGTGTGTGCAGTGCTACGACTATTAGTTAGCTTCTCGAATGTATCCTCTAAAGATGTTCTTGCAACATGGACAAAACAGTTGGCTATATCCTATCCGCGGGGGGAACATAATGCAGACTGCCCGCTGAAGGTCGCAGAATGATTGATGCGTAGCTGCCGCCGCAGAACGTATTACAGGGAAGTGAATTCCTTGAGACTTTTCTTGTAAAATCCCAATGTTTCCTTAACCTCGGTAGATCTATTGCAGGATTGCCTTGCCACGCAATAATCTGCGGGCGGGGCTGAAGCTTGCAGTTGAGGCTGCCTGAACAAGCTTGCTGCTAACATTCATTTGCATCTAAGCTATGTGAGCGAAACCGCAATCAGACCTGGCGACGATGTTCGTTTGCCAGGCGTACATGAACGAAGTAGCAGCACCGCGTTCGAAAGCAATCTGCCACACGGGCGCGCGTCGCTTTTTGCTGTCGGATTTATTTCGTGGTAATAAGATTCAGAGCAACATCCTTAAGCAGCAACATCGTGGTGGCAAATCTTTGCTTGCAAATCTACGTTAGCGATGCATAGCTGTTGCATACGAGCCGGCTTGAGCGTAAGTTTGTTTTCATAGCTGCTGCATGACTCTTATTTTTTTCTTCTCTCTTCATGTCAAGATGACTTGATTAAGTGTCTGGCAAAAGTGTGCGTTGCCAAGGGCGAAATATGAGGTTTCGGCCAATGCTATGTACACATTGCTTTCTCTCTCTTTCTCCCTCTGGGTCTCTCTCTCTCTCTCTCTGAAGTCGAAAGTCGCTCAGCAGCTCTACAACCGCGTTTTACGATCAATACTACGCCAACCAACCTCTCCCGTCTCTCGATGTTGGACGCCCGGATAGGGTCCCATCTCCCAACAGAGGAGGTACGTCAGCGGCCGGCGGATGCAGACTGCACTCGATCCCGCGGCGACGGCGGCTGCCAACGTCTTTTTGCTGCTAACGTGGATCCCTCTGGGAGCCCGAATCAAACAACCATCTTGGTATGGCACCAAAATGATCCCGACAAAGTTACATGATTGTGGTTAGCGTTCGTAGATCGTCATACTGAGTTTTCGAACTCAATTTCTTGAACGTCGGGCAGAGATGAGCAATCAAAATGCAATGGGCAAAATGAGAATAAGTTGAAGTGAACAACTCTTTGACCCGCACGCATGAAGCCTTATATAATGTCCGTTCAGCCACAGCAAAATTACAGATGTGAAAAATTCTACTCTCACTCCTAACAACGATATGCCGGTGTGTTTGACAGAAAATTCTCCATAATCTGAATGACACCCGATGCAAGCTAGCAAAGGGCGTATAGCGGGATTAAGTGAAGTTAAAAAAAAAGTCGATATGTTGTTATGTGTAGCATTGAAGCTTTCACGTGCAGAACCGTACAGTTTTGCTATTACAACCAAAAATTTACGGTCAGAGGATAATAGCAGGCGGCTGCAAATATACGTAGTTGCTAAGTAACTAAGCTTTTTCGACGGCTATAGTTGTTATGTTTTACGTTGAAGCTTTCACGTTCCGAGCCGTATTTTTTTGGCCAAAACGTTTCCGCACTTCTTTTCCATTAGGAAAACACAATTTTCTTGTCGAGTTCTACCACAACTCAAAATATGTCCCTAACGTTCTGATACATCTTTGCTGAAGTAGGTCAAAATGCAGCAAGTATGCATGACTTCATTTTCGATATGGCGGCAAATACGTAACGCAGCATCGTCACTTTGGTATAAAAATGACGGGCATTACATTTGCTATTGCCTGGAAATAGTCTTTTGAGCGTATATTTTTAGTCGTAATGGCAAAATGTTACGATCATGCGTCAGGTTTCATTCAGCTTATGAATGTTTTACCAAACACGCCGATATAATCAGCTCTTTCGTGCGTTGACTGGTTCTCCCGCAAACGTAGAGTTTGCACAACTATGTAGCGGAAAAAATATGGCAGAATAGCTTTTATAAATTTCACTCTCACTCCTAAACAAGACGTTTCCACCCCTTCTTTCATTGGAAAAAGGTATTTTCTTGCCGAGCTCTACCAAACCTTAAAATACGTATATATTGTTATGATATACCCTGTATATATATATATATATATATATATATATATATATATATATATATATATATATATATATATATATATATATATATACGAGTATAAACAAATTACCGTTTATGTATACACTATCAACTATAAATATATATATATATATAAACAAATTTCCGTTTATTTATACACTATCAACTATAAATATGTATATATATATTCAGCACAGCAGAGTGCTACATGTACACGTGTATATATTACGAGGTCTCTATGGATACGTGTATATGTATATGCATAGGATATATATATATATATATAATTTTCGAGAGTCATCAATGTCCGTCTTGTATGAGTATGCCCAGATGCGCATAGCGTTCGGTTTTCATTTGACTCACAACAAAGAGAGCCGTGTGTTGCACCACGGCGGTTGTGCCACGGCTGTCGAAAAGCAACCGCTGCGACGACAGTGAAAGAGGCGAAATGAAAGTGATGGCATGGCGAATCAAAAGCACTGCTATTTGATTTGTCGCGGACGATCGACGCTCGTGTTTACCTTTTGCTTTCTGTTCATCTTCTTCTTCGTCTTCATTCGACTTATCTCTGCCGTCGTCGTCAAAGGGTATCCTTTGGAGAAATGTTCATGTTGACGTTTTGTAGCCTTGGCAGCGGCCCTTTTCGACCTGACAGCCTTTTACTTCACAGGAAAGGTGACGTCCGTAGTATACGGTACGTGTGCAGCAGCGTCAAATATGCTCAATACTCAGGGCAGTTAATCGTTGAGCGTCTGTTACTAGTGCAGATGCTGTTCTTGCTGCTGCTGCTGCTGCAGCTGCTGCTGCGGAGCGTTCATAGAGTGTAGTCGGATACGGAGACCGATGGGGTGAGGATGCTGTCGAGGGGTAGACCAGTCAGAAGGGGGTAGGGGGACACATAGATGCGCAGGTTCGAACCTCACCGGTTCACGTTTGTATTTGTGGGGTCCGTCTTACGAAGCATAGCGAAAGCAGTCCCGTGAACGTTAAACATTGGCCGGGGGTCAGCCTGAAAGAAACAGTCAGAAAGGAGCACACCAGTAAGGAGGAAGTGAACCAGTCTGGAGGGGGGTAAACCAGTCTGGAGGGGGTAGGCCAGATAGGAGTGCTCTAGGAGGTGCACGGATAAAGACTGCTCAGATGGCTGTCATTAGACGTATGTCACCGAGTGTCTGCCTTTAGTGCGCAATTTTCTGCTGAGATGATATGTATGTATATATATATATATATATATATATATATATATATATATATATAAACACATTTCTACATAGTTGAGGCATTCTACTTGTGTTGTGTTTATGATTTGTGATACTTCATGATTGACAAAACTTATTTTATGGCTGTTCAGAACTGACAACGAATCATTTATATTCTATATATATATATATATATATATATATATTAATGAGAACTAAAGCATCTATTATGCAGTTCCTATAATAAACCACGTTTTAAATCTTGAATCTTGAGGTGTTTATCGTAAGTATCGTGTTCGGTCCCATTGTTAGCCGCGTCTTACGTTTTCTCGTCGGGGATCAGAAGATGTGTGGTGATCTGTAAGCTGTGATCGTCAGGATGAAAATCAGATAGCAAACATCGTTGCTTAATTGTCCTCATCGCCACCGTTCGTCTCGAGCACGTTTTAGAGTCTGTGCTGGAGCAAGCTCCTCTGCCGTCGATGACAACAACAACAAGAACAGTGACAAAGACGCCGCCGTGAGTAATTATGCATCGATTCTGTGGTGGAAAATACTGCAGAGCAAGGCTTCCGCTCGGCCGAACTCCTATTGCATTTGCATCCTAACATTACTATTACTACTACTACTCTTAGTAGTAGTAGTAATAGTACTTATTATTTTAGTTATTTTTGTTGTTGTTGTTGTTAATATCAGGTGCCCCGTAGCAGCAGGAAATGCAAAACCAGTGAGGCGTGCTACCCAATCGGAGGAAGTTGACGACATTTTGGAATTTCGCTTCCTCTCTCTCGCTTTCTCCAAAAAGCGTTTTATTTTCCAACTAATGGCCGCAGTGGACGTGACGTATCTTACTTGATTGCTTGCTGCATGAACGAGCGTGACTACACCTGATTGATATTTTGTACACACGTACGTATTTGAACGTGCGTACAAACTACCAATTTAGTGTAGAAAAGATGCATAGATGTGTCCACATGACTACAGTATCGTCGTGATCATCGCTATCATCTTCATAACGAGATCTATAGCTTGAACGTGTGTCTCTGTACGAGTGAGCTCGAGTGTGTTGTCACCGTCATTCTCCATATCATTTTTCCGCCACACGAAGATTGCTAGTGAGAAGTCAAACAACAAACAAATACAAGAAGGCGTAGAAGATGGAAAACAAAAGTGTGAAAAAAATGCTGCTATGCTGATATGAGGCGCTATACTAACAAGTACTCACCGGCTAGCAGCCGGTATCACGGGGTGAGTAGTAGTGATGATGATGATGATGATGATGATACAGCCTCAGCCAGAGACCAGCCCCGCAATTGAGTCGGTTTAACCACGTCGTTGTTTGCTTGCAACGGCCGTGTTGGCCGAGCGAACACTCGGACATACGCATCGTCATTCTCGTCATCCTCGCAACTTCGTCGCTTCAGGCTAGAGTCTGGAGCTGCGTTACTGTTTGGCCGACTGGTGCGCTGTGGTTGGTTGCGAACTACTAAAAGAACGTCTCTACGTTGCCTAGCAAGCGTGATATGTACACGTTGACGCGGTGGGGGCAAAATCGACAGAATTGACACCGAAACGACGATTCTGTCCGGCAGAGTCGTCCGGCAACGTGGTGTCGTCAACTCGAAGAATACGGACAGTGCAACGAACGTGTACGGGCGGAGCAGATCCCAAACACAGTAGGCAGATTCGAGTCTAGGAGATATGCAGGAATCTGTTGTTGTCGTTGTTGTTGTTGTCGTTGTTGTTGTTGCTGTTGTTGTTGTTGTTGTCGTTGTCGTTGTTATTGCTGTTGTCGTCGTTGGTGTCGTTGTTACACTTGTTGTCGTTGTTGTTGTCGCTGTTGTTGTCGCTGTTGTTGTCGTTGTTGTTGCTATTGTTGTTGTCGGTTGTTGTCGACGTCGGTCATCCTCGTGCGTGGCGACAGGTGCAACTACTGCTACCGCATCGCATCCTCTCGAGGCAGCAGCAGCAGCATATTGTTCTCGTTGTGCGCGGGTGTCTGTGTGTGTGTGCGTGTGTTCTTTAGCCGTATGAGGTTCTTATCGCGTTCATGCCTGCCTATTAGAATCAGGACCAGAATAAGCAAATGAAGGAGGAACGAAAAAGAAGCAGAGACGCTGCCGTTGCCGAGTTGCTGCCGTTGTTGCCGCCGCCTCCGCCGCCGCCACTAGCGTCCATAGAACGACGTCGAGAAGGCCTCGGCCTGGCCGTTCGCAAGGCGGCCATGCGGCGTCGCTGCCACCGCTGCCAGTTCGCAGCAGCCTGTGGCTTAGCAGTAATCCTAGTTCGTTTATTTCAATTGTAAATGAGCTAACTGTAACAGAGCGCCGTTGATGTCTGGCTCGCTGGCTCGCCGCGCGCCGACTAGCGGCAAGGCTGTAGTGAGCAAGTCGGCCATAAAATGTTTCAAACTTGCACTTTTGACAACAGCCAACTACTACGCGTTTCTGGTCGCAGCCTGAACCAAGATAGGTACCGCTATTCGCTGTTTGATTCCTCTCATCTCTCTCTCTCGCTATATATATATATATATATATTTATATATATATATATATATTTTATATATATATATATATATATATATATATATATATATATTTATATATTTATAGCATTTAAAACATTCATTTATTTATATAAGTTCGTTATATAAGCACTTTGGAGTGGACAATTGTCTCCGCGCGAACGTGTGATCACGCGTTCTCTAACCCAGGGTTAGCCCAGTTCAGCAATGTGCCCCGAACAGACGCTGCATTTCCTCGTTGGATGTCAAGCGACAGCCTCTGACGCAAGAATTCGGATGTTCTCGAGTTTCCTGTCGAAAGATTAAGGCTCTTGCCTACGCGTTGAATCAGTTTGAGCGTAAGAGGGCCTGTAATTCACATAGTCTCGAACGCCAACGGACAAAATTCGTGCGGATAATCCACACTGGAATATTTCCTGCATTTGTTAGTCTCAGCTAACCTGGAAGCATGACCTGCTCGGTCCGCACCTACACCGACCATCGAAGGGGCTAATGAGTCGGTTACAGTTGCGTCCCAAACAAGCATGCGGCCACGCTCAAAGGGCGACAAAGTCAGGCCGTTAGGTCTTTTTCCGTCATTCCTCGATAGACCCGGGGACTCTAAAACACATGGGAAGCCGGCAGATTGAAGTGCGCGACTAAAAGTGTCATTTAGAGCAGTGTGACGTGCTCGTCGTGCAGGCCATGATAGGCCAACGCGTCCACAAAATCACCACAACGACATCGGTGGGGCACGACTAGATCAACACCAAGCCGCTTCAGCTGCTTGGCCCGAACGCCAGGGGCACCCAGGGTTTCAAACGCGAGAGGGCAACATTCATGGGAATAGCCGATTGATGAGTATTTTCTCAACTTGTTAGTCTCCGCAAGGTGGGCTGCATAACCAGCTTCGGATGCGCCGCCACCGACCATAGAAGGAGTTAAGGAGTCGGTAACGGTTGCATCCCAAACTAGCATTTTGCCTCGCTCGAATGGTGTGAGTGTCATACCATCTGGACGTTTGCCGTCCTCCGCCCAGAGGCCTGGGGGTTCAAGAAAGCACGGACGACCGCACGACCTAAGGGCTCTGCCAAAGGTCTCGTTGTATATATCTCTCTCAAATATATATATATATATATATATATATATATATATATATATATATATATATATATATATATATATATATATATATATATATATATATATATATATATATATATATATAGGCATTTGTGCAATTGCCGGCCGCCTATGCCCGATGTGCTCGTATAGGTGCATACGAACCTTATACGATGCGTACGCTGTATGCTGCCAGCGTTACGCTGCTTGCTGCAAGTGTCCTTAATAACTGACTACTACAACGACTTAATTACAAGAACGAAACGCGTTATGTCTACAGATCAGTAGCACAAAAGTCGTCCAGGGTGACTCGGCAAGCTCGAGACTTCTTCTTCATACTGCATGTAGCAGGTTTGGCGGACGCCCTTAGAATTGTAAAAGCACACAGGCGACACACGGCATTTTGTTCCGATAACTTACTAGATTACTATTTCAAGGGTTCAAAACCATTTGAATTACGAGAAATGGCCTCAAATTGGTGCCAAGAAAATCAGCTGACAGTCAACGTCGCCAAAGCGAAAGGACTTAGTCGAGGCCGATCGTATGCCACAGATGATCGGTGCTTTATTATTATTATTATTATTATTATTATTATTATTATTATTATTATTATTATTATTATTATTATTATTATTATTTTTATAATAATTTTGCTTTATTGTCATTATTCAGTTATAACAATTGTGAGGTATGAACGTTTAAACCAGGCCTGCTTTGTTCTCTTGTCAGTTCATTGCGCCTATGATTGAGCCACGTTCCCTCTACAAACGGCCAAAGACATCATCTGTCTCAAAAACAGGCCTCGCGTCGATCACCCGTAACGTCTTCTATGCGTTTTCCGATTTCTTTCAAGAGTTTCGCTGTACCTGAGCTGATGGGGCCAAGTGTCTCCAATGCAATGGGCACAAAGTGGTAACTTCTTGATAGCTCGAGATACTTCCTTCGTTTTTCAGAATCCGCGCGCTCTGCTACCCATCCAGATTATTATTATTATTATTATTATTATTATTATTATTATTATTATTATTATTATTATTATTATTATTATTATTATCATTATTATTATTATAAGTAATAAATAATGTACATATTGATAAAATAAACACATGTTTGAAAAACATATTATTATTATTATATCATGAAATCGACGAGTGCGTATGTAAATATTGCGGAAAGTGCAATATCGGGCGTCACCACATACACAACGGAAATCGAAACCTGGTCTATGCAGTCAAGTGTCATAGTGAATAAACTTAAAACTAGATATTTATACATACATATATTTGTGACCCCCGCGCTAGCGAATATCCATCAAGAGAGGCAACGCTGCGGCGGTAGAAGGGTCTCTTCCGTCAGCCGCGGGGCTTCCGGAGATCCCGTAGGAAGTTGCTTCAATCGTTGTAATTGTTTGTTTAGTGTCAAAAAAGTCTCACTTGAGTGTTGAGTGGGATACAAAATAATTATATATATATATATATATATATATATATATATATAAAAAATTAAAAAAATATATATATAATAAAATTAAATATATATATATATATATATATATATATGCGTGTAAACGACCTAGCACATAATTGGTGACCAAGTTGACAAATACGCAATAGAGTATATGTCACATAGAGTATATGACATGAGTTTCAAACTGGGCCCCAGTAAAGGCGCTGTATATTGCTTTTTGTCTATACATATATAACATATATTTGCATATGTATGTAAACATATGTGTGCGTATCATATTGGCATTAGTTCGTCGACCTGTGTAGGTTGCTGCTTCCCGAATCTGTATCTCTATCGCAGTAGGTACTACAGCCTTTGTTGCTACGATGATTGCTCCAGCTAGCTTCACCACCACCACCACTGAACACTACTAGTTAGTTAGGGAGCATGACTCCGTCAGCATAAATTTTAACTTTGACTCGTCTGCTTTCTCTTTCTCTCCTCGTCGCAACTATCTCTTCACTGTCTCTTGCTTGGTTTATCTTTCTACCTGTGTGGGCCTATGTCTATCAATCTTCATACTTCACGTATATATAAGATGTCGACCCCTCCGCCCCCCCCCCCCGCTTCCACCCTAGCTCCACTTCTTCGTCTCGCAGACCCGAGAGAGCATTGCAGATATTTTCACAACGAAACCGCATACATTCAACCCGCCAGCCACCCACCCAAACAGGCAGACATTCACACTCACAACTGCTTCTAGCCAGAACGCGCAGACCGTAAACGCACTAGGCAAGCAAAAGAGAGTCGACACAGCACACACTATAGTCGCTCGTCACGCTTGCACCCACGGCACCAACAGAAATAGTTCGTTAGCTTCAAATAGGAATTCGGCGAGCATAGTTGCAACACCTTGCATGACATGACGTTTTCCTGCAGAGATCGCAATCAGCTTAAGCTGCATATGTACAGAAGGCAGGTTCGACACCGACTATTCTAGAATGATATATCGTCACATCTATTGACATCAGAGGAGAAGCATCTAAGTGCTGCTAGCGATATGTGATGTATGTCCATTCTGCATTATTAAACTGGAAACGTGTCTATATATATACATAGTGTGTTCAAAACGTATCGCGACTTTTGTGTTTTTTCAAAAATTATTCATTTATTCATGAATATCTATTTTGTCCCCTTCAAAGTAATCCCCATGAGATATTATACACTTGTGCCAACGGTTTTTCCAATCTTCGAAGCACTTCAAAAAACCATTTTTTTTAACCTTGTTCAGCTCCTCCTTCGATGCCGTCTTTATCTCGTCAAGCGTAGCGTAACGTCGTCTTTTCATGGGCCTCTTCAGTTTAGGGAACAAGAAAAAGTCACAGGGGGCCAGATCTGGGGAATACGGTGGCTGCGGCATCATTAGTGTGTTGTTTTTGGCCAAAAACTCGCGCACAAGCAACGATGTGTGAGCAGGGGCGTTATCGTGGTGCAAAAGCCAATTTTTGTTCTTCCACAAATCCGGGCGTTTCTGGCGGATTGCTTCGCGCAAATTGCGCATAACTTGCAGGTAATATTCCTTATTGACCGTTCTCCCCTGTGGCAAGAACTCATGATGCACCACGCCCCTGCAATCGTTAATCATTAATTTTTTCGTCTGTTGTTGAAGTGCTCGGGCGTCCGGCACGCTCTTCGTCGTTCACATCTTCTCGGCCTTCTGAGAACATTTTGTACCACCGATAAGCGTTGCTTCGGTCCAAGGTAGCTTCTCCGTATGCCACAGTCAACATTTAGAATGCATCCGCGCACTTAATTTCGTTTTTCACACAAAATTTGATACAGGTTCTTTGACCCATTTTTTTGAATAAGTAAAAATCGAAGACGATCCAAAACACGTGCAAGCAAAGCAGCTGTCAACAATTAGGTGAACATTCAAAATGGCCGAGCTTGTCGGCATAAGTGAGAGACATGAGTACCAACATAACGCCACAAAAAATCGAAATTCGAATATACGTAACCCCATGGAAATTCAAAAGTCGCGATACGTTTTGAACACACCTCGTAAATATATATTGGCTGTCTAGATAATTTCGTCTAAAGCTCTGAGGTATGGCCAAGCTCAAAAGAAAAATCCTTTTGTCAATGGAAAGGAGGAACAGAAATGTTTCATATAGGAGTGAGCTAAAAAAAATCTAAGCTGTAATTTTAGGTAGGCTGTCCTACATATGCCCATAAAATGCACGATTGTGAGAGAACGCATTACTCAGCTCAAAG
Source organism: Dermanyssus gallinae (assembly GCA_003439945.1). Taxonomy (NCBI): domain Eukaryota; kingdom Metazoa; phylum Arthropoda; class Arachnida; order Mesostigmata; family Dermanyssidae; genus Dermanyssus; species Dermanyssus gallinae. The sequence continues at coordinate 205,614 of QVRM01006757.1, forward strand.
ACGATGTAAACATACCGGAGAAAATTACATCTTCTGAAATATGATTGGTCTTTGCTAGACCAGCAACTCTAAATACAATCATAACATAACTTTGGGAACTCTTTTTAATATCACAATAGTTCTTGCTCTAGCGAAGGCCAATTATAATTCCTCACACTCCGGACAATGTAGACATTTCTCCCGAATGCGTTGGTATGCGGCTTTTCAATTGAGTATTTTTTTTTGGTTGAAGACGTGGATATTTTCAGCATCATCATCATCGTATTTATTTCACTCATATTGAGTATGCATATAACATAAACAATCATACAGATTATACAATCAATTAAGTAATGCGTGTTCTTACAAGCTTGCATTTTATAAACTTACGTCGGACAGTCTATCTAAAATCGCAGCTTAGAAAAATGCATTAAAAAATCGATCAATTCGATCAACACCAACAACAACAACAGGAATCGAACCCCGGCAACATCCTGGTAGATGACAGCCATGATTAGCACACTACGCTTTATTCGAAACCGCGTCACCACGTATTATTGTATAAAATCATTTAAATCAAATCAAAAATGGTTCGCCCGTAAAAAATAAATTTACTAGGTACTTCAAACGCACAGAAGAAGCATTTGCTGGGGCGCGCAGAAACACGTACTCTACGTCGCCTCTACTGGGCCACTTCCTTCGGACTGTCTGTCGCATGTGGGCCCAGCCACCGGATGTTACCGGATGGGGGGGGGGGGTTGTCAGACTGCTGCTGCTTCACATCAGAGTGGTCGCTGTTGATAACTGCCATTGCGTTTATGTAAATGTCCTTCTATCTAAATTACAGCCGTTGTAGTTGTCAACAAAATGACTGCAAAGCACGACAATTGATCTTGTGCTAGCACCAGAAACGCTTTTCCAGTTTATGTATTTATATATATATATATATATATATATACAAAACGTCTTTCAGACGAAATGTGAACGTGCATTTGAAGTGCTGGATTTTAACAAGGCCACATTTTGGCAATGTCGAAACATTTTGCTACCATAAACTAGCGACACACAGCTCGCAGATGAGTATGACTCGAGATCGACCGAGGGAGAGAGACCGAGCAGTATACCGAGGGGTGGGCTCCCAGCTATGCTTTTTTTTTTTAGCAGACAGCCACGATTCGTCGACAGTCGATTGGATTATTGCCAAGTATGTATGCGTATCTGTCAATCCGACACAATTTCCACAGCGGAACAAACGGAACACGTGAATCTAATTAGCATTTTAATAGAGTTAAACTTGACCGAAATCACTGTCACGAACGAACCAACGAGCAAGCGGCAACGTCACTCGAACCCTGTCAAAACAGCCCCTGCAGCTGTAGCCGGGGGAGTTGTGGACCGCTGGCTGCTGTTGCAGACTGCCTCATCTCTGTCCCCTAATTCGGTTTTCGGACAGCCGGTATGGGCCGACGTGACGCGAGAGCAACGTTCCCCACGGACCGGGGATGAAGTCACTTTTCGTGATCGTGAACAAAAACAGCCAGGAGGGCAAGTAGGCAAGCAGGTATATACTATTCATACAGACGTATATCGGTATGTACATACCGTACATGCGGGTGTGTGCATATGTCCCGACATATATATATATATATATATATACCGGGGGGAATTGGTGTGCACAGCGTGAGTTGAGAGAATCAGCGGGACAGACCGCGCGCGGACTAACTCACATACTCCGTTCGAAAGTACCGGCAGATTTCGGAATCCTAACGTTTAGGAATAGGGGACCACCTCGCAACCAAGCGAGGTGGTCCCTTGCCCAACTCGGTCCCGGGGGGAGGGCGCTACTAGAATAAAGGCGGTGGGAAAAGTGTGGGGTGTACTCGCGTTCATCACGGCTAGAACGATCCTCCTGCGAACTGTATGGAACTTGCTCAACTAGATACATGTAGCCAGGTAGGAAATAACTAGGTGAAGTGAATATGTCGCGACACAGGAACAAGAACGCAACGGTACGAGTACGAAACGATGGGATCTCGTGCGACGTTCTGCGATCCCCCGGTCCGTGCTGTGTTCGATTCTCTTCCCTTTGACCTTTGCTGCTGTTGCTGTTTCAGAATTGCAGTTTTCGGTACCGTTACGGCGAGTTTGTATACCCCAGTAAATTCGACATTCAACGTTTACATTCGGTGCTAAGAGTTTTTTGCTGTCGTATTCCGCTCCATTCGCGCAGCGTTCTGCTTTGTAACTTTTACAGTTACTATTTGGCCAGTGTTCAGTGTCGTTCGTGCATGCAGGACGTTATTGTGCAAAAGTTCCAGAAGACCCAAGGTAACTGAGAAAACTTCGTCCGGCTTCACTGGGCCCCGGACGAAGTTGCGAAGTTTAACACTACCTGTATGAATACCTTATATAAGATATACCCTAACATAAGCGTACATTAAGTCAATCGCAAGGGTCTTCCCCCATTAGAGACAATGCAACGTGTGCCTAGGTAGAGTGCTGCATTACCGTATCTACTAATGTAGCCGTCTTGGCTAACATTGTTCTGAAAGCGGTTAGAAAACGAACAGGAGCAATCTGTTTGCGTGTTGTTGTCAATCAACGACACAACGTTATTTAATTAAATCAATTGCACTTAAAAAGAACGACTACTACTATTACACCAGTAGGCTCGTCAATACAAGAATGATCGAGTTTTACTAAACGACACAAAAATTCTGATCTATGAGCCAGACGCCAGACAAACGTGGGCAAAACGTACAAACAACAGGCAAGCACCTAAATAATAATAATAATAATAATAATATTACGATAAACCGGCTGTATATTTAGACTAAATCGAACTAAAAGCGCATTCGAGAATTCACAGCTGATCTGCCCTGCGCTCACAGCGAAATGATGACGCTAAAGGGTAGACTTTAAGCAAACATGAAAAAAAGTGCACTGAAACCGGTGAGTTTTAGGTCAGGTTTTCGCCTGGTTAATTGGATGCCTGCCAGGGAGTCGGTCGGTATATTCGTACATCTAGGTATCTGATTAACAAAACTCGTCCAATGCTAGCTGATTCCCAAAGGCATCCTACTACTACTTTAGTTACAAATTTGGTACCCTACGGAACGCGTTCAGATATAGGCTAAAACACAACGAACACCCGCAATCCGTCTGTACCATTTACTTTTAATTATGCGTTAAATAGCGATTTTAATTAGTTTCCGTTTAGTATGTGTGTGGCCGCCAACACTGCTACACTATAAGGCAGTGCGAGTGAGGCGTCTTGTAGTTTCACGTTGGCAATTCTGAAACCAGCCGGGTCAGGTTCTGTTTCAATTTTTGCTCTATACTATAGGCCACGACTATAATGGTCTGCACCGTGTACGCTTTTTACGCGTCAGCACATGCTGCTATTTTCAGCGAGAGTTGCGGTGACCTACGTATAAAGGTATCTTGTCTTTCATGCAGGAAGCGGTTCAGCCAGTGAGATAGGTTTTGACAACACGGCTCCCAGAGCCAAAACTGCATCTGGGGATCGAGGCTTCTATCGAGGAAGCAGGAGTTATTTGCCCATCTAGCGTGTTCATGTTCAAGCGCAGTTCTATAAAATTCTGTAATGGATTTGAAGCGCTCTCTTGAGCGCGTTGTGGCGTTAGATTTATCAAACAGGCTGCGCCGGTAGATTAAACTAGCCCTGATTTGGCCTTATGGGTGCGCTTGACATACAACAGCCTATCGGAGGCTCCGAAAGTTTTATACTTACATCAATTATCGTTCCAGTCGAACCTAGCAAGCGAACTAACGAATATGCTATGGGATGACCCAATCCGTTACTACGCTTCCAATAGAAGCGTGTGTCGAAACTGTACTACTTTAAGGCTTGATTTGACCGGAAAGCGTCTTATATGCAGGTACTGTGGCGGATCTTATTCGATCGTCTTAACCGTCTAAACTGAGACTACGAAAATAGCTCGCCAATCTGTTCGAGATTATCTTTCATGCAGCCTTTTTTCACATACGCCACAGATACGCCGCTTCGAGATAGCCAAAGTTTTCCCTTGTGAGCACTTAGTATTAATAACGGGAACAAATTACCGCTGGGTTGAACCGAAGACCAAGTGGCGAATTCAACTGTGGTGCAGCGCACATGCAAACACGAGTGTCACTATTATTTTTATCATTAAAAAAACTATATATATACGTTTCTACTTTCATGCAAAACCGCGATTGATTCCGGCGCAGCATATGTTATTAATTTTTGTGTGTAATTATTATTTATTTAAGTGTAATTAATATTTATTAATAAATAGTCGCGCAGCATATGTTATTAATTAAGTATGAATATTGTTATTAATTTAGTAAGGTAGTAAATTATTATGTTATTCATTTAGAAATGGTATTCTTCAAATTATATGGTTTCGGTTCAAATTGGTATCCAAGCACTAGCTCTTGAACAGACAAACAACTGTATTACGCATATATGTAAATTATAGTCTGCATTTACTTATCTATCAAGGTGGCCAAAATAGAGACGTTTGATGTCTGTGTGTGTGTCTTATTGATTTGTATTGAAATCATCTGCAACAGTAGCCCAGCAGAGCCCCGAGTGATAACATAATATGGCGATGACATAACCATCGCAATGCCCGATGAATCAGATGCATCAGATGCAATCCAGATGTTTACATAAAACAAAGGAAAGGACAAGACATTCCAAGAGACCAACCTCAACCTTTTAGCATCAGGTTTCCATGGGATTGGCAGATTATTCTCCATGGGAACATATAATTTAGAATTTGTTTTGTTGAACACTTTTTTCTCAGACTAACGGAAGTATCACGACCAATTTTCCTCGATCTTTTAAACATGTTGGAAAGCCGGACGTTATCACTGGAGATTCCACACTTGTGTGCAATTCTAAGTCGATATTTACTGCCTATCTTGTCTGGGAGTCGCTGATCTTTCTTCAGAAATGTGTTCTAGACTAGGGCTGCATATGTTATTATAGGTAGAACGTACATCTCAAAGAATGTGCAATATACATGTGGATCCCCGTCTGTATGAGCGTGTGATTCAATACGTCTTCTGTGTTGTCTTTAAAACGATGCCTGTCATGTGTAGCTTGTACTTCATATATTCATAGACGTCAGTACACCAAGGTCTTTGATCAGTTGATTCGAAGTAAGAGGATGCCCACCGATGGAGTAATTGCATTATGCATCTCCGCGATCAAAGTGAAGTACAACATGCTTTGCCACCGACAGTTTCATACCAAGAGAGGCAGATCACATTAAAACCCATTTACCAGGTCCTGCAGTCTTCAGATGAGTCCGCTTTTCATATACTTCAACATCATCCGTATTGCATATTTCGTACATGTATTGCATCAGAATTGCACATTTTTGGGAATAATATACTTTAGCAAAATCATGTAAAAGATGAACATAAGTGGCCCAAGAATAATTCCTTGAGGGCAACCGGAGGTGGCCGGAGGTAGTTTTCTCAGACAGAGCATCATAAACCCGGTCCGGTCGCGCAAGAACTAACTTAGGCAACAATACAAGTAGTTTATTGTTTGTTAACGTTTCAAAAGCAGACTTATAATCAACATATATAACTTCAAAACATCTTGATGCGTGTTGAACATGTTCTGCGTAGTCAAAATGCGTCTTCATAAGTTACACTTTCTACCCGGACGATAAGACCATTGTTCTTTGGTGATCAATCTTGGCCTGTTAGCGTTTCGATATATAGCTATGCGTAGTACATTTCCAAAAAAAATACAAGCTATAACGATGAGCAAAATCGATCGCTTATTTTTGAAGTCTGACTACTTAGCGTCCGATCTTCGGCACTATCGAATCTTCAAGCGCTTGGCGAAATATAAAGGTCAAGAGGTGACCTATTGAGATCCCGAGCTGCCTGAACATGGCAGAGGCACCCCACCTAGGGGGGAGCTAGATGGAGTGCTATCGCTTGTCTTAGACTTTAAATTTCCTCAAATGCTCTTACAAGCCGACATAGCCGTTTTAAGCAGGCGTAACCCCTGAATCCCGCGGCGTTGTTCATCAGCTAATAGAGATGTTTGTGCAAATGTGTTTTTAATGAATCTGCTTTCTCGTAATCATCGAAATCAGATGAACTGTCGGCACGCACTATTGGCGCTGGATAATCTCGAACTTCGATTATTTTGCAAACATATATGTGGATTGTCTCGTAGGGGCATATACTGACACGTGACTGCTGTTTGCAAACCCGGTGTGGTTTGAGTTCTTCGCTCAAGACAGTATTAATGAATGCACTTGGTGCTAAGCGGTGGTAGTGTGACATGGGAAATTTCTTCCTGTGGCAAGTGCTGTAAACCGCGTTAACGTAAAAAATATATGTAGATTGAGTCTACAACACTGTTTTAAAGCACAGCATGCTCTTATGGAGTCCTTTGTCGAACGCATGCTTTGTTGAGTTCTTTATATTGCTGGCAAATGTTTTGCTCACTGTCCTAGAAAACAAGAGTTGCTTGAAATGTACATAAATGTCTGTCAGTTAGCAATATGTGGTATGTTTGCTGTGGCCCATTTAGCCTTATACGAACGCTAATAAGCGTAATGTTCATAGAATCTATAAAGAAGCAATATCGAAAAAATCTGGTTCAGTTTGTGAGGTCAAAGCTGAGCTTCATAAGGTCGTAATTCCTTTTTCTTATAACCCAACTTGGTTTCTCATGTTTGATGGGGGGATTATACTGCAAATATCATCAAAAAATGATATCCAGGAGTTCAAATGAAAGGCTCTACAGTCTATATTGTGATAACAAATAATCGTAATTGTTTGTTTTGTATCCAATTTATGAAGTTCAAACGTTATAAAGAAAATAGTACACAGGAGTCTAATGGATATCCGAATATTTTTTTATTAAAGGGGCTGCAAAATACAGCTCCTAATCTAAACACCAAGCGCTCAAAATACGAATATGGCATGATGACAAATAGATGACTTCCTATAGAACAGCGTAAACTGAGTTTCAGTGTTTGCACGAAAGGCCGTATGGGAAGATTTGTCACTACTTACAAAACATGCATGGTACTCGTATATACCATGGGTCACCATTTGCGCACAACATACTAACTAACCTTGGCTAATATATATATATATATATATATATATATATACATATATATATATATATATATATATATATATATATATATATATATATATATATATATATATATATATATATATATATATATATAAGTTTTGAGCTAGTTTACGTTAAGGCGTCGGAGCTCAAGGCCTCGAAGCAACTCCGTCTTTTTATGCTACCAACCTATGGTACTAATAAAAATACTCATATAATTTGCTGCTGCACTTTCTGCACCAAAAAAAAAATACATGGGCAAGCGCATGGCGAGCAAACAGCAAAATGAGGTTTCTGGCACTAGAAGGGCCAACTTCTAGCGTATCATCATAACTTGTGCCGTTTCGTAACAAAAAAAAACACACATAAAAATTTACGACGCTTCGAGTAACCACGTCATCCAGTACCACGTAATCACCTCACACCGGCACGCCAACGCCGCACTAGACAGACAGTTCGGCATATCGATATCCGAGTGCCAACGTTCCGAACGCCTCGGCGCAGTTTGACACACATTCGTAGCTCAATTGTACTTCCTCTGTGCAGACCGGCATGTTGTTGAGGTCATCGCTAGGAGCCTAGCCCGTCTGTCTGCGCTTTAAAGAAACCTTGGACCTCGAAGCATCTCGACGTAGCTGAACGTCGACACATGTACAACAGCAGCAGCAGCAGCAGATGCAGCTGCAAAGACTGCACAGTGATATTGATACGGGGACGGGCACGCGGACAGGCAGAGAGAGATCTGGGATAGCCAAAACCGCAGGTCGGCAGAGCGATCGCTTGGAAAACATGAGTTGTTCCATGCGTTTGCGTATAGCTCTCTCAGTTGTGGACGTAGAGCCTTTGTACGAGACAAGCATCTTAGGACGAGACCAAACGTATGAGCCACGACGGTAGAGCAACAGAGAAAGATCAAATATCTGACAGAGCAGCTGTCTCTTGTAGTGTGAGGAGACCCCGCTTTCATGACTGGCTCACGTAAGATAACGTAAGTTTGTTGCACTGAGTTATAAGCCGTACATATATTTATATATATATATATATATATATATACATGCCTGTATGGCTGAGTTCTTCACTACATTTATTATTACAACAACACCTTTAGCAATAGGCGTCTCTTGACCATGGTTGTTAAATCGTTGTATGATACGCTACAACCGTACACCGGCTAGTGCAATGATACACGTGTCCAGGCACACACAAGGTGATTGCACGAACCTATAACCGCCCAACGAAACAAGTGCGCGTGTGCTTACGTTTACCATATGTTTACTTAATTTCTTCTCTTTTTTGTGTGTACTTCTAATCATATTTGCCTTCTTGTTTGCATGTATATATGTTGTTGTCTCTTATCGAATTGTGCTTGCCACCTACTGCAATAATATTAATAGCGAACCCTAGTTCGCTGATAGTTTTGGAACGCACTCCTGCCGTTCCGGTAGGGAGTTGTAGTAGGTAGCTGTTGTAGTAGAAGAAGTTTATGCCCGCTGATGCTACTATTTAGATAGTGCCGCCTCTTGGGTTCTAGCGTGGGCTCTATCTGGACCAGGCGTGCTGCGCCTTGCGCGACTCCTGTCCAGAGGATTAGTGGGCAAGATGTCCGTTAACTCGGCCTCTTGCGTGCCTGACCCGCAAAAATGTATGTCGTCATCGTCGTCGTCGTTTCGAGGTCGCTAATGACAGACTGTTGTGGCTGTGGGGTCGGCGGGGGCAGGGAAGGCGTCTGTGGTAGGCAGGCGGAAGACGACGTCAAGGCGGCAATGAAGCGACGACCGGTGGGCTGGGGCCTGCGCGAGGTGCGGGATGGTCCGATTGCATTAAATGCCCTCTCGTTTCTCGTAATCGTCAGCAAATGACAGGGACCAAAAGGCAAACCGCTGGCGCCCTCCTCACGCCTGTGTCGTCTTCGAGGTCATCGCGGCTGCGACCCTCGTTAGTTCGCTGCTCGGTCGTACGCGTCGCTAACTAAGCGGGTTGAGGCGACGGGTTAGGCTGGAGGTCAGGGAGGATATGGGCCAAGAACAAATCTTCTATTTTTAGCAGATCACCCAACCCGCTCGACCGGCGCACGAGAATCTGTCAGCTAGGTAGTTTGGCGGGATTGGTTGATTTGACGAGGTTTTCCCGGCTGGCCTGAAGTCAGACGACAAGAAGAGAAATTTGTTGCTTAGGAGGGAGGAAGGGAGAGAGGGAGAGAGAGCAAGAAAGGCCGCGAGTAAGTGAGACAAAATGGAAGGAATAGGAAGATGCGAAGCCAAGGAACAGTAAAGTGACTTGTCGGTAATGGAAGAGGAATACCAAAGAAGTGAGCAAAATTAGAGGGGGAATAAGAGAGCATTGGAGAAACGAGAGACAGAGTCAAAATCACAGTTGTTTTTGCCGGATCAGCAGGATGGTTGTCGTTGTTAATGTTGTTGTTGACCTTATTGTTGTTGTTGTCGTCGTCGTTGGAGAGGCGCGCGACGCCTGCTTGCGCCATTAACAGTAAATGGCGTGGCCCAGAGCAAATTCCTATCAGCTTTCTTCGTCAATCTATTCGATGAATGGTCGATGACTATTACGACAGAAACAGTTACGAAAACAACGAAAACCATGACGTGGGGTGTTGGCCGCGCGTTAGCGGCAAACAACGGCGAAGAATGTGCAATGTTGCTGCTGTTGTATCTGCGACACCGTTGACGACGACACTTCGGCTTTTGTCCTAAGATTCTAAGGACTAAGATAGATGGCAAACGCCATAGGACGTGATCCGAGGAACACGCAGGGCCAAAAGGCAAATCGCATCGTTATTGGACGAATTGCTGGTGGTGGTGGTGGTGTTGTGCCACTCCTGAGTATCATTAGGTCCCGCATCATGTGCAGAACATAGCGCAAAAATAGCGCCAGGCAGTAATGCCCCATACTACTTCTGCTATGGCGCTTTCTAGCTAGTGCCTTAACACAATCTCTACAAAAATAGGTATATATATATATATATATATATATATATATATATATATATATATATGAGTTGCAAAAACTCAGTATTGCTACCAATTTTTGTTTATAGAACAACAGACGCAACAGCGCTAGCGTCATCTCTGTTTGAGTAAGCGAGCGAAGCGTATCGGATTAATAAATAACCGCCTCTGGTGGATAGCTGTGTGCGAAAAACATCGAACAGTGATTTATGTCGGCCTGTATACAGTTACCCCGCTGTTCCAGATAAAGAATGATGTGTGTGCGTGTTTCATAAGCGAGATGTGTAAACATGTTTGCAGAAGGAAGGAGAGATTTAAAGAAGAGAGTGAGTGAAAGGAGGAGATATGAAAATTGAGATAGATGAGACAGATGGATGGCAAATATGAGAGCTTGCAAACCTCATCTTGGATTAGTTATGTTGACAAGCCGATCTCTATGAACACAACTACACACATTTGCTTTAGCTTCTCAACGCGAACTCGTAAGGATGATTACTTTGAAGAGCTATATGTGCTATATGTTACGCCGCGATCGAACTCGCGACTTACAATGCCTGCTGCCGCTTTATTATATATATATATATATATATATATATATAGCCATATTAACTGATGAAATGTATGTTGCATACCGGGCATACCGGGCAAGCCACTCGAGGCCACGGTAGTGTGGCACTCACAAACCCACTAAAATCCAGTTGTCCTCTTTGTTACTGTTGTGAGTGTGGTCGCAGTACTGGCTTCCTGGGATTACTTCATCATGGTCCTTCAGGAGGGTTTCTACAATGGCTTGGCATGCCAGGAAACTTTTCAGTTTTAGGAAACTAGAAAGAGCTCTTACTCAGTATTGAAAAATGCATAGCGTTCGTAACAATGTATTTCGTCGTCATCTATTCCTAAGGCGCATGCGTAGAGGAGAGTAAATGTTGTCAATTCTGTGTAAATATTGCTAAAAGCAGCCACCGTAGCCCGTCGCGCGAGTGGGGTGGTGAGCGAGCCGTGTTAGATGTTGTACCATTGTTTGAGATCAGGGAGTACTGATTTCGTCCCAGGTCCAACCTGGCTGAATTGCTTTCTATTGCTTGTTTCGTCTTTTTAGGGTATCTGTTCTGCTGAGTAGTAGACTTCAGTCCCGGGGTTAACTTTGAGGTACCTGACCGTAAAGCGTTATTGGCCTTAACGGCTTGTCGACGAAATGGCATGCTGTAGACCTGTGCGCTCGCATGGGTGTGCGGAGCATGGGTGCAAGATGCTATAGAAAACTTATGTTAGTAGACAGCGCGGACAGTCAGCTGAAGTTTGCACAGTTTTTCTGAGGCTTTGGCAGCTTTATATATATATATATATATATATATATATATATATATATATATATATATATATATATATATATATGGTTTAGAACGGCTTTTAGACGATGTCACTAGACTGGTTGACTCTCAACTCAGATGATCCCAGTGAGGTTCACGAATAGTAAAGTATAAAGCTTCGATGCCTGTACGACTAAAGTTTCCCGTTAAGACAACGTAAAGCTCAGAGAAATGTAAATCATGCTATTTGGATTAGCCATGAGCTGGCTGAGCTGAGGCGTATGGTTGACAGTCGTCGGTGGCTTTACAAACGGGCCGTACATGACAGGGACTAAAACCATTTTCACCTCAATCGGTGCTTAAACCGCTACTGGGCTTTTACCACGGGAGACGGCCATCTCAGGCAAGCTCCAAGCTCCAATGGTAGTATCTATTATTATTATTATTATTATTATTATTATTATTATTATTATTATTATTATTATTATTATTATTATTATTATTATTATCTGTAGTGCTATTAAAGCTCAGGGACTGCAATGCACTGCAAATGGCGTAAAGTCAGATCTATTGGATGCCTGGGGAACAAGTCTCTTCCCTTACAGTTGAACTTAATTGACGTGTTATCGGGTCCTCTAGCCGCGTTATCAGGTTCGCTAGCTGCTTTCTTCAATAAGTCTAGAAGGACTAGAGTGTTCCCAGAACAAGTACATCAGCGGTAACCCCGCTATACATGAAAGTGCGATAAAAAAAAACCTACTAAAAACTACCGTATGATATCACTGGTGTTTTTAATACGCATGGTCTTCGAAAGACTTGTTAAGAAGCAGCTCAATGAATACCTTAACGCAATTTTTCTTTCTACAACCCAATTTGATTTCAGAGAGTCGCGATCAGCAGAATTCTCTCTCAAATAGATTCTTAATCATATCTGGTGGGAAACAGTTAAAGCTGCGGAAGATGGAAAAATGTGTCTCGACGCATTCTCTTACGTAGCATAGGTTTTCGACTGCCTAGGTCACTTTATAGGGACGGCTTGGAAAGCTGTAGTGCTTAGTTTATGCAGCCGGGTTGGAACCGCTAAGTTTTTCCGGTTTGTTTTGCTTAGAAACGCCATCCATCAGCTACACAAAAGCCAAGTTTCATTCAGCGGCGATGGTCGCGTTTATTGTTTGAGCTTGGTTCAAAGAAATAAAGAAAACAAACTAACCTCAGGTGGGATGCCGTCCTGTCCTGGGGTCCTGCCAGGTGCCAGGCGCTTTGCCGCGCGCAAAATATCATCAGCCGTGCCGGCAAGATATTCTCCGGATTCATCGCGATGATGCAGGGAGCGGTGCTTGTTGAGTGAAAAGCGCGTCCGCTAGCTCCGCAGTTCTCTCAAGTGGGAGAGGTGGGCGCGGGCAGTAGAGCTTGCCCATAACCGCCATATAGGGTAAGCCTCAGAGGTCTTCCTCTACCGCCTCTACCCGTTCATTCTATGCGGCTGCTTTGGCGTGTGTTTTACCGTGATCTTGAGCAACGGTAAGCGCTTAGTAAATCTGTAAGCGCTTAGTAAATCGAGTTATCGGGCATGAGCTTCGGTTAGATACTCTTTGGGCTCTCCCCGTTATCGTCTGGGAGCCGTGCGCAGTACATGTGTGATGACGTCCTCGTCGAGGTTCGCGGCACGAAGGCGCGCGACCCGCCGGTCAAACACTTCGCCTAGCACCTCCCGGTGCACCGCACCGGGGGTTAGTAGGGGTTAGGCGCGTGGTTGGCGGAATCAACTGTAACGATGATCGCTGAGCAATTTGTCGTCGACCCGCATCGTTCAGTCCTAGAGGAAGCTGGTCTTCGCGACGAACCTGAGGAGACAAAAGATGGCCTCCGTTCAGGCAGGCCTTCGACGTCAAGCAAAGGTGAAAAGGTTAACGATCTCATACTCAAAATTGCTGAACTACTTACCACCAGTGAGATAGCTGAGGAATTGTAGACAGCGCATGCATCAGTTGCAATCTTGGGCGATACTTTATGCGTCAGATGACTGCCAGCAAATTTCGTCCCAAAAATGCTGAGTTTCCAGCAAATTAACGTTCATCCGGAAATGTCCGAATTGAGCAGTTAGGCGGCATAGCAGAAGACCCTAGACTGCTTCAACGCTAAGGCCGCAGAGTGCAATTGATCAGCCTATTGCAGGGCTCTGTGGGTTCCTGCGTTCGCTGGCAAGGTTTTACAGTGCAAAACCAAACACGACCGCACTGGACGACTGACTCTGAGGTAGACTCATTGCTGGCACGTCCGAGGACGGCCAAGGTCTCCCGCGTTGTTCTGGTAGTTGTGTACATGGTGTTCCTGTGTAATCGATTCTCACTATGAGCCGCAACCTACTCGGCGGCCTTACACTTCCTACGGTTGACTCAGAACAACGCAGCACGAGCCATTACTAGTCTGTCTCATCCGAGGACGTACGGCCATGGTGCGACAAACTAGGACTACTCAAACTCAATCAGCTACTTCTTTTAATCTAGTTCCATTTTTTTCTCGATATATTAACCGATGAAGTGCATGTTGCATACCGGGCGTCGCACATAAAATCACGGCTCACTAAACGCCAGACGTCATTCACTGCTTCTTGTCGAAGATGACCGCAGTACTATATTTCTGGGCTTGCTTCACCTGACCACTTTAACTTACTATGTAGGCTGTTCAACCTAAAGAGGTAGACATTGTGAGATATATATATATATATATATATAGACCAGGCAGCTGATCCGCAAAGTCGGCACATTGTTAAACCTATCATCCGGTGATAGCAGGCCGTTGTACTTTTTCAAACAACGTCTGGATCTTGACATACAACGTGAAAACGCTGAATCCGTTCGGGGAACACTTCTATAGTGGTCTGGACCTGGCCTCATCGAAACGGACACGTGATAGATACAATACACGCCCGCTAGGCTTAGCTAATATTTCGTGATATGTATAACATGTACATAATGTATTATACAGAAATTAAATTGTTAGTAGGTCGTTAAAGAAATGATATGGCCTTACCTATCATCCTATCCTAAGTTAAACTAAAAGATGCTTGACTAAATCAAGTTCACTTTTCTGATGAATGAACGTTAAGATACCACCGCACTAGTCTCAACAGGTCAGTCTATTAACTGGCGTCGTTTCTGCTGTTTTTTGAGGCTTTACAAAAGATACTCGCTTTACCAGAATCCGCGGCTTTCAACGAGTGCATGTCTGAATGGGAGAATACCATAGCATATATTCACTCGCTTTTTCGTAAAACCCAGGTCATGACTTGTAGTCTGGGGAAGCGCTGCAGTTATGAGACAAGACACCTAGTCGCACATGGCCTCCACATAAAGATCTGTATTCGAGAGAAGTTCCATGAAACTTTCTCGGCATGCTTGTGCAAACTCTGCGGGCAACAGTGTGACATATATCATCTTCAAGAATGCGATAGAGCAGTTCCGTTCTCACAACTTTTGGAGCCGTGATGAATATACGTGTATGTGAATGTGTGCTTTCTCTGTACGTGCAATATTGTAGGTCAACCATCGGTTAATAAAGCTAAGTACGAATAATCAAAATTTCCGACCGCCATTTGACTGCCAACAAGGATTACATTGTGTTTTGTCTCTGTTGCGGTCACAAATTGATGGCATTCTTCCATGACAACCGTATTCGTCTATCTGTTGAGTAGGTGAGCAAACAATAGCATGTGTCTATTTTGAAGGCGAGACACCTTTGCTGGAATTTGCAAACTTGGGTCAACGTTGTTGGTCTTCTTAAATCAAATACAAAAAAAACACCTATCTATTGTCGGCTGGCTTGCAGCGGCGCCAAGAGTGCGAATATTTTACGCGTTAGAGATCGGTTATTCCACAAAAATCTATGCGGCTGTGGCGAGACGTTGCTTTCAGAGGAGGGTCGGGAGGGGCGAGGCACTATCAGATGGTCCCCAGTGAAACAAACTGTTCCGTCGTCCCGAACGGAACCACTCATGGTGTATCTCTATCCCTCTCCATCTATCTATCTATCTATCTCCTCTCTCTTTCTCTCTCTCTCTCTCTCTATCTATCTATCTCTCTCTCTCTCTCTGTTTCCGGGGCCTACGGGACCCCCGACGTGCCCATCAAATTCCCGTTAGCGTTTCAAGTGTTCCTTCGTCCATGCTACTTGAGCTGTTTGCACCCCGACAGCACTCCACAGCACTGTCGAGTTTGGCGGCTGAAGGCATTTATGTTTTATTTACACCTCAAACAACCCCCGTCAGCCAGTGGATATATCAGCCCCGACAGAAGCAGTCGCAGCAGCAGAAGCGCAGTAGCAACATAGCGACGACCGTGGCGACCGTACCGGCCAATGCGGTAGACGGCTGGCCTTGAGAAGAAGACAAAAACTTCACAATCAAATCGAATAACATACGTAGCGACATACGCAGGCGAGATTCTATGAGCGGAGATTCTCCGGGCGCCTGTTCAGTGTGTTGTTAGCAGCCCCGAATAGCGAGCCCCAAGCTTCATGTGGGCCAGTCGAGGAAACACAAAATCGTCGTGAAGAAAAGCCGAAACACTAACAACAACAATCATTTTAAAAACACCACCATACAAACAAACAAACAAAAAATATATATATAATTATATTTATTGGACGCGCCGTTGTATCCGCATCCATCAGGTATCACTCATCCAATGACGATGTCCTGTGGTGATGATGCTGACGTGTGGTCGGTGTCAGAACGGCTTCGTCTTCATCATCATCACCACAATTCAGATTTAGCCCACAGGTGAGGCAGGAAGGGGGGGGGGGGGGGGGTAGGAGGGGGCACTAGCTTTTCAGGGCCAACACTTGTATGCTTTGTTCTTTCCACTTACGATTGGTTCGGTCTGCTTGGAAAATCTGGCTTCGAGCGTATTGAGCATATGTACACTCTTCTACTACTACTACTTAGGACCGGTATGTATACAATCTATGCCACATATGCACAGATATATATATATATATATATATATATATATATATAGGTATGTATACAATCTATGCCACATATGCACATATATATATATATATATATATATATATATGTACATGTTGTATCAGCATTCTATGCATGCCGTATATACGTGCATGCTATGATTGACCTATCTACGTACATACTCTAAATGCCGTATATACGTAAATACAATATATGCCATTCATACTATATAGGCCGGACATATACGCAAGACCCTATACATATATATATATATGCAGGATCTTCCATAGGCCCTATTTATTCGAGCAGAGTATAGGCCACACAACTCAGTTGTTGCCGCCGTTGCTGCTGCTGCCGCTGCGGCGGCGACAGCCCAGCGGCTGCAGTTCGTTCTCTTCTAGACGAAGGGCGGGAAGGGGGGGGGTCATGGAGTACAGACAGACGCATTCGCTCAGACAAAAAGCGAGGCCGATAGAGAGCAGAGGGAAGAAGGGAAGAAGGACGGGAACTGACCGATGGTGCGAATCGATCTTAAAGGCTGGCCAACCAGACAAACGAAGACGACGACGACGACGAGGAATACGACGGACGGCGACCTTCCGGTATGATCTAATTTAGCCACTGCCTCTCTGACAGGCAGCAGCAGCTTCTCCGTTGTGTGCTCCATCATTACTTCGGCAATGACAGGTACCCGGGTTGACTGGGCCGCGCCGGGACCGCTGTCACTGCGAGATCAATCGGCCGCCGCGCATCACTTGTATTGATGCTCGATCTCCTCTTGTCAAGAGGGCTTTTTGGATATATTAATTTACATATATGTATGTATATATATATATATATCTGTATATATATATATATATATATATATATATATATACGAGGTGTGTTCAAAAAGTATCGCGACTTTTGAATTTTCGCGGGTTACCTATATTTGAATTTCGATTTTTTGTGGCGTTATGTTGGTACTCATGTCTCTCACTTATGCCGACAAGCTCGGCCATTTTGAATGTTCACTTAATTGTTGACAGCTGCTTTGCTTGCACGTGTTTTGGATCGTCTTCGATTTTTACCTATTCAAAAAAATGGATCAAAGAACCTGTATCAAATTTTGTGTGAAAAACGAAATTAAGTGCGCGGATGCATTCCGAATGTTGACTGTGGCATACGGAGAAGCTACCTTGGACCGAAGCAACGTTTATCGGTGGTACAAAATGTTCTCAGAAGGCCGAGAAGATGTGAACGACGAAGAGCGTGCCGGACGCCCGAGCACTTCAACAACAGACGAAAAAATTAATGAAGTGGAGAAAATGGTATTGGCCAATCGTCGAATCACCGTTAGAGAAGTTGCTGAGGACCTAAACATATCGATTGGCTCGTGCCATTCGATTTTTATCAATGATTTGGGCATGAGACGGGTCGCCGCGAAATTCGTACCAAAATTGCTCAATTGCGACTAAAAACAGCATCGCATGAACATTGCTAATGAGATGTTGGACTCTGTCCGCGACGACCCAAATTTGCTCCAGAGGGTCATAACTGGTGACGAATCGTGGGTTTATGGTTATGACGTGGAAACCAAAGCTCAATCATCTCAATGGAAGCTGCCGCACGAACCAAGACCAAAAAAAGCGCGCCAAGTTCGGTCGAATGTGAACGTTTTGCTGACAGTTTTCTTCGATTGCAGGGGCGTGGTGCATCATGAGTTCTTGCCACAGGGTAGAACGGTCAATAAGGAATATTACCTGCAAGTTATGCGCAATTTGCGCGAAGCAATCCGCCAGAAACGCCCGGATTTGTGGAAGAACAAAAATTGGCTTTTGCACCACGATAACGCCCCTGCTCACACATCGTTGCTTGTGCGCGAGTTTTTGGCCAAAAACAGCACACTAATGATGCCGCAGCCACCGTATTCCCCAGATCTGGCCCCCTGTGACTTTTTCTTGTTCCCTAAACTGAAGAGGCCCATGAAAGGACGACGTTACGCTACGCTTGACGAGATAAAGACGGCATCGAAGGAGGAGCTGAACAAGATTAAAAAATATTTTTTTAAAGTGCTTCGAAGATTGGAAAAACCGTTGGCACAAGTGTATAATATCTCATGGGGATTACTTTGAAGGGGACAAAATAGATATTCATGAATAAATGAATAATTTTTGAAAAAACACAAAAGTCGCGATACTTTTTGAACACCCCTCGTATATGTATATATATATATACAGAGTGTGACTGAAAGAATTTTATAGCGATACATAAAATTGTAGAGCTCGTTAAAACGAATATTTTTTCCAATGGAACATGTGCTCTGAGAAGTCTTGTTTCGGAGTTACAGTGAAATTACTACAATTTGTGACACTGGTGTTTTTGCCCGACATAGGAGCACAAAATGTGCTGTTGCGAGACAACCAGTCTTCCTAGACAGAAGACTAAGCACACCGTCGTGTTCGTGATAAAATTCTGGTCCATCTGATGAATATGCAAGGCCGGTCAGAAGACGCGACATGGTCGCTTAGAAGAAAATTCGCCAAAAATGAAGTTCTTCATTAGCGTTCACGCCAAATACTTTAGAATCATAACCCTACAACCACTCACAGCGCTCAAAGCGGACATATTCAGCCAATGTGCAATTCATGGCGATCATTTTGGTACCAAACATATGTCAATGCGAGCTGTGGTTGCGGAGTAATTACGAGTTTTCGGCGGGATGTCCAGATTAAGTGCATGAAAATGGTTGTAAGTGCATGGTTGTCTCGCAACAGCACATTTTGTGCTCCTATGTCGGGCAAAAACACCAGTGTCACAAATTGTAGTAATTTCACTGTAACTCCAAAACAAGACTTCTCAGAGCACATGTTCCATTGGAAAAAATATTCGTTTTAACGAGCTCTACAATTTTATGTATCGCTATAAAATTCGTTCAGTCACACCCTGTATATATATATATATATATATATATATGTATATATATATATATATATATGTATATATATATATATATATATATATATATATATATATATATATATCTATATATATATATATTTTTTATATAAATTTTATATATCTACGATTATAATGTAATCTCATCTCTATTCTATCTCTCTATCTTTTCTATCTCTCTATCTCTCTCTCTCTCTCCCTCTT
Organism: Dermanyssus gallinae; assembly: GCA_003439945.1. Classification (NCBI taxonomy): domain Eukaryota; kingdom Metazoa; phylum Arthropoda; class Arachnida; order Mesostigmata; family Dermanyssidae; genus Dermanyssus; species Dermanyssus gallinae. The sequence goes on from QVRM01006757.1 coordinate 225,105, forward strand.
TCTCCTCTCTTCTATCTCTCTCTCTCCCATCTCTCTGCCCTCTTTTCTCTCTCTCTTCGCTCTCTCTCTCACTTTTCCCCTTTTCGCCTCTTCCTTTCTCTCATCTCCACGTCCCCCTTTCCCCCCTACTGTTGATAGTTACTAACCCGTGTTTCTACATGTTTCCCTGAATGAATTCTGCCTCTTCAGTGTCACGGCTCGCAAAGGGAGGCGAACAGAAAGGGATCTCGAGTACGTACATCTGGAGAGCCGAAATAGAGAGCGCTGCAGGGAGGACTCGACAATGACAACGCTCGCCTTTTGCGGACGAACAACAACAGGCGACGGCGACGACGACGACGAAAAACGGAGCTCGCTGGAGCAGAATAAGAGGTTGGCGGCGCGCTTGCCAAAACCTTCTTCTTTTTTGTGGTTGCTCTCCTCTCTGAGGAGGCGCCTCGCCGGAATAGCGGTTGGCCGCCGGTTCGAGTAGAGTAGGTTAGGGAAGAGTATTTCTTTTTTGTCGTAGAACGAGTACTCTTTGTGGCTGCTGCAGCGGCGCCGCCGCAGCCACAACCACGACCAACACCAACAACTACTCTCTTCTGTCCTCGGTGAGGAACACCAACGAAGGCGACATGACTTCGTGCCTTCACTTAGACACCTTTAAGCGCGTCGTCCGTCGTGCGGCGTTACGTCACTGACGGTTGACTCACAACGACTCACTACTGCGGCTACCGCCCACTGCTGTTCCTACAACTAGTAAAACAACTTCTACTCCTACTACCACCTCTACTACTACTACCTCTACTACTACTACTACAACGATTTCGAGTACAACAAGAATTACAACTGCAAAAACGAGCAGTGCGACTACAACAACACATCCTTTAAAGCTCTTCGTCGGGTTCGGATCGTTTCAACGCAGCACTTCCTGCCGGCGACAGACGACGAACGTCTACCGTGAGCAGGGTTCACAGATCGACTTCACCAAACCGAACAGAACTGAGCCGAAGCTGTGGCCGCCTCTCACCTCATAGCGCGACACACACACCAACGACATAAACACAAACACGTCATTGTCTAGTGATATCAGAACGCGCTGCTTATTCGTCATATCATCACCAGATGACGTTCGTTCGTAGCTCATAGCCTCATACGTGAACGAAGCGGCTGTACTGTAAAAAAATGATAAAGTGATTACTAAAGTGTTCTCATAATATAGATTGTGTCTGTATACATATATATATATATATATATATATATATATATATATATATATATATATATATGTGTGTGTGTGTTTTGTTATTCTTTATTTTCATTGATACATCATACAAAATATATACGTATTTTAAAATCCGATTAACCCGGCCGTATTTGCACGTACAAATTCGATTGATAGCATCTGCAGTAAAAATTTGCCCGCTCTTACATATATCTCATCATCACTCACTTCCCGCCCTTTTTCCAAATTTTCCGGAAAAAGGTTTATGTAGACACGGATGTTTCTACAAAACTACTACTATAAAACTTGCCTCCAATACTTGGGCAACTTTTGCTACAGCGCATGCCTATCTCGAAGCTCGATTCCTGTAGGACGACGCCAACGTGTATCATACGGTTGCGTATCACACATGGGGCTTTTCCAGAAGACCACAAAACCGAGATTATCCCTGTAGGGCCCTGCTTGTTGCCGACTGGCCGCCTCTTCCTGCAGGGCACATTAGCGGAATGCCTAGTCAGTGCCTCCGAAATAACCTCGTTGGCGGTGGCGTGGCGCGAGTCTCTCCCGCGCTCTCCTGGAACAGCTGAGGCCATGTTCTTCCGTCGGTGACACCGGTGTGTTCAACACGAACAGAACAAGCATGAAGCGCGCATACAGCTACCCCCAAACGCAGGTTCTAGCAACATTTGTAAGTAGTGTCTTGTCAGCATCGTTCTCAGCCGCTGCGAGGGGATGGCTTGAAACGATTTGGCGTTCCTCGATTTGTTGACAGCTGCTAGTAGATGCGGCTTGACGAGTACATCAGACGTGCCGTCCAGAAGAAGTGTCTTTTGAGTGGCGACTCTGACAACATCCACAGGGCAGACTGGCGTGTTTCGTCAAAAATCACGCGGTGACGGGCGACAAACTCATATTGTTTTCTTTCGAAACCGTTTCAGAAACGGCTCGGTGTTCGGAAGAGGCACCGATGAAATCAACTCTTGAAGAGTGATAATCGAACCCAAGAATGCGGACTGGGCCAGTTATATTGTACGTCAGACTTCTAGTTCTCCGACCGAAGTGGGAAAAGCAGCCTGGTTCCAGCTCACTCCATCCATAATTAGATTTAACATTCGCCTTAGGCACGTTTTCAGCTTTTCGTCAAATCTTTACAGGTTTCCGCTCTAGGGGCACTCTGCCACTTACAGTGCGCGGGTTCGATCCCCCCAGTTGCACATTTGTATTTACGGGAGTCCGTCTGTGAAGTAATGCGAAAAGCAGAATCGTGGACGTTAAATCTCTTGACTAAGTGTCAGTCCAAAAAGTTGAATTTATAGGTCTCGCTCCTTTAACTTAACTTTACAACCCAGCTGAATGAGAGCCATTTTGTCGATTGACAATCGGCCCAGTGTATTTTAGAATTAGTACCCTGCACGCTAGCCGCCGTAGGGTATTTTCAACTGCTTTAGGACGGAGACTGCCATAATGTTTTTCTTAATCTATGAGATTGGCTCCGTAGAAGTTACTAAGGGCTAGACTGGTGGACGGTCATTTAGAACAAGGTTGCACAAGTCCGTTAGAGTAAGAAAGAGGGAATTCAATCACCCTTTCCAATATAATCTCTAAGCTTTGAATTGCTGCTTAGGCTTCACGTTGACTAAAGTTGATTTTGTCGGCTAAAAGAGGGTTATGAGGCGGCCGCGGCAGATATGGCTTTATGTCTGGTATATCCAGATATTTTTTGTTAAGTAGGTGATGCGCGTTAGAGTCGTAAGGAGCAATCAAATCCGTCGAATTAAGAATGCGCGCTGCTACAGAAACATCCCTCTAAATCTGCTCTGCCTCTGCCGAAAGATTGTGAGAACAGCCGTTACCAACGAGAGCCAGACGGGATCTCGAATCCAGGTCTTTCGCTGAGCAAAATGGACTTGATCGTGTGGGTCATTTGAGCAGCAACTATGGGCCCCACACCACGCGGAACGATCGAGAGAGATTTTGAGACTTCAGCGGACAACGGACAACCGTTGAATTGCGCGAGGCAACGCCGGCAGTTGGTGGCGAGGTCGGGGCTGGAGCTCGTGTTGTCGACGTCAGGGTTAATGGCGCCGCGGTGTTGTCATATACTCGACGGTGTATGACTATATACACTTTTAACCGGGACCTGGCAAAACCGCGGCAGGGCAAATTCACCAAATATGACGTCGAGTTCCTAAGAGCGGCGCTCCCCGACCCGCAAAAACCTCGCAGATTCGGATCCATTACTATCTCTACGAGGGACGGCGAATCTGCGAGTACGCTTTTGGGGCTCGGCGTCACGAAGAGGAATCTTATGGATCTTACCGTCTTAACGCTGCAAGGAACCTTGAGGATACACCGCTCGCACCGGGTCCATAAGAGCGGGGGCTACCATCAAGCAAGGACACGGACAGCTGATTCTTCTTAAACTCACGTGACACCTTTTTATCACCACCATTTTTATTAAGGCGAGCAGTGCCGAGTGTGCAAACGTATTGTAAATGATTTAATAAATCATTACAATATTTTCTATGCATATATATATATATATATATATATATATATATATATATATATACATAAATACATACATATATATATATATATATATATATATATATATATATAATAGTTAATGCAGCGGAGGAATGCCCGGCCGTCTAGTCGTCGTTAGAATCGGGAGGAGACGATATCCCCCGTAGTGTCTGCCAAGCAAACTGGTGTGTTCAGGCGAAAGCAAACTGGTGTGTTCAGACAAACCACGACCTTGGCCACCTGTCGCTGTGCCTTCAACACTTTCAAGCGTCGTATTACGTTACGTGTTAACTCATAGCGACTTAGAAATACCCCTCCCCCCTCACTGCTATGAGAGGTACCAGCTGCTGTTTCTACCACGATTAAAAAGAAAAGTTTTCGGGCTGGCCCTCAGCCAAGATTTAACGTCCACGGAACTGTTTTTCACATTGCTTTATAGACGGATCCCCATAAATACAAATGTGCAACGGTGGGGCTCGAACCCACCGCGCACCTATGTGTCTCCTCCGGTTGCGAGGCGCAGACCTAAGCCACTACTACTACTACTACTAATACTACTCTGCTACAACAATTACAGCTAGAGAAAAACGACCACAACTACAACAAATCCTTTAAACCTTTTTTTCGCTAGCCTTCTCGGCTTATCTCAACGCAGCACTTCCTGCCGGCGACTACAGAATCGCGACGTCTACCGTGAGGATCCAATCATCGGCACGAACTCGAAAGTTTTTTACAGCTTCGCCTCCTATCTAGGTATACAGATTGTGTTACAGACGTTACCAGCTGGTGATATCAGAGTGCTTATCCGTCATATTATCATCATGTCATATAATTTTGTTGGCTCGCCTCAATTGTTAACAAACCGATCGCATCATTAACAATAATGACATTATTATGACTGAATGGTTATGATATATATATATATATATATATATATATATATATATATATATATATATATATATTTTTTTTTTTTATCTGGAACACCACGTGAGGGTTTGTGGGCGTGCAATCGAAACCACGATTCCTTCAAATGCACGGGGTTACCACTTTGTAAGCGCGCCTTGTTTCGGCGCGATTTCTGCTTGACTCTCCCCTCCCCGTCTACGAAATTACTAGCGAACGCGGGAGGGAGCAGGTTGGGCGAAATAAGTTTCAAGGCCTGCTATCCAATGATCACATGTGTTAGATCTCTGCAGATTTAGATAGTAGCAGTAGTAGTAGTAGTAGTAGTATAATGTTCACGCCCTAATTTGACGCGACTGATATGCTGGCCGCCCTGCGAATAATGCCCACCCATCTTTAGTTACCATTGTCTCTCTCTCGCGCGCTTTTTTCTTTCTTTCTTCTCTTTTTATCCCTCTTTCTTTCTTTTCTTTTTATCCCAAAAACCCCATCCCAGTCGTACTCCGTCGTATTGCATACTCTTCTTTTCCCTGACAAGCGGAACTCAAGCTGGACGTGAGCGTCTACAGCTTTTCCTGGCCGTCGTCCTTCCTTGTGGAGTGCCGGCTATCGGTATACGGTACGCAAGCTTCGCTTCTTGCCACACCTGTCAGTTTCGTGCGTATCGCGAGCACATACGCTTGCGTCCACTACCTTCCGCTGCCTTCCAACCCAACGCCATTGTTCCCCTGCGCGCTATCACATTTCAGCACTCCATACATGTACACGCCTCCACACCCCCGTGCTCGGAGAGAGATTTCCTCCGTTCTTCTTCTTCTTCTTCGAAGAAAAGTTGTTTGTGCGATATTTTGCTAGTCAATTATTCACATTGAGTGGGAGGGGAGGGTCTTGTTTTGTCTTCTTGTCTCGTTTTCGCTGATTCCTGGAAGTAATGCAGGCAGGCTTGGCAGTGAATTCTTACTCGTTTTTACCCGTCGTGGACCCAGGCGCAAACAGAAAACTGTCATGTACGTTGCCCGTTAGCGAAATATAAATATATATATATAACAAACGAAGTATCTAGTATTTTTCATTTGTATCAATCGGCCAACAACGGGCTCTGATAAATAGATACCACCCCAAAGCGTGTGTATGTGTGTTTGTGTCTATATATATATATATATATATATACATATACTTTGGGGTAAAACAATTGCATTACCCACTACATTTGACTTTAAATTTTAAACTCAGAATTTTTAAAGAAAAAAAATACTAGGCCAAAGCAGCTAGTAATGCTACGCTAACGATAGTGACTGCACCGTTTGAGATATGATTAAATCGGTTTTAAGCGACAACAACATGATGTCGCGTTACTAATTGTTTAAAATATCTAAGTCAACTATATCAAAAAATAACTATACCACAATAGGAACAATTGTCGTTTTTCTGCAAATGTGTGGGGTAAACTGTTTATTTTCACAGCAAACTTAATTGCACTTCATAGTGTGTATTACTTCCGCATGCCGTTATAACAGCGGCAATGCAACTTACCATTGATCGACTTAACTTATCATCGAATTGCTGTGGGTTATTATTAACGCTTCTCGGGCGTGAAACTCATGAGCTTTCAGAGAGTTACCGGAGCTGCATTTATTGACTTAACTAGGCGTTTCAGCTCATTCCACACATCTTCGATATGATTCAGATCAAAAGAACAAACGCTGGCCACTCCACTAAACGAATTTCAATGGAGTCCAGCTGTGTGCGACCTGGTATTGCCGTGCTTGAAGATTAAGTTATCACCAACAGCCGTTGTATGCAGCACACGGCATAGGGTATCAGAACCTCATCAACTTACTGTTGGACAGGTGAAACTCTTCTTCCGCGAGCTGTAGGGTTGAAGAACGTCCACGATTCTGGTTCTCCTGCCTAAGAGTATTGCGCCCCAATCCATGATTGTACCGTCGTATCTGACATGCTCAATGAATGCCAGGTTGCCTAATAGTCGAACATCCAGCCATTGGCCAGCGGCCCTAGTTTCGTGATCTCGCGCAAACCCCTCTCACCGACAGTGCTGGTTCACTAACAGTCTCGTGCCGGTCGGCGGGTTGTGGTGAGTTGTTGATATATAGCCCGGTCGATGTACAGCGCACCTGCAGGAACCAAAGTTCATGTTAGGCAGTCTTTGCTCACTCTCTCTCTCACAGTACGCAAACCTACACCTACTCGGAGAGCACTACGGACCGAGCTGTTGACTTAACGGGACCGCAGGAAGTCTCCAATTTCGCAACTGATTCGATACCCAGTCAAACCCAATGGAAGGGCTGCCAGTGAGTGACTTGACACTGTTGGTAGACTCATTCAAACGGTGGATCGGCTCGTATCCAGTCAGTTCATGAGACAGGCTCAAGCAAAGCGTCAATGTGGCCAGCTCCCTCTCTCTGACGAGATGACGCGTGTGTGTGAATGATCTGCGCATTAAGCAGTTGTTCCAGTTCACTCGTCATGATCGAGTTAATAATGGGACAAATTGGTTTTCATACTTGAATCGCGTTTTAAAACTAATTTATTTTTTGTCGTTTAAATGGTGCAGTCACTTTTAATACGGCCTCACTAATGTGAGCACAGAACACGCTTAAAGTCTGACCAAATCTGACGGTTGAGGCAATTTTTTCGTCACGAAGTGTATATATATAGAGAGAGAGACAGTATCGCTGAGAGATACTGAGATAACATATTTTTGTTTTAATTATTCAATGGTGCCATAGCGGTTTAATATAGTTTCGTAGTATGGAAACTGGATGGGTGCGAGGTTGCATAACGACGACTAACGGTGGTTAGTATATTTATATATATATATATATATATATATATATATATATATATATCCACTGAGAAAACCATCTACGCGCACTCTTTCAGTTCAGAGAATTCGTCCGCAGATGCCCCGTACGGGGGAGTCCGATTAGAATTACAAAAATGTAAAGTAACAACAGTGTCAACAATGCTTTATTTGCGACATGAGAAAACGCTGAAATGAGACGACTGATATTTCTACGATGATGGAACATGTGGCAGCCAAAATGGTAGTCGGCGATCAGAAGCCATAAAAACAGAGTACGAATAAGTAAGCTGATTCAATGGAGTATATATATATATATATATATATATATATATATAAAGGTGAAATGTGTATTTAGGTGTACATGCCATGCGAATATGTATATATATATATATATATATACGAGGTGTGTTCAAAAAGTATCGCGACTTTTGTGTTTTTTCAAAAAATATTCATTTATTCATGAATATCTATTTTGTCCCCTTCAAAGTAATCCCCATGAGATATTATACACTTGTGCCAACGGTTTTTCCAATCTTCGAAGCACTTCAAAAAACATTTTTTTTATCTTGTTCAGCTCCTCCTTCGATGCCGTCTTTATCTCGTCAAGCGTAGCGTAACGTCGTCCTTTCATGGGCCTCTTCAGTTTAGGGAACAAGAAAAAGTCACAGGGGGCCAGATCTGGGGAATACGGTGGCTGCGGCATCATTAGTGTGTTGTTTTTGGCCAAAAACTCGCGCACAAGCAACGATGTGTGAGCAGGGGCGTTATCGTGGTGCAAAAGCCAATTTTTGTTCTTCCACAAATCCGGGCGTTTCTGGCGGATTGCTTCGCGCAAATTGCGCATAACTTGCACGTAATATTCCTTATTGACCGTTCTACCCTGTGGCAAGAACTCATGATGCGCCACGCCCCTGCAATCGAAGAAAACTGTCAGCAAAACTTTCACATTCGACCGAACTTGGCGCGCTTTTTTCGGTCTTGGTTCGTGCGGCAGCTTCCATTGAGATGATTGAGCTTTGGTTTCCACGTCATAACCATAAACCCACGATTCGTCACCAGTTATGACCCTCTGGAGCAAATTTGGGTCGTCGCGGACAGAGTCCAACATCTCATTAGCAATGTTCATGCGATGCTGTTTTTGGTCGCAATTGAGCAATTTTGGTACGAATTTCGCGGCGACCCGTCTCATGCCCAAATCATTGATGAAAATCGAATGGCACGAGCCAATCGATATGTTTAGGTCCTCAGCAACTTCTCTAACGGTGATTCGACGATTGGCCAATACCATTTTCTCCACTTCATTAATTTTTTCGTCTATTGTTGAAGTGCTCGGGCGTCCGGCACGCTCTTCGTCGTTCACATCTTCTCGGCCTTCTGAGAACATTTTGTACCACCGATAAACGTTGCTTCGGTCCAAGGTAGCTTCTCCGTATGCCACAGTCAACATTCGGAATGCATCCGCGCACTTAATTTCGTTTTTCACACAAAATTTGATACAGGTTCTTTGATCAATTTTTTTGAATAGGTAAAAATCGAAGACGATCCAAAACACGTGCAAGCAAAGCAGCTGTCGACAATTAAGTGAACATTCAAAATGGCCGAGCTTGTCGGCATAAGTGAGAGACATGAGTACCAACATAACGCCACAAAAAATCGAAATTCGAATATACGTAACCCGCGAAAATTCAAAAGTCGCGATACTTTTTGAACACACCTCGTATATAAACATGATATATATGACGGAAAATTAGCTACTTATTTCATATACTCGTCTGCCCATGTACGCCCGAATATTTATGCATTCTATCTAGGAGGAGCATCGTTTTTCAAATTCGTGTTAATTCATCATTACCATCTGTCACGATACCTATTCGAGTCTACCGTCTTCAGAGGCCGGAAACACCGCCGCCTCAGAAGACGGTACGGTACAGTCTTGCACTATTCCAAGGCGAGATTTGAAGTCATCGAGACGGACGGGAGGAGATAGCCGGCGATTTTGACTTAACTAGGAGCTAAAATTGTGAATCACCCGGCGCGATACATCGTCTGCTCCCTTTTCCCGAAACAATCTTTCTCAGTACGATACGTTTCGGATTTGAGTAGACAGAAAAGCCCTAGAAACTAGACAATTGAAGATTACCAGACTGCAGCCAGCATAGATCGATGGACAATGCGTGGATGCATATTTGTATTGCACATTGACGCATTGCTGCTCTCTGAAAGCGTTAAAGGCTCCCTGTAGTGGTAACATGTCTCCTGCTTGTACTAGCTCTTGTATTTCGTAGAGCTCGCACGTACGAGCTAGCATTCTTTTGGCCTTGGCGATATATATATATAAACACTTGCGAAAGTTTGACGTGCAACAAATTCAAATCTGGCACCCTCTCACTGCTGCCGCCGTCGGTTGAAAGACGTAGATCTACATTACAATGAGCCGCTGTTCTCTTTTGTCGAGCCAACAACAACGACCCGACGACTTTCGGGCTGAACCTCTGACACCTCTTGTTGTTGTTGTTGTTTTGTTGCGTTGCTGCCGTTGTTGTTGATGCTGTTGTTGTTGATGCTGTTGTTGCTGCCGTTGTTGTTGATGATGCTGTTGTTGATGCTGTTGTTGTTGTTGTTGTTGTTGTTGCTGCTTGTATTTGTGTGTTTGCTGTCTTATTTTCACTACCGATGTTGTTTCCGTTGCTGCTGTTGCTATTTTTAGTGTTTCCCTGAGCACGTTGCTCTCAAATTCGAATGGCTGCACATCCGGCGAGTTTTTAACATTTTAGCGCGTGTAATTATTTAACTACATGATTTTGGGGGGTTGCTCTTATTAACACCTTATTCTGCAATTTATATATATATATATATATATAGCGGGCTGACCTGTTGGTAAGCCTCTGCTGTAGGAAATGCGCTTTGTATTATGAGGTCGGCACTAAAGTAAATCTCATTCAAATAGGGATTATGCTATTAGCAAACCTTGTTAGCATATTTACTATCGAGTGAAGCAATGCCACACACACGGTTCTCGATAGTGGCACGCTCAGTTGATATTGGTGACGGTGCTGTATCGTGGCAATGCGTATCACGTGTCGAAACTATAATTGCTATTAGCCGTTTTCAAAGCAAACGTATTCATTGGCTTTCGTCTTAAAAAGGTGACGCAACTCACAGTGAAATTGAGACAGGTTGAACAGAGTATATGCAAGACGTGCAGCTTGTCGCATTTTTTGTCAAACTTGTTTTTTTTTAAGTCAAAACAACGTGCCGTTCCCGTGCGAGGTCAATCGCCGCATCACTTAACCTATTTTAATAACATGGTCATTGGATTGTGTGGTATAAGGCATCCTTACTGCCGGACTATTAGGACACTGTTGCATCCGTTCGAATGATATTCATTATAGCTCTCGTTATTGTCGACAGGTCGTGTCTTCTAATAGTATTAATGACACTGGGCGGCCTATAAGCGGCGGCGTTACGGCTTAATTCATTTGGAGCCTGGCAAGTAGAATGGAAGCAGTGCCGGGGCACCAGTGCAAGGGAGAATATCTGGGATACCTATTGTCTCTCGTAGCGTGTGGCTGCAATGCCGCCTCTATGGCTGGCGCCATGGGATAAGACGATAAGATGCGCTGATATAGAACGTTCCAGCCGTGCAACTGTAAATGTAAGAAAACTAATCCTAAAATAAATAAATGCATAATATGAATTAACAAAATATGAGCATACTTAGTATTATTACATGTGGCCGCTGTATTAGTATTATAGTTGACATATAGTTAGCTATTAAGATTATCTGTGGCAGTTCACATTCGGCGACTCAGGCCCAGAAGAAAGAGCTGGGGGCACGTAATCGGCGTGGGACTGAATTTCCCTGGCGCAAGCCAAGTCCTACCTCTCTGGTTGTCGCGAGCCTGATTTGCGAGCCTCGGTTTTTCGCTTGTTTCGCCCACGCAAATAAAAATTAAATTAAAATGAATTGAATAGCGGCCTTTGGCTGACCGTCCGACCAAATGGCAATCTCGGCACCATACTGTCAAACCGGGACAAACCAGGCTTGATGTTTTTGCTACTCACCTTTGTTTCTGTCACCTGGGCATGGCTGATGCGAAGGGCCTCCATAAACTGAGCTGTTAGGCGGCACCCATAACGCAGGCACCCCAGAACGCCGTAAATAATGTGCTTGTTGGAGCTGCCAGACAGATGGGCTTTGCTGTGCTCGCCGAGCCGACACATCTGAAGACGAAGACATTGGGTCAGACAGTGTGGCCCTGACCCTCTGGGCCATAGGGAATCCGCTGATCTGAGACGTCTTGATTCAGGACACTTTTGCGGCGAACGTTATGCGGCAATCTTCCGCACAGTAGGCGGCGTAGCACTTTAAGCGAAAAGGAACAAGACTTGTCACCACGAAGCCTTGGGGAACGAGCACACCGTCTGTCCGTTTATCATTGAGAGACCAGACCAGTGTGTGGTTCCCGACAGCCCCGAGTGGGAGAGGCCGAGTGAAGAAACGTAATCATATATATATATATATATATATATATATATATATATATATATATATATATATATATATATATTTACGTTTAAAAAATTCATGCATTTACCGGCTAGCAACAATATCGACTGGCACAATTTTTATTTATTATTAGTTCCTCTAAAGTAAAACTAATTTGAGGTGCGAACGCGCACTAGAAGGTCTTGTCGTACTCGCAATCTATGCTGTATCGCTCTGTAGATTTCTAAACACATTATCAGAAGCTGTGCCTTACGTCGTCAATTTTCTTCCTAAGCAGTATCCTTTTGACAGCTTGCAAAATTTGCAAGGCTCTTCTCACGAGGCATACAGCTCTATTTGTTTTGCCGCTTTACCCAGATTTAAGAGACAACTTTACTATTATGATTATTATCATTATTATTACAGTTGTGAGATGTGAACGTACTATTGCGAATCTTTTAAATAATTACTTCACTCCATGGCGCCTAAAATAAATGCCGCGTTCCCTTTGCAAACAACCAAAAACAACGCTTGTCTCAAGAATTGACCCTCTCTTCGGTCGCTCGTGACCCTCTGAATTCGCTTATTCATTTGCTGATTGGTTCTAGTGTCTCCATAGCAATAGGCACAAAAATATACCTTGGGTCCAGTCTAGCGTATTTAATCCGTTTTCTGGCGTCTGCGTGCCTTACTACCCAACTCAACTGAGCTGTGATGAAATTAGAAAGCCGCGGTTGCGCATGAAACCGTTGCAAGCTAGGGACTTCCCATGTGACCATAATGCAATGGTAATCTCATCAGGTCTTTGTTCGTGAGCGGACACTAAACCTTTCGGGTTCGGGTCTAGATGATATACCGGCTTTCCTAAGAGACCTTATAATCACACTGTTTAGTTTAGAATGACTGGACGATCTACCGGCGCCCTTTAGGTAGCTCAGTGGGTGTAGGCCACTGGAATCCATCATTTTTCCGCACAGTTTGCACTGAAACGGCTCGCAGAATATATTATTATTATTATTAATATTGTTTAAATGTTACAATTGTAAGGTGTGAACGTGTACTCCTTGTCTTCTCCTAGCTTCTAAATATTATTCCATGGAACCGACAATACAGCCGGCATTTCCTCAGCACACTGCAAGCGACAGCAGTTGCCGTAGAAACTCGCCTTCGCGCCGATTCCCTGTAAGATCTGTAACCCGTTGGCTCAGCTCACTATTGAATCTCTTGGTTCCCTTGCTTACCGGACCCATTGTTTCTATAGATATTGTCACTACGATGTAACTTGTCTCCAGTTCTTGGTATTTGCGTTTTTTTTCCATTAGCTGCGCGCTTGGCAACCCATACCGCTTCTAGTGAACTGTGGCGTATATACGAGGGAGCCACTGTACAAGACACTGTAGCATCCTATACCAAGCATCTGCCGTTAGCCCATAGCGGGATGGTTACACCGTCAGGTCTTTTGTCGTCATGAAGTCCTAATCTGGACTCGAGCGTGCTTGATATACTAGCCTCGCGTAAGGCTCTTTTTATATTTGCATTGATTTCAGCGTGTCTAGAAACTCTACCATAGCTTTTGATGCAGCTAAGAGGGTGAAGCCCATCCTCAGTTACTGTGGTACCACATGCGCGGCAACTGTAGGGGTTGCAAACCGGGGCACCTATTCGAAGAGCCGTTACCATGCGAAATGAGGTGTTGTCCAGCATGGTACCCAGCTGCGGGGAAGGGAGACACTTTAGAGAGCCATCACTAAATGTGTCCCGCGGTGCTAGAAAGCCAGCTTTTTCCACTGGAGTTTGGAGGCTGTCTAACAGCTCTCTAGCTGCAGCGCTGCATCTGTAGGAGTCCAATGTATGCTGTGTGGGACGTTTTTGCCAGGGGCCTGGTCCCATTGTTTGTCTAGCTATTAGCTCTGCAGCGTCTTTGGCCCTTGTGATTTTTTGGCGGATGTCTGGTTCGACCAACGTATTTGCGAGTTTACCAAATTCCAATAGAGACGCAGCATAGCACATGGGAGCCAGCTCCGCCGCTGATCTAATACCAAGTCCTTTTTCGGCAATTGGAAGGGTTGCTCTTTTCCAAGTGTTATCATGCAGGTCGACGTTTAATACCTCACCTAAAATGCCTCTTGCGGTATCGTCGTAAACTTAAAGATCTTCGTGACATTTAATAGCTGGTGAAGTGCGCAGAGTATAGTTAAGTTTTGGCCCAGCTTTATCTCCAGATGCACAGAGCTGCTTGCGAATGCATCGCCGTTAAGCGAGAGCGAATTTGCTTCAGTCCAGTGCACTTGTCTTTAAGGCTCTTTGAAATCGATCGTAAGCTTGTTATGGCTCCCAGAAGCTCCAGTTCGTCTAAGTCAACGCGCCTAGATTTTGGCAAGACATTCGAAACCGCCATAAAAATGCATACTGTTGTTCTTCTTCTATTATTATTATTATTATTATTATTATTATTATTATTATTATTATTATTATTATTATTATTATTATTATTATTATTATTATTATTATTATTATTATTATTATATTATTATTATTAATATTACTATTATTATTATTAATTAAATATTAATTAACATTTAAACAATGTTACAATTGTTAGGTCTGAACATATATATATATTTATATATATATGTCTTTTTTCTAATATTCAATTTTAGGGTTACAGGGATTTGTGATTAACTAACTACAAAAAGGCTTGTGAGTTTTGGAGCGCTACCAGTTGAGCTCATCCTTGAGCCAGCCCCTCATTGTGCCGACTATTGCTGCCGCATGGCCGCGCTGAACCGCTAGAGATAGCAGCAGACGTAGAAAGTCGAGAGCTCTTTTGTCCCCTGTCATATCGCCAGTTCGATTCGTTTGCCAATTTTCTGAAGAAGCGACCATGTCTTAGAGCCGGGTGCCCCGACTGTCTCGAATACTAGCGGCACGAAAATGAACTCGTTGACAAGCTGACATATTTGTTGGTCTTTAGACGTTCAGCCTTGCGTGCCGCGGGGCTAGCGGCCGATGAACTGGCCTTCAGGTTCGAGGCGGTCCTAAAGCTTTCCCTTTACCTTTTTGGGTGAAAAGAACGTAGTACCGAACATTCGATATGTTCAAATATCCGATATATTGGAATACCTGAACGTATTACTGCAATTATTTTCAATAATTACTTTACTCTATGGCGCCTATGATAGATGCCGCGTTCCCCGTGCAAACGGTCAAATACAACGCTTGCCTCACGAATTGACCCTCTTTTCGATAGCTCGTCATCTCCTGAATTCGCTTGCTTAATTGTTTGCGGAATACTTGCGGTTCATTCTTGCTGATTGGTCCTAGTGTCTCCATGGCAATATGCGTCAATGTATATCTTGTTTTCAGTCCAGTGTATTTATTCCGCATTCTGGCTTACGCGTGCTTTGCTACCCATCCCGGCTCAGCTGAGCTGTGATGTAAGTAAGGACGCCGCGTTTGTGCACGAAACCGTTGCCCCAAGCTAAGAATTTCCCATGTAACCGGCTATATATATATATATATATATATGCATAGGTTATTAATTATTCATTTAGTAAACTAGGATATGAATATATTATTTGATCGGGCTTTCTTTCCGACAAATTTCAGCTGCCTTCACTGAGGCACCCAGAGTTAGAACGTCAGACCAACCACGGACCTAGCACAAGCAGCATCAGCGAATCGTGTGACGCTCATAGCCTTGGCTTCTCCGGAACACCAAACCGACCTGCCCAGCCGGACGATTGAGGCAAAACTTATAGTTTCAGAGGCATTTATAGGAGAAAGACAGGATCGGAGAGATAAGCCGCCCTACTATAGAGGATAGAAATTTGTTTTGAGCTACAAAACGTTCAGGCGAAGCGGACACTTACGTGTCAGCTAAAAATATCGACATTGCATCGATCGGTTGTAATGACTCGTTGTAAATTTGCCGGTCAATTAGAATTGCCTATAACCAGATAAATCGTCGTCATCATTTATTTCACTTAACTAAGAATATTCAGGCCAACTAACTTAATTGAATATATGCAGCTCAACCGGCCACTATCAAGATGTGTTTACTATTAAGTAATACACAGCATTCAGCAATTGCAGTAATAATTACAAAGCCTGTTTGGAATGATTACAAACTGGTAATAATGGCAATAAATAACAACATTAGTTATGCCACAAATACCACCAACAATAGACACCTGAGATTATCGGCGAACCTCGAGCGGTGGGACTCATGGGCCATTGCAACTTCTCACACGCCAGATTTCACCTTGTTCTGTTTCTTTAACGTAACCATGTGAGAATGCTTGACCGCCATTTCGATGTCCCACAAGTTGTAAACTTCTACTGTTACATTAACTATCAGTACAAAACCGTGTCAGACAATTTGTTAAGAGGCGTTCGTGTCAAAGCTAATTATTGTTTATTATTTGCTAAACGAGGTGAGTTTAAACTCATTGGTCCAGTACCGCTCATAGTCATGTTCCTCAACTGAAACCCCCCTCTCTAGGTCGTGCTGCAAAGCGCGTACCCGCATAAATAAGAACCGCAACGTATTAAAATATTCGCAATATACTCTACTCCGTCTCCGGGTGGCTTCTGTACATTGCAGGAGCCCTACATGCTGAGTGAACTCCGTGACAGAGTCGCATGAGAGAGCGAACATTATTGCTCCCCAAAACAAGTGGCGCATTTCGCATTAGAGTCGACTAGTTTAGTTCACTTCTGTTAATTTGTTGCATTGTCAAGTTCGAATCGATTTACTTGCTAAACTGGTACGCGCATATGGGGCAGCTGCAGGGATCTTAGTGAAAGCTAACCGACGTCTGTCGGGCTGGGTGGTTAACGTTTGCGCTTTGAGGATTTCATAAAAGGACCGTAATCCTTTAAGGACCGTAAGGTATCGCTCAGCGCGATACCATACCATCAGCACTGTGCTGGCCAGCTTTCACTAGCTTTTAATTGTATCAACATTCATACTCCAAGGTGTTAAGGTGCGCCGTTCTGTTGTCAAGCAATAGTGTTTAGGCCTATGTGGGTGCACCTGAGTGAACGAACAACATTCTGACACAGCCCGAAGGTACATCAACGGTGGACCGATTTCAAACGCCTGCATGTATTACCCCGTACCCTTCGGACGTTAGTCAACGACTCAACGTAAGCACTCTGAAGAGTCGCATTGCCAGCCGCCAGAGATAGTGTTACATCTATCTTTGTTGGCCTATACATACACTGGCCAACAAGCAGCGATGTAGCGATTCAGACGGTGGTTGTCGTTGTCTTTGCCGTCACGCTTGTTGTTCACGTCTACACGCTAGGACCTATTCATAGCGATTGGCTTGCCGTTATGCTGCGTATCCCCTTTGTCTATTTGTTTCTCCCAGCACAATTGTTGCTTCTCGCTGTCTTTCCACTTGGCAACTCTTGTTCGTCTCTTCCTCTCTCCCTCTATCTCTCTCTCTCTCTCTCTATATATATATATATATATATATAAATAATTATATATATATATTTATTAATATATATATTTCTTTCTCTTTGCCCTTTAGTCTAATTTCTGTCTGTCTTTCCATATTAAAGGTTTTACATTCAGCTAAAACTTGTTGGCCTCTTTCCCCTTGATTGCCATTTATACACGACTGTTTCTCTATTTCTTCAAGGTGCCTTCGATGAGCTGTGAGAGCGTTTGAACTTACATCGACCATCAATTCGTCGATCTGCCCATGATTAGCCAGGTTGTACTGTGGTACTCATAGCGGACTTCTCTAGGCTCTCTCCGAGAAGGCGCGTGCAGTAGCAGAATGAGATAGCTCGGTAGCCCGATCCACCTTCAGTCAATGAAGAAAAAATAACTCTCCTTCGAGCGGGATTCGATTCTACGTATGGCCTTTTGCAACGTTAGGGTAGCTGCCCAAGCCACTCTTGCTTATCTCTTGTTTTTTCGTTCTACAAATGCATGTATATATATATATATATATATATATATATATATATATATATCATATAAATGTATATATATACATATAGATATATATATATATATATATATATATACATATAAATTATATATATATATATATATATTATATATATATACATATAAATGTATATATATATATATACATATAAATGTATATATATATATATATATATATATACATATAAATGTATATATATATATATATGTAGGTTAAGTTTTGACTTGTCTTCCCTCTCTATCCTGTTTTTGCCCATAACTCATCATCTTTAACCTCATTGTTTTTGCGCGTTATCTCTCGCTCGCAATTTCTAGATCTCCCTTCTCCTATTTATCTCTCTCCATCTCTCTGTTCTCTATAGCTTACTCTGTGGATTCGTCTGTAGTTGCGACCGAAGGCAGCAGTGTGGATACTAGCAACAGCAGACGTCGCGGTGGCAAACGTCTCGTAATGGCAAATCGCTCTGCTGTAGCGGTAAATTTCGTGTAGCGGGAACAGGAGAACGTGGAGCAAGCTGATGTAGGGGATCTAGAGGGCAGGATAGAGCGAGCAAGACAACTACGAGGCAATTCTGAGCAGGACATGTAGGAAATGCAGAGAAGGACCTATTGCAGACAAGGCAGAGCGGAACGCTCCGGACGACCACGAGGCAGAGCAGGATATACGGGACGACGCCGAGCAGGATATACAGACATATGTGTAGAGTAGCATATACAGAACAACGCAGATCTAGCGTGACGTACAGGGCAACGCCGAGCAGGAGCTACAGGGCAACGCCGAGCAGGACATACAGGGCAACGCCGAGCAGGACATACAGGAACACGCAGAGCAGGACATACAGGAACACGCAGAGCAGGACATACAGGGCAACGCAGAGCAGGCAGGGTAGGACATACAGCACAACGCCGAGTAGGATCTACAGCACAACGCAGAATAGGACATACAGGACAACGGAGAACAGGATGGACACAGAAGTGGACCTTGAGGACAAGGCGGACCAAGCAGGACATACAGAACACGGCAAAGCAAGCAGCGAGGGAGAGGGAGGCATACAAGATGGGCGGGGGCTGTGAGGGGGGGCAGAGTAGGCTATACAGAACAAGGCAAGACACATTCAGAGGCGGCAGGCACACGAGCCCGAGTCCGCCGAGCCACTTACCTGCCGAGTCACGACGACCGGGCGTCCTTTGAACGGACAGTCACTCAGTTAGTTAGTCCTACTGTCTGTCTGTCGTCGTCGTTGTCAACGTTTTTCTGTCTGTCGTCGTCGTTGTCAACGTTTTTCTGTCGATCGTCGGATCCCAGTTCTCCGTCTGCTTACAGCTTCCGCCCTCGCCCTCGTGGATTTCCTCGTCGTCGTCGTCATCACCACCATCATCATCGACCTTTCTACCTGAACCAATCGTCTATGAGTATCCCTACCCTCCACTGCTGTTTCTTTGGCGACCACTACTAACAGGACCGTTTCAATCATCTTTCGTACTCAATGTACTACTACTACTTCTGGAACTACACTTTAATTGCAACTAGGCACAATTTGCTAATACTACTACTAGGATCTTCCTCTACGTCTTCTTCTTCCTCTTCCACCTTTTCTTATTTTTTGTACTTCGTAAGTTTAACCCAATTTGCAAATGCTATGACGAATCGCCTCTAAAGGACCGGAAACGTTGGGATATGAAAAGTATCCCCAACCGCAATCCTTGTGGCAGCAGCATAGCCGCTGACTCTCAACAGCCGTGTGGTTTATCGTTCATCTATTCTCTGAATCAGCATTGCTAAGAAAGGCTTCGATCAATAACACCTCGGTAGACGAAAACCATGCACACTAGCCCGCCGTTACTTTTACTATAATGCCACAGCACTACACTTTGCTGCCGCTGCTACCAAACGGTTACTGCTACGGTTGCTACTTCTAAAGGTTCTTACACCCGCCGCTGAAGCCTCCTCACCCTCGTGCAGCATCCCGCGGCACGGCAGCGGTAGGGAGCCATCGTGGATCCGGGAAAGCCGAACCCATCTGTGTCGAGTCGTGTACCTTTTCGAGCTGACCCTCAGCCAACATTTAACGTCGATGGGACTGCTTTCGTATTGCTTCGTGAGACGGATCCCATAAATACAACTGTGCAGCAGTGGGGCTTGCAAACCCGTGCACCTATGTGTCTCCTCTGGTCGCGAGGCGCGCGCGAACGCGTCACGCCACCGGGTTCGACGAGTGTCGACCAGTTGTCTGGACGGTCAAAGTCTACTATATGAGGCGTCGCATTACTTCCACCCTTTCTGATATAGTGCACTTTATAGCTAGTGCACTGGTTCTTTACTGGTGCAATAAAATAACGCAACGGGACAATGCTAATTCAACCAGACCAGAATCGAGAATCCAACAAACAACGACAAACAGAACTCACGCGCTCATATTTTCCAGTTTAGGCGAGTGCCAGGTGTCAGCACTTCTGATAACAAGTAAAATGGCAGGGCCTCCTCATCCCAGGGGGGGGAGGGAGGGTCTTCCTAAGGGCCTGACACGCCTGGGCCTGACACCAGGTAAACATGGCAACAGCCTGTTCTCCTGAAGACAGCTGTAACAGGCTAGCGAATCGCCATTTTCGTCTGGCCAATGTTTTCGAAACCTTGGCTATAAATCTTGCTACAATGCCTACTAGTTCCGTTGGTTTGCCGGTTTCGGCTCTATGAGAAGTATGAGCACTTCGATCGGAAGATGAGCAGTTAGTTAGCCAAGCGTTGTTCTTGATCGTTGTCCTTCTCGTCGCCGACAAACGACTTGATACTGATTACGTATGTGTTTACTATCTGCTACTCTTAGTATTAGGACTACTAATTATTTGACGATATTATGACTTGTACTACTACAAATACGTATGCTTACAAGCTCACCTAACGCTGACAAAGAAGGCCCTTCATGTTGGTAGGCGGGAAAAAGGCAAAGAGGAAATCTCTCTTTGCGAGTAAAGTGGCATCATGGACGAGGAGGGAATAAGAGTGCGCCGACAACGACGAGGACGACAACCACAATAACGAAAGCTTGATCCGGAGTGAAGCAGATGACTAGATATATAAAGAGTGTAAGGGGATTCTAGATATATATATATATGGGGGGAGAGCATCTGCGAGAAAAGAGGTAGATCTATTTCTATCGTACACACGAGCAAGCAGGTGGAAGACGAAAGTCTTTTCGGCTGAAGCTGGCAAAGAGTGCTCCTACGCCGCACGGGAGGACGGTGGAAGGGCAGTGGCTACCGGAGAGCCCGGAAGGTGGCCCGAGTGTCGGCCACTTATATAGCTGTCGGCCTTGTCGGCGCGGCTACCGCATTCTGCGCCTTCTCCATCTCCCTAGAAGATGGAGAAAACGCAGACCTCTGCTGCTGAATGCTTAGCAGAGGTCATACAGAGACGACAAGGACGTAGAAAGGGCCCGTGGGGTGCTGGTGGTGGGGGAGTCGGTGGAGAGGTTGGGGGGGGAGGGGGGGCAAGTCGATGGGGATGGTGGAAGTGCTGAATATAGTGGTAATGATGATGATGACGAAGACGACGACGGCAATGATGATGATGATGATGATTTGGATAATATGCCAAGGTAGCCCGTCTTTTCAGGTTACCGTCAGCTAAACTTCGAGGCGGCCTGGAGCACACACCCGTTAGTATAACTCAATTAGCACCGACCAGCCTTAACAACGACAGCCGCGGGAACAACAGCAACCGCTACAACGCAAATTCGATGCTGCTGTTGCTTCTGGTATTGGTCAAATGAAACAACGTAGTAATGCCGATCGCTAAAACTGCAACTTATGGACATGCCACAAAGCAAATCTGTGCGGTCTTTTATTTCCATTTTCATTCGACGCCGATTTGTTTGTCAGCGACAGGTCACGACGATAGTTACGAGCTACTATCGTGTCCGAGTAACCCAGATATACCGGAGGGTGGCGGACATTAGCGATGTGGGCGAAGACGCTGGCGTGATTGGAAAAAAAGGACCCAACAAAGAGAACACACACAGGGACGAGAAACGTCTGTTACGTTACATACGTACGTGCTCTGGCCAAGCTATGGCACAGTCGTACAGTGTCGAACAAACGGTGGTTGGTGCCCCTGTCGCACTATCGATATGCGAAATGACGACTATTTCAACGAAGCCCTGTTCGTATCACAATGCCGAGTAATGCACAGCAACGCACCTACAATAAATAGGATGCCTATAGGATGTTTAAGAAGCTAGAAGAATGGCCGCTTACTGGCTGGCAGACTGTTCAACATGTTGGCTCGATACGATTTCGGCGTTTGTGTCTAGAGAGATTTGGACATTTCAGCATTTTTGGTAAGACAGTAATTTGACAACTTTGTGCAATCTGTCTTGTTGTTGTTGTTGTTGTTGTTTGTCTCACTCTCTGTCGCTCGTATGTTGCCTCTGTTCGACTCTCCTTCCAAATTGTATATCACGTCATCTGATCTGACGATGGTAGTATTACAACCATCGAGCCGTAACTCCGTTTTATCTTCGTCGTCGGCCCACATTCATGAGTTGTTGTTGTTGTTGTTGTTATTGTTGTTGCCGTCACTTCTCGATGGAATTAGCGTTCCTTCGCACAGTCCTAAGGGGAGATTTGACTACAATTGCTACTACTACTACTACGACAACCTATCGCTGCTCTGATCTAGCCCAAAAATAACGACACTGGAAATGACTAGCCTGATTCTGCTCATCGTGGTCGTCGTACACGGTCGTCGTGCAGGCGTCCTCTCCGCTTTTTCCGCTGTCGGTTTGCTCGTTTGCAATACGCCGGCATTTCGTACGTTTCTCAAAGTACGTTTGTCTGTGCGGCGTCCGTGCGTTCGTCCGTCTGGCGTTCATGCGCGTGCGCCGGCGCTTGTTCCAAAGGCCAGCACAGACAGTTTCCTTCGAAGCGCTTCACCAATGGCAGCCAGCCCACTATGGCTGGCCGGATGGTTGGCGGTTCGAATTTTCAAGCGCGCAATTCTCACACGCTAGCTGGCAGCTGGCGGTTCGGTACTTCTGCGGTTCGGTTCGACCAGTACGTGCCTACCGTAAGAACGCGCAAGAGGAGGCGACGGCGGCACTGCGCGTGCGGTGCCCCCGGAACAGCGGGGGGGGGGGGGGGCTCTGCTCATCTGCATCCGATTGGCTGCGAACCGCATCGCATCGCCGTATTCCCAATGAGGCTAGCCGGCCTCATCATCAAACCACCGACCCAGTTGCCATAGAGAAAATGGCGGCGTTGTAGTTGCTGGGCCTGAAACCCTGCGCGCATCCTACAGCTGGCTAGGTAGCTTTGCCCTGTAGATTTGAGCCGCCAAGCCGATCCGTGCGCCTCCCCCCCGTGTGCCATTCCTGCTGCTGCTGCGGCTGCCGCGGGTGTTGCTGCTGCTGCTGGGCGTCCTGATTCCTTGACAGTAGAAGCCACAACAGGCAGGCCTCGACGCAGAGGAACTGGGTGGCGCGACAAAGAATCAGTAATACCGCCGTATGCTCCGGCAAAGCCTTGTTAAACCGAACTGGCTTGCGTAAGCTAACGACCTCGCTCACTACGACTGGCTGGTCGACGCTCACATTCGAGGCACGTGCGCAGTGCAACAAGATGCTCCTATGCGTACGTAGATGTGTACCTCGTTAAATTAACGAATACTAATAATAATAATAATAATAATAATGAGAGAGTGAGAAGAGCTCTTAGAAGGGCAGGGATACCATCTACGCCCGAACCAGTAGGTCTTAATGGCAGCAGTGAGTTGCGACCTGACGGGGTCACCATCCCGCTGTGGTCGCACGGAAAATGCCTTGTATGGGATGTAGCGGTTTCATGCACGGCGGCGTTATCATATTTACGCTACAGCGCAATCGAATGATGGGTAGCAGAACATGCGGATTCTGAAAAACGGAGGTAGTATCTAGAACTATCTAGAAGCTACCACTTTGCACCCATTACATTAGAGGCACTCGGCCCCATCAGCACAGGTACAGCAAAACTCCTGCAAGACATCGGAAAACGAATCGAAGACGTTACGGGCGATCGACGCGAGGCCATGTTTTTGAGACAGATTATGTCTTTGGCCGTGTGTAGAGAGAACGTGGCTTCCATTTTAGGCGCCATGAACTGACAGAAAGCGAACAGAGCAGGATAAACATGATTTAAACGTTCATATCTCACAATTGTATTAACTAAATAATAATAATAATAATAATAATAATAATAATAATAATAATAATAATAATAATAATAATAATAATAATAATAATAATAATAATAATAATAATAATACGCCTGTAGAGAGTAACGGCCCTCACCCCCCGAGCTGCATCAAAAAGCCGGCAGTTGCTCTCGCTGACGGTATGCAGAGTTAACGCTGCCTGTATAATCGGATCAATGTTTTGAGAGGAAGAGGCTGCACCGATATATTTAATTATATATTAATACATGTTCAGACCTCCCAATTGTATGATCAGCAATAATAATAATAATAATAATTATTATTATTATTATTATTATTATTATTATTATTATTATTATTATTATTATTATTATGCCGGTAAAGTCAATGGAAGCATATAGATGGCTTATAGCAGTTTCATACATATGAATATAAATAATAGGTTGCTTAAAATTGTTACATCTTTTTTTTACAATAAAACATTACATATGTATTCATCAATTCATATTACAATCTTGTGTAAGTGAACGTGTTGCTACATTCGTTTATGTTTGGTCAACGCACGACACGGCGGTTTTTTTTTCTCAAGGCATCGTATACGAAGTAGGTTATGTTTCAACATAAGCAATCTAATGGTTTCAGGCCCGCGGTAGCAGCAGAACAGAATAAATAGACGCAGAATAAGGCATCCCAGAGGGCACACACTGCTCCTGGCAGCCGTAGTCAAGTAGATGTATACAACAAGATGAGTGTATGATAGAATACGAAGGGTGACTCGATTAGAGAGCCGAAAACTTTCATGTGCGAAGGAGCGGCAATGGCCAAATAACAATATGTGTCGGGTGTCGTCTTGTGTCGGGTTTCTCGCAACTCTAATCAAACCTGCCACTGAACGTGACAGCGAGCTGTTTTTTGACGTGAGGAGAACACCAATCACTATCTCATGTTTGGTCGCTCTCATGAAGGTCAAATCAGATATCCCAAAATCTGCCAATCAATTTTTTGGCAGTGATGGCTGTCTTGGGGAGCCGACAGCACATCGACCAAACAATTCGGCGATTCCAAACAATTGCGGCCTTGCTATGCGAACGATCAAATCCTGTTCGGAAACTCGAACCCTTTTCCTTTCTTGAGACAGCGGTTACTTCATTTGACAGTTAACAGTAACACCTTAGAGTTCTGTGCGGACAAATGTGTAATCACTAAGTGTTTTCATTTTTTCTTTAGCCTACTTTCCACTTTGTGTCTTACAAACACAGAGAGCTAATGATTGCGCGGCCTGTTATAACCGTTAAAAATTAAACGCATTTATCCAGCATACTAATGTGGCAATACTCTTTGCAGGTAAGAGTGCCGTGCATCAACAGCAGAAGCGGAACACAACAAGTAAACGGAAATGCGAATGCAACAACAAAAGATCGATTGTGGATCGATTACAGCTCAACCCAACCAGCTTCACAAACTGGCGCTGCTTTGCAGGAAAAAGCCCGCATAGTGGTCGAGTATACGCACAGTATAACCAAGTTGGAGGTAGAGACAAAGCAATGGCTCATCTTCTAAATTATTCTAATAGCCAAACTAGAATGAAACGGATTCGATCTTGTTTCTAGATCTCGAGAGAGCAGTAAGGCATCCGTCGCATGCAAAAACGTTTAACTCCTTCGGGTAGCAAATTGCTACGCACATATTGTTAGATCTGGCGCACTACAATAGATTAAGCTAACGAGTAGTAGAATAGGCAGACCAAATGAATGAGTTGTTATAAAGATACTCCTGTAATCGCAATTGAAGCTCATATTCACGCATATGAGCTTTAGTTGCGAAACATACATATGTTGGCGAGTCCTGGAAAGCCCAAACATCGATGGGGAATTTAGCCCACAACAAATGGAAGAAGTTAACAAATTTTCGTAACAGCACTATCTCGTATCATAATTCGCCGGCCGCGGCAATGCCAAGATTTGAAACAGCAGATTTAATTGCCGAATTAAAGTCCTGTCAATGGACTGCACGCAAACTTTTTAAGCATTTCGTGCATGCATGCAGTTAAGCAATTTGTGCCAAACAGATTCAAACGCTTTTGGTATGTTCATTAATACACCGTTAAACATGCATGCCATGTCCACATTCCCACGTACAGAAGTAAGAGCGGGCATTGCTTATTATAAGTTTGTGGCTGTAGGGAGTACCTAGGGAGTATGCCTTAGTCAGTTATACGAGCATAGATGCTGTTATCTCGCTAGCCGTTGACAATTGCATCTCAGATCTCCTCGTTCGGAGAAAAGTTCGGACACAAGTAAGTGCAATGATGCGATGCGACAAGGTTACTTTACGAGTCTGGTATATACATATGTAGCACATCTTGATTAGCTTCATATATGTGCATATATATATATATATATATATGTATACTAAATAGAGCGCATCCGTCTCTATCTCTATCACCAGATTTACCACTATGCTCGGGTCACTTCTTCAGTTGGCGAAACTTGCCCAATGACTAATACGCCGCGCAAATGCGGTGGCCCGGCTACCAAACTTCGTCTCCCTAGAGTGCGACCTGCGTGCTGCCCTCGTGCTTGACTCTAAGCTATGGTACTCAAGTGGCTTCGACTTTCGTCAGGCTTGGGTACTACTGATGATAGGTCCTGGCCGGCACCGATATTGATAGTACTACTATTTTGATCGAGTTCGCCCTAAATGTGCACCCACCACTGCGTCGGTCGAACTTCCCGCCACGACTTTTGTCGCTTGATAGATTCGTTTTACGACTCCGCCTGATGGCAGCAGCCCACCGAGCCCAGCCAGGCTGAACGAACACTGACTCGTAATTGATTCAAATCTACCCAGTTGAGATGGCACATATTTTTTATACCATCTAATAACATGCTTAAATATATATATATATATATATATATATATATGGACAGATGCAATATATCTCACACGTAAACAGGTAAGTCGAGTAGCACAGCCTACGAGAAGCAGCCGAGCATCATCTACTCGATATGATATGCTGACGCTGTCTGTTCGCACAGTCGTCGTCGGAGAGTAAAGGCAGGCTGCCAAGTGCGTTTCAAGTGTTTACACGCACCCTGTTTTAATGCCTGGTCAGATAATAAGCTACCGTCGCTTATAGTTATTGTTATACTACGTCTCTTACTGAGAGAGTTACGACACTCTAACGTATATACGACTATGATTGTTCTTATTACTCCGAATATAAATCTGCCTGTTGTTGCTGCCTGGACCCTCCATTATATGGGCAAAGCGTGACGACTCAACAACTTTGTGTCTCGCTCTTTCTCTCTCCATCTTTTGTGTCTTCATCCCTCTTTGCCCTCTCTGGCGCCCCTTCTATTGTCCTCTCTGTCTCGCTCTTAAAGCTTCTTTCGTTCTGTCCTCTCTGTTCTTCTTCTTCCTCTGAGTCTAATATCTGTCTGGCAATATCATTTTCATTAACGACAGCCTCCACCAGCGGCGATAAGCGCCGTGAGGATCGCGGCTGTGTAATCACGAGGCGATAATCACCCTGCCCGCGCCCACGCACCCTGCCCGCGCCCATTACAGTGCATAGCAGTTCCGGTGGCTCTGTCAGAATGTCAATATCTCGTTCATCTGCCCGTAGATGAAGTGGCGCTTTTGCGGACAAACTCAAATCACCACTACATGCCTGCTAGACACTGCTGGACGTTGACTGGTGATGCTGCTGCTCTCACCGAAGCTGCTGTATACTCCGCACTTAAACTTACCACCCATCCCGCACACAGAGCATTAATAGTAATTATAAAAACTCCTCCTAAAGTAGTGCACCTTATGGACGAAGTAGTAGTAGTAGTAGTAGTAATGGTGACGGTAGAAGTAGCCGGCCTCGTTATTCGCATAATAACCGTCATAATATTAAGAATGGTTAAACGTTGCCCAGTATCGTCGACGACGATACGCTTATCATATATGCATACATATGAAGTGGCTATTCGATATACTTACGTTCGTCCGAGACCCTACGCGTGCATAGAACAAACAGCCTATAAGGGGCGTCATCAATGAAGGGCAGGTGGAGAAGTGCCTTGGGCAGACACAGAGTGCGATAACACACGCCACTAAGAGGGCTATTCGGCACAACCAAGAGCAGAGTAGAAGGGTGGTAGTTGAAGACGGCCAGACAACAACACGTCTGGTGTTAGGTACGTAATGGGTAAAGGGGCTGGGGGTCGGGTTAGGGGTGATGGGTGAGGCATGGGAGTAATGGCTGTGGGGTGGTGGGAAGAGAGGTGGTGGAGAATTATGACCGTGCGAATGAACCTTCACGGGCAGCGTGACCGGCCGTGACTTCCGTGCGGATCGTGGGAAACGGTCGCGCGCCACGCTCACTCCGGGTGGGTGGAGCCACACACAACGAGAGGTCTACGAGTGTATAGCTGTACGATGTACGATGGCTGTGTGATGGGTCTATGAGTCTAATCGGGCCTATGAGTCTGGTCGGGCCTATAAGTCTGGTGTATGTGTCGATCGGTCCGTGCCACGGTTCGATGCCACGCCACTCCACGCCGGGCCACCGCGCTCTCCGAGGCTAGCGCAAATTGGGTCCAATGGATAACCACCTGACGGCAGACACCGACAAACTCAACATGTGGACACGTACAATCGGTAACGCCTCCTCTGTCTCCTCCTGGCACGCACGTATGCACTGCACAGTGTCCATAGCACATGCATGGTGCTACGATAGTAATGATGACGATGATGGCGATTATGCTCTGATAATGATGAGGGCTATTATAGATATCATTACTATGCTTGTCGACACCTACTCACCACCACTGCTAAATACGGCTGTTGTGGGTGCGGCGCGGAAGTGTACCAGGCCAGGGGGATTAGAGACCAAAAGGGGAATCAGGGAATAGAAGGGGGGATCAGGAAATAAAAGGGGGGATCAGGAATTAAAAGGGGGGATCAGAGAATAAAAAAGGGTTTAGGGAATAAAAGAGGAATCAAAACATCGGGTGGACAAGTGGGTGCTTCAAATCACCTTTAGTGCCTAGCGATAATTATTGAACGAATATGATCAAAGAAACAGCAGCAGTAACCAATTAAGTTGTGGTGATTGCACTCCTACCGCTAGTGGCAATAAAATATTCATTGATTTTTTTCTACCTGTAAAATTGTATTATCACTAAATGAAAATTCTAGTAGAATGATAGTTCAGAACTGAAACCAGCCATGATTTGTTCGTGTGTTGTGACACACGAGTTCCTACATAGCATAGCTGAAGATTCACGAAAAAGAAGAAACCGTGAGAAAACTTCAGAACTAAACGAGCGAGTACAAAACACTTTGGATAGTTTGTGTATTTCGATGCGTGCTTTGAGGTCTAAATCTAATGGTTCAGGAAAACCTCAGGTATCATTCTATTTCCACAAAAGTCAGACCAATTCTCTGCGGACTCTTAAGCAAACAGACTTGTTCGATGTCAGGTGCTTCCGGGTTCCCTCAAGCAGCAGGCCGTGTTCGATTTTTCTCTAATAAGAAGATCTTCACCATAGGCACAAAAGTCACATGGCGAAATGACCGTTGGTTTATCCACAATTCAGAAGTTGTCCCTATTGTGAAACAAACAAGAAATTGGCCTGGGAATAAATACACTACAGTTGGGCAGTGTATTCCTGCTGGCAGGTACAAAATTGGTTCATTTGGATACAGCACTTGCCAACACCAAGCGACGTCAGATATTCCTCAGATTCAACTGCCGCACTCTATATATATATATATATATATATATATATATATATATATATATATGCGACTAGATACTCTTATTTTTCATAATTAGCAACTTAAAATCCATGGTCGGTCAGCTTCGTAAGACAAATGCCTTTTCATGTCATGGATGATTTTCAATCCACTCCGGCATTTACCTTGGTTAAATTGGAAACCATGAAAACCAATTTAAGAGTGGCCGGTCTGGGTCTCGAGCCCCGACATCCCGAATGCAAGACAAAGTCTTTGCCACTAAGCCATCTCGCTCGGTACTTCGTCTGGAGCAAAATACATTTTTAATCCTATCCTAGCCCGGCACGCAGCTCTTAATGGGACATTTAGCCGAGCCTTGAGGTCTGCTGGTTTTCCTTGCATTCTCGAGCCTCCTGGCCTCTGCAGGGATGATGGAAAACGACCGGACGGACTGACACTAACGTCCTTTGAGATGGGTCGCATGCTGGTATGGGATGCAACCGTTACTGACTCATTAGCCCCTTCAATGGTCAGTGCGGGCGCGGAACATGCTGGTCACGCATCTATGTTGGCGGAGGCGAATAAGTGCAGAAAGTATGCCAGTATTACCTACCCCCACGATTTTCGCCCGCTGGCATTCGAGACACTAGGGGGACCCGGCCCGAAGACGCACAAAACTCATTCAACGTGTCGGCAAGGCGCTCAACCGTTCGACAGGGGACACTAGAGCTATCGAGTACCTGCACCAGAGACTATCGCTGGACATTCAGCGGGGTAACGCCGCCTCTGTGCGCGGAACTCTGCTAGACTGGACACGCCCGAACCTGGAGGATATGTGACATTTTTACTTTTCAATAACCGGTGTACACGTTCATAAAGAGACAATTGTTACCTCTAATATTTAAGCAAATACAAAATACATCAAAATCATTAAAAAATCCTATCCTATTGTCGTCTTTGTTATTATTGTTGTTGTTGTGCTTGCAGCTGCTGTTGTTGTTATTAATATTGAATGTTGCGTAAGCTGCTTATATTACCGATATCAAAGTCAATCGCGTTAAGAAAGCATACTATTTTGCAGCAGCCAGGCTCGACGTGCCAGCAAGCTAAAAGATGGTATTATTGTTATTTTACGTCGCCCACGTCATAAGCACTAATTGGCCGGCTGGAAATCTACCACTTGCCAAATAATTCCGTCGGCATTACCCATTGTCCTTTCTGTTTCTTTAATTCACTATTGATAATTGGCACCTATTCACCTTCTTTCAATTTTTCTGTTTAGTTATTAATAATTGTATCTATTTGTTTGATTTGATTGTCATCGCCGTTTCCATACCACCTTCTCCCCTTGCTTCTGCCTTCCCGTCTGCCAACAACAACCACAACGACAGAAGCAGGGGCCATTTACCTACGTATGCTATGTATCCTAATGCAACATTTTTTTCCAGAAGGGTCCACTCACAAGGTTCTGCTTTTGACCTGCCCCTTCAGTGAGAGTCCTCCCAAACGCGCTATATGCTTTCTAATTACTCGACGACTTTCATTCACCGTCGAATGCCCGATTTGAATGGCATTCTGTCTCGCGTGAACGCAGTTTTCCGTGGGCAGGAGTGATTTTCATAATAAGCGCTCGGGTCGCTGACTTCTACATGATTTTTTCTGCGGAGCGTTGTACTGGTTGCACCTATTACTTTGCTCAGTAAATGAGCATACTACTTTGTTCCTGTGCGATACTGGAAGAGTATATATATATATATATATATATATATATATATATATATATATATATATATATATATATATGTTCGTGCCTCTTAAAATCTTGTGTCAAACGCCAAATAGACCGAGATTATTCGATTTAAAAACTGCCCCGCTAGAATACACGTGCCTAAAACTACTACTGATATTGAAGTTTCACTCCTACAGTCAGTCGTACAAGATCTACTTTGAACTCAGTGAGAACCTCAACTAAATCCAACACCGCTATTTTATACGTCTAGGATGCTGCACGATTATTGAAGCGCTACTTGTACCACTCTGATTTTATGGACTTCTTATGCCTTGTAGGTAGCAACTTGTCTCCGTTATCCGTGAGGCTACTCGATGAGGTCGCGTCCTCACTATGTGCGGGCTGCCGTGGTTCGGCACAAGCTGTTTGATCTCAACTAGCTTCACATTTTCCTTGTGCTCCGCTTTTCCGCCTTACTCAACTAGCGTAACATCTCCTTATGTATCCTTGTGTGCACAAAGTTGTAATCCCCCGGGAAAAGTTCTGGCTGTACACTTCGTACACTTCATTCCCTGCCCTTCGCCGTCTTTTGAAATTATTACCCGACCGATTGGCTCTGTCCGCATAATCCGCGCGCACTGTATATCACGCTCGAGCATCCATGCCTCAGCTTAAACTTATTTGAAACGCAATATCTTCTCATCTCTCAGAGAGCACATCTAATGCACTCGACGTCGTTCGTAGAGCACTGGACGAACACGCTCAATTATTACCCCGTGGTCTTGCAACGAATAGATCAATGACTAGGCAGCGGTAGGTTTTGTAGCCTCTTTTCATTCACGCTTCAGGCAAGATACAGTGCTCAGCGACATTGTAGTGTTTGCGCATATATTTTTATATTAATTTACTTTTTTTTATATATAACCCACTCATTCTTTTACCGTCAGTATATGTATATATATTATTTTATAGAGAGGAAATGCGTTACGCGCAAACGGACACCACCTTTGGATGGGGGTCGAGCAGTGTCGGGCTCACCACAAGACTACCGGCGTTATCGACTAAAACTCCGGGTTTTCGATGTTCTGAAAACCGCAGCCTCTCTTAAGATTCACTCCAGTTTTCCCAGATCTTTGGTTAATAGTACTATGGGTGGTATATATATATATATGCGCCACCAGATACATGAACACAGCTATTGCAGATTACGGATGGCCAAAGTGCTAAATGCCAGAAGTGGCCGAATAATCTGTCAGATTGTCGAGCTCGGTGGCGTGGTTGCGGCATGCCTCTGCGCCTCGCGACCGGAGAAGACACATAGGTACGCGGGTTCAAGCTCCACCGTTGCACATTTGCATTTATGGGGGTTGTCCGTCTATGAAGCAATGCGAAAAGCAGTCCTATGAACGTTAAATCTTGGCGGAGAGTCGGCCCCGAAAGGATTTCTTTAACCTGTCGGATAAGGGGAATGCGCGTAACGATTAAGGCATCGGTCTACTCTGTGTTGAGATAGCGCCCCATAGCCGCTCGATTCCTCAGTTCGTTCTCATGCTCATTTACGTCACAGAATGTGGCCTACAGCTGAAAGGTGCCTGTGCGCAATACGTCTTAGTACAACGACAAACTTTTATGGGGTCAGCCCCACCAGACAGCTGGCAGCCCATAGATGGGGCCGACGGAAAGAAAGGGATCTGCTGGCGGGGGGGGGGGGGTGATGATGGAACCCAGCGAACGTATCTTACCATCGGCCATCGATAGCGCTCGCCGATAACGATGAGGCCGCTTGGTGGATGAAGCCGCTTGGTGTAGCTTGACTGCTGCTTACCGAGCCTGAACGAGCTTGATTAGGACGTAGATGGTAGAACTCGGTCAACTTGTCGTTACACTTTGACCGGACGCGTCGACAGAGCGATTTATGGTGGCCGTCAGAAACGATTTAGGGTGGTGGCGCTGAACGTGGTAAACCTCAAGCGGTATTATCACTGCTACTCGTGTGCGATGTGGTTAGTTGGTTGGTTGGCTGGCTGGCTGATATGATCGAATAGTTACCAATAGCCAAATACCAAAACGTCTTCATTAAGCGGCGGCTGGCCGCTCTCATTAGATGCGTCCTTAGATGCCATAAATTGCTCTCTTTTCGTCTCCTTTCTTTAGCACCTATCTCGCTAGCCAAACCGAAAAGCGCTGTATACAGTGGACGGCATACATCCATCTAGAATGTGCATGCTGCTCTATGACGACGTCAGAAGAAAGGTTATAGGTAGTATACGTTGTTTGTTGTGGTGTAGTGGGGGACTAGTGCGCTAGTTGTCCTGGTTGTCATCTACCGGGGTGTCGCCGGTTTGAGCTCTGTTGTTGATCGAATTTTCTTTGAGCGATGGAGCTCATTGAGAATAGATGATAAACCAAATTGCTGAGAGTCAGCGGCCATGCTGCCACAAGGACTGTAGGGGAAACCCTAGATATCTTAGCATGTCCGGCCTTCGGTGCATTGAAGGCATACCTCAGGTTAACTTCCAAGCCCGTAGGGGACGGATATTGGTCTAGAATTAAAAACAACCTCCTACATTTTTTTAAATTTGAGTATACGTTGTAAGTATCTTAATTAGAACTGGTGGCATAGTTCGTTTACTGTAGTGCCTACGACAATGAGCCAAGGTGTTGATTACAGAGTAAACATTTCGAGCTGACTCTCAGGCAAGATTTAACGTCCGCAGGACTGCTTTTCGCATTGCTTTATAGACGGATGACCCCCATAAATACAAATATGCAACGGTGGAGTTCGAACTGGCGCACCTATGTATCTCCATATGCATACGTGACCATGATTTCAAATGTTCTACGAGGCCAAGTAAACAATTTAGTATTGCACTCTAACGAACCCGGTTGCTTTGTGTACGAACAAGCGTACGAAGTAACGAAATGATGCGAGCATCTATGGCACCTTGCTTAGCTGCCACTGTTTGCATTGTTGTTGCAGTGGTAGATGAATACTTCCGGAAAGGTATGGCCTTCAAAGAGTCATCGCTTTGTACAGCGAAATCTGTAAGCAGTCCATAGGAGGCCTATATATAGAAGAATAGTTTTTAGATACTTACGTGTCTAAGTTAGACAATATGAACAATATGTGGTCATTCTCGACATTATGCGATACGATCGACAAAAATGGGCAGAGACGTCCAAGTAAAAGAATAGCACAATACCATTGTTCCATAAAACGTATATATATATATATATATATAACGCATGTATTTGTTTGAATTTATTATTCCGATACATGGCAACATGGGTGGCATTCTCCATATAAGGTCCGTTAGGTAACTAAGTAAACTCTGCTGAAAGCTTTGCTCATTTCCGCTTTTCAGTTATAGGACGTTCCACGTAATCAGTCTCAAAGCCTGTTCGAAGCATGCCGATAGCCTATTTATAGACTATCAGTGACCAGGCTCAGAGTCCTATCTTTTGACCGGACTGCTGAGGCGGGACTTACTAGCAGCTGGCAGGATAAAGAGAAATTGACGAAGCATAGTCTATCTTGTCATGGCGTTTCTCGACGCACCGCTAAGGGTATTTTCATCAGCGGCCTGCCGCGCAAACTGATCTCGCTTATTTTAATTGTAAGCGGGGAACGCCTTCACTGGAAGACGGTTGGTTAGGTTCGTTTTTAATGCAGTATATAGGCGAGCACGGTGTAAGTGGTGCGAGTGTTCGTGTGTGTGTGAAAAGAGATAGTAAAAAGCCAACATGATATCGCTAA
The DNA here is from genome assembly GCA_003439945.1 of Dermanyssus gallinae. Classification (NCBI taxonomy): domain Eukaryota; kingdom Metazoa; phylum Arthropoda; class Arachnida; order Mesostigmata; family Dermanyssidae; genus Dermanyssus; species Dermanyssus gallinae. The sequence continues at coordinate 260,437 of QVRM01006757.1, forward strand.
AAATACTTAATTAAACGAACCCAACCGAGCAGGTTAACGACATACTAACTAAAGCACTAAGGAGAGGAGAAACAATATTAGCAGTGGAGTTACAGAAGCTTTGGAAGGTACAGACTAAATTAAGGATACGCCTGAGTGAGGGATAGAGAGAAAAAAGTAGAGAGAGAGATAGAGGAGAAGGAGTAAGATAAGGAATGACAGAGACAAGGCCGAGGCAAAGATGCCGCAAGGTCGAACGCGCAAGCCCGCAACAGCCGACTCCCCGTCGATAGTGGCGCCCTTTGCCTCCGATACGGTAACCCGCCATATCCCCTTACGTATTACGCCCCGCCTGACGCATCTGCATGGAAGAATTCTATTCTTCCATACAGATGTTGTTCTTCAAACTAGAACGCCTATCTTTGCTAATATCCATTTGCTAATAAAAATAAAAACAATCAAGGACTGATTGATGTTTTTTTATTGACTTGATATGAGCGTGCGTACACATGTTACGCGTCTACAATATCAATCAGGGGGGTCGAACAGCACTGCGGCTACTAATTACTACTCGGTGGCACTTGCCCGCTTTTCTCGCGCCTATGGCTTGAGCATCTATAATACCTTCCATCGGGATCCAGCCGCTTCTGCTTCGTGGTCGTTTCGAGCTGTTCCTTTTCTGCATCCCTGCCTAATCCTAACGCCTCCCCTAAGTCCAAATCCCCAAGCCTCCCCTAAGTCCAAATCCCCAAGCCTCCCCTAATTCCAGAGTCCCTTCCTTCGGCAGACGTAGTTCGGCAGTAGACGTGGGGTAACCGCCACCGTCACGGCTTTGATTGCAACGGCTAGTTTAGTTGCAGCACCTCGCCCCCGTCCCCCACCCCCCCCCCCCCCCTGGCATATACATACATCACTGAGTACATGCAGCCGTTTATGTGCGCGTAAATCTGCACACGACCATCCATCTATATGCATATGCACCACATAGACAATGCGTTTTTTTGTGCATAGTGTGTAAGCATAGTGTGCACTAGCATATGCACAGCGTTTGTTTGTGTGTGTGTGTTACTCGGTGTTTCTGTGTGAGTATGTCTATATACCATAGGAGTATATACGAGTATGCCGCAGCTAACAATAAATCCCTCTAGCTGATCAGACCGTTTGTCCGACGCCACGACCTATTAATTATTGTTGCCTAATTGTTCTCTTGACAGTCCCTGCGAAGTAAGATAGACGAACTAGTTCGTTGTTAGCTGACGAACAAAATAACGTACGGGGCATGAGCCCACATTGGTTACAAACTAGCATTGGGGCGGAAAAAAACGAAAACCATTAGTTGGCGGTCGTAGAGAAGAGTTTCATCAAATGGCACCTAGAATTAAACTTTTTAAGGAGGCTGTTTTTAATTCTAGATCCCCTACAGGCTTGGAACTCAACCTTCAAAGCACCGAGGGCCGGACATGTTAAGATATCTACGGTTTCCCTAACAGTCATTGTGGCAGCATGGCCGCTGACACTCAGCGGTATGGTTAATCATCTAATCTCAATGAGGATCGCTCAAAGAAAATTCGATCAACAACGGGGATTGAACCGGGGACCGGTAGATGACAACCATGACTAGCGCACTAGTCCCCTAGACCACGATCAAATGGTACCTAGAAATGGAAAACTCATGCGCTCAGCACATGTGTTCGGGCACTTGTTAAAATTGTCACTTGCAATGCTAGACAGGCCGGCGTGTTGTGACTGAGCTAGAGCAATTGACGTAAAACTGACACAAAAATTGGCTTTAAATGTATATCACACTTGTTTTTTTTTTCTCAAAACATCTGAAATATGATATTGAAAAAAATACACGTAGCGGTAAAGCATTATTTTGGTGAGGCTACTATATAAATGAACAATACAAAACAATGTGCTGAATACGACCGACCTTTTCAAAGGTTAAGGTATACACATCTGTACCCATACCTATTACGAAATAGCGAATCATAGCCTTGAAACGGAATACTAACGAATCTTCACACGTTACATAAAACGCTATTTAATCTTAATTTTAATTTACTTTGTGCGTCAAGGTCACGTATAGCCACCGTATTTGGGGAAAAACAAGAAGTTGCCGTCCATTGTGTACGCATTTAACCTTTAAGCTTCCTCAGTTACTCAGACATATAGATACTAAATTGATTGCATAAGTTAACTGCCTGCACACGTGTCGGATCGTCGGTGTTTAGCGGTTGTGTTTGCGTGCTGTTATTTTCACTTTGTATATTCCTAGGTATTGTTAATTCTTCAGCAGGCTGTCCCAGAGTATGTACGAGCTTAAATAAGTAAATACGATACAAGTATTTTAAAAATTAAGTATCTGGTTATTAACGAAAGAAAAAAAAGCTCTCTTCATTAATCGTCGTAATTTTGATAATTTAGTTTGACACTTGTTTGGGGAAGGAGAACGCCCGACTGATTTCATTTCGGACAATAAATCTAATTAGTCCTTCAAAGTTATGAGAAATTGAGCATAAGCAACAGCGCGCAAGCAGACAAAAACTGCCTGTCTTCGCAAAGCTGGGCATCGCATAGCGTGCCTATCCAGTTTTCTGTTTATCGACAAGACCAGGTGCCTGCACGCACACAGACACGCCTGCTAAGGCGAGCCGAACCAGCTCAATATTTAAATACTTAGTTTTAAAAATCGTTTGCGTAGTTGTCCGGCGCCTAGCAACACTCATTAGTACATAACGAAATGCGATATATAACGATATACATGCGTATATGTGTATATATATATATATATAATTTTTTTTTTTTTTAGGAGGATTTAAATGCTTTAGGCACTAACGCATAGGGCAAGTAGATAGAGACACAGACCCTATGCAGTGTGGGACTCACCCCCGACGGTTGGATATTATTCCGCCGAGATCATACCCACTAAACGCACCTCCCCCCTTAAACTTCACTCTCTGTCAGCCCGGCTCTCCTTTTAATAGTACTACGAGCCGACAGGAGGAGTGGTGAGTGTTCTTCGAATCAATTGGCCGAAGACCTCTCAAGGTTTGGCCCTATAGCCATAATACTGCATTCCTCTACCTGCGAAACGATTCCTCTAGAGGCACGGGCGTATTCTGTCCGTTCTGTTGCAAATCTGTCTCTCCTGAGGCGCTCCAGGTTCCCCTTTCTAACCAGTACCTCTCGTGCCACTGCAGTTCCTATATGCCAGTTAGAGGTGCTTTCACAAATGAATTGCACAAACTGTGCAATTCCCTGAGTAGGCAGGTCCGGAGAGTTCGTACAATTCAGCTTTCCGCCCAATTTCAGTCGGTCCAGAACTTTTATTTTAGTCTCTATTCTGACTTGCGCAAAAACCGGACAGACCAACAGAGTATGGGCAGCGTCGTCTACGACACCTAGGTCACAGAGTACGCATATGTCCGAGGAGGCTTTTCCTATTCTTGACAGATATGCCTGAAAGTTGCCATGACCCGTTATAACCTGCGTCAGAAAGTGATCAACCTCTCCTCCGGGTCGATTTAACCACTTCTTTATGTCAGGAATAAGGTCGCGCACGCGCGCACCCGGTGCACCATCTGGAATGGCATCCCATTCGTTCTGCCATGCAGTTAGGGTGCCTTCTCTTTCATCCTCTCTGACTTTCCTATTAGAGCTTTCTGAGCCCCTATTCCATAATCTTTGCCTTTCCTCTGCCTTTAGGTCCAAGGGAGGAGTGCCAGCAAGGACAAGTGCAGCGGAGGTGCTAACAGTCCTATAGGCCTGAGTAATCCGTAAGGCCGCGATCCTTTGTGTTCTTCTTAACATATGTTTTAACCCTTGCGACTTTTTAGCTGCTGTGAACCCCACCGGTGCTCCAAACAACGCTATAGATTCGACAGCCGACATAATAAGTCTCCTGCGTCCTGTTTTACTTAGCCCATGAATGTTAGGAAGGATCTTGGCTATTGTGTTGGCCACCTTCTCCGCTTTCTTCACAGCGTTTCTAGCATGGTGCATACCCCTCATTCCTCTGTCCAGATATATGCCCAAATACCTGGCTACACTAACCATCCTTATCTAGACCTCATTTAGGACAAGGTTGATAGGTCGCACTTGCTTTTTTCCTATTAGCAGAATACCTTCACTCTTCTCCGGAGCAAGAGCCAACCCAGCCTCCTTCATCCATTCCTCTACAAGTTTTAGGGCTTTGTTGGCATATAATTCTACCTCCGTAGTCGTCTTAGCCTGCACCGTCACAGCCAAGTCGTCTGCGTATGCCAAAAGCTCAACTCCAACAGGGAGGTTACGTAGTCGGAGTACATCGTCGTACGCTATGTTCCACAGTAGGGGCCCGAGGATGGAACCCTGTGGGACACCCGCCATCATAGGCATCTCCTTGCTCTCACAAGTGATGACACGATTTTTCAAGTAGTCCGAGGTTAGCCTTACCAGATATTGTGGAACCCTCCTCTTGACTAGTGTATCCAAAATAACCTTTCAAGGCAGACTGTTAAAAGCATTTTTCACGTCCAGCAGCACTGCAAGGTATAACTTGCGGGTGTTAGGCGTGGAGCTGTGCAGCGATTCTGCCTTGGTCACCACTTTGTTAATAGCCGTTAAAACCGACCTGTTTCTTCGGAATCCGTATTGTGCATCGGACAGTAGGCCGTTTTCTTCGGCGAAGACTCGAAGCCTCTCTGCTACAATAGCCTCCACGCCCTTTGCTAACGAACTAGTCAGGCAGATAGGCCTATAACCGCCATTTCCTTTAGGCACAAGGACTACCTCCGCTGTTTTCCATGCTTTCGGGATTTTTCCTTCTTTTATAAGCTTAGTCGTCACCTTTGCTACAACCTCAGGGAACTCCTCGAACAGAGCTTTCACAGCCATTGGAGGAATGCCGTCAGGCCCTGGCGCTTTACCTTGTTTAATTCTCTCAGCTGCTTGTAGTACTTCTACAACAGAAACCTCAGGTTCATACATTTCTAACCCTTCCTCTAATTGGTTATTCTCGTAGATTCCTCTAGGAAAGTCTGCGTGCTGGGGAAACAATCTCATCAGTAGACTCGTCCTCTCTGGATCTTTCAGAATAGTTTTTGGAGCTCGGATTTGCAGCTTGCCTCTAACCATTTTGTACGGCTTTCCCCACGGGTCGTCGTCGAGGGTCGCGAGGAATTCTCTCCACCTATTGCTTTTGCTGTCGACAATTTTCTTTTTAAGTAAAGCTCTACAGTTTCGGTACTCCATTACCAGATGGGGGGAGTATGTCCGCATTCCCTCTAGCTCTCTTTATGGCCCTCCTTGCTCTTAAACATTCTTTTCGGGTTTTCTCAATGTCCCTGTTCCACCAGTGTTTACCCAGCACCGGCTTTTTTCTTTTAGGATGTGTTCTTGACCTGCAGGCCTTAAGGCAAGCCTTCCTTAAAGCCTTCTTTAACTCTATTGCATCCCTTCGGAGCCCGTCTATCTCGAAGATATTTCGTATTGCCTCTTTAATAACCCCACTATTCTTGATAGCGAACCGCTGCCGAGGCACGGGAGGTATTTGTCTGGTGTTCCTTGTTATTGTATACTCGATGCAGTGATGATCACTCAGATTCTCCTCCTCAGTGAGTACTCTCCAATCGGTGACCAATACAGCCATCATCTCACTGCAGATCGTCAAGTCTACGCTTGACTCCTGTCCTGCTCTATGAAACGTCGGATCAACTCCATCATTTAAGACAACCATGTTTTTGGACGCCATCCAGTCCATCAGCAGTAAACCTCTTCTATCTGCACGGGAGGAGCCCCACACCTCTGACGCTGCATTGAAGTCTCCTGCTAGGAGCACCCTATCCGGTGTAGGAGCTTCGCCAATTGATATTGCTAGCTCGTCTAAAAAATCCTCAAAGGCCTCTAGTTCAATGGTTGGGCTTATGTAGCAAGAGTATATCCTGCCTATGCCTGCCACATCTATCCATGAATAGCCACTACCTGTCCCATGACCCAATTCTTCTATGATGCAATTTCGAACTATGCAGGTATCTGCGCGAACGTCCGCAACCCATTCGCTTCTATCTTGCACTAGTTTTTTGTTTGGCTCGCTAATTAATGTGAGCGTCGTCTCCCGTCTGCTCGTTATCTCTTCTACTAGCATATGAGCAGGCCGACTGCGGTTGCAATTGACCTGTATCAATTTAAACGGATGTGCGCTATTCTGATTCATTGGTTGGGATGGGGTTTGCACTAGTTGCCGCAATCAAGCCTCTGGCGGTGTGGCCGGAACCCGGAGTGATGAACCCCCCCGCGTCTATCTTTTCTAGCTTCTTTTCTTTGCGTTGATGTTTCCTGCGGGCCACGTCCTCTTCCTTTTCAGCCTGAATTCTGTCCTGTGCCGATTTTTCCCGAACAACTTGTTTACGATCCAGGACCGCCTTCTTGAAGGCCGGGCAGGACATGGAACTGGCAGTATGGCCATCCACGTCACAGACATAGCAGTGGGGGCAGTCCTTTTCACAGTCTTTAAATGTGTGGCCGAGTTCACCGCACTTGTTGCAACGTCGCTGTGACTCCTTGTCATTAGTACACTCTCTGGCAAAGTGTCCTACATTCTGGCAGTTAAAGCAAGTGGGTAATGGGACCCACTCCTCTGGCTTGCAATTTGAATTGCCTAGGGGTAACCGGTTGTAGGACAGAAGTCTACTGCCTTCTGTCCGCGGTAGCGTAACAAGGCACTGCCATCCCCCTCTCTTGGTCATTCGAGGATCCTCAGTGCGGAGAACCGTAGTCGCGGAGAGCTTTAATTTTGTGCGCAACTCTGCCTCTATCTTGGCGGCATTCAGAAAAGCGTCTACGTCACGGAGAACCACCGTAATTAGGGGCCCCGTCGTCTTGCGTACATCCACTTCCACATCCGTGCCCTTGCGAATTATGTCTGCAAACGTAATTCCTCCTCCTGTCTTGGTTTCATTAACCTTTATTATTAGATCACCGTCTCTTGTCTTGGTAACCTGATTGAGTTTCACACCGGCTTCATCCGGCTTAACATAGTCTCTGATTTTATTGAGGGTGTCCTCAATGGTTGAGCCTTCTTTCACTTTGATCCTGACGGTGCTGTGACCAGCGGGCGGTACAGACTCACCTCTCGCGCGGGAGGAGCTACGCCCGCGAGAAGAACTGCGGGTCCTCATGCCTTTTCTCTCCGCTAATTCGATGTAACACGAATTTTTCCTGCAACAAGCTTCCACGGCACCTCTGATTGATGACCCGTCCCATTCCTCAGATATATGCAGGACAGGGGGCTCTGTTGCCAGGGGGATCTTGCTGTTCTCTATAATCTTCGAAAGAATGTTCAAAAAACCAGCAGGTGTCTCTTCGGCTCCAACCATACCGACCACAAGCTCTCTCATGGTTGTTTGTTGGCTCACCTGTGTCTGTGCTTGCTCGCATGCGCCATCGACCATCTCCAGCGCTTCGCTGCTTCGTAAGACCGCGACTCCACCAACAGGAAGATTTATAAGTGACGCAGCAGACGGGTACTCTTTGAGATTCTCAAGAAGAACCTTATCCTTTTCAGATCCCAGAGTCACCAGCATGGCGCGTGAGTGGCTTGCTCTGAGAAAGCTTTTCCGCGCGAAGGCTGAGTTCTTGAAAACGGCTTTAGGTCACTCCTTATTCACTAAGCTTGCAAGGTCGTCCATTGTTTGCGCTTTGTCCAGAGCATCCTCAACTTGTTGGGCTAGCTCAGCATCTCTGAGCTGTTGGACTCGCTCATTTTCTACTTGCTTGTTGCATCTGGAGCAGAGGACAGTACCTTCAACACCAGAAGGGCTTATCGTTTCTGTGCCTACTTCCACAGTTTCCTTCGAAATATCCAGCTTCTTGCTATTTGCTTCTTTCTCGTTTAGCTGAATTGTCAACTCCTGTATCTGTGTACTGAGCACAGTATTCTGCTCAAGTAGTTCCTCATTATTCTTACGCAGCTCATTTTCGCAGATATTCCTTTTAACGTCTTGATCGCTAAGCCACCAGATTACTAGCTCTAATCTTGTAATGGCATTCTTTATATCAGTATGCGTAGTGCCGTGTTTCTCTCTTAATTCCTTCAGCGATTCGGCGCTCTCGTTTACCTTCTCAAGTGCCTCTGCATAATTCGCTGGGGGGTCATCAGCCTTGACACCATCGCTTTTATTTTTCTTCTTCAAGGTCTTCATCCTGACCAGTTTAGCCAGGTGGGGAGGCATCGATTCCATTCCTGGCGAAATTTCGGGTGATCCCTCCGCCTGCCTCTTATCTCCTGCTCTGAAGCAACTTGCCTGGGAAGTTACCTCTAAAGCTTCCTCCTTTCTGGCCGAGTCCACACAAACAGCTGCCTCCGAACGAACATTACCCGGCATGTTGTCGTCCGCCGTCTCCACCGGAGAACTCGTCTCTCTCCCCGTCGCCATAACCGGAGACCTCTGAACGGCACCGCCTTTCTTGAAGGGATCCATTGCCGCTACCCGGGGAAGGCCACCGGGCCGCAGTCAGCCCACGGGCCGCACTTAACCCTCAGGCCAAAATTGACTCCTCGAGAAAGCAGTGGATGCCTGAAGAGTTGTTGTTGCCGTGAGTTACCGTATATCCCTTTATTTCGATCTCCGCTAGTTGATTTCTGCGGATTACTCCTTTAACTTTTCTCCGACTCTACTTCGATCACTGGTTCGTCGCCGGCATATATTCAAATTTCGCGCGTCTGCGTTGTGTCTACGTGCCGCACGTTCCGTGTACTCTGCTATGCATCCAAACCAAGATGGCCGCGCCCATGGGTTAGGCAGCTGTTTATCCACGTGGGTTGAATAAACACTAGGTTACACTGGAAAACAGCCTACGTAGTTCACTGAGTTTTCTAACTTACTTTGTCACGTAGTGTCTCTGTGTAATCCTGAACGCAATAGGGCGCTTTTTTGCACACTAGCTAGCCCGAAATGATCCAAAAACTTCGTTTTCAGAGCACTTATTCGGGAGCCCGATCAAAACACGTCCGTACTCGTTCACGCACACACCACATATATATATATATATATATATATATATATATATATATATATATGTGCTAGCAGAGGCTGCTTGTGTCTCTAGGAAACTCGTAACAAAATTAAGGTTGAAGCCTGCTGCAGAGAGGCTGCTCTGTTGGGACAAAAGCAACGAGATGTTAGTAGTGCGTTTATTGGGAAATACGGAGTGTACATGTATATGTGCGTTTGCGTGTATGTGTGAGAGAGAGTGTAAAGCCTACACACAGAAACACTCCTGTATTCCGTGTTACGTATTAGTTAGGCACAGCGAAAGACTCGATTGAAAGCCGAAAGGCCCGTGGCTTCGACCCACCACAGCCTGGCGGCAAAAATACGCACCCGACAAACCCTAATTGAGTCTTCCCACCAAAAAGGCTGACTGGAAAGGCTGCTGCTGCTGCTAATCGAAGCCGGCCTGTTTCTCCCGCAGTGGCACAACGGCCGTGGCAGCAGCTTGCTTGTCTGTGGCATGCTGTACACGCATGTATATATATATATATATATATACATACTTTACAAAAATGGAACCTATCACGAATTTGCCGTTTTATCCATTCAACGCATGTATGTATATATATATATATATATATATATATATATACATGCCTCAGTTGTATAACGATAACAAAAGGGAGAAGGAAGTAGAAGGGCTAGCAAGTAAGAAGTCTAAACACTTTAATAAGTGTACTAAGTGTTCTAGTGTGAGTTAACGTTGAAAGCTTGAAGTCATTTTGTTAGCTAGTTATGGAAACTTGTACACTAGTAGGGATACGTTAGAAGAATAATTGCCAAGTCGAAACAACACGGCCATTCCGGATATATTCGCACAGTGTAACCAAGTTATCAATTCCTAAAGTCAGAGACTAAGAGGATTTTTGCCGGCTTATATTTGCATACGACTTTAAAACAACTGGTCTACTCTTTTTGTTTTATGTCGGTGTGCTCAATATTCGAGAAAGTGGCTTACGGGCTTCTCAAACGCATCTTCGGCGCAAGTATTATCTTCTCACAGAAGTAAATTAGATGTATGTACATCGATCACTTAGTACCGTTCGTAAATTAAACAAGTTCACCTAGTACTTGCATGGATCCTCCACAAAGCGGATACGTTTTGCATCCGTTAATAGAGATACTTGTACAATATTGGCTTACCTCTATCAATCAGATAGATAGGAAGAAATGAACGTTGCAATATCGAATGCAGTACCACAAAAATGGCATGGCTGCCTGGCGCGTCAAAGTGTACCGTTGTCAGTTTAACGAGCTGTTTAAATATCTCAGGACAAAACGTAGACCCCAATGAGATAGCTAGGAGCGACCTTTTCACCATACATTCGTTGTACGTAAGGCGATCACCACCGAATCCTAAAGACGTGAGGGGAGGACACCTGTCGAAAACGAAAGATTGATGATCTTTGATGTCAGAGGACCTGCAGTGAAAGGAGCGGACCGCCTCATCAATTCTGATGGTACTCCATCACCCCATTACCTTAACTGACTCTGACTTAGACCGAGCAGCACGGTTGTCGGAACTTCAGAAGCGTGTACGTGGGTAAGTGAAAAATAATTATCATTATTCTTCCATACTTCTTCATATATTAACCCAGTGCCGCTACCTAGCTGGCGCGTTACCGCTGTGGTAGTTCGTACTGTGGCAAAATGTATATATATGAGGCGACGAGATGGCCGATATATATATATATATATATATATATATCGGCCACCTCGCCGGAATAACAAAATTGCCGTGTTGTGCGTTAAGGTGGAAGCTCGACGATGTCATTCCCTCATAATTGCAAAGCGCCTCACTCAAGTGATCAAATTGTATAGAAATAAACTTTTCGGGCTGACCCTCGGCCAATATTTCAACGTCCACGGGACTGCTCTTCGCATTGCTTCATAGACGGACCCCCACAAATACGGTGCGGGCAATAATGTGCAACGGCGGGGTGCGAATCCGCGCACCTATGTAGCTCTTCCGGTCGCGAGGCGCAGGCTAAATGTACCACGCCACCGGGCTCAACGTTTAAATTGTATATAATGACAATAATATAGGTAGAATATATGCTATCTGTTGAGGATTTATTGCAGAATAAACATTAAAGGAAATTGCTGCAAAACGCGGACAGAGCTACGGACAATATAGGGCAGAATACAGATTAGTGGTTAATAGCAAAGAGAGCAAGCGCTCGTTTGGCAGTGATGATGATTAGGAAATTCGACAAGGGGCGAATACCTTAGGTGGCACTGCGCCATGTTATCCTTGCCGTTTAAACAGAAACGTGACAGTCGGATGTGGATGATCCGAATTTTTATCGGGACACCACATCGAAAGGCACACTTTAGCATTTATTCACAAAAATGGTCATCGCTGGGTCAGTGCTTCCAGCTGCCGAGGAGATCCTACCGCCGGAGCAATTCGGGTTCCGGAAGTGCTGAGGCACTCAGGATGACGATTCACGCACTCCAGTCGAAAGTTGAGCGGGCGTTGGCAAGACCCGACGTTTCTCTCCATGTAGTTTTCATCGATTGCATCACAAAGCCTCCTGCCCCTCGCCTTGTATTAGTCAACCCATTTCGACACGCCCAAGTGAGTGGTCCACTTCTGCGAGTGCCGTCGTATGGTGGTGCGACATTTTCAAGTCAAAGACAAAATGTTAAGGCTCTGCAGGGAACTCCACTCAGCTTTCTGTCATTTGCCCTAGAGAATTAATAAATGCTGTTGTCGTAATGTACGCGAACGACGCCGCGGCCGCCTACTGAAACCTCGGAACTGTCCGCTCGCTGGTCGCTGGTTTGGTAAAAGTTTATCAATCCACGCAAATTGCAATGAAGTTTTGCCGTGGGGGTCGATTGGCAGCCACAGACAAAATTGTCTGCCGAAGTCAAACACTGGTGTTTGTAAACTTCTTTTCATACCTTGGCCTTAGGGTTATGCGAGGAGCGGTAAACTCCACCATGTGTTTGGAGTTGAGGGGCGTTTGGAGACCGTCACTGCGTGCTGCCCTGTGATTGACTAAGCTGATAACATAGTGCCGTATGCCAAGCTACGGCCTCACTAGAGTGTGAACACATGCCTCAGCAGTAAACTAAAAGCTGAAGAGATGTTTCATGACTAACACGATGATGCCGGTTCTCGGTCTTCGTTCGACGGCGAATTCGCGTTATATACCGGTTCACAGACTGTGGACCGGCCGTGCAATTAATCATAGTAAATGACAGAGGTTCCCGATTACCAAACCATTTCAACAGCTTCCGCAGAGCTAACAGGAGAAGGTCGCCGATACCTCGGTCGACATCAGACATGTTGGCATCTATTCCTCTCGGTGCCTTTAGAGGGGAGCCGCATTATCTAGCCGTCACGTATACCCAAGATATATCGTGTACGATTTGTGCTACCACCACCTTGTGTGCTTCACTGCAGTGGAATTTCGCTAGCCATATGAACAGCGCTGATACTGGTTCTGCTAGCAAGCTTGCGTCCAATATCACGTAATGAACCTGACAAACGCCTCAGCGATCTCTGCGTAACGTCTCAACGTGGCACGCATCGCTTGCTTCGTTCGTATCTTGGAAAATGCAACTGAGTTGTAAAATAAATTATATATATATATATATATATCAGGACTTTACCACATAGGCTAGAGATGCGTACTCCGAAGGGGCATTTTGCCCACACTGCCTATACATAAGGATGCGTCGTACGCTCTAGGTTAGGAGATAGAGAGATAGAGAGAAACGACGGGGGAATAGAAAGCGCTCTCGCCAGTGATCGGGGCTGGTTTCTTCGATTCGTCGTGCCTCCTACCTCTCGCGATAGGGAACTGAATTCGCGTCTTATTGCTAACCGGACGGAAGAAGGAATTGCTCGACATCTGTGACGGCCGACGTAGGTTCGCTTTTTCTAGCGCTCGGGCTCAGAATGTCTACGTGCCTTGTCGTATTCGGTCTGCTACACCCATCCCCGGCAACTACGTTGCGCGTGACAACTATGTAGCAGAAATCGACCGTCGACCGATACAAAGTATATTTGCACAACTCTCAAAAATCACCAAACTCTCGCAGCCATTCGTTGTGCCTCGAGCAAAATGCGTCGCTTACGCCAGCCTATATGGCTATGCCTGAGCGTGTTGTATTCACAAAATCATAGAGCTAATCTAAGAGTGTCCCATACCTTGGCCAAGATTCTATTGACACTGTTGTGCACAGACAACCGCAGACACAATTGATATTGACTGTGCTTGTAAGTAACCTATGTAAGTAAACCTACGTAAGGCACTTATTGACTGAATCTTCGTAAGTAAACCTCGATATGGACTCGATAATGATTTGTGTAGACATATGCAGCGTAAAATGACATTTTAAGCCTTAACACAAGGCAATCTATTAAACTTAATTTTCAAATAAGTGTTTTCAAATTTTCAAATACATATTGCTATGCGTCTGAGGCGCGCACGCCCGTCAAACCAACCTACTTACTGCATGGACGACAAAAATACTTTTAATTGATATTGCGCAAATTTACCTTCGACCTCTAGAAGGGTACAATGCGAGGGCATTACAAAGGCCTTTATGTTTGGTATAGGCCTCTTCAAACCATAAGATTCGCCTCTTTTTCCTCAGCAATATAATATCAAAACCGTCATAACAACACGGTGGTAAATCATAACGCGGCGCTTATCGTAGTCCAGATTACAAAACTAACGTGTTCTATCGTCATTGGTGCACGATTAGCACAAATAGGAATCACGTGGCTAATGTCTGAAATATTTTAGACGTCGTCTAGGTCTCTGAGAGCGTAGAAATAGTTAATCAGCGATCGCACTCATCGGACGCGCTAGGCATACAATTGTTGCCCTACATGTAGGGTTCAAGCAAGTGCCCTTGAAGAAACGATTTAATGCGTACATACTATTAACATAACATACATATTTATTCACCATAATACTAGTAGCAGTATACATCGGATGTTGTGCGAAGTCTACACTGATTCTATGTAGTGTGCACACAAGTATAGGGTATCAATCATTATCACAATTTCCACAAAATCTACACACACAACCATCGATCTCGAAACACATATGGTATGGTGATGGTATCTGTGCCATGTTACTCGACAAACTAGTGCTCGGTTTTTCTGGGCTCCGCCCGTACGTTTAATCCCGTACGGAATAACAGACTCCTTCAATAAGCGTCCGTAATCATAGCGTAAATCGCTAAATATTACTTGGCTTGCCAACGAATTTTAGCCGAGAGCTTATGTGCAAAAATGTTACGGACGCTCTATGACTGCATCTCCCGTGGCTGTTTTATAAATCGAGATAAATTCCCTGCCCTAAAGGCAATCCATTCTACCGTAAGTCTCCTATAGGTCTACTGTAAGTCTCATAAGCAAGTGAGTTGACAATTTGTTACCAGCACAACACTTACTACAGGATTCCTTGCGTATGTTCCGTCTTCGCAATAGTCTCAATTTTGGGTGGACTTCTGAGGCCATTTCATATGACCTCGCTAAGCAATGGGACCGTCTGACATTGCATATATATACATGGAACTATATATATATATATATATATATATATATATATATATACATGTATATGTACGAGGTGTGTTTAATCGTTATCGCGACTTTTGAATTTTCGCGGGTTACGTATATTCGAATTTCGATTTTTTGTGGCGTTATGTTGGTACTCATGTCTCTCACTTATGCCGACAAGCTCGGCCATTTTGAATGTTCACTTAATTGTTGACAGCTGCCTTGCTTGCACGTGTTTTGGATCGTCTTCGATTTTTACCTATTCAAAAAAATGGATCAAAGAACCTGTATCAAATTTTGTGTGAAAAACGAAATTAAGTGCGCGGATGCATTCCGAATGTTGTGTGGCATACGGAGAAGCTACCTTGGACCGAAGCAACGTTTATCGGTGGTACAAAATGTTCTCAGAAGGCCGAGAAGATGTGAACGACGAAGAGCGTGCCGGACGCCCGAGCACTTCAACAACAGACGAAAAAATTAATGAAGTGGAGAAAATGGTATTGGCCAATCGTCGAATCACCGTTAGAGAAGTTGCTGAGGACCTAAACATATCGATTGGCTCGTGCCATTCGATTTTTATCAATGATTTGGGCATGAGACGGGTCGCCGCGAAATTCGTACCAAAATTGCTCAATTGCGACCAAAAACAGCATCGCATGAACATTGCTAATGAGATGTTGGACTCTGTCCGCGACGACCCAAATTTGCTCCAGAGGGTCATAACTGGTGACGAATCGTAGGTTTATGGTTATGACGTGGAAACCAAAGCTCAATCATCTCAATGGAAGCTGCCGCACGAACCAAGACCGAAAAAAACGCGCCAAGTTCGGTCGAATGTGAAAGTTTTGCTGACAATTTTCTTCGATTGCAGGGGCGTGGTGCATCATGAGTTCTTGCCACAGGGTAGAACGGTCAATAAGGAATATTACCTGCAAGTTATGCGCAATTTGCGCGAAGCAATCCGCCAGAAACGCCCGGATTTGTGGAAGAACAAAAATTGGCTTTTGCACCACGATAACGCCCCTGCTCACACATCGTTGCTTGTGCGCGAGTTTTTGGCCAAAAACAACACACTAATGATGCCGCAGCCACCGTATTCCCCAGATCTGGCCCCCTGTGACTTTTTCTCGTTCCCTAAACTGAAGAGGCCCATGAAAGGACGACGTTACGCTACGCTTGACGAGATAAAGACGGCATCGAAGGAGGAGCTGAACAAGATAAAAAAAAATGGTTTTTTGAAGTGCTTCGAAGATTGGAAAAACCGTTGGCACAAGTGTATAATATCTCATGGGGATTACTTTGAAGGGGACAAAATAGATATTCATGAATAAATGAATAATTTTTGAAAAAAACACAAAAGTCGCGATACGTTTTGAACACCATATATATATATGTATGCACCATATATATATATATGTATATATATATATATATATATCGGAGACATACAACATTATCTACAACATACTAAATTATAGTGTACAGTACATTGCATAGATGTATTTTCGTACACCTCGACGGAACGTGAACAATTCTTTCGAGCCGAAAGCAAGAAAATGGCCCGCGACGGCTGAGGGTGAACGCTTCGACAGCGCCAAGCGTCAAGACACGTGATGGGAGCTGTAATGGGGTACGACACACTTCAGAGCCCATTGCCCTCAGCCTTTAGCGTCGCCGCCTTCGAGAGCGTCGTCGAACTGAAGACGAGTACGTGTGCAAGAACTCCGAAAACAAGGTTAACGCCTCAAACTACGTCGAGCAGCCTGAAGGCTTTCCGCACGATGTCGGTTCACCACTAGCAAACTGCTGTTTTGCGCGTGGTTGCAGGACTCCAGGAACTTGTTCGTCGAAACAAAACTGTTTACCATGCAGCGCTAGAAGCGGGGGGTGTGGCAGCGCCATGCGCATACGACGACGACGACGACGACAACAACAACGACGACAACATCCTAGGCCGGCAGTTCGTTCGAACCTGTTTCACAAGCTAGCTTTTCTCGTTCCCGCTCGAAGTGCATGCAGTCTGAGCGGACACGATTTGTGTGGAGAGATCGTCTTCGTTTGCGCATTTTTCTATATGTGCTCGTAGCTATATTATAACAGTCGCTGTGAACGCGACATAATCTTTTCAAGCAGAACGTTATCATGCACCGCATTCTGCCGCACAGCGCAATGCTGTAGACGCAAACCCTAATAGCTCTGCACGCATCAACCAGCCCTAAGCCTACAGCCGCGCTGGCCATTACGTTTTACTTGTGTAATTGGCTATAGCCTTGATAGTTACCTCTTTCTCTTTTTGTGTGTATGTGCATTGTTGCACTCACTGTTTTGCCAGTTTACTGTCAGTCCTCAGACGACATAACGACGTTTTATCTATTCGTTGGCTAGATATTCATAGTCGAACGTGAGCAAAGTTGTATATATATATATATATATATATATATATACATATATATGTGCGTGTGTGTTTGTTGATCTAGAACGTTTGCGATTCGTTTTTGCTTACGCAACGTTAATGTAGAATAAAAATAAAAACAAGACAGACAGTTGTTCAAAACCTGCTCTGTTCGCTTTATTATTATTATTATTATTGACAGTGGCAAAACAACCCGCCGCCGCTCAGACTCGCACGACAGAGAGGAGACTCGGTTAACCATTTGGTTTGTCTCTTTCAAGTCACCTTTCGCCTTTTTCCAGAGTCGGCCCTGAGACATCCACGCGACGATTGCCGGCAATGCGTACGCAGTGCACGACAGTTTCGGCGTGTTTCTCTCTCTCTCTATCTCTCTATTTCTGACCGCAGCACTGGATAGACGTGTTATCTATTCGTTATTATAACTATGCGCAGAATAAATACATGATGATAATGATTACAATGATGATATGGACTATGGAGTAGTTCCTCGGCTCGGCAAGCGCAAACCAGATGATCACACGTGAGCCGCATCTACTATTGCATTCAATGTTAACAACGGGGTAAACGTCAAACGTCATCCATGCATGGACTCGCGAACGTCCGTTTTCGGACGCTGATGACCGAGACGTCAGTACTCGTAACAGCTCAACCGACCACTTCCAACCAACACCAACCGGCGTTCCCATCGCGTCATCACCGGCGCCGCCAGCGTTTGTCAGCAGTTGCGTGCTGGGAATTTGCTAATTGTTTGCTAATTTATTGATGGGAAATATGTTTGGGAACGCCATCCGAATGGTTCTCTGTATGTTAGTTTCGGTCGCTCGCTATCTCTCTCTCTCTCTGTGCCTATCTATGGCTCCTCTGTGGAGGTTTCGGAATCTATGAGCTGTGTGCAAGCCTGTCGGCTTTGTGTGTGTGTGCGGCTAAGCAAAAGTGCTTCACACGGCAAACTCTGCGTATCGGATATGATAGATCGGTGTATATATATATATATATATATGCGTGCGTGTGTGGCGTGTTCAGTTATCCTTTGTCGGCGTTTCTATTTTACTTGTCTGCCATGACCAATAAAAGTCCGCTTGAGCATTTTTCTGCTCTTCTCGCGATTGAAAACCATGAAAATCAATTTGAGTGTAGCCCATCACGGCTTTCAACCACGAATGTTGCAGACTAGCTGGCGCAAAACCAAAACAACGATACGTCGATGATGAAACGATGCAAGCAGGCACACTCGTACGCATGTAGTCCTGCCGGCAAAGTAGCAATAGCCTCGCAATTGCGGATCGAATGGATGGAACAAGAAAAAAGTGGAGACGGGCCACTGATACAAGGGCCGACGCGACACTTCGACCGCGCTGTGACCGCAACGACTACGAGGCCGCATGGAAAATGCCTAAGCAGATTTATACCATGGACATGTTAGTTGTATTTTATTAATAACTTGTCAATTCGTTGTTAACTACGACTGCATGGCAGGGTCGGTATGCATCTGGTAACAGAATCGAGTTTCTCGAGTCTCTCTTGTGCAGACGCCTCTCAGACGCCTGCGGGTAATAGGGCGCGTGAGACTTAACCGGCCCTCTGCCATTGATCCAGAAAGACGAAGCAACGGAAGACGGTGGCAGATAGGTAACGCCCTTCCTACATATATATATATATATATATATATATATATATATATTCATATATATATATATATATATATACATGAACACGTAAGCGCACTTTGAGCGTTTTGAGCGTACGTTCGAAAAATCACGTCCCTGCCCCTTTCGCCGTCGATTCCGTATAAATAGTTCTTCGTTCTTCTCTCGGAGCTCTCTTAATACAGTCAGGGACAGACGGATCCCGGACGCTTCGTTGTTTCCGCAGAACATAACAGCGGCTGCATTTGGCAGCACGTGCCGAAAGCACGCTTTCTGACTGTTGTGGCTGAAAAGGGAGGACGTTCTGCGCGCACTCTGTGCCGGTGCGTCCCCGGCAACCGGCCCTAAATTCACTTCGCACTCGCGCCATGCTAGAATACTGTGGAATTTCAGTGGAGTTCTTGTTCTTCATTAGCAGGCGCGCGCGCCGGGTGACACTTTACTTCATTTGTCTCAGGTGGGTTAGGCGGGCTGTTGCTTTATTCGTCGAGAATCCTTGCCTCTAGCTAAATCTTCGCAACCACCGCGCAAGTCGTGGTTGTTCCACCGCGTGCAGTCCCCAATCTCTATATATATATAATATATATATATATATATATATATATATATATATATATATATATATATATATATTATCCTAAACACACATACCTATGCAAGCACGCATCACGCATTTCTGCTATTACTGCTGGTGCAGTTTAAAAGAGGATTAGCTTCGACTCCTTATGAATGGCTGTACAGTGCTCAGTAGTAACAAAGCTTATACTTACTTCTATCTAAGCACATATACGGGCATCGTTACGCAGTAGCAGTGAGACGGCTTGTGTCCAATTCGTATTCTGGGGGGGGGCGTCCATAGCATACTGCGAACCGCCCTTTATATAGCTAAAACATGTAACGAACTGCTAACTATCTGCTGGTCGATACAATGACGCGAACGTCTTTATCGCTGAGTGCAAAGCCACGATGTTTAGTCCAGCCGAAACGATGAGTAGACATTAAATGCGTCGGCAAATTAGGCTAGGCAAGAAAACGCCGATGAGAAGTAGATTCGAGGTATTGTTGTAATAGCGTAGGAGCTAAATAGACCGAACAATAAGTTTTTCCGCAGTCGCGGCGCACATCATCTGGGTGTGCGATCCCGCTAGAAGTGAAGTAAAGAAATATATATATATATCTATATATATATATATATATATATATATATATAAAAAGAGGATTTGCACTTTTTCCTCTTCCGTGTTCCGGACGACTGCCACTGTATTCGAAACAGAGCCCGTTCGAAGTTTGAAGTTATTCAAAGTCTGGGAACGACTTTTGCCCCAAACAGGACAAGACACGAGCTGAGTCGAACCCTGTTCAGCATCTGTCAGCCGAGCAAGTATCGCATACTACTCAAACGGAGCAGCATCTTGTCTGTCCTGAATCATGCCATGGGTATGATGATGAAGATGATGGTGATTGTTCATACATCTACGTCTTACCAATGACTGATGGCTGCCCTTACAGACATGCAAAGGAAAGAGAGAGGCAACCACAAGAGGCAGCCTTGGCCCATAGTCGCGTATTCGTGTACGGAGTGGAGACTATGGTGTAGCCGAATCAACGGCTTACATTTACCGGTCATCGTTTGAGGTAGACGCAACTCTGCTTGCACAGGATCACATACTAGACAGACGGGTTGAGCCGACTTTGCGTAACAGACGTTGTACCGAGCAGAAAGCCTATTAGGACAAAAACGGGAGAGACCGACAACGCAAAAGAAAAAGAGAGAGGGAGAGAGAGAGATGGGCAAACGAAGGAGAGGGCCAAAGGGGGTGAGATATTGGAGGTATCAGAAAGACGCACCTTTACGCCCTTCGATGGGTGCGTGTCTGCTGCGGGCTGCTTGGAGTATGTACATACATGTGTCAGTGCCAACGAGGGGTTAACAATACCCTTTCTGATGCGATTAGGCGTATCTGATGTATCTGCATTCCTCTTTGTGTCGCTCAATATTTATCTCTCCTTTCTTATTTTCCCCTTCCTGGCGCTCGGGTCTGCCAGCTCTCTTGATCTGCTCCGCTACCCCCCAACCGCCCCCCTCCTCCCACATGCTCACGCATGTATATAACTTGTAATATGTATATACTTACTCACTCAGAGCCACCGACGACGCAGACACTCGACCCCACTCGGCACTTCGACACATTTAGGATGGACCAAAATTCCGTGCCGCACTCAGATGCCGAAGGCGAGGGCGAAGGCAGTGCGAGGACGCTCGTAGGCGACCCGAGGCAGGCGCACAATGAACTCTACGTAAGTAAGTACGTCGCTCCCTGTAGACGGGTAGGTGAGTTGATAGCTGAATAGACAAATCACTAGCAGACCAAAGGAGAGTCGCGGTGGGCGAATCCGCAGATTTCGCTGTTAGTTCCCATACGACACTCGTGCCCACGCTGACGATCGATCGGATCCTACCCACAAAGTAACCGTAGCCAGTGTTTGTTATTGTTGTTGTTGTTCTTGTTGCTCGTTATTTTTGGTGCTGCTCTTGCTTTTGTTGTTGTTCTGGTTATTGCTGTCGTGGTTGCTATTGCTGTTGTTGTCTTGGTTGTTGTTGTCGTCGTCACTACGCTACAATGATGACAGCATACTACCTGGCTACCGGGTAGACAATAGCTGCAGGCCAGATCGCAGGGCACACGTTGGAATACCCCTGGGGGTTTAGAGCGGTATGGGGGTTTATTCCCAGCTGTCGTCGTCGATGTTACACGGTTGCCATTGCTGTTCTACAATAGAAAGGATGTACAATACACACACTCGTATATATATATATATATATATATATATATATATTGCAGAGGTGCCCCGTAGGTCTGATAAGTTATTTGTCATTTTTAAGTGGGCATTTCAATTAAAATGGGCATAGTTAGTTATAATTTGATCCGATCAAGTTAAACGGCAACCAGAAAAATCTGACGAGGCATGGAACGACGGCTTAGATTTCATTACTCCGTTTTTGTCTCTTTTCTGCTCCCGTCGTTTACATACTAACGTACACAATATAAAGTCTATTGTCGACGAGGTCCCACACGACGATTTCCCACAAGGGCTTACCACAGACCTCGATCAAAGCGTCTCCGACGTCGTTTCTCTCTGGTCCAGCAGTCGGTTCTGCCGAGTGCAGCAGAGTCTATTTATTAGTCATCCTGCAGATACTAAGATTGACACCACGCTACTATTCAAATAAGGCATTTGACCTTGTGGGTGCAAGCACTCGTATTGAAGAAGATCGTCATCATAAGCAGTGACGCGAAGTAAAGCGAGCTCTGCATCCCAGCAGTCGACTCTGGTGCCTTGGTCTCAATTCTTCAAATTCGAAACGCATCTTAAAGCATGCGTTTCGGGGCGTGGTTTCCTCTACCAACTGATTAGCCTAATCTGAAGATATCGGCGTTGATCGTTTATCGCTATATAGGGGGGGGGGGGGCGAAAATGTATTTTAGGAGTGAGAGTGAAATAACCAATTTTGTTATACCGTTGTGGCTGGCAGAATAGTACGTTACAAATTTCACTCCTAATCCCAAACAGGATTTCCACTCCCTCATTTTGTTGTCAAAAAAATATTTTCGAGCAAGCTCTAATAATGTATATATATATATATATATATATATACGAGGTGTGTTCAAAAAGTATCGCGACTTTTGTGTTTTTTCAAAAATTATTCATTTATTCATGAATATCTATTTTGTCCCCTTCAAAGTAATCCCCATGAGATATTATACACTTGTGCCAACGGTTTTTCCAATCTTCGAAGCACTTCAAAAAACCATTTTTTTTTATCTTGTTCAGCTCCTCCTTCGATGCCGTCTTTATCTCGTCAAGCGTAGCGTAACGTCGTCCTTTCATGGGCCTCTTTAGTTTAGGGAACAAGAAAAAGTCACAGGGGGCCAGATCTGGGGAATACGGTGGCTGCGGCATCATTAGTGTGTTGTTTTTGGCCAAAAACTCGCGCACAAGCAACGATGTGTGAGCAGGGGCGTTATCGTGGTGCAAAAGCCAATTTTTGTTCTTCCACAAATCCGGGCGTTTCTGGCGGATTGCTTCGCGCAAATTGCGCATAACTTGCAGGTAATATTCCTTATTGACCGTTCTACCCTGTGGCAAGAACTCATGATGCACCACGCCCCTGCAATCGAAGAAAACTGTCAGCAAAACTTTCACATTCGACCGAACTTGGCGCGCTTTTTTCGGTCTTGGTTCGTGCGGCAGCTTCCATTGAAATGATTGAGCTTTGGTTTCCACGTCATAACCATAAACCCACGATTCGTCACCAGTTATGACCCTCTGGAGCAAATTTGGGTCGTCGCGGACAGAGTCCAACATCTCATTAGCAATGTTCATGCGATGCTGTGTTTGGTCGCAATTGAGCAATTTTGGTACGAATTTCGCGGCGACCCGTCTCATGCCCAAATCATTGATAAAAATCGAATGGCACGAGCCAATCGATATGTTTAGGTCCTCAGCAACTTCTCTAACGGTGATTCGACGATTGGCCAATACCATTTTCTCCACTTCATTAATTTTTTCGTCTGTTGTTGAAGTGCTCGGGCGTCCGGCACGCTCTTCGTCGTTCACATCTTCTCGGCCTTCTGAGAACATTTTGTACCACCGATAAACGTTGCTTCGGTCCAAGGTAGCTTCTCCGTATGCCACAGTCAACATTCGGAATGCATCCGCGCACTTAATTTCGTTTTTCACACAAAATTTGATACAGGTTCTTTAATCAATTTTTTTGAATAGGTAAAAATCGAAGACGATCCAAAACACGTGCAAGCAAAGCAGCTGTCAACAATTAAGTGAACATTCAAAATGGCCGAGCTTGTCGGCATAAGTGAGAGACATGAGTATCAACATAACGCCAAAAAAATCGAAATTCGAATATACGTAACCCGCGAAAATTCAAAAGTCGCGATACTTTTTGAACACACCTCGTATATACGCTTTTATGCGCATATCGGAGAGATGTTACGCATCTCGTTGCAGTTACATATACGGCGTTGAGGACACGTATCGTATTACACTGTATTAACTGGCCAAGTCGTAAATTCGAATTACGCAAATAAGATACTAGAATTTCTCAATGATACTACTAACTATGGCGTCCCCTGTCATGTTCTCTCTGCTTCCTTCCTTTCTTCCCTCCCTCCCTCTCTCTCTCTCGCTTTATTATTCATTAGCTAACGTAATTCGAAACACCACACGTACTTGCTTTTCGTTAAGTGGATGAACGGTACTATGTACCCTCGACAATACAAGTAATAGTCGTATCAAATACACTAGCGTTAATGAAAATGGCTGCTCGTCACAGTAATCTCCATACACGGCGGCGCTCTCCCGACGACCGAATGCTGCTAATACGGTTGATTGGCGGTGACGGGCGCTGTTGACCATCGCAGTTGACACAAGGACATCGATAACCATGAATAAGAACAACCACCAGCTGTAGCAGCGACCTCGAACCTGGTTCTGTTATTGTTTTTGTTGTTATTCTTGCGGTTCGTTTGTTTTTTTCGTGTTGTCTGTTGCTGCTCCGACCAGCAATTCCCTTTGAGAACAGGACGTACCGTAACGTATGACGGACGGGGATCAAATGTTATCGCTGCTGTTGTTGTTGTTATCGCTGTTGTTGTCGTTGTTGTTGCTGTTGTTGTCGCTGCTTCTGCTGCATTGTCCCATGATGATCGTCGTGGCGGCATGGTTCAACGGGTCACGGAATCGCTGAGGTTCTCCTATACTCTGGGAGCAAATCGGCAAGCAGTTCTGAGAGCAAACCTTGAACGATATTGGCAACAACGCCTCGAGTCTAGGCATGGCTGGACGAGCGAGTTGCTAGGAACTGGGCTGGACAAGGGATACGCTGCGGGGGCCCAATCCGTGTATGACGACCATGAGCGACCAATAATAAAAAAAAGCCTCAGATTAACACGAGCAGCGGCAGCAAGGGCATCTGCGAGGCTTGTGCCGTCGACCACGAGAGAAGAAGTGAGCTTAATAAAGGTTCTTGTAATGTTTGTAGGGACAACAATTACAATACTGACGATGACTACAACAGTACAATGACAAGTTATGATTACGCTGAAATGGTTAGCATGCAGCTGACGGAATCTAAGTGGACACGTAAGCCGCTTTTAAAGAGAAGGATCTGCTGTCTATCGGTGGCAGCCTGTATACCGAAGATCGCTAGTCTCCTTGATTGAGCTCCTTAACGAACTCCGATGCAAACGAAAATTGAGAGGTGAGAGACCCCTGCTCGGCGGCCGATGTGCGTCATGCATTTCACAACTTATTTTTTTTTATAGAAAAAACATATATGAACATTTGAACAAAAATATATATATATATATATGGTCGGCGGCGTATTTAAAGCTCGTTATGCAGCTCACTTTGCAGAGACCAACAAGCTAAAAACTATGCATTAATTGGGTATCCCCACGAAGCCTGCCCTCTTGCGATTAAAGCCTTGATGCTTTTGGCGTTCAGACCAGGCAGCTGATCCGCAAAGTCGGCACTTTGGTGAACCCGTCATCCGGTCGTAGCAGGTCGTCGTCCTTCTCTAAACAACGTCTAGATCTTGACGTACACCGTGGAAACGATGAATGTCTTTCTCTCTATCTCCCTTCAACGCACACTTCTGAAGTGGCCCTGGCCTGACCTAAACGCGCCGCACCTGTGATAGTCACAATACACACCCACTAGACACATTGGCTTAGTTCGTTTGTCGTGATATGTGTCACATATACATAATATAATATACAGAAAATAAAATATGTACGGTTATACGTTAAAAATAAGACTATATATATATATATATATATATATATATATATATATATATATATATATATATATATATATATATGAGGCGGAGAGAGGGCTCAACCCCTCCGGACAAGCATCCAACCCGCATGAGGCGCGACAAGGCCAGGTCAATACTCTAACATTCTGCACGCACACACACAGAGAAGAAGGGCGCAGAAGCGGCAGCCCCAGGCCCATTGCTGCCGCCACCGCAATGGTGGTGGCTGACTGGTGATGCGACGGCAACACGCTGCCAATTGAGATTGATGCAGATTGGCATTGTCTTCTCTTCCTTGCGCCGATGCCACTTGAAGGCCCCATACACGCTTGGCTGGAGCGTGGCGGCGCAGGGTTCCAGATTGCTTGCCATGCCTTCATTGCCTCGCGACGTCACTATTACGCCACATCGGCTCATCTTCATCGCTGCTACGACCGCCTGTCCAGTCAGACTTCTCTCGACCATTGCCGTAGCCGCCGGTCGACGGAGCAGCTCAACACTAGTGGTATTTGAATGGCGCAATATATGTATATATATATATATATATATATATATATGTACATATATATACATATATATATATATATATATATATATATATATATATATATATATATATATATAGATATATATATATATATATATATATATATATCTATATATGTACATATATATATATATATATATATATATATTTATATACATAAATATATATGTATGTATATACATATATACATACATAAATGCGCATTGTCTTTCTGCTAACACGACCCTTAGTATAAAATCATGGTGAACGTCGAATGTGATGACGTCGGACGTGAGTATGGTAGCGGTGCGTTACTATAGCCACGTAACGGCATGATACAATACGCCCCCCAATGCACAAGCATCGGGCTATGTGGCACAACTCTGTGCCGAGAATGTATACGTCAACAAGAGTCATCTGCTACTGTCGTAGTTATGTTGTTTAGCCCATCATTGACTACAGATCAGATCTGCGGTGCAACACTGCGCGCTGTTTTGCGTGAAATAGAAAAAATGGCGCCTAAGAATGGCGCCTCATTTGCGATGAGAAATGTTGCCTTTCCACTATCTCGACGGGCTGTCTCGGCAGTGAAGATTTGTGCTATTTAACGGCCTAAAATTGTGTACGAACAGGACGCTATACGCGCGGTATGCAATCCGTTGCAATTGTCTTTGTAGTAGAGATATTTTAATGTGACAGATCGACCACACACGGGTCGCCATATATACATATGTATACATATTAGGTTTGTCCATTAGAGCGTTCCGATTTTTCACTCATTTTTGAAGACACATGTCGTTACAACGGAAAGCTTTTTTGGAATGCTGTATTGCCCACTTTGTTCAACTACCTTAGTCCAACGTTCAGGTAAACTCGTGATTATACCTCACCAGAAGGTGGCGTCTTGGCTTCTGAAATAATGGTTTATATACATTTTAAAACCTTCCGAAGAATCGAATTCTTTGCCATTAAGGGTATTTTGAAGAAACCGGAACAGATGATAACCCGATGGAGCAAGGTCAGGACTATTCAAGACTATACGCAGGATGTGGCAAAATATCCCATCCAAATTCCAACAACTTCTTGGTGCTGAACAAAGCTGTGTGCGATCTTGCGGGGTCGTGGTGGAAAGGTACTCCTCGTCTGTTTGTCAATTCTGGCCGCTTTTGGTCAAATGCTCTCTTTAAATTGTCCATTTGTTGATAGTATTTTATAGTATTGATCGTTTCGCTTGGTTGCAACAGCTCATAAGAACCACCCCTTTGCATCCCACTTAAAAAAGCCTGTCGGGGGCGGACTCCCAGCCAATATTTAACGACCATGGAACTGCTTTTCGCATTACTTCACAGACGGACCCTCACAATTACAAATGTGCAACGATGGGGCTCGAACCCGCGCACCTATGTGTCTTCTCCGGTCGCGAGGCGCTGACGCATGCCACCACGCCACCGGGCTCGACATCCACCGAACACTTAACATCACTCTTCTTGTATGAGGTCAGGGGCCTGGCAGATGCTTGGAGCTCACTTCCTTTTTTAATCTACGCCCTTCCGCGGATAAGTTTTATTTTAGAGTATCCACTTCTTATCCCCTGTCACCATGGTTTGGGGAAAAAGGCGATCCTCGTTTCTTAGGAGCTAATTGCAAACTAGCACACGCTTCTCCAGTTGGCGATTGCTAAGCGCGTACAGCACACATACATTCAACTTGCTGACGAATCCCTTAGCATGGAGATGCTTTTGAACGTATGTATGTGGTACGTCGACAATGGCCACAATTTGCGCAGCGAGAGGTGTCGGTTTCATGCTGCCACTGTTGTTAATGCGGCCGTGTCCACTGTCACAAGACGTCGTTAACGTCGAAGTCGCCCGTCCTAAATCGGACAAATCACTTTCGAACTCTCTTATCTGTTACTGCCATTCCGCCATACACTTTACATAATTTAGTTACGGTGTGGTTTGCATTATTTGCTTTCCGTAATGAAAATAGCATTAAATGCCAAAAATGCACATTTAACTTGGCCATTTTCACTCGAGCGTTGCGGTTTGCGTGAATTAGCTTTCCGAACGGATTCCAGGGTATAATACAACGCAGATCTGCTCCTACCGACATGTGGAAAAACAACCCTCTTCCAACCGTTTTCGTCCTCCCCTCTTCGCGTCTGCGTAGTGTGGCGCACGCAATTTTCGGAACGGACTTATGGATCAACCTAATATATATACATGTAGAGTGTACCTGGGGTAGCAATATTTAGATCTGTGTAGTGGAGTACACGGCTGTTTTACTCGATTTAAAATATATTTTTTTCCATACTGATTTGACAGCGTGGTATAAATAAAAACGGATAAGCGGATAAAGGATCTAGTATTTAGCACCTACATGACCTGGTAGGTACACGCCAAGTTTCATTGTAAGAGATCTGTCGTCGGTGTATTTTGAACGCATCAATAAAATGCGCTAAATTATGGCAAAGGCCACTTTCATGCGTTTCACGATTCTGGTTTGGTATTATTTGAAATCTCTCTCTCTTGTAAAAGTTCTGAGACGTAACTGTGTTTCTTCGTTTTCACAAAGTCGTTCACAAATGCGCTCATGTAGTTTTAGTGCAAACGCTACTAAGGCGTCCCCTGATAGTCTAAAGCCCCAAATTTGATGTGTGTGTTTTTGAACATGTCGATTTCTTTTAGAACTTGCTCCTGCAAGTAGAATGCAAACGTTTGATGTCGGCTTTGTGCTCAATTGAGGTCAATTTAATGTAAAAATTTTTATGTAAAAAAAAGTTTAATGCCTTATCGAGGTTTCTTCTTATCGTAAACTTCTTGCAAAGTACACAACGTGTCCGAAAGCATCATCGCTGCGGTGGCTTTTGCCCGCGGAAGCTCAATGTGCCTGGCGAATGGTATCCCGGGAAATGGGATGAAAGCGTTACACTTACGTATTTGAGCAGCCGAGTACCTGTAGATTTTCAGCATCGAAGGGAACGTGTCTCTCGTCAACCGCCCATCCCGTACAGCATATGTCTTGACCTCACGTGTTGATAGTGAGTGCACTTTCATTGTGTCCCGAAAGCAAAATCTAAGTGCATTTTGTAATGTTTCTTTTTCATTCATTTTTCTTCGACGGACGCTTTGTTAAAGAGATGGTGCCTGCCATTGAAACAAATATCCTTTTATGGTAGGCCCCTCTGAGGCAAATGTCAGATTGTGTCGTTGATACAAGACGCTCTTGGGAGGTAAGCGTTTTGCCGGTCAGATTTAAAAAGCTTGCCATGCAAAAAAGTATATATGATTTATACGTTCCGAAGATGCTCTAGTATGCGTTGCGGTGGGTTTGGGCCCACAAGCCAACCGGCATGAAGGTCACCATTCTCAAAACGATTTTCGAAATCTGGCTCCTTAAATTAAACAAATTATATTTATACAACATGCACCGTAAAATACATTTAATGAATAGTTACGTTCTTTCCGTATTACCGTTTAATCACTATCTCTGTTGGAGAACAAAGATAAAAATAACACCTCTACAT
The DNA here is from genome assembly GCA_003439945.1 of Dermanyssus gallinae. Lineage (NCBI taxonomy): Eukaryota > Metazoa > Arthropoda > Arachnida > Mesostigmata > Dermanyssidae > Dermanyssus > Dermanyssus gallinae. Next base: position 289,933 of record QVRM01006757.1, read on the forward strand.
TGGGAATAACTAGAGCGCGATTGAATTACTAATTAAGCAATCTCAAATTATTGCGGCAAATCGAACATCATTTAGGAAAGCGGTAATATAGAAAAACACGCAGAATCCATAACTCACAATATACAGACTACCAGATACGCTTAAAACTTTCGTAACTTTCCAATATTCAAGCACCCAGTTGTTGCAACACCTTTCGCGGTACTATATTGCACGAAATGTTTATTTGTAATGAGAAGTATTTTAATTAGAGTTACTTTTTGCTGACCTTGCAAAAACTAATTAACAGGACAGAGAGGACTTCTAGATTTCCATAAAACTGCTTGCTTTTAGCCTTACAGATAGCTCACAGATAGTGTAATGCAACGACGAAATCCCATACGTGAACATACTGCACGGCTGTGATTTCAATGACACGTTCGACAATATAGAGAGTGAAAACTGTGTATTTAAACACCTGCTGCTTTCCTTTTTTAAATGTGGTTAACTGATTATATAAAAAACTGCCGAGTTTCATAGTAGGCAAGCTCTTGGAACCCCTGTGGCTCCTAAAACTTGGTATATATATTTTTCAAATATTCTGATTTTTTCTTATAAATGCAGAATTTTCTGACTGTATATTTAGGGTCTCCTAGAATTCGTCCAACAAGCTTTGGAATCTACTACAACTCAGCGAAACAACCATTTCTTTTCAATGGGACAAAGGAGCGGAAATTTCGTATTTTAGAGTGAGAGCGAAATTACTAAAAGAGGTTGTATCAAGTTCTTTTATCCTGACATATCTTTACTAAATCTGTGATCGCGAAAACCCCCGTCATCGTATCAACAAACCAATCATGCCTGCACGTTTGAAGGAATTGCAGCGAAAAAGCTTAGTTACTTGGCAACTACGTAACGCTAAGCACTATCACTTTGGTACAATAATGATGGGCACTCGATTGTTGGTCGAAATGGCAAAATATTACCGTTCAGTACATGTAAGCTTAAACGCGAAACATAACAACATATCGACTTTTTATGATTTTCCTCAATCAGGCTATTCGCCTCGCAAGCTTGCGTCGGATGTCATTTGTAGAGTTTGCACAACTATGTAGGAGAAAGACAGAATAACTACTGTCTAAATTTAATCTTTACTCCGAAGCAAAACGTTTCCGCCCCCTCTTTCAATTGAGAAAAACTATGATCAGCCAATTCTGTAGTAGGATATATAAGATAGACAAATAGAGAGATAATAAAAGATAGAAGAGATAGATATAGAGATAGAGAGAGATTAATAGACTAGAGTATATATGTTAGATATGAATATAGAGAATATATAGTATAGATTATATGTATGATATATAATAGAGTAGAATATTATAGTATTAGTAATATAATATATCTATCTATATATATATTATGTAGTATTACTATCTATATATATACAATATATAAATAATATATATTATATATATATCTATTTATAATATATTATATATATATATATTAATATATTATTCTCTCTTTCTCGGCTGTATATTTTCTTTAACTCGTAACGGGGTTAACAATTGTCCCCTCTAGCTGAACGTGACGCACAAAACTACCTCAGCCCTAGGTCCAGGCCTGGTGTAGACCACCTGGACAAGGTGCCAAGCACCGCCGTGGCGTTTCCACGTTGTATATCCAATGATAGCCTTTGCCGAAAAAAATCACCAACGCGTGGGTCCCCCGTAGCCAATCTGAGACACTTGCATATCTTAGTAATAACTCCCTCAGTGATTTTACCTGGGCCCCCTAAGGTCTCAAAGGCAAAAGGTCGAAAGTCCATAGAGTCTCCAATATGTGCATACTTCCGACACTTATTTCTTTCCGCATGCGAAACAGCATAACCAGCTTGGGTAGCGCCGTGACTGACCATTGAAGATGCTAAAGAGTCAGTCACGGTAGCGTCCCAGATATATATATATATATATATATATATATATTTAGAACGTCGTTTACTTGCGAAACTGCATTACTTAAGTATGTAAAAAAATCCGTATGGTGACTTCTACAACTCATGAATCAACTAACATCTAAACAGTTCTTCACTTTGCAACGCCTGCCAATACCCTCCCCGGTCTGTTATATCAGAACCGGAAGCAAGATACTCTTTTAATTCCCGCACAAAACACTCACAAAGGAGAGAGAAAGAGCTTATACGTCCGGTAGCGCGCTCCAAATATGTGGCAGCCGGCACAGTAGAGAATGAGACCCATGTTTGTTTTTAATACGCGGTTCCACAAATACTGTCGCTCTACGTAGCCACCGCCTCCGTCTAGAAACAAAGCGAAATCTATATCCATTAGTAGTAAACCACAAGATGTTTTGTTGGCAAGCGTAACCACTCCAAAAATATACTTTTTTGAGACTGCTAAAAGGCACCCAGCCAAAACGATCGGGCAATTGAAGCAGTTTTCTAGCAGATCGAAGCACTAAGATCTTGGTTTTGCTTGTATTTACAATCAAATTGTGTTCATTGAAAACCTTAACAATTTTTCAATCAACTCAAGTGAAGTGTCAATGCCACTAGAAACGTTAGCCGGGTCGAGTCGAAATAGGATTGCCGTGTCGTCAGCAAAAGCTATAGCCTCTTCCAGGTTATCGTGATTAATCCTTAAGAGTATGAAATTCAGTTATATCAGAAACACGAGAAGGGGACTATGGACAGAGCCTGTGGAATCCCCAATCCGACAAGCTGCCAAGTAGATTGCATAAGTCCAGCCTTTACAGACTGAGATCTAAACCAGCTGCCACAAGGTCTGTTGAGGAAACCCTAGATATGTAAACATGCCCAACCCTCGGTGCATCAAAAATATACCTTAAGGTGAGTTCCAAACCCGTAAGGGACGGAGGAAGGTCTAGAATATATATATATTGTCGATTTGTCTATTATTATTTATTTATTAACACCCGGGCTGGGTATATTGTCGATTTAATAAGGATTAAATTAAATATAGATAAAAACAAATTAATGCCTTAATGGCTTTGATTTATATATTCCGCAGATGCGTTTGATGGAAGAGCATTATCTGAATCTCTCTAATAACAGCACGTCAATAATGGATAAACCATACACCTGAGAGTAAGCCACTGTTCTGCATTAAGGACCGTCGGTGAAACCCAAGATATGTTAACATCACCCGCCCATGTTACCGCTCGAAGCGCTCCTGACATAGAAGAGTGACGTGTGTATTTAAGTATACATGTCAAGCATGAATGTATGTATGTAAGCATATATATGCTATAATAATATAAGCGTTGCATATACTTACCGGAAGGCAGTGCGTGCTAAACTGTGTTTGTGCAATTTTGTGAGCTGCTTATGCTAGATACCGTGCCTTCTTTGAAGACCGACCGTATTCATACGTGCAGGTCCGGTCAGATGACTCAACGGCCTCGATAGTGTTGTTGCTGGTAAGCCTAATATTTACCGGCATAAGCACTAAGGACCACGCTATCTATATGCCTATCTATTAATCATTGGAGCGGAAATTGGATTACGCCAAAGAGAAGATGTCGGTCGAAAGATTTGTGTCACACCTCGCAACTTCCTTCCCAAGCAAAAATAACAACATGAACAATAACCATACATGTATGATGATGATGATGATGATGATGATAAATATTATGATTATTATTACTACTACTATTACTATTACTATGGGTCGATGATTCGCCCTTGACGGGGGCCTATCACCAGATTACTTAGATGTCTGTGAATGCGGATGATAACGATGATGATGATGATGATGTTTGTCGTCATCATCACCTCACCTTAGGGAGGCCTTAGGGCAGGCCGGTTAGGCGGCCAAACATAGGTTGTTGGCCCTCACGCCGCCTTCGATGCCTTCACCTTTCTTCATCTGGGTGGTGGTAGGCAGTCGTCACCAACGATCATCTTTAGGGCATTTGTTTCAGTCAAGAGAGGTACACTTAGAAGTGCTCACGTGCTTTCACTTAGAAAAATATAACTGTATATGATATTAGCTTGCCGATGAGTTTACCTGCTCAATTTCTGTAAGAAGTGGTTCACGACGAATGCCGCCTAGTGGGACTAGACCTGTAGCGTGATGAAATTTCAAAAGTGGAAACGACTGGTTGATACTTTGATCGAAAACGACAACAGCAACAACAACAACAACAACAACGACAGGAATAGCCAACTTTAAAGAGTTCGAGACGTCCACATCATTGGTACGATCAATCAATTACAAACGAACAGAGCGGCAAAACGCCGACCTGCTTCGCGCTCTGAAGGGGACTTCGAGCAGGTCCCGCAGTTCGCGGCTTATCGAAGTTGGCGAGAAGGAAGGATATCAGGGCAGAGTGGCAAGCGCTCGAGACCGCCAGTATTTTCTACAGCAGCCTCCATCTTTGAACGTCTAACGGGAGAGCTAAAGTGGTTTCGGTGAGAGAAGAAGAAACGGATAAACTTTATGCTAAGGATGTAAGAAGTCTTTCTTACTGTGAACTTTACTGCCTGCAAACCCAGTTTCCTGTAGGGAAAATATGTTCTATATGTTTATTTGTAATAAATGTATGTGTGTATATATATATATATATTTTGTATAAAACCGTTTTTGGGACGATTTTTTTTTAATTCAGTTAATTATCATTGAGTTTAAAATTTTCATACTTGCACATTTTCAACAATTTTAAAAATTAAGGGCATTTTGCGGAAAAGACTACCGCCTGTTTCTGAATATATATATATATATATATATATATATATATATATATATATATATATATATATATATACGTGTGTAAATTTATGTATACGTATATATATTTGTGTTGCACAAAAACAACTTTTCCAAATCTATCAAATCTCTGTATATAAACACTTCGAATGTATTACAAACTTTAATCCAAAACTGCAAATCGAAAGAAAGACTTCATTAAAATGGTCCGAGTTCGCGGCTCATTTCGTCGAAATATAAATATATGGTGTTAGTCTGAAAAATAGTCTAAAATCTTTAAAGTAGAATAAGAATAAACGTTTCTAAGAAATTTTAAACATGATTTTTTATTTGCGTACATATATAGTGCTATTTTTGATGAACCAGAATACCGGTGAAATGGTGATATTTTCGGTTTTTCCAAACTGTATTCGAAGTACCCAGTGTTTTAGCACTTCTTCACATAAATCAGTCTCAATTGAAATTATAGTTTGTTGACGTGGGTCGTGGGATTATTAGCGTGAATTTTTTCTTTGAAAAATACTAAAGGAAAAGTTTAAATCGTAAAATCGGAAAAGCCGGTGAATGTTTCCGTCACGCTAGATTACCCGTCAGGGACGCTTCATTTTAAAAAACTCAATCGCCTTGCACTGGACGGTTGCATATGGCACATGTAACTATTTAGGTTCTTACATAGGCTCTTTGTGAAACACGTGAAAATTGTCGATTGTTCAAATGGGACGATGGTGGCTTCTTAGGTTGACGGAGCGTACACCAAAACAGTGACCTAGCAATTCACATTTGCTTAGTTGACATAGAGCAGTTATGTTGCCTTGCGGGGAAAACTGATTCACTACTAGGAACAACATCACACCTAACACGCTTTGAAGGCACCTGAACCGCAGGCGTCTTAGAAACTTATCTTGGACGCCGTTTATGAACTTCATCCGTATCTCGTCAGATAGAAAACTCCCAGACAGGAGAGCAATATGTAAGCTTAGAAAAAGCAGGACATTTATATAGGCGACTGTACACTTGAGAATGTTACGCAAATACATGGGTATATGCCCATTGTCTATGTAGCCGCAGTTAGTTAAAATACTATACGCTACACCTTTCAAAGAAACCATTACTTAACAGTCATTCGTCATGCGAGTATCTCATGTCTGCAGTTATTCAGTGTGGTGGATATATGCGGCCAGCCAACATGCCATGCGTGAGTGCGGCACCTTTTGTGGCCGATAGTAAAATTAGGACCATCATGTGTCACAACTCGAGTTGTTACAGTCTAATACGTAAATAATCGAAATACCTTCTATTTTCGCTGTAAGATGTCCGGTAAAATGCTGACCGACTGCTCTTTTGGCGGACATAAATAGGTTAGTGCCTGGAAATAATTCGTGTAGTAATTGTAACGTAAAAATTGCCGCCCCATAAAAATATGTCTACTAACAGCAAAGGCCAGCAGCTTTTCGTTGCACAGTGCACAAAATCGTCTATAGGACGGTCCGTGCAGGCATGTGGACCTAATAGCGGAAAAAGCAAACATGTTGACTGCGGAAAATATGTCTGTATGTAAACAGCATATAATGTTTTTTTTACATACAGACATTTGGTCAAAAAAACGTACATGAAGCCCCGACACGAAATCGACAGAGTAACCGTCCCATCCTTAATCCAGTCTATTCAGACATTGATCTTATGGGCGCTTATGTGAAAGGAGAGGAATTTCTTCGTCCACTTGGTCTTCAAGCTAACCGATGACCAGGGCGACCAAAAGACAAAAACCTTAGTTAAGCTTGAATGCACGTGAAGTTCTACACCCTCAACAAAAAAACGCCTTTCTGATAGCAGGGCCGCGCGACTTAACTGTTGGAGGCACACCCACCGCTGATGAACATGGACACTAATGAGAAAAAACTTTGACAAACCGAGGGACATTGAAACAGTTTAGGTAGACTTTGTTTTTAATTTTCTACGTTGGATAAATAGGTCATGCGTTGCGCTGATCAAAGAGCGGTATCAAATAGGTTTATTTCGACAAAGCCACACACATTAGCAGAATATGATTTGTACATACATAGTGTAACAGTAGTGATCTTGACCTAAGCACATAAATCAGACTTGAGGTTAACGCTACCCAATCCGTTGCATCGGCAAACACTTTTGCTAATATCCTGGTGATACTAACTGGTTGAGTTTGGCCCCGGCTGGCGCAACTCCTAATAGTAAATAGTTTGAGGGTCGGGAAACGGCAAAAAGAAGCTCACCATTTAGCCTGCGTGTGACTTGTATGTCAAGCGGTTCGGATTTAAAAGCGCCTTTTATCACCAGCCTGGCAGATCGATAATAGTTGACCACCAACAACAACGACGACGATGACGACAACGACAAAAAAAACAACAACAACAACAACATATATGCGCTCAGATATGGCAGCGGCGATTTTTCCCAGAAGGAGTACCCGACAGTACACGTTAAGGACAAAAATTGTATTATCCTGCTTATTTTTTTATTGAATTTACTGCACTTATGTGTTTAGTGACCAGTTTAAAACTGAATGCGCATTTGTCTGGACGACTTCGCCGAAAAGGCAATAATTACAAAGGGGGCAATTTTCCAAGGTCGCGCAGATATGTGAGTACTCACACAGGCGTGGCGTACATTTCTGGAATTCTAATAGAGATAAGATGCTTTTATTCACTTTTTAAACTTGATTTTGACCCGTACCTCTCTCCATAGCAGGCAGTTCTTGCCGCGGCACATTTGAGCGTGCCGCGTTCGCGCAGCATATGAGCTGCAATCGTTGCCGGGGACCCGTTGATGCGTCGGAGAGTGCGTGCTGGTGCTCCAGCTATGAACAACGACGACTGCCAACGACAACAACCGATAGCAACTCAATAGTAGTTGTTGTAGTTGTTGTAGTAAGCAACTTAACGCTTATTGAAGGAAGAAGCGCAGCGCATCCGCGCTCACCGTGCGTGCCTTGAAAAGCAATCATGCTGCGCCTGGTCGATGCGTTGCACAGAGCTCTTAGCTTTGCTAATAGTAGGCTGGCAAATGCCAAGGCAATCCCCATCTCTCCGGGGGATGCGTGCGTGTCTTGCTCTTCGCTGTATTTCGAAGTTCTTGCTTTTTGTGCCGCTTCATCACGCTTTATGATGCAATTGCAAGGCCAGACGCAAGCCAGCATTTGAGCCGACTCCACGCCCACGACATTAATTAACAAAGCAGAGAAGAAAACAGAAAGAGAGAAAAAGAACGCACACGCTGCGTTGGACTAGAGCAAAAGTATTTTGATTTGGAGTTCTACTATTATTATTATTATTTATTCCAATTTTCAGTATTTTCCTACAATTGTGGAACCCAAACGTGTACCCGCGTAGGCTCACCCCCCCCCCCTTCTCAATCCATAGAGCCGATGATAGCGGCGGCGTTTCCCCTACACACTGCGAGCGAGAGTTGCTGACGCAGAAACTCGCCCTCGCGCTGGTCACCCGTGTTAGCACTAATTTTGACACCTAGGTTTTTGAGGAGGATACTTGTGCTCTTGCTGATCGGGCCCATCGTTTCCATGGCGACGGGTACTTATTATTATTATTATTATTATTATTATTATTATTTGGTGAGTGTAGACTGCTTGTTTGAGTGACGACTGGTGTTAATGCCGAGAGGGCAAAAGCAACCACCTTCGAATCATTACGATGAGCACTCGCGGCCTGCTTCACGGCGGTTGAACTGACCTAAATTGAAACGGAGAGGTACGGCGCACGTACCGCACTTCTACTAAACGAATGGTCGAGTCATCAAAATGATGTATGATAGACGTTGAAGAAGAGCCTCGACACCATTGGCGGGAAGAGAAATTGTAGCCGCCTCTGCCTATCGGCTTGGGTCGTTAGGCGTCGCCGAACAACTGTCGAACGCGAGTCGACAATTGTTCAAGACTAATGCTTACGATGCTTCATTCAATTCCAATCTGTCGGTGGTGGGTCGGTGTTGACTCGTGAAGCTCGACGGCCTCCATCCGAGAAGCGCCAGAGGAAGTAGATTAATGAGAAGAATGAGACGACGACGACGACGACAACAGAGAGTAGCGGAGGGCCCTGCGACGACAAGAATAAGCGTGATGCCGGGCGGAAATGGGCAGCGGCCATCCCGTCCAACATAGTCACCCCAGAGATTTGGGCCTCCTCGATCCCCTTTGCCCCCTCCTGTCGTTTCCCCAGGAGAACCATGTGAGCCACCCGACCCCGAGATCAAAGGCCCGTTGGCCGTAGAGCGCCTGTACTTGCCGCTCGCCCGTGGAACAAACATCGCGAAGCAAGGGTTGTCGGCTGTGACGGGGGCATCTCGCCTGAGCCTTCCGGTCTCTCCGGCCAAAGTAACGTCATTTTTGACGATGTCGACACATTACATTTTAGCCTTTTATATATATATATATATATATATATATATATATATATATATATATATATATATATATGTATATAAGGCTAAAGTGTAATGTGTCGTACAAATTGAATAGAAATATACACAAACGTAGGTCTTATAAATGGTTCACGATTAGACATACTGACACAGAATGTCAAATCTGTAAGGGATTTAGCATCTGTTGTCCATTAGTGCCTATAGCAGAATTTTCCTGTGCTCGTAGCGTACATATGCTAAAACAAGACGCGCATGAATACATACATGCGCACGAATTGAACCCTTTGCACAAAACATATGCTAACAGTGGAAGCGCGCAGCTGTGAAGCATAATGTACATTAGTCTGACGTGAGACGAGCGCTTTAGACGTAAACGCATATTCAGACCTTTGATACGCTTTGCCTTTGGCACCAGCTTAGTCTAAGAGCAGAGCCTTCGTTTCAAAATAAATTTTATTTAAGCGTTTTGTTTGTTTGTTACCAAACAAATATCACGCGGTCCGCAATCACAATAGGGTATATACAGGTGTCCCGTCCCGGCACCGAAAATCTTGGGGCTGATGTATCCACCCAATAGCTCAGCTGTACTTAATGCGACTAGACAGGCAAACGTGCCAATTGCGGTATTATTGACCATAAGCTGCGGTGTAACGGCTACTATGAGCAAGACGGGCTCAAGGTTCGCCTGGAGGGAAGAGGCGTTAATTTTAAATTGCAACACATATTGCAATTGCAGCAAGTAAGCCGTGGCTTTGAACTTCGAACGACCTTATTTTCGAATACCAACTATTGATGCGTCTACCGCTGATCAAGAGCACCCAGACGAACCCACAAAATGTGTCTTTTGCGGCCAGCGGCACACAGAGCGTTGTTGTGTTGCCACACAACTGTCTGTTTCTGACCGAATGCCTTCTGGGCAACAAAACCATACACTATGCACAAGTTTCCAACGACACAATTGAACAATTACACTGCATTATACGTTTGAGGTATAAGCAGCCATAGATGTGTCATGCATACGCAGCCTTAGATAAGCCTCAGACATCTCGGATTTTCTGTGGCACCACATTCATCGTTTCTGAGCGGAACAGAAGGACAAAACAGCAGTAAATCCGAGGAACGGTAACGTTTAATCTGGAAAAACGGCAGCTTTCAACGAGTACATGTCTGAATGGGAGAATAAGATGGCAGACATTGACCCGCTCTTTTATGAAACCCAGGCAATGACGTGTACTTCATGGAAGCGCTGCAACTATGAAAATAGACACCTAATTGCACGATTTGCTGTACATGGCTTCCACATGAAGATCTGTATTCGAGAGAAGTTACATGAAATTTCCTCGTTATGCTTGTGCAAACTTTGCGGGAGACAGTGTGACTTATATCACCTTCAACGATGCGATAGAACAGTTCCGTTGACTCGACTTTTAGAACCGTGATGAATATATGTATATGTGAATGTGTGCTTTCTCTGTACGCGCAATATTGTAAGCCAACCATCGGTTAATAAAGCTATTATGTTATGTTATGTTAATTATCTGGTAAACCGTTGGGTCTTTGTTGGGTCGATAGGCTGCAATGCCGCGCAATGTGTCCGGGGTTTATGATGACCGATGATTCGCAAGCAACTTTAATGCACAGGTAACATGGCGGACACCTTTACCGCGTGACGACTGAGAAAGGCAACGGGGCTCGACGGAAGTGTAGCTAAGACTTAGCGACTTGTTGGACAATATGCATTACCGTAGCCTATCACGTTGGCAAGGTAAAAGCTCATCAAAACATCATTGCAAGTTTGTCCCTAAAAAATCAGCTATCAGGTTACGCAACAAATTCATGATCTGTAGGTTTTGTAACACCCGATTACGAGTCGGTCGATTACGGTTTATATTTTTTATAGGCTTCTTAAGTTGACTTGACACATTATTTAAAACACTCCATCGTGATATGTGTAGCATATACTTCATGTATTATACAGAAAATAAATATATATATATATATATATGTATATATATATATATATATATATATATATATATATATATATATATATTGCGCCTTGTGAGGTGCTTCTTGAGACGACCGCTTCTACGTGTAGAGTGAATGGTGTATTTTTTTGTCGTGCCATGTTTTTTTGTTCCGTCGATTAAGGCAATGGGCGGAATTGCTTGACTGGCCAGCTGATTCAACGTGCCTAAGTATCTGTCAGTGCAGTGACGACATACCAGCTGTACTTGATCGGTGTGGCGCCACGGCCTTCTGTTTACAAACATCTTGTCCCGGTTTTAGAGTGGTCAGCAATATCCTGCTGCCTCTCGCTCTTCCCACTCGCCATCAATCATGGTGATTGGGAGAGCAGTGGTGACACAGAAGAGAAGCGTGATTCTTCCAGGAGAGAGAAGAAAGAGAGGCGAGTGGTCTCTACCCGTGCCTCGAGTGACGATCCTAAGGAAGCCATGGGTGACCAAAATATGACGGCGCCGTGCGTTAATAAACCGACTGGTTCTGGCTCGAATAGCGAGGTTTCTAATGAGTCTAACGCAGTTGATATTCCAACGGCCGTCGAGGATGAAGAGACGCAATTGTCGATCGATGAAACAGAAAATGGCTGGATGACGGTCGTGAATAAAAATACTGCAAAGAGATTGGATACTCTGAAGAAACAGATCGGCGCTATTAGATCGTCCGAGTATAGACCGCCAAAAGGTATCTTCAAAGTCGTCATCGGACGCAGGGCTGATCGGGTCGTTGATGGTAATTTAGTGCAAGTCGCTAAACCATTCGATGAAAATTTATTAGCGCTCTGTGCTGACCTGCATCGACTTTTTCCGGCTTGCAAGCCTGAAACAAGATCTGGCTTCTTCCATGTATGGTTCAGTTCTGCTGAGGAGGCTGCCAAGGCCACACAGCTATCGTCCCTGCTCAACGTGCCTGTATTAGTAAAAAGTCACGATCTAGGCTGTTACAGAGCTAGAATTACTGACGTGAATAAAGGTTTTTCAGAGCAGGATATCACGTCTGCTTTTAAAGATGTCGGTGTCACAATGGCAAAAAGAGAGACCTACATAAGGAAGCGCGGCGAGGACTATTGTGGTACCCACGGACCGCGTGGTCTTGCAGTTTAATAAATTACCGCCCTCCGAGGTATTTTTGGCGTTCAAATTGCATAAGGCTGTCCTTCACGCCGGAGCTCCCACTGCCTGTTATAATTGCCTGAGACTTGGGCACACGGCCGCCAACTGTCGAAACAGCCAATTGTGTAAGAGTGTGGTCTACCGGGTCATATTATGGCTAGTTGCAAGAACGCACCTCGATGTGTAAACTGTAAAGGGCCGCGTCCGTCTCAATCAGCGGCCTGTCCTCTTCGAGCTTGTGAAATTGAAAAAAGGAAAGCTCTTATGGAATGTAGGCTGATACATAAAGTCAATGTGGAGCTTCCTGACGCCAAATCATTAAATTTCCTAGACACAGTGGACTCATGCCCTCCAATTAAGCCTCAAGTCATCTCATCTAGTCAAACGGGCCCCGCTAAGACCTCCTACGCAGCTGTGGTCCGGTCTCTAGTCGTGGAGACTTCTTCAGGTCCCGAAATTCGGGTGAATCTGCCTGGAATTTCTGAGATCTCCTCAAAGAAGCCCATGCCATCGAAGATGAAACCAACAAAGTCCTATCAACGGACGTCATCTCTGCCGAGAGGGCCACAAAAACCCAAGAAGACTGTACCTGCAAAGAGCAAGCAACTTCCGGCAATTGTTCAACCTCTTATTAATTTTTTTAAAGCTATTTGTCCGAAAGCTGCGGTCAGTCTGAGTAGATTCATTGTGGCAATCTCTCCGCTTTTTTCAGCAATTTTAACCTAAGGGTACGAATTCTCATCAGTATGAATTGACTCTCTCTTAATATTTTTAATGCTCGATTTTATACTCCCTGATCCACGAAGCTGTTCTAATATTTCTAGTTGCGAGGACTGGCACGACCTTCCCCCTCTGACTAGCTCGTTTACAGCAATTCATCTCAATGCTGGGGGTTTAAAAAAATCGGGGCAACACGAGCACCTGAGCAGCGTACTCTGTGATGAGTAGTTATCCGTAGATGTAGCAATGATAAGCGAGACTTGGCCAAAATATATTGATGCCCCTCTGTTCGCTATTGACGGGTTCAGCTTAGTGACATCCAATCGTAAAACGCCTAAGCTTGGAGGCGGTGTCGGAAATTATGTTCGGTCCACCTGTGTGATTGTATCCACACTAGCGCTTAGTAGCATTGATGGGTGTGTTCAAGCTCTTCGTATACATCTTCGGAAAGGGTCTGAGTTCGAAAGTTTTATCATTGGGTTTTACGCGAGTAGTACTCTACATAAGGATACTCTCCTTGACCTATTAGATGATATTCTACCATCTAACTTTTTACTTCCGTGTTTGCTCCTTGGCGATTCGAACGTTAACTTGCTCGCTAGCCCCCCGCCGTTGAACTATATATCCTTCTTCACTAGCAACGACCTAATGCATCTTATCGATTGTGTCACGAGACCTCTTTTTAGAACTTGCATTGATCATATTGCAATTAGGGCCTGTTCTACATTTTCTAAATCGCCTAAGTGATATTTCCTGGAGCAATGTCTATGATTCAAATGGTGTTAATTTAGCGTTCGAGAATCTTCAACAAACCCTTCGGGGTATTTTATAACACATCATTCAGTCTACGTCCCATAGAGCGTACGGAGGCGTCAAAAGGTGACACATTTATGTTCTCGCCAGGACTGCGTCGCCTAAGAAGGCATGCTAACAAAATGTACATTAGTCACAAAAAGATTAATTCCCCAGAAAGTAAACATGCTTATTTGGTGAGCCAGAAAAGGTACAAAACCGCTGTTCGTATTGCATGTTCAGCGTTCTATAAGGAGCGGTTTAATACCTTACGTGGAGATTCCCGCCGTCTTTGGCAGTTCACTAACAGGTCCTGTGGTAAGCATAAGGGATCGGCCGAGTTGCCTTCTGCTCTCGTCACCTCTTCTGGAGAAACTCCCACAGATCCTGTTTTAATAGCCGACGAATTTAACCGCTACTTCGTGTCGGTGGGTGTGGAGACGGTCTCTTCATTGAGTTTAGAGGACGATATTAGACCGCGATTACGGATCCTTTGGCCCTGTTGTAAAGTTACCTTCAGTTTTCGCGCTGTAACAGTAATTAAGGTAGCCTCGATATTACTTTAGCAGAAACGGAGCTGGAGCTGCGGTGCAACGGGACTTCCTGCTTAACTTCTAAAACTTGGTACTCCATACATTGCTGGTCCTCTTACGCACATAGCGAACCTTTCACTCGCATCTGGAGTGTTTCCAACCGCCCTTAAAGCTTCTTTTGTTACACCTATTTACAAAAAGAAAGGCGACGTTGCGGAGCTTAAAAGCTACCGACCTATCAGCTTGGTTGACTGCATTTCAAAGCTATTCGAGAAGCTTGCTCTCTTGCAGCTGGATTACTTCCTCGAATCCTGCAGCTTTCTTTCGCCTAATCAATTTGGATTTCGTCACGGTCGGTCTACGGGCCTAGCACTCGCGCATCTCTGGCAGTTTGTAACCGACTCAGTTGAATCGACAAAAGCCTGTCTAGGTGTTTTTTTTTCGATGTCACTGCGGCATTCAATTGCGTTCGCCATTCTTTTATTCTTCAAATCTTGCAGAACCTTGGGTGTTCTGCAAGTACAGTAGAGTAGTTTAATTCATTTCTATCCTCTAGATTGCATTCTGTTCGTATAGGGCAAGTGGTTTCCTCGTGGAGATCTGTTAATATTGGAACTCCACAAGGATCGGTGCTAAAACCGTTTATTTTTTTGATTATCATTAAATTCATCCTGCTTAATATTAAAAAAGAAAACATTGGTAAACCGATAGCTTTTGCCGATGATACTTCACTTTTATTTAGGGTTGACTCTCCGGCCTCCGATATACCGCGCTCACTTTCTCAAGTGATGGAGGTAATCAAAATCTTTAATTATTTCGGCCTCGTTGTTAATGCTAGCAAGACTAGTCTCACTCTGTTTCGCTCACCTCAACTAAAGTTGCGGGCGGATCTTCATCGGCTTTCTTCAGAATTCGGTCTGAAGTTTTCGTCAACTACTTTAGGACTTTTTTACTAAACTTCGTTTAGGCCTCATCTTACACGAAGGTTTAAGTTGGCGCGCTCATATTGATCAAATAACACCCAAATGTTATGCAGCTATATCGGCCTTGCGTCGTTTGCGTCGTGTGGGAGTTCCGTTGGATGGTCTGATATTGATCTACAAAACGCTGTTTGTGCCGATACTCACATACGGCATTCTCTTGTGGGGAAGTGGTTATGATCACGTTCTGCATCGAGCTCAGGTAATGCAAAACGATGCCCTGAGGGCCATATTTGGTATGAGACGTTGCCAATCTGTTAGAGTTATATATTGTGATTATAAGATCCTATCCATCGATTCGCTGTATCGTCTTCAAGTAGCTACTTTCCGCTTCAAGATCAGTCGTAGTTTAGTACCTGTTGAGGTTGCCTTCCTTCTAGTCCCTCAGCGGCGGAAAACCTCGCGACGGGCCACCACTTTTGTGATACCTCGAGTACAGAAAAGATCTAGTACCCAATCTCTTGTATATAGACTGCCCGTCGTGTGGGAGAGTATCCCGCATGAAATCCGTCACTCGAAGTCCCTGACCTGTTCTACCCGAGATGTCAAAATATGGCTTTTAAATAGGAATACATGACGGAAAAGGGGAATTTACTTAAGGCAATGATCTATTTTTTTAGTTTTCACTTGTCATTTCGAGTTATATTGTTTATCAAGTTATAGCTCAGTGTGCTCCTTTGCCTTGTGTGTCAGTATACCCAATAATATGGTATAGGTATTAACTTCTGTTTTTATTTTCTTCTTTTTCTCTTTTTATTCCCAAACCGTTGTGCCACTTTTCATAACGAGAACTTAAGCATGTGAATGTATGCAGTTCCGTAAATAAACCATATCTGAATTAAATTGAAAAAAAAAAAAAAAAAAAAAAAAATATATATATATATATATATATATATATATATATATATATATATATACATATATACATATAATAAAGACGTATTTCCTTCCAAACACCTCTCATTAAGGTCGATTCTACTCTCGAAGATCCATCATGGGGAGCGTACCCTTAATTGGCCCATATACCTTCGGCGCTTAAACGTTTTATACGCGGCTGAATGCGGCTAATGCTCTACCCTGTGTGACTCTCCTTGGCATTTATGTGGTTCTTTAGTTTCTTAAAGGCTCGTAGGAAGTGTAGGGTTGTAGGCACAATGGAACGTATTGGTTGTTAATCGTGTTGGCTGGTAGAAGACTACCACACGCCATCATTTTGTCATCATCTGTCATTTAGCTGTGCTCCGATCCTACCAGTATCCGATCGTACGCATGGCAATGCTTCCGTTATGAGGAACGGTGCGTTAACGACCCGCGTTACCACCATTGCTACTACATCAGCCGCATCCGCTCGTGTCATGAGTAGGGACTGTGACGCGGGTTTAATCGTAGCGCTCAATTCATCTTGGTCTGTTGACTATGCCCGGTCGCGTGGTGAACTCAGTATGCGCCTCGCAACCGGAGGAGACACTAGATCGGTGCGCGGATTCGAACCCCACCGTTGCCCCACATTTGCATTTATGGGGTCGTCCGTCTATGAAGCAATGTGAAAAAGTTCAGTTCCGTGGACGGTAAATTTTGGCTGAGGGTCAGCCCGAAAACTTTACTTAGGTCTGTTGACATATTGACTTCAACAACCTCGCTACCCCACATTTGCTTCCAACGTAGATACAACGCTAGATGTATAGGAACCGTTATGCGGCTTGATTCGGCCACGGGTCATATGACGAGTCATTGAATGGGACATGTCTAAGCTGCCAGTGAGATTCGAAGGACTGTCCGCTACCCCCCGGTCCTAATAAAGCTGTCACCAACATTCAGCTCGCGCTATACAAATAAAGTATACAACCTTGCCATTAGCTAGTTGATGCGTGTAACATATACCTAATGTATTATACGGAAATAAACTTTACCTTGCTATTTTTCGGTAAGATGTTCATGTTTAAGCCGGTCTCATATAACAAGTATTTTGGATAGTTTTGTGAATATTCTTCACCTCGTCTTGCCTTGATTACTTATTCTAGCGTAGACCGGCGATTCTTAAGCTTTGCAAAGCCTGTGTCGGATAAACAAAGAAGCTGGACAACATAGGGCATGTGAGACCGCAGTATGCTGTTAGCGACTCATATATATATATATATATATATATATATATATATATATATATATATATATATATATATATATATACGTAGTCATCTAAATTATACTCGAATTCTTCTATAAATGAGCGGGTTAGTTTCCCTCTGACCTTAATATAATTTAACTGAAGCACAAAGCTCTGCTGGCAGTACTGTTCATCTCTCCTATCAATGTACTTGTTGTGACCGCTTAGGCAATCTCCATGATGATCCTGTTTTGCTGGCATGTTTGTCACCTTATCTGTTTCCTTTTCTCGGAACGCTTCGTGTAGCAACTAAAATCCATCTCGTGCCCACCGATCATCAGGCGCCTACTGACACGCTTTGAACTAACTGACCGTTCTTTGTCATTCTTTGGTTTAATAGCTTGTGATAAACGAAGACGTTATAGCGCTTTAGACACAACCACTAGGAATAACCAAAGACTACCAAGTAGTTAGTAACGATCTGCTTCTGATATACAGACTTGACGTCTATCTTACAGCTTGAACGTTAACGCTTCGAACGCACAAGCTTCAAAGTAACCTCGACCATTGTCTCGAGGCCAGTACAGTAGAGAAGGACGCGTCGTTTGCGCATGCCGGCCCGGTTCCAAACGACAGTGTCAGTGGCCATTGATAATCTCTGCACGTGTTCAGTAAAAATATGCTGCACAATGGCTGAAAGTGTACAAAGATTTGTTAGCTTTTTTGTGCACCGAGCCGTCTGTTCCTAGCCATAGCCCTAGTTCTGCCATCCTGTCTAAACCTAGCTCACGCGTAATCTTGCAATAAACAACACACTTGATGAATGTAGCCGAAAACTATCACGCTACCTATGCCGCACTCCCCCGCGGGCGGCACCACGCCGTCGTCATGCCCTCGTTACGCCAGCAAGAGCTTGGTTACCCCTCCAAGCCTTTATAGCAATTGCGTCTGCCAGAGTGAAGTCAATGGAAGCCGGAAATGGTCAACATTTTTACACGCGAGCGATAGAGCCGGCCCACGCAAACCCGATGTGAACAAACGATTGGCCGATTAAGATCTACATTGGGCTATAGGGCCTATTCGCGGCAGCGACCACCAGGGGGGGGGGATGGTTGGGTACCTAAAAACGATGTTTGCCAGTGTCGATTGTGGTCAAGGCTGTCACTGCCAATGTCGTTTGCCGAAGTCGCTGGATTCCGTCGGTTTCAACGTCTAAACGGTTTATCGACCGTTGTTGAAACGGGTTCGTTGGCAACGAGGAGCGTGACAGGCACGTCTGGCGCGTTCAACCATCGGTGGTCATCAATAGCGACCATCAATAGTTGATGCGTCCTCCTTCCACCAGCTGACGCATCGCCAGCGGTGTGTAGCGACATTTGAGAAATGGCTGGCAACAAAAAAAGCTTGCCGACTTGATTATCTTGCAGCTGTAGCTGTGCCATTAGCTGTTGTATCATTTATTCCACTGAAACGCACGCAAGTCTGGAACAAACTGGTTTGTTTGGCATTTTCTCTTTCCCTGTTCATCTCTCTCGCTCTCTCTCTCTCTCGCTGTGTCCCTCGTTTGCTCTGTCATATCTCGAGAAATAGCAGAAGTTACCAAGGCGAAGAGTACCAAGTACAAAGAAGCAGCGTCTGCGGCGGCAAGAGATGATTCTAGAGAGGAAGATATGCCCGAAGGGCGAAAAAGGAGAGTTTGAGCATCAGAAACCTGACGCTGATGGCCAGAGTCTGCTGGTACTGCTGGCCAAGATGATGTGTGGGTGACGTTCGATCCAAACACGACGGACAACGAATGACGCCATGACAAACACAATATATGCTTTGGCGGTGTCCGGCCGCCGAAAAGTCGTGACGCGCGATGACCTCGCGTCATCTTTCGTCCCCGCGGCTCGCGTGGAGCGCGTAGCGCGTATAGATAGCATTATTCCGCCCATCATGTGCGGTGGCGGTGGGTGCGCCATTGCCAGCAGGGAGGCGAGGCGCGATTGCAAATGCAGCACCTTGCAAGCGCCTGAAGAGAAGCTGAGTGAATTCTTTCCGCCAGATGCAGATTTGCCTGCCGGCTGGTGGTAACCTTCACCGTGGCGCGGCACGATGCCTCATGGCAGATGAGGAAATCTCCTCCTGTCGTTGATGTCTATTGCCAGCGCTGGTGGTCGGTGCGAGACAAGGCTGACGCCAACGCCGAAGCCGAAGCCAAAACCAAAGATGAACCCGAGTTAGTAGCTTGCAGACAGGCGCCGTGAAGTTATTGTGCGTTTCGGTGGCGACACGCATTTAGCCTTTGGCTTTGCGTGCATGCTTTTTCGAAGGATCTCATGAAGGAGTGTCCGACGACTAGGAGGAGAATGGAGACTGACAAACGAAGTACATAAACAACGAAATGCATGCGGCACACTCGGTTTTCTATAGGAATAAATAAACAAACAAATATCTCGAGAGAGAGAGAGAGAGAGAGAGAAAGAGATAATTGAATAAAACAACAGTTTTATTTAACCCGCAAACACTACATACTGTCTTGTTCACGGCATAAGAGCTCTTGAAGGACACCGATTTACTGCTCTTGCTCTCTGTGTACACGCATATAAATATATATGTATATATATATATATATATATATATATATGTATATATATATATATATATATATATATATATATATATATATATATATATATATATATATATATATATATATATATATATATATATATATATATATATATATATATATATATATATATATATATATATATATATATATATATATATGTATATATATATATATATAGCAAGAGAGAGAAAGAAAGAAAAGTGATTCAGTATATTACACAACGTCGTCATTTCTAATCTGGGTGCAATTTCTGATTGACATACAAGACATATTTGTGTGGAGGAAGGAAAGATATTCTATACCGGGCGCACATCATCGATAGCATGGTTATCGACTGGAGAGCGTTCCTTTCGGTAAGACTCGTTGCTTATAGACATATGTATTTGCATCAGCTTAGCGATACAAACTGTAACCGGAAAAACCGATGTGCAAATCTCCCTCCATGCAAATCTTGGTAAACCTATTATTAGCATTGAACCAAAACCAGACACGTGGACTCGAAATGTTATTCATTATGGTTTGGTCGTCTTGAGTTATCAAAAAAATACAACGAGCCTTGCATAAAAAAAGCCTTTCGAAGTCAGTTACGTCTCAGCTCTCTCGGGTTCAGCTCCAGGCACGGTTTTAAAGACGTACCAACGTGTAGCCCACCACATGTATGAGCAGTTGGTATGACGTGACGACTAAAATAAACTTTTCGGGGTGACCCTCAGCCAAGATTTAACGTCCACGGGACTGCTTTCTTGCATTGCTTCATAGACGGACCCCCATAAACACAAATGTGCAACGGTGGGGCTCGAACCCGCGCACCTATCCAGTGTCTCCTCAGGTTCTTACGTCTACGGTCATCACCACCGTGTAACTCTCCATCCTGCCCGGCCCATTCCTTTCCCCACGTATGGTTTCGTCGACTTTGGAACCGACGCGGGCCCCCACGGCACATTAACGGCAAACGGCTAAACTCGAAACGCAGGACTGGCACGCAGCCAAGGTTACTATAGAACTACAAGCCGGTTACACTGTACAGGCCAAAATCCTACAAAAAACATATTGATTCAGGACCGTTTTGTGACCACTTGGGCCACCTGTGACACCAACAGTCACTGGCGGTGGCAATCGTGGCGCGCAACATAACCTTTATAAGCGGAACTACTTAAAAAAGAGTTTGCATTTGGGATTAAATGTGAATCTACGTGAATTATTGATGATAATTTGATGCGTCCACATGCGATCCAGCATCTAGAGTTGTGACAATACGCGCCGTATGTTAAAAAGGTCATCTGCCAAAGTCGTCATTAGTTTATTTCAGAGTGTAACGTGCGTCCGTATACTCACTCAATAGTAACGGTTTAACTTGCTCGCTCATACGCCATAGAGAACCGACAGTAAGTGTGACGGCGTTTTCAAGCGCAAACCCAAAGCACTGAGGCTGTTTTCAAGCTCTATGGCCTTGTGACCCCGCACATTGAAGCATGAAGCTTTTATTGACAGCAATGGACGAAAAAAATGCAAGAGTAAGAATGCAATGAATCACACCTACGTAAAAGGAAAACGCCCACATTTAATACCGGCGGGCGTCGGCGAGTCTCGTTGTTCTAATTGCCGACGGAATTTGGAGGCTGCATGTAAAAACTTCCGCTGGAGGGAGACACCAACACCTGCATACCCATTCATCCTATTGGACCTTCTTCTATGCAGAAACCGAGACCTTGTGCGGTCGACGCAGATGGACACATGGCGGCTTTCAGCGCGACAAATGACTGGAGTCTGCAAGCAAGCAAGCAAGCAAGAAAGAAAGAGAGAGAAATAGGGGGAGGAGAGGAGAGAACATGCACTTGATGTTTTTCTCTTGTACGTCCGTCCGTACGACTAAAAGGAGGCAATGAAACTCGCAATTAACCAACCGACGCCTACAACAAACAGTCTAGCTAAATGCTCTTGTGAAACACAAACTCTATGTTGCGGAATTGCGTCGTGGAGACTGTCGTGACGACCGTGCCAATTGCTTTAAAATACTCTTAACTACATAAGATAAAACACTACTACTACTAAATAAAAGCGATTTTATGCACAAGTATACACGGGTCGGCTAAAGCGAGACCTTTTAAGTCGGCAGGCCCTCATGGTCTCGAAGCACCCTCACAGGACGGATTACAAAATGGCATCCCCCTATCCAGACGCAGGTAGACATGCGGGATGATAGTCAGTAATAGAGCTAACTGAAGGAGAACGGCAGAAACGCCTCTCCCACGGCTTCGAGCCTGGGGGGGGGAGGAATCCGGGTTTAGTGGGTTTGCGAGTCTCACACTAGTCAAGCAGGCTGCTAGTGGCGCATGTGCATCATGCATTCCCGAAACCCGCCCAGAAAAAATAAAATCGGGCCGTCTGAACGGTATAGTCTGGTTCGCATATGGTTCATGCGTCATGTCTAGTATTCAACGAGAACCCAGAGAGTAGTTTCAAGTGGCGGCAGTACCCTAGGCAACCATGTAGGCACTGTCGAAACGAGGCGTTGCCATGGCAACCATGTTTAACGGCAGTCCGACAATCGCAAGTTCGAGCCCCGACCAGGCTGGTTGTTCACGTTGGACGTCGAGATTCAAATGGAAATCCTCAGCATTACAATAGAATGGCGTTAATGAGCGAGATTCTTACAAATCTCAACACGACATAGCAACATAGATTAACTCACTGCCACCATTCAGTAGGCATTGCAAGTCTTGATAGGCAAGGGTCTTGCAAGATACCTGTGGGCGGTTTAGACATCGAAATTAGGTTTACGATGAATTAAACAAACGACGTTCGTCAGCAATGTCCCTATGCAAACAAAAGTCACTCAAGTGCTATTTCTCATTGCTGGACCTAGCATTTGAACTGGGCAGCATCGGTTATTCCCGACTTAGCTGCTCTCCATGCATGTATATACGAATTTTGGCCAGGCTGAAACTTTAGAATTATTTTCATCATTTGCATATAACAATCAAATATATATATATATATATATAAATGTGCGCGGTCTTCCGTTGTCGTGGTGGAAAGTCACGTCTCGTCTGTTCACCAATTCCGGCCGCTTCTGGTCAATTGGCCTCTTCAAATTGTCCAGTTGTTAAAAGTATTTTATCGTATTGATCGTTTCGTTTGGTTGCAACAGCTCATAAAAGATCACCCCTTCGTATCCCACTAAACACTTAACATCACTTTCTCTGTATAGGATCCGGGCTTGGCAGTTGCTTGAGGCTCGTTTTTAAGCCACGCCCTTCTGCGGACAACGTCCTTATAGAGTATTCACTTCTCATCCCCTGTCACCATGGTGTGGAGAAAATGAATTCTTGTTTTTCAATCATAGTTGCAGCGCTATTTGCTTATATGTAAGAGGCAACAATTGTCTCCTCATAAACGTCTACACCGGATAAAACAAGTAAAAACGTCACATATCCTCCAGGTTCAGGCGTGTCCGTCTAGCAGAGTTCCATGCACAGAGGCGGCGTAGCCCCGCTGAATGTCCTGCGATAGTCTCTAGTGCAGGTGTTCGACAGCTCTAGTGTCCCCTGTCGAAGGATTGAGCGCTTTGCCGACACGTTGAATAAGTTTGTGCGTCTTCGGGCCAGATCCCCCTAATGTTGAAAATGCACATCTAACTCTGCCATCTGGACTCGAGCGTTACAATTCGCGTGAGTTAGAGACGGTATAATATATTCACGGTATAATAGAGCGCAATTCTGCTCTTACCGCCATGCAAAACAAACAACCCTCTCCTAACAGTTTTCGTCTTCCCCCGGTTCTGTGCAGTGCAGCGCACACAATTACTCGAAAGGACTTATGGAACAACCATATATATATATATTTACGAGGTTTTAAGTTTCTATCCGTACTGAGATACATCCCGGTCTTCAAGCAGGATTAGAAATATTTCACTAAACAAAGTGCTAGCCTGCTTTAGGCGGCCCAGTGTGCTGATGCAGACGACGTGCCCGTTGTTGCACTCAGTGCAGAGAGAAGTTGTTCGGGCGTAGGGATGTTGGCGCGATGTGCTGCGTTACCGATAATATATTTAAGACTGATTTGTGCATAGTTACATGTTGCATACCCGGATAGCCAGGCACGAAACTGCTCTCTGGCAAGAGACACATAAAAACCACCCTAAATATTCTAGGACAAGTATGACTACTACACGTGCATTGATCACACCGACTGCAATATTCCTTGCCCAGCTCGAATCTTCGTTAAAATATATATATATATATATATACAAGCAAGCATACATACATATATCCGTCGTGCGGGAGAAACTTGACGCATGCCAGGACACTGCCAGCAAAAAAGAGGCCTAGAAGGGCGTCGTGTATTTTTATCGGCCGACCGTTCCATTCGCAGAAATAACAGCGTCCTTGCAATTACGCATATTAGTACGCGCTATGTGGGGCGGCAATGTACAAGCTTGCCACTGCTATGGACAACGCTATTCCTATTCATTAGTTTATTGCCTGCACTCTCACCCTTTCTGTCGCGATTGTCGTTGTATCTTCATATCTATCTCTTTTCGTCTTCGTTTGTAGACAAACACAGGTATATATATATATATATATATATAGATAAACATACGTGTGGAAAGTGGTATTCAGCCAACTCCCAAATGAATGCCCTCGAGACAAATACTCTTCCTCGCCTTCCTCTTTCTCTCTCTTCCCCTCTGTTTTTTATCCAAATATATATATATATATATATATATATATATATATATATATATATATATATATATATATATATATATATAATATTGTGTTTATGTATTGCTCCCTCTTGACCCTGTCTTCGTCTTGCTTTTCTAGGTAAACAATCCTATTTATTCCCGCTGCTCGTCCGAAGGAAGCGCAGGCGGCAGAGGCCGGAGCACCGAAGGGCAAAGTGTAGCCAGTTGTCCCATTCAGAGACCTCCCGCAAGATGGGGCGAAGATGGCCATAGAGATGGAAGGCGAAAGAGAGAGAGAGGGGGGACGCGAGAGCCAGAGGAAGAATTGGAGACAGAGGGCAGAACGAGGCCAGGAACGCCGCTAGTGGGTGACGCCCGCGTTTGCAAGATATAATCAAAATATAGGTTTACCTTACGTAGGTCATGGTAGGTCTAGAGAAATGCCCAGAGGGGCATTTCGGACAGCCAGCCAGTCAGCCAGCGGGGTCAGTGAGGTCGATTGGGAGAAAGCGGGGGGAGGGCGGGGGACAGCGACGGCGGTGGTAGCTACGTGGACAAGGTGAGTTGCAACAGCAGCAGCAGCAGGAGGAAAAGAGGATGGAGAAAAAGAAGATGAAGATGAGCGAAGGGCAAGCACCTACATTGGGAAGGGCCTACGTTAGGAAAGGCCTACAAGGACCTTCTACATTGGACGGGCGTTCTTTAGCTGGCCGGCCAGCCAGCGAAAGAACGAACGAACAAATAGCCAGCGAATCAGGAAGGCAAACGGCCGTACACGCAGACAGCCCTTCATGAATCCATGTCTGGATGGGTGCGTGCCTTGCATGGCATGGCTGTGAGCGCGTGAATACGGAACAAACGACACAGGGGACCGAGGAGCAAGCCAGACGACATGTCCACCTGACCTTCGTATGTCGAAACAAAGGCGGCGTACAAAGCGCAATGACCAAAAGAATAAGAGCGTAAGAGAGATAGATAGAGAGAGAGAGGAATGAGATACATCTAGGTAGAGACAGAGGCAGTAAGCACACACACAAAAAAAACTGAGACAGAAAAACACAGCAAGAGAGTCTACGCGTGCGAGTCTGGTAGCCACTCAGGGTTTGTCACTCAAAACGCATCGCTTTTACGAGATAATTCTGCACTGAGAGCGTGGAGATCGATACACAGGCAGATACAAATGTGCTTAGTGGTGGTGGTGGGGTTGTGAGGTCGTGTTGCAGATGTTGGCGACGCCGCTGCTTCAGCTATCAATTGCTACTTCTGCGTGCTATATGACGATGCACCGTGACTCCAAATAGCCCGCGCCTACCGACATGTTGGTTATGATGACATTTGCCCCAAAATTGACGACGTCACTCACCGCAAAGATTGTGGAACTTAGTCTGGTGGCACAGTTTATGATGGAACTCGTGAGCGGAAAGGTTTATCTTTGAAAAGCTCTACTAGTTTTCAAATTTTTCTGTTTCTCAAGTCTTTGTTTTTTTTATCACAGCAGGAACGCGTATTGTGTGGAGACTCGATGCAGGTGTTGTTGGTCCAACTCGGACAACTTAGAGGCCTCATAACAATCCCGCCGGGGGCTGATGTTATAGCTATTTTTTATTGTCGTTTAAGTTCCATTTGCCCGCCATTTGTTTGCATGTTGCAGGAAGTGCCTATTCAAAGAACCACACTAGCTGTGTTACATTTGCGTCAAACGTCGTGCGTATTTCGAAGAGGTCAGCGAGTTGAAAATTCGTCCGGTCGAAATGAAGTCAGCCAGAGGTAGAGTGATCTCTCCTGCTTTTTGAGCCGCTTTTTCACATCTGGAGTAATAAAGCGCGCCCAGAAACTGGCCGTCTGGCACGCCTGGCTTTCCTTGTTGTCTGACCTCGTGTGTCCAGTTATGTCGGAGGAGCCGAGGCTCGACGGAGTGCGGTCTTCAGATTCCATAAATCCCATGGGATCTGCCAGCCTTGTAGTACCTAAAGTGGTCAGAGGCGCCCCGTGTGCGCGAGAGAAATTTAGAGAAGATCTGTCGGACAGCGTTGGTAGACCTAGCAGCCGCGTAGTAGTGCACACGAAAAGAGTCTGGCAAGCAGGTATCCAGAAGCAGCCCCATATATTCTACTTCTCCAGTTCACTCTGGTTGAGCTGTTTCGGCTCGTTCAGAAAAAACTTGCCACATTTTAGTGTGGAGCAAGCCGAAGCCTATGCGGAGCAAGCCAGACAGCTATGCTTTCCAGGCGGTCGCTTACTGTCATCTCGAGCTCGCGGGCGGCGTCACGCGGCTTAACCACTATGACTAGATCATCCGCATAGGCTGTGGAACATTCTGTGCACGGGGTAATAAGCAGGACCTCGCGGGCGTGCCTCGGATGCTTCTTGCTCGAGTTGGGCCAGAAGAATGGTGCCTTGGGGAACGCTTACGATAACAGCGTATGCCATGTCAGGGGACAACAACAACAACAACAATTTCTACTACTACTACTACTACTACTACTACTGCTAGTACTACTACAATTTCAACGTCTACATCTCCCGCGACAGCTACGACGATCACAACGTTTGCGGCCGATCCCCAGACGGCCCACCACGTCCTACTCACAATTTCCACCGACGCCACTGCTCCACCTGTAAAAACAACACAGAGACACGGCGGCGCAGCCGCGCCACCAAGCACCGACCCCCCCCCCCCCACATACAAACACAGGCTGTCAGCTTTACTTAGTAAGGCTTTTTCGTTGGCCTATTTCAGCCGAACTTTGTTTTTTTGTTCGTCCTCTTTTCGGTCTGTATGTCCGCCTGCCGCTCCTCTCTGATCGTATACTTTGTTGGTTCCCTGGTTCCCGGCTTCGTCCTCGTTGTTATTATCATATATCTGCCATCGACAAGAGTAGTGGCAACAACTGTTGTTGTTGTTGGCGTTGTTGTTGTTTGTGTTGTTGTTGTTGGCGTTGTTATCGTTGTTGAACGTATGTCACGCCAACACATATTGTCACATACACACAAAGGTATATGTTTTCATGAGTACATCGGCGGTTGATTGGCAAACACCATGCCCGTGTGTCACACTGGGCGGGCTGCCACGCGTACAGCGTACTTGATGATCGCCTAGCCGGTTCGTTAATTTGTTTTGGTGCTGCGAGCAATTAGCCTATCCAATTTGTCGTAACTGACGACGACAACAACACCACCAACAACAACAACAACACCAACAACATCATCAGCCACAGCAACAACAAGAACAACAACACCAACAACAACAACAACAACAACAAGAACAACAACACCAACAAAAAGCGAACAACCCAACCTGTCACGATGGACAAGTTGAACTGAGCGTACCCTCACTGTGCGTATGCAATTGCTGGCTAGCGCGACTTTCTGCTGCTGCCGCAGCCGACGGATTATTGTCAGTTAGCTTCGAATTGACAACACATACAGACACATATTGTCCATTAGGTCGGAATTCGCGCTTCGCTTTCAGAACAGGGGAAGACGTGGCAGCTGCTTATATATATATATATATATATATATATATATTGAAATAGTATGCAACGTTCGAATTTTGGCGCGTTCTATTTTATTGAAATAGGCAACTTTTTGTTTGGTAGCACCCAAATATTGTGCTAATTGGCCGTTACAGTTTCGTTTGACCGCTTTCCTCGTGCTGCTTATCGGTGTGATTTTGGATGCATTTAAGGCTCAAGAGTTTTGAGCGGTTATCAAGCATTTTTCCTCTAAAAGTTGGAATGCGATCCAAGAAAAATCTAAGTTCGTTGAGATCTGACCGGTGACTCTGCGTCATGTTTGCCACTGTTTGCAACTGGATAGAAAAATTTAAAAGAGATTGCGCAAGCACTAATGATCGGCTCAGAATGACCAAAGCTCAGAACGGCCAAAAACGTCTACTGCTGAAAAAAGCGTGGACAGTGCGGAAAATCTTTCGAACGACGAGTGAACGTGAGGGAAATTGCAGAGACCCTGGTGTTCAGTTTGGGTAGTGTGCACTATCCTGTACGATAACATGACGATAAAAGAGCTCAGAGCAAAATGGGTGCCTCGTTTGGTCGGTCAAAGGCAAGAAGACGCCCGAGCCGCTGCTTCTAAAATAAATTTGGCCAAGATGGCGAAAAATTCGTTCGATTTTTTTCATGCATTTTCATGACCGTCAGTGACAGTTGGGGATACCATCACACTCTCGAGACCCAAGAAGCATCTCGCCATCATAGCGTGCACGCAGTGAAGGACCTTCGACGGGTGTCAGGACAACGACATCAGCCGGAAAGATGGAATGGCTACGGTTTCTTGGGATCAGCGTAGAATAATACTTGTCGTTGACTGCGTTCAATGCGGTAAAACGATTACAGGAGAATATTTCGTAGGACTGCTAAAGCGCCTGCAGCAAAAACTCACCGAGAAACGACAGTTTAGCAGAAAAGGTTGTCCTATTTCACCAGAACAATGCCCCTGCACGCAAGTCGTGGCTAGCATTGGCAAAATTGGCCGAACTGAGGTTCGAACTTATTGAACAATCCCCCTCTATTCTCCGGACCTGTCCCACTGCGATTATTTCCTCGTCCCAAATTTGACGAATAGTCGTGGTGGCTGTCAATGCCTTTTCAATCTAAGGACGAGGAATTCTACTCGGGCGGCACAAACTCTGTGAAATTTTAGTGGGAAGAGCGTATTGAGCTTCCCAAAGAGTATATCGATAAAAAAAAAGAAAATCCTTAGCTTTCGTTCCAAAACGTTTTGAGCAGCCTAGTATATATATATATATATATATATATATATATATATATATATATATATACTGGACGTTTAAGAATGAGTATGCCGTATATGAAAAGCAACGAAGAAGGGAGAAAGAAACAGCAACAATAATAAAATAGCTGTCTTGCGGCTCCGATAGCAGCGTGCTCCTCCCTAGCTCTGGAATCTGCGCGCAGTTTAATCCGCGTTCCCGTCCCCGTAGCGCAAACGGATGTCATCTGTCGACTTTGCCGTCGTTTGTGGCATTGTGTGACAATGTTTAGCATGGTCGTTTTTGGGTCTCTATGATTATGTTTGGCTTTACTATGCGTACTACAATTACTAGCGATACTACAGGTGGTAGATTGTTGTTAATAATATTGTCATACTATTGTTCCTTTAAGGCAGCCAGCCGGTCCAACCGAATTCAAGCAGAGGGTTTGTTCATTTTCTTGGCACGTGATCGACGGAACGCCCTTGAACTGACATTGAATCTTTGAAACTATCCAAATTGGGGTGTACGTGCCACGCATGTCACGCCAACACACACACACACACATACCGACACAGACACGCAGAGGTGTGTATTTTCACGAGTACATTCGACTCGGTCGATTTGAAAACGCCATGCCCATGTGTCAAACTCGCCGCTGTGCGTAAATCGTACTTGATTGCCGCCTAGTCGCTTCGTTAATATGTTTTGCTGCTGCTGCGAGCATCTAGCCTATCTGTTCTGTCTCGGAACTGTGTAGTAGCAGCAACAGCAACAACAACAACAACATCAACAGCAGCAGCAGCAGCAGCAGCAGCAGCAACAGCAGCAGCAGCAGCAACAACAACAGCCGTAGCAGCAACAACAGCAATAATAACAGCAGCCACAGCAATAACGACGACAACAACAACAACAGCAGCAAGGACAACAACAGTAAAAAGCAGACAACACAACCTGTCACGATGAACCAGCTAAGCTGAGCGTACCCTCAGTGCGTATGCAATCGCTGGCTGGCGCGACTGCTTTTCTGGCCCGCCGACGTCACTACCGCAGCCGGCGGATTTTTATTGTTAGCTAGCTTCGGTTTGACAACGCACATACAGACTCACAGTATTTTCACTGGTCGAAGTTTGCGCTCCGCTTGACAGCGCAGAGGAAGAGGTTGCGGCGGCGGTAGCGGCGTGTGTGTATATATATTTTTTGTTTTATATATATATATATATATATATAATAACACGAGGCCAGTTTCTGTATGCTTTAGCTCTACTGAACATATTAATCAGCGAGTTATATATGTATATATATATATATATATATATATATATATATATATAATATATATATATATATATATATATATATATATATATATATATATATATATATATATATATATATTATATATGAAATAACAACAGAAGTATTATTACAAATATTTTTGTAAACGCTTGCATATAAACATACTCAAGTGCTTACAGAGGGCAGAATAATGTTTTATAATTTTTCATCATCAACAGGTTAATTAAACATACATATACATATACGTGCCGTCAACTCCAAGTACGCGTTCGAAATACTTTCATAGAGTAGAGCACTTGTTTCGTCTGATCGCTTTTCTTGTTTGCGGCACAATCAAGTTTGCTTGATGTGAGTAACAATTAGGACCTACAAAGCATACAGAAGTAGTCGTCGCATCCCAGATAGCAAATTTTTCATCTCGAAACCCTTCTGACTGAGAACTCTAAAGAGTCAGCTTATCAGGTCGTTTTCCGTCCGATAGTTGAATAATTTTAGATTGGTTGGAAAAACCGCCTGTCAAAATTTCGATCGGAATATTATACCTTCTGTTAAACACTCCCTCACTTGCCAGAAGGTCTAGTCTTACCTAAGCCGTGGACAAAGTACAAACATCCGAAGCAATGCACATCCGAAGAGTCCTCCAGCGACGTTAGGAGGCTTTCGTTGACCTAGACCACGCTATCTTCACGCGATGCCTTTAACAGTTTCAAAGGCGAAGTGTCGTCCCTCCGGCGTTCTCTGGCCTTCTTCTGTGAAATAGTTATTAACAGATGTGACTGATGTGAACGCACAAAGCCATTCTTCTGAGCTAATTTTAAATCATTTAGGAAATCAGGCAAGCATTGAGACACCGATAGAGTGTGGCCTGAAACTTCGAAAATCATATACAAAGACTATCACACGATCTGACCTGAAGATATCACGGTTTCTCTTCTTCCATCCCAATGAGGGTACGCGGCTAAGGGAGGCGCTGAGGTCCGCGCATATTTATAGTAGGCGCACGCGGGACAAGGTTGGTGGCCAGGCTCGACTTCAACAGTGCCTTAACTTCTGTTTGACGCGACGAGGTACTACAAATTATATTAAGACATGCACCTCATCTTTATCAGCTTGCTTATCAAGCATATCGTAAGATGACAAGCCTCTTCTCAGGGACAGAGCCCATAGCATTAGCAGGCCAGGCGTTCAACAAGGGGATCTCGCTGGCCCTGCGTTCGTGTTTTAAATCACCATAAAGAAACTAAGACAATCTCCGTTCTGAGATCATGGCAAGCTACCTAGACCTGATGTGACGTTGGCAGGTTCCCTCTCAGCCTGGATTGGCGGACACCAAACAAGTTGAACGTTTTGAGGCTAAAAGTAGTTCGTATTCTGAATGAATGCACTACTAATTCATGCACACGTATAATTTGTGCTGTGTTAATAATACAATGTCAGACGTATACGACACACGCGCAGCGACAGATGAAAAACAGAAACGAGAGAAGACAATGTGTCGTCGTTCGGCGATGCAACGGACAGCGCCTGCGAGGAGAGCGGCGGGGAACTTGTGACACCTGGCTTCAAAAGAATTGATTCCCGTAGGCAGGTGACAGCGGGCATGTCGGTCGACAAAGGCGTGCGTCAAAACCGCGGAGAAGCCTTACTTCGAGAACAGAGTACGACACAATAGACGACAACGGCTGTCGGATAACAATGACGACAGCATTCGTGTGGCGCGTGGTTCGTGGGGTGCTCTCGGGGGAATAGGGCATGACTCCCCCACACTCCGCCCGTGGTGGAAAGGTGGGCGCTAAAACGTGCGGTCCGTGCACTCACACTCTACTCCATCTAGGATCTGGCCCCTCGATCCCTCCTGCATGTAGATCACTCCGAGCGTGAAATCGCAGGCACAGCTTTCACCTAGTTGGAGTAAGAGAAAGGTAGGAGCAAATATATGTGTATTATATACGCATACATATGCAGCCAGAGGGACACGTTAGAGTGATTGTCAGCAAGTTCTGTCGCCAAAAAAGCTGTGTGACATGCTGTTGTCCTGAAACTCACCTGTAAAGCGACGACCCTTCTGCGGTTAACACGGCCACGCAGGAGCTGGTCTGGCCACATGTCCGACCTTCGTGGGTGACATTCACAAATGTTACTCCTGCTATATCTTCAGCTATGCAAACGAATTTTGCGGAGCGTATGCGACATGTGTCAGCCAGGCCAGTACCACCACATAGAGAAGTGTTGATAGTGATGACAACAATAACAAATCACAATACAATACAATAATAACAGACACGATATATACATGGTTTATTTACAGAACTGCATGCATTCGCATGCTTAAGTTCTCATTATGAGGAAGTTAAACAAGGGTTTGGGAATGAGAAGAGACAAAGAAGATAGTAAAAACAGAAGTAAATACCTATACCGTATGATTGGCGATACTGAAATACAAGACAAAAGAGCACACTAAGCTATAACTTTATAACCAATATATCTCAAAATGACAACTAAAAACTGATATGAATTTCGCTCTAAATAAATTCTCTTCTTCAGTTATGTATTGCAATTTAAAAGCCATATTTTAACTTCTCGGGTCAAACGGGTCAGGAACTTCAAGTAACGGATTTCATGTGGGATACTCTCCCACACGACGGGCAGTCTGTATACAAGGCATTGGACGCTAGATCTTTTCTAAACGCGAGGTATCACAAAATTCGTGGCCCGTATCGAGATTTTTGCACCGCTGAGGGACTAGAGGGAAGGCAACCTCAGCAGGTACTAAACCACGAGTAATCTTGAAGCCGAAAGTGGCTACTTGGAGACGGTACAGCAAATTGATGGATGGGATCTCATAATATATATATAGGTAACAGATTGGCAGCGTCTCCTAAATATAGCCCTCAGAGCATCGTAACCACCTCCCCATAAGAAAATGCCGTGCGTAAGTGCCGGCACAAAGAGCTTTGTATATAAACAAATTATATATATATATATATATATATAGAGAGAGAGAGAGATAAGTAAAAACATCTTAAACATTTCATTTAAATCTATATATTTATATATATATATATATATATATCCAAGGGCTATATTTACAAATACTTTTACAAATAAAAGGAACTATTTGTTTAATTTTACAACAAAATATGTTTGTTCCATTAAGAATAGCCCCCGCCCATTGCAATGTACTTGCGCCACCTTCTTTCCCATTTTTCAAAATAGTCTGAAAACGCGTCTTTCAGAATCGAGTCAAGTTGCTTCTGCGATTGTCCAAGAGCTGTTTGCCCAGAGTGCAGGGCCTTCGAATTATTTTTTTAGGTTAGAGTACAGCCTCCTGCGTTGGAATTTCTCACGCAATCTTCTTGAAATTTTGCGGCAGTATTCCTTATTGACCAAAGACCCGGGCGGCATCATGAATGGTGATTCCTTGCAGTTGAAAAAAGGAAAAACCTTGGTGCTTTGGCTTCAATATCCTAACCATATGCCCATGACTCCTCATCTTTAACCTATGAATCGCGTTTTCAAACGAAGCGAATTGAAGGACCATGGTCGTTTCGATATGGCGGCAAAACTTAAAGTACTAGAACTTTCCGCCCCGTGTTCGTTTATTTGTGTATGGCCCGAATAGGTAGCTGGCATACTTTAAAAGTTTCACCTCCGCACTCACCTCTGTTCTTTTCGTAGAGTAAGGCTGTCACTACACATTCAGTAAGGTGGAGCGCTACTCAACAGAATATCGAAATCGTAGAAATTGTGAAAATGTGCTGAATGAAAAAAGAGACTCTGTTTGAGCATGCTGGCGAGCGAGCTTCTCGTGCCACTTTCGGTCGACATAACCGGCCTTGTGAAAGCACCATTCGTGAATTTTAGCAAAAGTCTCACAGGACTAGTTCACTGCGTGTGCTAGGTCATGGAAGACCACGGAGCTCTCATTCGGTCGAACATATCTGCATTATGCATACGTGAAACATGGGTTCGGCGAGGTGCGTAACAGCCTTTAGCGTTGTAGCAAAGATCCGTAATAGATTCAGTCGGTGAAAGATCTCAAGTCTACGCATTATCAAGAGCGGCTAAATTTCGCCAATTGAAACGCTTCAGAAATGTTGCATCGTAATGCCGGTTTTGTTAAGAAAATGTTCTTTTCCGACAAAGTCCGTTCTCGTCTGAAGAACAAGTATAAATAAACAAAACTGTCACATCTGAGCAACCAAGACCCTCAAATGATTACTCACGAAGAGCCTTTACATGTGTTGTTTGATATGTAGAGACGCCAACGCAAATACTATGGTCTTTCGTTAAATACATACATTTGAACTGACAGTCAAAAACATTAGTTGCTGAATCTCCGGTTACAAAACAGAAAACTTTATAGCTATGGTAAGCAGCCGGAGCTAACAATGTCAGACTTCACCAATATCTAAACAAATACAGCAACCTATCATGTCTTCTACCGACCTGTTATGAAGGGTCTAGGATATTTCACCGACGGGGTCGGGTATATGCAATAGAATGGTTTTATTTCATTAAACGTTGGAGGTCAAATATTAGAAAGAAACATGCAACACATATTCGTTTCTAGCTTGCGTTAACAACATTAAATTGTGCGTCGTTGATGAGAGGGTTTGCAGCTTTCGTGCGGTAGTTTTTGAGGACTGGGTTGGTTTTTAGCGCAGGCTACGCTAGAACTGGCGGGCTAATAAAATCGAAGACTAGCCTATCCAGCCAGAGCCAGGTGTACCGTATATTGATCAGCTGCTGGAAAGACCAGTGCTGGAATACAATGGGCCATGATCGTCAATGAGTAAGCGGCTAAAAACAAGGAGAATCGAACGGATCAGCAAGGCGAACACTATGCTGCCTGCATGGTAGAAGAAATGGGACAGATCATACAATTTTATCTAATTGTATAGAATGCATTTTAAAGCTTATGAAAATTTGGCATAACTCTCTTCGCAGATTGGTTTTGGTACACCTGACCGCCAGACTCGGGTAGGTGTGTTCTCGTTGCTCGGTCTCGTAAGTATTGGGTTGATCCATAAGTTATTTCGGAAAGTTGTATGCGTCGTACTGCGTAGCCCCGGGGGAGGATGAAAACTGTTGGGGGAGGGTTGTTTGTTTATATGGCATACATAGGTAAGAACAGACCGGCGTTGTATTATACCGCGGTATTCGTTCAAATATCTAACTCACACGAACTGTAGCGCTCGAATGAAGATGGCAGACTTAAATGTGCATTTTCGGCATATGATGCTATTTTCTTTCTGGAAGGGAAATAATGCAACTCAAATCGTTACTAAAATAGGTGAAGTGTATGGCGGCAGTAACATATAAAACAGTTCAAAAGTGGTTTGTCCGAATCAGGAACATCGACTTCGACATTAACGACCGAGACCGGCTTAGACGCCCTTTGACAGTGGGCACAGCCGCATTAACAGCAGTGGTCGAACAAAACCCACACCTTTCGCTGCACAAGAACGTGGCTATTGTAGACGTATCATACACATCCGTTCAAAGGCATTTCAAAGCCGGGAGATTCATCTGCAAGTTGGATGTATGGGTGCTGCACTTACTTAACACTCGCCAACCGGGAGAATCGTGTGCTAGTTTGCGATCAGCTACTAAAAAAGAAACAGTATCGCCCCTTTCTCCTCACCATGGTGACAGGGGATGGGAAGTGGATACTCTATAAGCAGGTTGTCCGCAGAATGAAAATGTTAAGTGTTTGGTGGGATGCGAAAGGGGTGATATTTTTTTAGCTGTTTCAACCAAACGAAACCATAGATACGATAAAATACTGTCAACAACTGGACAATTTGAAGAGGTCAATTGACCTCTTCGCGGCCGGAATTGGCGAACAGGCGAGGAGTCACTTTCCACTACGACAACGCAAGACTGCAAACATCTTTGCTCACCACCAAGAAGCTAATGGAATTTGGATGAGGTATTTTGCCACATCCTGCGTATAGTCCTGAATTTTCTCTATCGGATTATCATCTATTTCGGTTCCTTCAAAATGCCCTTAATGGTAAAGAATTTGATTCTTTGGAAGAAGTTAAAACGTATATAGACCATTACTTTGGAAGCCAGGACGCCACTTTCTGGAGGAATGGATTCATGAGCTTGCTTGAACGTTGGGCTAAGGTAGTTGAACAAAATGGGCAATACAGCATTCAATATAAGCTTTCCGTTGCAACGACATGTGTCTGCATAAATGAGCGAAAAATCCAAACGGACTTACGGATCAACCTAATAGTTCATGTGCCACGTTAATGTGTTATTTTTGATCCTTCTCGATTTTGTCCTTTTTTCCATCCCTTTATTTTCTATGCTTTTTTATTCTACGTCGTCGCCACAGGAGACGCACAAGAAGTCGCGAATTTCCCATATGCGGTGTTGTGCACACGGAAAGCGTGCACACGGCCTGCCATCAATAGGTGAATCGGTAGATAGTCTGTAAACGCTCGGTACTGCCCGGAGTACCATGTCGCCAAATCTGTAACTTTGCTACTCTTAACATCTTTCAGCAGCGTGGCATAATTTACCTTTAATCCCTTCTTGGCCAGCCCGCTCTCGTCGCCATCGGTTGGGTCCTGCTCCCTTTTTGGGAGCTTGCGGTCACTGATCGATCCCGCGTGATTTTAATTCTCTTCTTGGCAGGTCCTGGCAGGCACCCAAGGAATGATAGCCCTCCTACGCGCTGCATATCTAAGTGAATTTGCGGAATCTATGCAAACCCCCTGGCCCTCTCTCTAAGCGCTCTTTCGACGTAGAGAACAGTGAAACGTACCGCACTTGCCAGCAGTCTTTTTTTTGGTTTTGCTGGAAAGCTCTGCGCCTGGCTACGAGATCAGTTCGGCTAGACTCAATTACCATAGCAATGTCTAATGCATTGGCTGTGATAACCTACGCTTGCGCATAGCTGACGTTTCGTGCATAATGTGCACACTGTGTCCGCATATTCGTGCAGCATTCCTACAGCATGCATCGTCTGTGCAATAAGCATCCTTGATATGTCCTT
Source organism: Dermanyssus gallinae (assembly GCA_003439945.1). NCBI lineage: Eukaryota > Metazoa > Arthropoda > Arachnida > Mesostigmata > Dermanyssidae > Dermanyssus > Dermanyssus gallinae. The sequence continues at coordinate 327,677 of QVRM01006757.1, forward strand.
GGTATGTTTACGATCATTTTTGTGCATCTTTTTATTGCGCGCTCCAGTAGCCCTAAGGAGCCAGTAATTCATTATTCGCCTCACAAGCCCAATTTGAATTCATAAACGGTTTGTTTGCTGGGCGCATGGCAAATTGGGTGCCTGCAAATTCTACTTTGCCCACTTATTTGGCGCTCTGTCACGCTCTCCCTGCAGGGCTACGGAGAGTGCTGACAGACTGGACTGTCAACAACATATGCGAGCATATGCCCATGATAAAATGTAGTACTCACCGGTATATTTTATAACAATTAAAAAAAAACGTCTTATGCACTGTGGTGTTAAATGTACACATGAATTGAGTGCATTTTAACCGGTACAAATGCACAGTATATCTATTGGTAAAAGCAGAGAAAAGGAGAGAGGGAGGGAGGGATAGAGAAAAAATAGCAGAGAACATTAGAGTGTCTAAGAAAGTTTAGCATTATTGAGGATCATGAATAATATTGTGTCCACATGAGCTCATCTGGTACTTGACTCGCAGCAGCAGCAATAGCGGCAGCAGCAGCAGCAACAGCAGTTTTCGAGAGCTCGAGAGTGGCGGAAGAGCTCGCGGGTGTCGAGTCCTTTAGCGTCAAGAGGTCCTCAGAGCTCCGGTGCGGCGGCTGCGGGTAACCGCGCAGCCCAGCAATGCTAAAAAGCCGAAAAGCTTTGTTCACTTTTGTTGATGTTTTACTTGAGTGGCAGTGATTTCGCCTCACTCGTCTCACGACTCAAGCCCCCCCCCCCCCCCTTCCCCGCCGCTCTCTGCCACTTCAGCTCTCATCCCCACTGATTAAGGTCGACAGTGCCCAGAACGCCAGACGCCTCAGGATATCGGATCCGCCCAGTTATTCTGCTCTGGCTGAGTGGCCGATACCGCGCCTCGCCTTGCTGACCGACCCGGACAAGAGCCCTGACGCACATCTGGCGTGAACAGGCGTCGTCGTCGGCGGCGTCGCCGACGACGGCGATTTCTTGTTTTTCCTATTTTCCTCTTCTTCCTCTTCATCTGCTGAAGCAGCTAGCTGACCTCGGAGCAGGCCCTCGAGACTCGCCTAACATTGACCGGCGCTTTACGGAACGTTCGATGATTTTGATGCAGCTCGAGTGCTAATCGAACACTACTTGCCTGTGCCTCGTTCGGAAATCGTTTGTTTATGCTATTGTATGCTTGCTAACCCCCACCCCTCCGTCTCTCCCCCCCCCGCCACCCCCGCCACCGCGTAACGTATCGTCGTCGAAGCTGCGTCTATTCACTCACACTCTCCCGCGTTTGAGCTCACAGCGCTCACGAGCGTCCCTCCCATAACGCTCTGGCGTAAAGACAGCCAGCGCGTCGTTAACGCCATTGTAACCGCCATGCATCTCGTCGGCAACGTCATGCATGCCTCTGCACGCATGCCGGGCGAGGAGGCAAACATCAGCGACACCCTCAACAAGAGAGGACAAGGATGGTGTTGTTTCAAAGAAGATTGATTGCGAGGCTGGCGTGAATTCAATGAAAAACTCCATCAACGCCGCAGTTTCCGTTATTGTTGTCTGCAATCGCAATTACATCGCGTCACCTCCTAACCGAACCCCCCCCCCACCCTCCCCACGGCTAGCACAAGCGTTTGCCCTTTTTCGTGTAGCTGATAGTTACCAGTTTCGATGTTATCGCACGTGCATATATGAATGTCACTCGTACAATGGCCTTCTTATCCTCGCTCTCTTCCTCTTTCTTTATATATATATATATATATATATATATATATATCGTTTCCTCTATCGCCGTGCCAGCGATTTTTTCCCATTTCACCACCCTGTTTAACTATTTATTATTCTTGCAGCTTTGGGTCATCAGCGTTGTTTTCGTCGCTATGTCTTTATTGTTGCCGCCGCTGTTGTTGTTTCTGCTGTCGTTGTTGTTGCTATCATTGTTGTTGCTGCTATTGCTGTTGTTGTTGTTGCCGCTGCTGTTGTTGTTGTTGTTGTTGCTACTGCTATTGCTGTTGTTGTTGTTGTTGTTGTTGCTGCTGCTATTGCTGTTGTTGCTACTGCTATTGCTGTTGTTGTTGTTGCTGCTGCTGAGGATGCTGTTATTGTTGCTGTCCTCGTCATCTCGCCCGAGCCGGATCCGCTGCCGCACGATGTGTGCGAAGGACGTGCGTGGCATCCACTGCAGCCAAAGCGAAAAACAGCGAGGCGAAATTAGAGGCGGGCCGGTTTGTCAGGCCGCACATTGCTTCTGCTGCCATTTGCATTGCGTCTGGCTGGTTTCTAGCACGCCGCCTTCCACCCGAGGGCGCCACCTGACCATGACGATCATGACCCCACCAAAGTAAGCAAGTAGCAAGTAAGCACTAGTAAACGTATTCGTAGCAACGGGGACAAAAGTTGTTACTATAATTATCATTGGAGCGTGTTTTTGCTTACCGTTTATAAGCAATACAATAAACTGTTTTATTATTAAACCGATTATACATCATCGATATTTATATATGCCCTAAAATAAAAGTAAAATCCACTTGTTTGTAAATCATCTTTTATTTTTGGTATCAAACCGTACTGGTGTAAAAACACGCTTGGGTGTATCAGGGGCACTATTATAATTGAACATTATATACATAAAGTGCGTTGCAAAAAATTAGCAACTCATGTTTTTTTGGTGATAATTTCGGCTTGATTTATTTGAACGTTTTTTGAAATTTGAAGGGCATGATGAACATGACGAAACACGAGTATGTTGTTAATTTCGGCTTACAGCTGATATTTGATCCCGGGGATCAAATGTCAGGAATATTGTCTAGCTAATTCAATCATTCTATAGCTGCAAAATATTCTACAGCTCAGTCGTTGTGCCGAACTAACAGCGAAGCGTATGTTTAAACCATGGGTCGTACAAAGGATCTCTCGGATAACGAAAAGACAAGAATTAAGGCATATGCTGAGCTCGGTCGTACAGTAACTGCTATAGCAACCAGATTAGGACGGCATAAGAGCACCATCAGCAGGTTCTTACACCCTGGAGTGAACCAAAGGTGCAGATCTAACAGTGGGCGTAAGCCAGTTTTGACTATTCGAGATCGGCGTAGGATCATACAGTTGGCTACTTATGACCAAATGTCTTCTTCCAGGATCAGGACTACTTTGGGAGCACCAGTGCACCGATCCACAGTGTACCGAGTGTTAAGTTCTGACAAAAACCTGCGATACGCGAAAAGGAAGCTTATGCCGCGACTGCAACCGAAGCACATTGTCGCACGGCGTGAATTTTCGCATAGATACCAAACTTAGGATAACGAGTGGAAAAAAATCGTCTTCTCGGATGAAAAGAAATTTAATCTCGATGGCCCTGACGTCTGTCAGTACTATTGGCACGACTTACGGAAGGAACCTAAAAGTGGTGGCTCTGTGAAACATTGGGGCGCGTTTGGATATAATGGGAAGTCTGATCTAGTCGCGATTGTGGGCCTAAACAATTCCGACAAGTACCAGCGTATCGTCGGTTCCCAATTAGAAGCCCATTTCAGAAGAATTAGGGGACCTGACGCAGTCTTTCAACAAGACAACGCTACTTTTCGTACCTCGGCTAGCACTATAGCCCTTTTTCAAGAACAAGGAGTGCCACTTTTTAACTGGCCGGCATTGAGTCCAGACCTGAATCCCATCGAAAATCTTTGGGGACATTTGGCGAAGCAGATTTACGCAAATAGTCGAGAATATGATCATCCAAGAAGCTGTCCAGCAAGCATGGACTAATGTTCCACTTTCGCACTTACAACAGCTTATTAACTCCATGAAAGACCGAGTTTACGATTTGATTCAGAAGAAGGGACGAAAAACCCTTTTCTAAAATAGAATATGTAGTATCAAATAAGTCATACAGCCCTGCTAAGAATCGAATACGCCGTAAGGCGTTATTGTTGCTAATATTTTGCAACACTGTTTTTCCCAATTTTTATATTTTTTGTATGAAGCGGTTGTGTGATTGCAACGAAATGAACGCCGTACTCGTGTTTTGTCATGTACACCATGCCGTTAAAATTCAAGCCATTAAAACAAATCAAACCGAAATTATCACAAAAAAAACATGAGTTGCTAATTTTTTGCAACGCACTTTATATATATATATATATATATATGTATATATATATATGTATATATATATATATATATATATATGTATATATATATATATATATATATATATATATATATATATATATATATATATATATATATATATATATGTATATATATATATATATATTGGTTGTAATACGAATTTATCATTCATATGTGCAGATATCGCACATACTAGTATAGTAATTATATAATATTTACAATATCGTTTGCATAGTTTTAATTAATATTATTACTACCATCGCACGATCTATCAGGGGCTAGCTGTGCTTTGTTTTCTTGGCACTTCTTGACGATAGTCTACGCCGGCATTCGCCTCACCTAAGTTGAAACTCATCAAAAGTAACTCAGCTGCCATCCCACCCTGTAGTAGCCCTCCGAGCCCTCCGTCACGCCAGGCATTTGAGATGCTACACAGGCGCTTTACTCGGCAGCAACAGCATTTAGCGTTTAAAGAGGTCACGTACTTTGCTTTCAAGCACAGCAGCTTTTGTGGGGGCAGGAAGTGGAGCGACAGTAAGGGCAATTTTCCCCGGCTATTAGCCTGATCGGGGAGGGGGGCGTGGCATTTTGCCATGCTGCCACGCAAGCTTTTGAAGTAACCCAGAGCGGTAGGAACAAAGTTATATGTGAATGATATTATGACTAATGTTACTATTCGGTATACGCTTTTTTGTTGTCGCCAGCTAGCGGCCAGAAGTGTGAGACTCACAAACCTACTAATACCGGATTTCTCTTCCCCGACCCCTGTTTGTTCGGAAGTTCGTGGCGTCTTTCCTACACCATTCGTTGAATAGTATTGTTCTTGTATAGGAAGGCACTTGCATAAGTGCATAATAAACTTTAGGAGCTTCTATCTAAATATATCTGCATCTCTATCTTGCGTCCGAAAACAGTTACTTGTGGAGTCTGCTAATGTCCTAAGCCGATAAGCATTGTCGTCAACTTCTAAAGTTTTCTCGTATATGATATGACGTTGTCTCGAAAAACATTACTAACCAATAGCCAACAATGTAAACTTTTTGTCAACATCCGGCGAAATAAACTCTTTGCGAAATCGTGTGCCAATTCAACCTATCCCGAAATCGCATAGTGCCATAGTGTCAATAATGAACTTGTTTGAAGGATGCCGACACGAACACATGCTGACCGAGCATTCTGTAACCCTTATGATACCCCTTTTGTAAACAAAATGCATGCTCGCCATTGTCGTACAAACAGAATGACTCTGTGCAAGTTGACCTTATTGCCTTGATGTACTGTCCTAATCATTTTGCTCTGCTGAATGAAGTCGCTTTTTTTTGCTTACGCCAATCAATATGGGTTGTTAATGACACCGTAACCGCGGCAAATAATTATAGCTTTTACTGGTGGTGGGCTATTTGATGCTGTGAAATACTTGCGAGCTCAGGAAACCAACTCCGACCCCTGAAACAAGAATTCACAAGACAGAAAATGGTTTTCTTGGAGCTGCCAACGTCGCACAAATCAATAGGCAATGGAAGGCAACTCGAAACGGTTTGTCGCAGGCTCAAATGCGCCTAGAATAGGCCTCGGGTCTCCCCGAGCATCATCGTTGGGGGTGTCTTTCGGAGCCCGACGTAGATTAGCACAATTTCTATCAACAATGTGACTGCCTTGGACTGGAAGACCTATGCAGATCAGAGCATACATCATCCATAAACTAACAGCTCGTTTGTTTGTCCATTCGTATTCGTAGAAGACAAAACCCAAATCTCTCTGCTCTCATGTCTCCACAAGAGCCATACAGAGTTGTTGAGTTGTAAAGCTTAGCACTTAGATTATTCTGCTCACTCTTTCCACTCCATGCGGGTGCAGTAGCTAGCACACGATGTCCTCTATCGCTTGAAGGTCAGAGCGTTTCTGCACTACCTCGGTTGTAAACTTTTGAGACGGCAACACATAAAACGGTTGTTGCTGAGTTACCGTTAGGGATATGTATCTATGTATGAAATAGTTTGATGCAGGCTCTAAAATCGTAAAACTACGCTATATGCGTCATATGTATATTTACGAGTATATATATATATATATATATATATATATATATATATATGTGTGTATACCCACAATATATATATATATATATATATATATATGTGTGTATACCCACAATCATAAAAAAATGTTTAGTTACTTAATAATCATATTTATTTACTTTAACATAACTTTTCTATGTTAGCCCTTTGGGGTGGACAATTGTCTCCGCGCGAACGTGTGGTCACGGGCTCTCTATCCCAAAGTTAACCCAATTCAACAATGTGCCAAGCCTCTGGCGCAAGATTCTGGATGCTCTCGAGTGTCCTGTCATACCATTAAGGCTTCCGTCTACGCGCTGAATCAGCTTAAGCGTAAGAGAGCCTGCAGCTCCCATAGTCTCAAAGGCCAATGGACCAAATTAGCGCGGCCATAATCAACGCTAGCGCATTTTCTGCTTCTTGTTAGCCTCTGCTCCTACCTGAAGGCATAATCTGCACTAGTTAGGACAATATCGGCAATCATAATAACACCACCACCACCACCAACAACAACAATAACAACAACGAACAAAGATAGCAATCTCCACGACAACAACAGCGACACAAACAACGAATACGGCGAAAGCTGTAACAATACCGTCGAAATATCTGCCAAGTCTTCACGGACGTAGCATACTCACAATAGGGGCCTTTTGCATCGGCGCCGCTATTACGCCATTACGCGAAGAAGCAACTGGCTTACCGTCACACTCATGCTGGACGAAGGAAGCAAAAGTACGTAATGTGTCGCACGAGAACATGGGTTGCACGAGAACATTGGTCGCTCGAGTGTAGAGTAGTGTATTGACCCAACAAGCATGATTGCGGGACACTCCGTCAAACGCGACGCCGGTACACACACAGACACGTTTGAACATACACGTCGCTATGGGTACGTATGTATGAACAATTGGGGTGCCTATACAATTGGTGTATAAGTTGTAAGGCGTTTTTGCTTGGCTGTGCTGCAGCCTGTTTCAGTTCGCGAACCTCGACCTCACTCTTCGTTCGACGTCCGTCCAAATGCAGAAGCAATGACCAATTCCACCCCCCCCCCCCCTTCCCCACCGAAAGTAACAAACAGTTATGGGGCGTGCCGATGTCCTCGACCGGCACTGTGCTGCAGGCCGTGCTAGACGGAACGTTTGTTCGGGGTTTGTACACAGTACGTCGTTCCCTCGAAGATGCATCGTCAGCCAATAATACATACAATAGAAAACGTTTCTTCAACATCGAGCCTCGAACAGCCTACGACAGCCGTGCGACAATTCAACCTCTCTTCTCAAATTTGCTGCGCTGGATATTGTCAATAATGCATTTGCTTATAGACAGGCGATACGAGCACATGCTGACCAAGCACTCTCTCTCTCTGTGCCCGTGTTGTACCCACCGCTTTTGTAAATAAAAAAGTGCGCATTGTACAACAAAAAAGCCCCTTACGTACAAACCGTAACTAAGAGGAAAGCATGACCTCGTGTTGCCTTACAAAATGAAGCTGCCGAAATTGACGTCATAGCCTGTGTGCGTTCCTAATTCTACTGTGCTGCTAAAAGAAGTCAACCTTCCAACCAGGCTTACACCAATCGATACGAGTGATTGATGGCACTACAATCGCCGCAAACAATCATAACTTTTACTAGTGGGCTCTTCGATGCGGCAAAGTGTTTTTGAGCCCAGGAATGACGGCACACATTAAAATCATTTCGACGCCCTCTAAAACCGAATTAGCTTGGATAAGTAAATGGCTTTCCTTACAGCTGGAAGTACACTACACATATGAATAGGCAATGAAATGCAAACTCTTTTGGAACGCTTTTTCGCAATGACGTCTAACGGGGCTCCCACATCATCGCTGGCTTCGCCTTCCATAGCTCGAAGAAGATTCCAATAGAGAAGAATAGACTAGACAAGGCCTTTGTTTACCGAATACAGCGTGACTATACACTATTGTTGATTTCAATTCATGTTATACGTTCATTTAGGTATATATATCCAATATTTAGCTCCTACGATTGTTCATTCGCGTACCACAGAGGCGGCGAATAGGATTTGAATTCATAAGCTGTGATAGTACCCATGTGTTGTTGTTCTTAGATCAAGTGCGGAACAGCGACGGAAAGCTAACAGCACTCGGGTCGATATCGCATCGTCTACCTCAAGCCTTTTGTGGATTTTTTTCTGAACACTAAAAACATCGATCATAACGTTGTGTTTGCACAAATATGAGCTTCAGGCGGTTTAGAGAAGTCTGGACAACACAATGTATTTATGCAGACGAGTTTGCACCCTTGGATCGTGAATGATGAAACAATGGAGAAAAGATCAAACAACGGCTAATGCCGTCGCCAGCGCCGCAAGCGCTTAGGGGGAGCACAGACAAGAGGATATTTTAGGTCGTCAGCGCATACAAGATATGCCTGGCACAATGCTCATCAACAATGCGGGCCCCGTCGAGATCTCTGTACAAATCAGAGCATACCTAGGTCATACGCTGGCTTGTTTGTCCATTATTCGTAGGAGACAACAGACAACAGATCTTGTCGTGCGCCAGATATATATATATATATATATATATATATGACCAGTTCTCAGACGTGCATTCAAGTTACATTAATTTGATGAACTCGCGAAACCGTTGATGTTTATATAGGCATATTGGTAAATATCTATTATGTTATTGTGTTTTTGATATCTGTATACACACAGGTGCTAAGAAATGTCAGTTATCCCTGTTTAATCATCAATGTGTACGTAAATACATGTTTAGTTGTATATATATATATATATATATATATATATGAAGAGACGGATGGATGCATAAAGAGACAACATACCCAAATCCGAGCTGGTATATGTTAAAATGTAATACTACCAACGTTGTCTGTCTACGAGATTTCTAATTAGCTTTATGGCTGACAAAGCCTACATGGAGACGCGCTCGCACGGTCTGGCAATGCACTAACTAGAATAACAACAACAACATTAGAAATAACGGTGCTGGTGGTTGCTGAACCACCACTACCACAACAACTGCTAATACTACAACTTTTTTTTATTTATAAATATGTTACAACCCTTTCTAAAGGGAGCCGCTTGCGCTTTACTTCGATGTATATTATATATAAATATATATGTTTTTATATAGTATATATAAACACATATGCATATATATATATATATATATATATATATATATATATATATATATATTTATATACAGGTAGTTCAACAAGTTCTTAGAATGAAAACCAAGAATTTTCCAAATCTTGTTTTTAATTTTTTCTTATTCGATATACTCCCCGAGAAGCTCAATACACTTTTCCCACCGAGATTTCAGAACATTTATACCTCTTGAGTAGAATTCCGCGTCTTTAGACTGAAAATAGGCATTGACAGCAGCCTTAACCTCTTCATTGCTGGAAAAACGCTTTCCACCGAGACTATTCTTCAAATGTCCGAAGAAGAAATAATCAGAGGGGGTCAGGTCTGGAGAATAGGAAAGTTGTTCAATAAGTTCGAACCTCAGTTGGGCCAGTTTTGCCGTTGCTTGCCGCGACTTGTGTGCGGGAGCATTGTCCTGGTGAAACAGGACAACCTTCTTCTGCAAAGCGGGCCGTTTCACGATGAGTTCTTGCTTCAGGCAGTCCAACAGTCTTGCATAATATTCTCCCGTGATCGTTTTACGTCGCTCTCAAGGTAGTCGACCAGAATTATTCCTCGTTGGTCCCAAAAAACCGTAGCCATCATCTTTCCGGCCGATGCCGTTGTCCGCACCCTCTTCGGAGGTCCTTCACCAGGTGCACACCATTGACGAGATGCTTCTTGGGTCTCGGGAGTGTAGTGATGGACCCAGCTTTCATCGACGGTCACGAATCTGCGCCAAAAATCCGACGGATTTTTCGACATCTTGGCCAAATTTCGCTGTGAAGCGGAAACACGCGCGTCTTTTTGGCCTTGGTTGAGCAAATGCGGCACCCATTTTGCTCTGAGCTTTTTCACCTTCAAGTTTTCGTGCAGGATGAAATGCACTCTACCCAAACTGATCCCCAAGGCCTCCGCTATCTCCCTAATGTTCACTCGCTTATCTGCGGCAACGATTTTCCGCAAGTTTTCCTCATCAGTTGCCGTTTTTGGGGCGTCCTGAACGTAGTTCACCCTCGGTGCTCCTGCGACCTCTTTTTAACTCATTAATCCAGTTGGAAACAATGGCAAAACATGGCGCAGAGTCACCGTACACCTCGTCTAACTCAGTTTTCACTTGGGTCGCATTCCAACCTTTGAAATAAAAATGCTTGATAACCACTCGAAACTCTTTTTTCTCCATTTTTCAAAATCACGCCGATACGTTGCACGGGAAAAGCGATCAAACGAAATCGCAACAGCCAATCACCATAATATTTTGACTGCTAGCATTCGAAAAGTTGCCGTTTCCAATAGCGGTGAAAGCGCGCTAAAATTCGGATTCTGAAAAGCTCATTTTAAGAACTTGTTGAACTACCTGTATATATATTTATATATATATATATATATATTTTTTTTTTTTTTTTTTTTTTTTTTGTGGAGGAGGGTGAATGCAATTACGCGCGCTTCGAGTACGGAGTGTTTCCGCACTCGAGAGCAGTGTAAGGCTCGACCCTGGCGGTTGGATGTTGGTCCGCCAAGACCACTACCCACTAAACACACCTCCCCCTTAAGCTTCACTCTCTAATGGCCCAGATATCCATAGAACAGTACTATGAGCCATTAGGAGAAGTGGCGAGCGCCTAACGGATCATTTGGCCGAGGTCACTCACGGGTTCCCCCACCAGTCCGACGTGCTTGTCCCAACACCTGCGAACCCGTTTGATTTTAAGCCACGTCATCTGTTGATGTCGTAAGCGCTATCCGTTCTCTTCTGTACCTCCGCTTTCTTTTTCATCACCGCAGTTGCCATTTTTTCGCCCAGCCTCCATGCCGATGCTGTGCTGCATATGTACCCCACAAACATTCTCATGTTACTTTTCGGCGGGTCTGGTATCCCGACTCCTTGTTTTCCTGCTTCTTTGGCCTATTCCAATCGTAGCAGCGCTATGGCGGTTGTCCTTGCCTGCTCTAGTCCCTTGCATTTTAAGAGAGTGTGCCCGGGGTCATCGTCGATGACGTCTACACAGTGCACGCAGGTTACCGAGGGAGCGTTGCCTATACGAAATAGATAACTTTGAAAATCACCGTGGCCAGTGAGACACTGCGTGAGAAAAAAGTTCATTTCTCCCGCCGGACGGTCAATCCATTTCTTTATGTCCGGGATGAGCAGGCGAAGTGAATAACCCGGTGAGCCTGCGGGAGTGGCATCCCATTCTTCTTGCCACGATCTTATCGTCTTTTCCCTTTCACCTTCTTTGTTAGATTCAGACCCTCCTTCCCATATACTTTTCCTTTCATTCACTATCAAGTCCCAAGGTGAGGAGCCAGCCAGTACCAAGGCTGCGTTTGTGCTAACCGTGCGGTAGGCCTGCAGGATCCTAAGAGCCGCTGTTCTCTGCGCTCTTCTCAGGGCTGTTTTTGCCGTTCTCGTTTTCAAGGTGTTCTGCAGCCAGACTGGCGCCGCGAAAATTGCAATAGACTCGGTAACCGACATTAGTAGTCGTCGCCGGCACTCCCGCGGCCCGTGTAAGTTTGACAGGATCTTGCCTGTCGCGTTAGCCGCTTTAGCCGCCTTGCCCGTACACTTCCTAATGTGATTTGTCCCCCTGAGACCATTGTCTAGTAGGACGCCAAGATATTTGGCCTCTGTGACTTGCTTGATTTCCTGGCCCGCCACCATCAGTTTCATGCTGTCTACTCTCTTCCTGCCTGTCAGAACGATGGCCTCGCTCTTTTCCGGGGCAAGTTGTAGCCCAGCGCTATCCATCCATCTCTTCGTGGACCAGAGAGCCATGTTTGTCTTTAATTCTAGTTCTTCCTCTGTTTTTGCTTGAGAAATTATGGCTAAGTCATCCGCATACGCAATCATTTTTACTCCCTGTGGGAGATCTTGTCTCAGAACGTCGTCAAATGTTATGTTTCAGAGCAGGGGTCCCAGGATTGACCCTTGAGGAACTCCTGCAGTCATGTCTATCTCAACTGTGTCGTTAAAAACTTTTCTGCCCTCTAAGTATCCCGAAACGGCTCTTACGAGAAATAAAGGGACCGCTTTTCTCACTAGTGTGTCTAAAATCCCTTTCCACGGCAGACTGTTAAACGCGTTCCTGACGCCGAGAAGGACTGCCACAGGGAGCTTTCGTTTATATATAGGTTCGCCGTAAAGCAAGTCAGCTTTGGCTGTAATTCGTTGTATTGCTGTAAGAACTGATCTTTTCTTGCGAAATCTATATTGATTGGACGACAGGAGACCACACTGTTCCGCAAACGTCCTAAGTCTGTCTTCTATAATTGCCTCATACCCTTTTGCTAGGGTGTTCAGAAGACATACGGGTCTGTACCCTCCGTTACTTTTGGGAATCAAGACCATTTCCGCTCTTTTCCAGTCTCTAGGCATTCCCCCACTTGCCATCGCCTTGGTAAAAACTGCCGCTACCACCTCCGGGTGTTCCTTGAAGAGCATCTTTACCGCTATAGGCGGAATGCCGTCGGGTCCTGGAAATCTCCCTGGCTGTAGCCTCTCCGCTGCCATCAATACCTCTGCGCGTGTGATAGGCGGGAACTCACCGTCTTCTGAAGTTGTCCCTCTTCTTGTGTATGTTTCCCTATTAAAATATCCATGCTGTGGAAATAGATTGTTTAAAATGTGTGCGACCTCTGTGTCTGGCAGTGTAACTTTTGGGGCCTGCACGCCTATCCCCCTAATCAGTTTGTAGGGTTTTCCCCATGGCTTGTCATTTATGTCCTAAATCATTTGTCGCCAGTAGAGCTTTTTGCTTTCCGCTATTTCATTTTTTTAAAGCGCTCTGAGTCTTCTATAATTTTCCATGGCGAGGGTCTCGGCCTCCCGGGTCCTGTGGCGTTTTTTGAGCTCCCTTTGGCTCTGTTACAATCCGCCCGTTTCTGCGCTATGACGCTGTTCCACCAGTGTTTTGGCTGGCATGTAGCCCTTCTTGGGTGAGAGGGCTTAGTAGCTCTACTGCAGGCCCTTTTGAGGGCGTCATGCAGTTCTTCTGGGGTGTGGGGGAAAGTTGTAAGAATTGCCTTCTTGAGTTCGCCCTTAAAGACTTCTTCGTCCTTGATCCTGTAGTACATCTTACTTCTTATAGGCAACGCTTTTTTGCTGCAGTTCTAGCGTAAACTCAATACAGTAGTGATCGCTGAAGTTTACTTCTTCAGTGAGCACTGTCCAATCTTTTATTTTATTGGCTATTGTGTCGTTGCATAATGTTAGGTGGACCGTTGACTGATATTCTGCCCTGTGAAGGATCGGGTATTTGTCGTCGTTCTGAATATACAGGTCCAGGCTGGCAGCCCATTCCATCACGATTCTTCCTCTCTTGTTGGTACGCCGCGACTCCCATGTTTCTGATGCCGCGTTGAAGTCTCCTGTAACGACTACGCCCTTTCCATGTGTGGCTTCAGTTATTGATATTCCTATTTCACTGAGTAGGTCCTCGAGTTCGTCCAGGCTGCCGTTGGGGCTGCTGTAACAAGGGTACAGCCTCCATCCTCCTAGCAATTCCACCCACACAAACCCGTGCCTGTTTCCGTGTTTTGTGATTTGCGCGAAACCGGTATTTATAATTGCTGCACTCTTGGTTCGATCTAAAAACCATTTCTTTTTGTTTGTTGCCATCGCTTGATTTGGTTCGCTCACCGCCACTAGCTTGGCTTTTCTCCTTGTGGCTATCTCTTCGACCATGTCATGTGCGTCTCTACTTCTGTTGCAGTTAATTTGAATTATTTTAATCATGTTCATTGCTGTTGTGTAGAAGTTGTTCCCTGGTTCTCTGGTTGTTGGAAACGAGCCGCCCCTCTGGAGCCTTTTTGTGACCAGCCATCTGATGTACGCTTGTCTCGCTGAGCCTCCTTCCTCTGTTCTCTGGCCGCTTTCTTCTCTTCTCTTCCTTTTCTTTTTGCTTGGCCCGTAATTCCCTGGCCTTGGCTTCGCTCTCTTCTGCCGCCGCCCTTGCGGCTTGTTTCCCTTCGTTAAGTAGTTTCGCGTACTGCGGGCAAGCCATTGTTCTCGGTTTATCATCTTTCTCGTTGCACATGTACCACGAGGCATAATTTTCCTTGCATTCCCTGTCTATGTGTCCCTCTTTCCCGCATCTGTAACACCTCTTAGCAGTTTCCCCCTCACTTTGGCAGTCTCTTGCTATAAGGCCGATATGATTGCATCTATAACATGTTGGGATTTGAAACCATTCTTCAACCCTGCATAGGCGCCCTGATATGGTGATGCCTTTTTTGGCCATAAACTTCTTAGCGTCTCGACTGGGTAGGGTCACTGAGCATTGCCATGTTCCTCTCTTGTTGCTTTTTGGTGTTTCCGCTTGTATCTTTGTAGTTTTATGCAGGTCTAACGAATTGTGCAGGGCCTTCGATATCGCGTCTAGAGTGAGGAAAAAGTTTACGTCCCTTAGCACAACGGTTTGAGTGGGACCCGTCGCTTCCCTAATGTCGACCTCCATTCCTGTTCCCTATCGCAGGGCGTTTGCGAATAACATGCCGCCTCCGGTTCATTTTGCTTGATATGAGGGGCAATGTCTCTAATCATGTCATCCACGGACCTGCCCTCTTTTGCTTTGATCCTTATGTAACTTTGACACCCGGTCGTTCGTTCTTTGCTTCTCATTGGCAGGTCCGGGCTCCTTCCGTCTACCATGAGTTCCGTTGTTCCTCCTGTTTTTCTGCAGCAGACTTCCGTTGCTTTCCTGATTGGTTGTCCTTGCCAGTCTAGGGAAATGTATAGTCCCACAGTGCTGTTGGTATTTGCCAAATGACTTTTTTCTAGGAGCTTGTTAAGGCTTGACAGGAACTGTTCTGGAGTATTCTCTGTGCTTCCAACACCGATCACGAGTAACCTTGTGTTGCTACTGGCTGAGGCAGCAGTGGGTTCCTCTGCGTCTGCCGAGCTTACGTCAACTAGATCTAATTGCTCACTACTGCGCAGAACTGCCACCCCGCCAATTGGAAGCCGAGTCACGAAGCCGACCAGTGGAAACTGGCTACTCATCTTTTTGAGTACGTTCAGGTCCTTCTCTGAATTTTTGTTAATGAGCATAGCTCTTGATTCCCTGTCGGCTGTTATGCTGTCTTGTATAATACGAGTGGCCTTGAAGGTTACTTCCGGCCATTCTTCTGCCACTAGTCTGGCTGTCTCTTCTAGGGAAAACAAGGATGCGATTTTATCTTTAATGTCCTTTGCCCTCTGTAGGTCTTTATGTTCGTCTTCTTCTTCTCGCTGGCACCTTGAGCACGTCCGTGCAAACCTTTTCTTTTCGATTTGAGCCTGCAGTTCTTCCGCTTCGGCTTTCCATTTTGCTGTCTCTTCTTGTGCCTTAGTTATCTTTTTCTGCCATTCCTCAGCCTCTTTGGATCGATTGTTTTAGATCACGTTTAGTTCGTCTTTTAATTTCTGCAGCCGCCTCTGGGCATCGTCTTGGGCCGCCAGCTTGTCCTCGACGTCGGCCTGCAGCAGCAGAGCTTTAGCTGCCTGACGACTTCCAGGAGGCTCTTCATGGCTTCATAGTCCGTGTCTGGTTCCGAGGTTACTTCCAGTTGAGTTCTACCTTCGGCTCGTGCTTTCTTAATTGACTTGCCCGTTCGTTGCTGTTCTTCACCTTCTTTCGTCTCTCTCTCCTCCCGTTGTAGGTCTTCTGGAGATTCAATCATCGTTCTTGTTCGCCTAGTGTTCTCGGGGTATATGAGGTCTTCTTCTACCTCCTTGTCAGTCTCTAATCGCTTGTCCGTGTTTTTTCCCTGCAGAGTGAGCTTTACCGCTGAAATATTCCTGCGGGGTTGTTTTGTTTTCTTTTGTTTCATCGCTTTTGTTCGTCTGTCCATTTATTTTATCCTTCAATATTTCTTGTTCTTCGTCATTCTGACTTTCTTCAGCTGGCTACCCTGGGTCCCT
Source organism: Dermanyssus gallinae (assembly GCA_003439945.1). Classification (NCBI taxonomy): domain Eukaryota; kingdom Metazoa; phylum Arthropoda; class Arachnida; order Mesostigmata; family Dermanyssidae; genus Dermanyssus; species Dermanyssus gallinae. The sequence continues at coordinate 343,904 of QVRM01006757.1, forward strand.
AGGACCCTTAAAGGGGTCTATGCCTCCTCCTCTTTTTTTTCTCAAAAAATAATTCTTGTTTTTTTTATTAATTTATTTTTGAGATATATATATATATATATATATATATATATATATATATATATATATATATTTTATATATACATATATTTTTTTAATTTGTATTTATTTCTTTTTTTTTTATATAATTATTATTGAGGAGCTATTATACGTATATGTCCTTATACGTACAACATGCGCTTTTTGCATATGTGTACACACAACATATGCATAAGTAATCACCCGTATCTATACATGATTGCGAGGAACAATGCACAGATACGTACGGCCCCTTACTAGCACGTCACGCCAAACATGCAAATGTATGCACGCGTAGGACAAACATATGCAGCCGTGTAGTAATGTCACAATTTATATATGTGCGCTGAATACGGACCTGCACGTCCGCATGTTCACAAGCGTTGCTTATGTGTTCCCGCTACGTATGCGCTTGGACAGATTGTATGTAAACACGCTGGTAGTGCAGAACAGCTGATGTTCCAAAACCGCTGGATTGTTCGAGACACCGATTGCAAACAAATTTGCGCTCGAAGTTCGAGCGATTGAAAACGATGACACTATCCGAGTTGACACGAGAATATGTACTGCACAGTACCTGTGAGGTGTTTAAGGTGTGCGCTGGATTTCTCACTAAGTGCCGTTAACCCAGTGCCGTTGCTCAGTCCGTTTAGAACCTCGGGATTCTCACTTTTCACCGTTTATTTGTCTCTGCACAATGTGAGAGGTGTCTCGCTCCTTGCCTCCATACGGCTACCGTACGACCACGAAGCGGTCTGTCTTCCTGACAACGTGGTTTGGATGCCAACGAATGCAGCCGAATAATAGCCGATTACTTCCGTCCATCCAACGAACGGAAACGACCTCGATAGATCGACATCAATGCGACAGTGTTAGAGATGCTGCTTATGATACCGTCCGATTCTGTCGTCGATTTGCTGCTCAGTCGATGACTTAAACGAGGATGTAACGCGACGGTTCATAACAAATTGCAGACGTTTTTACATTCGTATGATTGTTACGTTAGCGTGATTACCGTTATCGTGTACCATTACCGTTACGTGATTATTATTATTATTATTATTATTATTATTATTATTATTTATTACATGTTAAACAATGTTACAGTTGTGAGGTCTGAACGTATTATTGCAAAGTTTTTTTTAAATAATTAGTTCACTCCATGGCGTCTAAAATAGATGCCGCGTTCCCTCTGCAAACGGCCAAGGACAACGTCGCCAGCAGACACTAAACCTCTCGGTTCAAGTGTAGATGGTATACCGGCTTTCCTAAGGGACCTTATGATCACACCGTTTAGTTCAACTCAGTGGGTGTAGGCCACTGGAATCTACCATCTCCCCACACAGTTTGCACTGAAACGGCTCGCAGACGCTAGCGCCGATTCTAAGTGCTGACATCATGCGGAAAGAGTTGGGTTCCAGCATGGTGCCGAGCTGAGGCGAGGGTAAGGCTTTAAGCCAACCCCCACTGAAGTTATCTTGTGCCGCTAAGAATACGGCGCGGTCTCTCCAGGAAACTGGCTCGTCAAAGATTTCTCTGCTCTTTTTTTTTTGCTTTTGAGCTTATCTAATTTATATTGGCTAGGTTATTCTTCTAAAGGGCCCGGGTCTAGCATGATTCTAATAGTGTCCCGTGCTTTACTAGTTTCATATCTTATTTGTGGTCGAACTGCCTCTTCGACTAACGAAGCTGCTACCGGACCAAATTGCACCAGTGAAGCAGCGTAGCAGACCGGAGCTAGGTCAGTGGCACTCCTTATTCCCAGACCACCTTCACGTATCGGAAGACTTGCTCTCTGCCAGGTGTTCTCTTCTAAATTTACGTTTAGGACTTCACTAAGTATGTTTCTGCTGACGTCCTCATACGCCGTTAATTCTTCGGGGCACGTTAAAGCAGGGCATGCACGCAGGATATAGTTAAATCGTGAAGACCCTAGGCTATATCTCCAAATGCACAGCGCCGCCTGAGGATGCAAGCGTGTCAGTCGTGAAGGGATTTTGGTAAGAGCTTCTTTTTTCACAGAGAGTGTATGCGAAATTCCGTCTTGCTTTACGGGGCCCCCCAAAAGTTCTAAGTTGTTTAGCTCTACACGCGTGATACCAGGGAGTATTTCTGTGTTCTTCTGAATTGCTTCCTCCCTTTCCTGAAGTGAGCCCCCGACAGCAGTAATCTCACATTTTGCGGCATTCAGTGTCAGTCCCCCGTCTTCTTCAAACTGCAGCACTTTTCTTAAATCTGTTGCGATGATACTTGCAGGGCCGGCAAGCGTGGCGTCATCTAGATACCACACATTAAAAGGGCTCTGTAGTTGCGATACTAGATCTGATACACCGAGACTAAATAGAGCAGGCCCTAGCGGGTCACCCTGCTGAATGCCCGCTTCCGAACGCAATGTTGAAGTTGTGCCCCAGGTTAAGAGTGAAGGATCTCTGTAACTTTGCCAGACCATAGGCACAAGCTCTGGACTTTTCTTCATCACTGCATTTAGTATCCGGTCTCTTCTTAAAGTATTAAATGCATTGCAGAAATCAAGTTTCACCAGAACCCTTACTTGGTCCTCAGTCTCTGAGAGGGCACGTGTAGCATGTACTAGTGCTTCTGCGCCGCCTTTAACAGCCACTCCAACCTGATGTGGCAGAATTGCTGTCAAAATTGTCTTTTTATTTTTCGCCAATGCTATCTTTGCAGCAATCCTACGCAGAGTCAGTCCACAAACTATAGGCCTTATTGAAGGAACAGTTTGATCCAGCATGTCACGCAGATGACGTGGGCGCAGTCCATCCAGTCCGGCTCCGCTTGCAACAGGGAGTGAACGAATTGCCTCTACGATCGCCGAACTTTCGACGCTCTCGCAGTATCCAACTGTAGGTTGTTCGAAGGCTTCCAAGCGCTCCTGGCAGACGGCCGGTGGTGGCGGGTGTTTGTTTCTTAATTCTCTAATGTGTCTGACGACAGCAGGGCTCTAGCGGCAGAGCGTACATCGCCCTCGGCTAGTTTTCTTTCAGCTCTAGACACGCTCTGCCGGTCTCCAGCTAAGCCGTCTAGTCTATTAATTGGGGTCTTTGAAACTGTCTGCAGAAGACTTTCCAGACTCTTTTGTTCGAGCACTGACACATTGTCTTTGATTATTCTGGTTAGTGTGGCTTCATGATTTTTTCTATGCGGTAAGGCCAGCATTAAAGATGGAGCAGACATTAGGCTATTCCAGCTTTCAAGATCCAGCCTTGAGTTAAAATTATTCAACGCCTTTGCGAAAGCTGCGGCGCAGGCTTCTCTCGCTCCCCGAGGTATGACCCTGGCAATTTTAAGATCTCGACGTGCCTGCGCTAAGGTTTGAGCCAGTGTCTCTGGATTGGCTGATGAGGAATCCATAGAAGAAGTATGAAGAGGAGAAGGCGTATTAATTGAGTCAGTCGGTTGTGGTTGAAAGGGTCTTAGATGTTGATTGCGTAGGGATGCCGGGGGGTGTAGACGTGTTATGTGCGCCCGCAAGCCCTGTGAGGTTCTCAAGGCGCGACCGCAGTGTGTGCAGGTATAAGGGGTCTGGGATAGTGGGGAGTTCAGTCTAGAGTCTTCATCTGTTAAGAATCCGTCGGGATGGGATGATTGTGAAGTCATTTATGTATGGTCCTTATCGATACTCTTGTTTTCCGTTTGAATCAAAGGCACTTCTTTGGAGCCATCTAAGACAGCTATCATAAAGGCCTTTCCTGCCTCCGACTCAAGAAAAGATACAGCTCTATTGAGGTCTTGGTTCTCTTCTAGCCATTTAGATAGTAGGGGCTTAAAGATCTTCCATATCTGAAGAATTCCGTTCACGATGTTTGAAGATCCTTTAAATGTTTTTTCTTGAGACTTAGGCTGCAGTCTTTCCGGTTGTTTATTCGGTGCTTGTTTCTTTTGGTCCACACTTTTTCTAAATCTTGGTGGGGGGAGGTGGCAAAGCACGATCTCACCGTCTTTGTGCATTATTTGTGTAGGACCCCTGGCTGCTGTAGGTCGTGCGGCATCAGCGTAAGACTTCTGTCCATCTGTACTGGTTTTATTATTTTTCTCTACGACTTGAACCATTGAAGGAAAATCGTCCTTGACGGGGAGACGTGTGAATACTTTCTCGTAAAGCTTCACTCTTTGTGCTTCGGAATATATTCGTCTTACACCACAGTTGTTATCGTTGGAAGCATGGGTCCCGCCACAGTTGACACAACGGGCCTTATCATGGCATTCCCATAATTGGTATCCTGGGCGGCCGCACTTTCTGCACGTAGGTTCACCTTGTTTTTGACAATCGGTAGCCTTATGTCCGTACTTATGGCATTTTAAACATTGCAAAGGGAACCCTGCACATAACGTTACTTTAAATATTTCATCGACGATGGTAACCTCTGAGACCGGCATGGTATCGAATCTTAGTCGTACCCTCGCGGAGTTTTTGCAGCCCTTCGTTGTTTTGTCTTCATTGTTCTGTGTGGCCACAGCAAATTTTTCCCGTTTTACTTGGCTTACACCCTGATCTTTCAAACATTCAAGCAGATCTTCTTCGGTAAACTGGGGATTAACACCGGAGATTCGTCCCCAGAACGCTGACGTATCTTCACAATGAGATATTGATAACCCGCAAACCATGTTCAGCGTTTTATTATTATTATTATTATTATTATTATTATTATTATTATTATTATTATTATTATTATTATTATTATTATTATTATTATTATTATTATTATTATTATTATTAGTAATAGTAGTAGTACTATTACTACGTACTAGAATTGTACCCCTAAGTTGCCACAGCCGTGTGTGGCTCAGTTGGTCGGTTATGTCTACCATCATCGGCGGTATCTCTTCGCATCGCCGCTAACTTGCTGTTGCCTCGTCGTTCACGTAGGCTGCCCGGACGTGCAACCGGCTGCGAGCTATAAGTGTTCAGCAATCTACAGTGTGGGTTGGGTCGATCGAACCCTTCGCGTAGACGATCTGAGGTGAGGTGTGCGTTGGTGAGGTGCTGTGCGCTGATGAGGTGTCCGAAGACGACGGCTCCCTTTGCCAGCGCCTTATCAATTTGATTTCACAGCGCTGACTATTTGGAGCGAGGCGCCGCTTAATCAAATGACTGTGCACATTTCGACACTTCTTCTGGAATACAATTGTCGTACATCCGATCCATTTGTTCATCTCGGTCGCCGTTTCGTGGTCGGTCGACGTTCCCATCCTCTACTTTCCTGCAGCGATTGATAAGCGAGGAAAAAGTTTTCAAGAAAAAAGTTTTTACAGCCCCATTGTTCTGCTATCTGTCCGAGGGAAACCAGGATCTGTATGGGACGTTACTGAGTCGAGTTCTCTTCGCTGAGCGACGGTCATCTGTTAGATGGTTTTTTGGCCTCTCTAGTGAAATGAAGCTTTCTAAAAAATTAAATTATTCCAGCCTTTTTCAATGCGTGGTTGAGGCGCGAAGCGGTAGCTTCAGAGTTGTCGTCAAGCAAGCGAACAACAATAGTGGTAACAAATGAAAAGATAAACAAACAACATATACGGTCACGGAACCGTCTTCTCAGGACGGCAATTTTATTTAGATTCAATAATTTGTTATTGAGGTTATAATTTCTATATTGCACATTTTCAGCAGTGGTTACAATAAACGTACGAATTCTAACGCAACGTGTATTCTATACAAGAAATTATTTTAGATTTGAGTCGTCTTTTAAAGCTAATTTAAAGCTATTAGTTGTCTTTCTATCATTATTATTATTATTGTTATGATATAACAACTGTGAATACCAAGTATGCTTAAAATCAATTGTGATGGGTGATGGAATTTTTCATGCCGAAGTACCTATATGCAAATACACGTATATATATATATATATATATATATATATATATATATATATATATATATATATTAGGATGCGCTTGTCCTGTTCATGGGTAGCGGATGAATGCTTATGTTCATTAAACACGAATACGTGTTAGCCATGGCAAGAGATGACAGATTACGAATTTCGTTGGTGCAAGGCGACGGACAGTTCGGCGTACGAAGACTCATTTCTAGCAACGTCAATCAATGTTCGGTCGGCACTCTAAGTGACATCGGTGGCGTGGTGGATTAAGTCTCCGCCTCGCAACCGGAGGAGACACTAGATAGGTGCGCGGGTTCGAACCCCACCGCTGCACATTTGTATTTATGGGGGTCGTCCGTCTATGAAGCAATGTGAAAAACAGTTCCGTGGACGTTAAATCTTGGCTGAGAGTCAGCCCGAAAACTTTACTCTAAGTGACACAATGAAGTTGAGGTGCCTGAGCAGCTGAAGAGGGGGGCGGTACAGTCAATAGCAACAAAAAATGCGTTTGTCTTGAAGTTGACGTTGACAACGACGACAACAACAACAATAACAACAACAACAACAACAACAAGAACAACAACAACAGTTCCACCATCACCAATAACAACGACAATCAAAGTAAGCAGAATAAACTTTGTTGAGCCTTCACACTAACACGATGAAAGAAACAAGGTGTTAGCGAGAGGAAAAAGGAAGACATCTAAGCAAGCGTTTATAGCATGAAGTTTCAGAAAACCTGGCGTTTCAATTTTCGGAATGCAAATACCACAATGCAGACATGCAGGCTGCACACTAAAAAAACGAATTGAGTAATTTACGCGTAATTTGCTGCAGATTTGTAGGTACACTTCGGCACAGATTCGGATGTATACTTCGGCACAAACATTTCGTCACACATCAAATTTGATTTTAGGCATACTTTGTACTCACAATACTCACAACTTCATTATATTGAAAAAGGACTCACAGCATTCGAATAACGAACTAGCTACAAAATGGTTTATGTTTATTCACCATTATTGGTAGATCCTTTAAAATACGACTCAAATCAAACATATTTTCTTATCTATAATGCGTGCCGCGTTAGACTTTGTATGTTGTTGTTATCTGTCTATTTCTATATTTCGAAATATATCTATTTTCTAATTAAACATATTTTCATTCGAAAACCAATGTAATGCCTAGATTGTATACTTCAACTGCAAAATTAATTTAATAGTGAGACTTATTTCCGCGTGGGTCCATTAAGCTGTCGCCACGCGACACTTAGCACTAATCAGCAAACTATTTGCTATGGGATATTTATCTAGTCCCCGCGCGTGGCATTTACGGACTCCAGGATATATATATATATATATATATATATATAGTGAGAGTATTGGACGTATACGAAAAGAAACAGAGAGTAAATAAGGGAACAGAGGAAAGAGGCCATCTATGACCGTTGGCTACACCAGGAATTTCGCCTGCTTCCAAGATCATAGGCGGCTGCCGCCACTATTAATGCCTCTGCTACTATGCCGGCTACATTATTGTGACTGCAATGTCAAAAAACCTTTATTGGACGCTCATATCGGTAGGTAGGCAGGAAAGAAACGAGAGAAAGGCAGGGGACGTGATGGAGCCGGGGAAGATTGCATAAGAAACCACGTCGGTCTTTCGTCAACGATGCGGAGATGCGGTGAGTCAAATACCACCGAAAAGATCTAACCGCACTTATCCATCAAAGAACTACCCAATATATATATATATATATACATATATATTGATTTAAAATTCGCTTGGCATGTATACCTAAATACACATGTCACCATTTTATATCAAGGGCGCTTAGAGCGGCAGCACATATATTACCTACGCATCCATATCATTAAGGTTTCTTTCTGAGAATTAGCTTTTCATTGGGACAACTTCTTCTTTGTAATAGAATTGACCTAGTCCGCCCTAGCATTTGGTCCTAAAACTAGGGCCTCCGACAGATCTATATCTCTGCTTTCCCCTAAGACTGTACATTATTTTACAATATGTTTGATTGACTCATTCCCTAACCCACAAGCTCGACATTCTGTACTTTTCCCCTCCCTATATTTAGCCTGCTGTATCCCTGCCCAGGCATCTGCCAATAGCCTACTCGCTCTCGAATTATCGTATACCCATTCTGCTCCGCCCCTTTCCCGCTTTTTCCTTCCGCCATCCTCGATCTAGAATTGATTGCCAATTTTCATTTGCGTATATATGACTTGTTTACCTTCAATTTCACAATTTTCTTCAATACCCTCGCTCTTGCTCATTACTGACTATTGTACCCAATCTCTCTATTGGCGAATTCAACTCTGCGATCCTTCGTTTTGATCTTTAGTGCCGTCTTTTTATTCATATATATATATGGTGGCGGCGTGGCCTAGGGGTAGTGGCTAGCCATGGTGCGTCATCTACCGGGCTGTCGCCGGTTTGATTCCGGTTGTTAATCAAATTTTCTTTGAACGAATCTTACATAGAATAGCTAGGATCCCATAGAGAAACATACTGCTGAGAGTCAGCAACCATGCTGCCGCAAGGTCTGTTGGGAAACCCTAGATATCTCAACATGGCCGCTCATGCTGCCATACTTTTTGGGCCGTTTCGTAACCGTCCACGAAACCTGGGATGGTGGTTCAACAGATCAAGTGGCGGATGGCGAATGTGTTGTTTCACATGCCTTGTTGTGTTTTTTTTCTAACACAATGTGGAATCAATCATGGCCACTCTGCGCCGCTGCGCTGTTCCATTCATGGTCGTTATTACTCTGTGTGAGCCGTCGAAATTTACATCGTTATCAGGCGGCGATGTCTTTCACAAATCTACGACCAACCAAAGAACCCGCTTCATACCCACGCAGCGAGCTGCCAGACGCATCGACGATCTTTGCACTTTTTCGCCCGGTGGGACGGTCGCTGAAGTGTTCAAATTGCATATAATGAATGAATTGTATTTTAATTATGTCATGTATACTATCTTGAAATGCAATGTTATTGCGAAATAAACAATATATATTCTACGACCAAAAAAACGAAGAATGCAACGATGCTCCGCAACGTGCTTCACTTGCAACGCCACTTAGACAGTGTTTTAGATAGGCTTGGCTAACAGGCCACCTGAGTCGACAAGTGAGTCCTTGTTTCGATCAGGACATAGAAGGCCGACTCTGTTGTTGTTGTTGTTGTCGTCGACTGGGCGCTGTTGTCGCCAATCGCGTTCGTTGGTTAGCTACAGTTAGGATGTGTCTCTCACAAACGTGTCTCTGACGCTAGCTAATTGTGCAAGCGTTACAAGCGTCATAACCGATCGTTACGCCTAGATGTTGACTAGAGGAGATGGAGGCAAGAGCTGACACGTCGGCATCACTGCCACCCCCACCCAATACGTGTTTCGTGCATGCGTTAGCCTCGCGCTCTCTGTCTAAAGGGAGCGCGCTATCTGTCTAAAGGGAGCGCGCTATCTGTCTAAAGGGAGCGCGCTATCTGTCTGAAGTGAGCGCGCTTTCTGTCTAAAGGGAGCGCGCTCTCTGTATAAAAGGAGCGCGTTCGAAGCGAGATAGAGAGAGGGGGGGGGGTTAGAACAAACAACAGTGAGTGACTTGCATTCAATTACGTTTCAAAGAATCACGACCTATCGTGCGTGGCCAGCAGCAGCAGCAACAACAACGTGTACGAGGTGGAGAAGGACGCCCGTAAGCATAGTGAACTACCTAGCACGTATGCATGGGCTCTAGTTCTGTGCGAACTGAGCGCAGAAACTGACCGCTGAAACCTAAAAAATAAAAAGAAACCAGAAAAAAAAAAAAAAATAATAATAATAATAACGACGACGACGACATAGCCTGCGTGAGTCGGCATGCTTTCGGCTCGTAGCGCAAAGCGACGCCCGCATGATTGGCTGGTAAACGGATTCTTCCGAGCAGAAACATTCAGTACGTAGTCAAATGTGTCGTGTACCACGGTAGTCGACTCCGCTAGAAGAGAAAACGCTTCAAATATGAATGCAATAGCTTATTAATATTCGGCTGCTTGCCAGTGGATACGGCAGCTCCGAAAGGCGGCACGATATATATATATATATATATATATATACATACATATTTACGCATATATGTATATATATAGTACAACTTACGTGTGAAAGCGTACGGCGACCTGGGCCAATAATCGTACCGCTTTATATAGTCGATTTGCTGCGATTGCATTGCGATCGCAATGTTTACTAAGGCAACGCCAAGTCTATGCTGACCAGCCAATTCAAAGATTTTATGGCCGTACTATGTAGTAGAATACAAGACGGCTGCCGCGCTTACTGTCGCGTTGACAACGATAAAAACAGAAAAACAGGTCTACAAATTAACTGTAATTGAGTGTTCTTCTTTAAGATAGTGTCGGCTTCAAGTTGTCTGAACATTAAAGTTGCTTGCTCATGTGTTTCCTACAGTCGACTTGAGCAGAGCATAGACTGCCCACACGCATCCTATGTCTATTCACGGCTCGTCTACTCCATACACAGGTAGTTCGTCGTGGTTTACCTCGGGTTACGGTGACATGACATGCCACCCGAGTCAATTTGCTGCTTTGGCAGGCCGAGATCAACACGCGCTCGACTACGGAACGTCTACGAATCGGTCATTCATGACGTCTCGGTTAGTCATTTACCAATTTGAAGAAAAGGAGAGAAAATAAAGAGAGGGAGAGAGAGAGAGAGAGCATAACGACGAACATGACGCCATCCGAGTTCACCGGAAGGGTCCTTATTTGAAGGAAATGTCCAGTATTCATACGCTAGCGTTCGTAGAGCGCGAACCGAAGACGATTTGTATACGAAGCGTAGCCCGTATTGCTTAATAGAAGTATTAAGCCACAGCACAGGCCGGAGGAATGGAGGAAAGAAAAGGGGAGCGGCCGTTTGTTGTATTGGCCACGATGGAGGCCTAGGAGTAATGAGCCGTGTGCGCCCAACACGCTGCTTTGCTGAGAGGGCACGAATAAATCATAGAGATCGGCAGTGTCGTCGTAGTAGGCCCATCCAATCATTGAGTAGGCGCATTTCGCATAGGCGACACAGAGTTCCGCGCGATCTACGATCCATGCTACGACAGGTGCCGTTCCGAAATGAATCTACGCTACTCTAGGGCATTCTTGACTGAACTTTACTGTTGCCAGTCAACGGCCCACACAAAACGCCCGCATGCACGAAAGGGGCATGCGGTTGCAAAAAGGGCTTGGCGTTGCCTAATATTGCTCAAAGGGTAGCCGACCTCGGGGGTAAATCGTCTGGATGTAACACATGAATGTGCGCCCAACTGTGGAGTTGTTGCGGAGAAAGCTCTCCTTCGCTTCGATTCGATTCGCTTCGCTAATGCATTTGAATGCACACGTAAACTCCTTTCAAGCAACGAGAGGCTGCCCGACAAAAACGCGGGTAATGTCTGTTTTCGCAAACGACTAAGGCCTGGCATATGCTGGAATCTTTGGTTCCGTAATATATAATCAAGCCGTGTGTACGTATTTCGTCGATACTGTGGTACAAAGGCGTGGCGGCCTTAAAAAGTTTCCTCTTTGATCATACCGAGCTGCGAGAATAAACTCAGCTATTTTTGTGGACCGCAGAATGTTTCCCGCCAGCCTTTGGTGATAGATAAACTCGAAAGATGTACTAACCGAGGTTTTAATCTAACTCAGAGGAGGTCTATGCTTCATCTTGCTGAAAAAAAGGTTTAGTCGCATCTTAGATGTTTCAGGTTAAGTTTTTGATTAACCAATTCACCAGGAATTGAGAGGGTGAAAAAGGGCACAGGAAAGGCTACAGATCGAAACGACTAAGATCAGATACAACCCGGCCATGTTGCCAATCTAGTGTTGCCACAGAAGACCTTCCACTGAAACAGGTCGAACACGTAGCACTCTGAGCCAAACGACTATTCAGCTTGCTATATACTCATCGATGTATGTTGACGATGATTGGAATATATGTGTAATATATATATATATATATATATATATATATATTTTTTGTATATATATATATATATATATATATATATATATATATTTGTATATATATATATATTCAGACACGGGCGACAGCCTTTTCTGCAAAATTATCTGAATAGTTATAATTGTTTGAATTTAAGTAATAATCGAAATTTCAAGCTCGATGAAGAATTATTGAACTTAATTAAATTTGTCGTCCGGAGAAGACGGTACCCTAAAAATATATATACATTTATATATATATATATATATATATATATATATATAGCGCACGGGCGGCCACTCCAAGGTCACATGCGGCTCATTAGTCTATTAAAAAAAATCGTCACGTACCGATGTGTCGTCGTTGTCGCTGCCGTCCTTGAAACAAAACCGAGCGGCAAGACAGAAAATCAGCTTATCTTCGGCCATAGAAGCGTGACTTTACTACGACGTGCTTTGTTGTGTGTGGCACGGAGAAGAGACAAAGGCCGAATGCAATACGCGAATGCTGGCCAGCCGCCCGGCCGCCCGGCAGCGAACGAGCGAGCGGGCGGGCGGGCGTCTCATTAGAGGCAAATGCATTTCGAGAGCGGTCGTAATTTCGCTGGCCGCCTATATACGTATGTACGTAACGATAGATGTACGTAAGTATGTATGTATGTAAGTATGTATGTATGTATGTATGCGTATACGTTAGACACGCTAGGTCGGCAGCAACTAGCACTAGGCATAGCGTACGGTGTAGGTACGAGGTCGGGCGTCGGCTTTATTACCACCACCACCACCACGACCACCACCGCTACGACCACGACGGCGACGCCTCTACCACCCCCGCTGCAGCCGACTTCACCGCTGCCGTCGCGGTTCTGGTCCGCGCTGGTTGTGCCTCGCGGCACCGCGATGAAATGAACGATGAAGCATAGGAGGGAGGAGGCATTTGTCCAGGGGAAGGCGGGGTTGGGGCGAAACGCCTGTATGAATATCATGCGGTCTGGCGGAAGCTGCGGAGCCCAGCCATCAAGCAGGCAGGCAGGCAGGCTGACCACGGCACGCTGCAGGCCGAAACTCACCAAAAGCCGAATAGGCCGACTACACAGCGGCATTTAGGCGTACTTCTGTATAGAAGAGAAGGCCACGAAAGGGTTGCATATATTGCCAAAGGCTCTTATGAAAGCCTTTCCTCGCCGCCTGCGCTTCCTCTCTTGCTCTCTCCCTCTCTCTGTGTCGCTCGTCTCCAGCTACCCCCAAGCGAATTTGTTTTATGCATATACACACACTATACGTACATAGTCACTGGGCTGCACAGCAAACACATTGATCTGGTCTGGGTGAGGCAATGAACAAATTAAACTAAACCTATATGCTTACACAATGTAGAACGGTGTAATTTGGAACGCTACATAAATTGCATTTACATCTTCCTAGAAAAAAAAGCTTTCGGGCTGACCCTGACAGCCAAGATTTAGCGTCTACGGAACTGTTTCTCACATTGCTTCATAGACGGAACCCCATAAATACAAATGTGCAACGGTGGGGCTCGAACCCGCGCACCTATGCGTCTCCTCCGGTCGCGAGGCGTAGGCGGAATGGACCACGCCACCGGGCTCGACATTTACATCTCCCTACCACGACTACTACTGAAGTTTTCGGGATGACCCTCAGCCAAGATTTAACGTCCACGGAACTGTTTTTCACATTGCTTCATAGACGATACCCCATAAATACAAATCAGTGCAACGGTGGGGCTTGAACCCGCGCACCTCCTATGTGTCTCCTCGGGTTGCGAGGCGCAGACTTAAGCCACCACGCCACCGGGCTCGACAGTAGTACTTTTTTTTTTTTTTTTATATATTGGACCGGCCACCCTGGTGGCACGGCAAATTTATTTGAAAACCAGCGGAAATGTTTTTCACTTTACTTCGAGGTCGACAGTAGTACTACTACTACTACTACTAGTAGTGGAGGCTAGTACGCTAGTTATGGTTATCAGCTGCTGCCGAGGTGTCGCCGGTTCAATCGCCATTGCAAATCAAAACGGTTTCTTTGAGCAATGCTCACTGAGAATGCACGATAACACCATACAGCTGAACATGAGCGATTACGCTGCGCCCACAAGGACCGTTGGGCAAAGCCTAGATATCCTAGATGGGTGGCGATCAACCATAAAAGAAGGCAAACGCAACTACCGCCAGCTCAATGATACTCTAAACTGGTGGCTTTTGAAATTAAGACACGTTTCACAATTCAAGTGGGGCTGCTGCCAGGTTAGATGCGTGCGCGCTAACTGAGTGTTATGGCAGGACGACGCTTCTGGGAAGTGCTGAGAGAGCCTAAGCGATGACTGCTCGCGGCTGCCGAAAGCGAGTGAGCAATTCGGCAATTTCTCAACCCACTAATAACACGCTTTAGAAAATAGGCACGCCACGTAGAATACGAGGTGGCTCACATCGATGCTCACAATTCATTGCGTTTGCCCAGCAATGTTTTTGGTATGGTCCTGTGAAAATTGTCACGTGCAGAGTAAAAGCACACTACCCTTAAATTAAGCGACAATTCCGCTTCTTTTCATTCCCAAAGGAAAACCAACTGTTTTTATTTAGCACTCAGTTCGAGAGAATAGATCGTGAGTTACAACTAGGCCAGTCTCACAAATGTGTTTCATAACAGTGTCAGTTCCCACGCAACGCATAATGGGTAGATACCGGGAACTTGTTCTTTGTTTAACCTAGTAGTAATTTCTAAAAAGCGTGCGGTTATTATTGGCATTATCATGTTAGTATTCATGTTCTCTTTGTGTGTGTGTGTGTGTCCACTTAAGGTGGACAGACATACAACATAATCTATTGCGCCGTATGACTACTATCACAGGCAACATGCTAATGCAGAACCAGCAAAAAAAGTAGATATATATATATATATATATGAGGGAGTTTTTGAACATTTACAACACGCGTTTGAAGGCGATCGTGCAGGCTGCCCGTTGCTGGTGTTTCATCAATTGTTTGACTTGGTGCTTGTACTTCTTTTACCGTTTGCGATCTGTGTTTCTCTTTTCAGCTTTCTCCGCTTTGTGTCCTTGTTTTTTGGTGTGGTCCTGTGAAAATCTGGAAACAAGGCGAGGAAAGTCGTCTTTATCTGACTCGTTCTTTGAGACGACGCGCTCCGTCAAAGAGCGCTAACGCAGCAGATATGGGATCGAAGATACGACGACGGGCAACAGCCGACGGCAAGTTCAAACGACCTCAGCTCCCACCTAGGTCCGACGGCCTGGCAGACCTGGCAGACAAAACGCCTTGCCTTCTGTTCCCAGAAGCCCAGCGGCGTGACAGGGGTCAGCGGGTGGGAGAGGCTGAGGGTAGGAGTATCGATTGTTCGGAATTGTCGCCAAACGGGGAAACGAGAGCAAGAAAAAAAAGGGGAAACGAGAGCTTGTTTCCCCGTTTTTCGCTCTCGTTTTTCCCATGTCTGCCGCGGGAACCTGCTTTGCGTAGACTTGCTCTCCCCGCTGAAGATGGTGGTGTGGGGGTAAGATAACGAGTGGGGGGTGTGGATGGCGACCGTAGAGACGATGTGGGCGGTGACACCCGTTCAAGTGGTTAGACGGTGTGGCTCTACCGGTTGGCCGGTAATACCAATACGATGACGACGACGACGAGCCACGTCTCAGATAAAATTTGTCCAAGACCCCACTGGTTCCACCACGTTTTATTATCCATTTATCCACATATCTATCAATCTATCTATCTAGCTGCGTGAGCCGTTTTGTCGTTTTGTGTGCGCCGTTGTCGAGGCGACTCGTTTTGACAATTCGATTCAATCGGGCCCGCTCTGACCCGACGAAGGGCGCCCTGATTCGGTGGCTTATTATTGGGCATCTATAAATAGCAACGAACCCCCCTCCACCCACCTAAATTTGAGACAGGGATGGAGAGGACAAAGAAGAATACTAAAAAAAGAAAATAATTGTCATCAGGAAGATGCAACGACCACACAAACTCCAACATAATTGTGGTTTCAGATACTTGCTTTATTTCATCTTGTTTATATATATATATATATATATATATATATATATATATATATATATATATATATATATATATATATATATATATATATACACACACATTTTCTATCTCTCTCCGTCTAATCTGCTTGTGGCTACAACAACAGGCAAACGCCAAGGTGCGAAAGATGAGCGCAAAGGCGAAATGAACGAAATGACGCTCTATTCCGAGGCTAACAGAAGTCGAAAAATGACGGAAAGCTTCAATTGCGAGCGCTGAGTGAGCCACGCGAACGTTCGAAAGGGCTGAGCTGGCAGTTTTCATCTGAGCTTGTCTCCGTCGGTTGCGGTCGCCGAATCACGACGACTTCACCGCTAAGGGCGACCAAAAGTGACATGCCAGATGTGTTCCCGATACAGGCCGATATGCGGAGCGAAAAGAGAGGCGGCAAAAGCTTACCCCACGTCCTGACCCCTATTTGTCCTCGAGATACCGCGACTGCCAGATCACCATGACGGTCGCCGAATTTTAAAGGTTTCCCTACCCTCGAGACGTATATCTATGTATTAGCTTTTGCTCGTATGCAATATCATCGTCGACCTGCCATTGGCGGCCAATAGTTCAGGCTTGTCAAAGGAAGAGGGCGGCAGACTCAAGGCACAATCGAGCGCCCATTGCCCTTAGTTTTTGGCTAGTTAGTGACTACTATACATATATATGTGAATTTTGATTGTCTTATATTAGATTTATATGAGCTATCTCAACAACATAAGCAAGCCCAATAGTCTTAATTTGTTGTCAGAGACAACAACAACAACAACATGCATAATACCGACGATCTCTTGAAACCATCAAAAGGATGCTACTTTTATTTATGCGGGTAATGTGCGGGAGGCCTGGGCCTCTCAGTTCACATGTTGCACTTTCCCGTTAAGCGCTTCTCTTGCCCTGAAGAAGGCACCGAGAAAAAACACCTCGATTGCGCACTTTTCCTTGATCGCTGCCTCGAGAGCGTTTGTATCGGCAAACGCCGAACCAATTTACTCGTCTTTGCAGCTGGCGTTGTCAAAGTAATGACGGTGTAGGCGTGGTAGTAAAAGCTGCCATGGCACTCGCCATACGAATAGACGCAACGGTCGTAACAGTGGCAAAAGTTATTGCTGCTTCCGTATTCGAGTTGAAGCCTACTTCACGACGCAGAAAAAAGGATAAATTGTAGCCACAATCGTTGTCATAGCATCATATATATATATATATATATATATATATATATATATATATACATATATATATATATATATATATATATATATATATAGGCAATTGTCTGTCTGGCTCCAGCAACGAAAGCAGTAAAACACGCTAATTCCAGCGGGTCGATTTAGGCCTACCACTAGATATAGGTCGATGCTCGGCGTTCAGTGATTCGACTAGAGAGCCATCGATCAACGGTACTTGGTCGTTCCACTTCCACCTTTGTCCTCATCCCATCGCTCAAAAGTCCTCACCTAGGGAGGTGCCAACCTCCATTGTTCACCTTGTTCAAAAGCTGTGCATTTTTTGTGGCCGACCCACGCCGGCAGGAGTCACATGAAGGCGTCAGCTGTTTTTGTGACGGACTACTTATTTTGCTTTGACAAGTGACGTCGAGGTAGCGTTGAGTTAATTTTCAAATTCATTGGATACAACTGGCGGTATATATGTATGTATACAAATGTATTAGCCGCCAGATTTGTTGTTACCAGAGTTGTTTAAAAACGTGCAACGACCACGTCTCGCGCATCTTCAACTAAGCAACACAGCATGCTTTATTTTAGTAGGGGTTCATTTTCCGCTATGGAAAAATACGGAGCACAAACACTTAAACAAAGGAAGGGCTTCAATTATAGCTAGTTTCGAATCACCTCCGGCCACAGAGACACCGCCGAAGATGGCCGCGAAATTTTCTTAGGCACTTTGCCGAAACCTGTACAGCTAAACGTTTTGTATGCGACCTCTTCCGATAATAACTACTTCACGACCAAAAACCGCAGGGCCGCAATTTTTAAAAACAGCAGGGCCGCTTGCGTATCGTAACAACCTAACGAACAGATCCAGGCCAGTCTGATACAGCAAAACGGCCTAAATGGTAAATGTTTTCCGTCTCACTCACTCGTTACACACTAGAATTGTAGGCGCAGATAGAGTACTAGTAATTGCCGTGTGCGTGTACCCGGCATGAGCATCAGCGTGGCCGAAAGCCAAACACGCCGAAAAGTGAAGTCTGCAAAGCGATACTTTGCTTCAAATATATTTCAAAACCAAATAATGTATGACTTATTTGAGTTGTTTTGGTATAGGCTACACAGCTCGTGCTTGAATGCAATTGTAGAGCCTAGACTACTGCTTTTCAGGGCTGAAATTCGGGCTTCAGGTGTTAAATACCGTTATTGTTTCTCCCCTTTGCTATCTCTCTCTCGCTCGTTTTATATATACGAAAAGTAAGAGAGAAAAACAAAGAAAGAATAAAGCTTTGCCAATGATACGATGATTCCAAAAGTTTGGAAATGTTGTTTTAGACCTAAACGATCTGAACGATCAACCAACGTCTGAAGACGCGAATAATCTTTGGAGACGCCGTTCTGTGCGCAAGATCATTTCAAGCACACTTCAAACATTTGAAAACACGGACCAAGAAGTTCAAATGGCACGCGAGTCATTGGGTTTAATCACCCGAAGGCGAACTGAAATGCAAACATATAGTTATTTATGGTTGTTCCATGAATAAGCGATAAGCTACTTATGCTTTCTGGCATTTGTAGACAACAAGCGTGGTGTTTGAGACCCGCAAGATGGTGACCTATGCCTAGTCAACATGAAGCCAGAGGAAACTCTGGTGGATGTCTAAAGTTGTTCTGACGTGCAAATCGATAATCTGATCTGGGCATAGGGGCGAAAGACTAATCGAACCATCTCGTAGCTGGTTCCTTCCGGAGTTTCCCTCAGGATAGCAAGCGTACATTTTTAGTTTCATCCTGTAAAGCGAATGATTAGAGGTATTGGGGCGTATATAGCCTTAACCTATTCTCAAACTTTTAATGGGTGAGAGTGTTATTTCTCAATTGAAGAACGCTGTTAAATAGGTATGCTTGGTGGGCAATAATTAGTAAGCAGAACTGGCGCTGCGGGTTGAACCAACTGTTGAGATATATATATATATATATATATAGCATAGAAGAGTCAACTTCTGACGCGTTGTGGTTTTACTTCGGCCCACTCAGTCAGGAAGTATCGCCGACGTGTACACTGCAAGCAGGCCAGGAAGAAGAAGCCTTTTTTCGTCTTGTTCTTTTTCTTCGTCTTCATGTACGCATGATACAGCTACGCAGGTATACACGTGTATATTCGCGAGTTTCAGCACACAAATATCTTCGTCGCGCCACGCCGTTTGCCTACGGGCTGGCAAAGGCAGGGGCGTCTTTCGACACGCCAACATGCACCTATCCACCCATTCGCCGGCGTTGCTATTACAACGCCGACCATTACCACCGTCGTGCAACATGGGGAAGTGCTTTTCCATTTTCCTTCCTTCTGCTCTTTTGCTGTCCTTTCTTCCCTTTGTTCCGGGCCGGCGCACACTGTTCCACGCGCACGGTGGTGATGCGATTGTCGTGCATTTATTTCCATATGTCGTCTGCATTTATCGCATTCGTGGGCGATTCGTCGTGTCCGACAAACGACACTTTGATGTCGACTGACACCGACACCTCTGGGACCTCTGGCTTATGGCGTCGGGTTGAGTGTGCCTACCATCACGCGGCGCAGGCCCGAGTCTCGGCGCCCCAACACGGGGGCCCGAGGCTTCTTGACCTTTGGCAACCTTGACTTCCGGTTGTTGTTGTTGTTGTTGTTGTAGTTACTGGCAGCGGCGGACATCGAGTCCTGAGTGGTAGTAATATTAGTAGTAGAAGCATTAATATTATAAATTATTATTATTATTATTATTATTATTATTATTATTATTATTATTATTATTATTATTATTATTATTATTATTATTATTATTCTCTCGTCATACAAGTCTTACGAAATAATTGCTAACAATCACCACCTCCATGCACATGTAAAGGCCAAGCAAACTAAAATTAAAAACAAACAACCACTCAAAGCCCCTTCACAACCGTGACCACCGTCGAAGGTGTCGCATGATCGCGGATGCGGAACCACGCAAAGACATCGAGAGTTCTCATTCTATATTTGTCTGACTCGCCTGCTCTTTCTATCTCTCGCTCTATCTATGCATTTGTTCTTCTGTGTATTTTGTTTGGCAAACTCATGCTTTTCGTCGTTTTTTGAAACGGTTTAAACTAGCAATACTCTAAAAACCCGCTGCATAAGTTTGTCACATCGTCTCGCCCGCGTGCTTCGCGTAGTCTCATCTTGCATGCGGAGGAGTAAGTGTGTGTGCATTTTACTTGATTGTATGCATTGCGTGTGTATTTCTCCTTAATTCTAAAATTGTATTCTAGCTCGCTTGCCTCTATTTCAACTGATTTGTGTCACGACAGTTTACTGAAGTGTCCCACATCGTCGACGAACAAGTTCAACAGCCGCCAAATCGACGTCGCGTCTGATATCCTACGGTGTTCTTTCTTGACTGTTCGTTCATACTAATGACTTAAAGGATAAGATGTATGGGTAGCATTCACATGGGTACTGAGCACCACCATCTCACGTTTTGGGGATTGGTGTTTGACACCCTTCACCAATGAACGCGCAAGAAACTACGCAGCACTACTTACTATTCGAAAGTGGAAGGACCAATGGTGTAGAGCGGAGGCAAAAGTGTCACGTCTCGGCTTTTGGCGGCATTGTGAATTGAGAGAACATCCAATGATAGAGCGGACTTAGTCATCACTCCTCATGAGCTCAATGCACCCTGCGTGGGGCTGACTTGCGCTGATGCGAGCAGAAGAGAACCTTCTTCCTAATAGTAGATATGGGGTTTAGTGCTCTGCAAGACTACGATATGCAGCAGAGTATAATTAGAGGCCCAAAATTGGTTACCTTGTCGTACGTTGTTATGAATAATATCTCTCATTTGAGCTACACTGTAACTATAGCCGATAGGCAACAACGGCCCTGCGTCGTTTCGCCCCTATGGTCGCACATGTAGACAAGGTTCTTGTACAGCACATTCTGATTTGAAAGACGAATGTGGACGACATAGATCCAGTGCTCAACTTATTTATGACTCCAGCCCTCAACTCCAGGACACGTGGAAGAATCCCAATATTGAAACTCGTCATCTTACTGGTCGATTCGCTGTGCATGGGTTTCACCATGACCTTTGTGCATAACCTGGCTACCATAAAGCTGGCACTTTTCTCCGGGAGCCCCTTTATTCTTGGCATTAGCTTCGTCAGCTTGCTTGCCACTTGAAGCGTTTTGGCCGTTCAGTGTGAGCTGTATAGGTCAAGTTTCCGATAAGAATTATCACCAGGTGTTTACGCTGCTTATTCTGGATTTAATCTAAATTGTGTGGCCGTCCACACGGATGTCCAGTTCCCGGCAGTGCTTGCGGAAATAAGCGCCTAAAAATGCCAATTACCTTTTTTAGAGTGACTAGCGTAAATCGGTATCAAAATTAAGGTGGTCCATACCAAATAGTAATACCATATCATCAGCAAAAAGGCGATTGTTGAGCCAAGCTTGAGAGCCAAAATTATTCTCAATAAAATGAAATGAGAAAATTCGGGAATCTAAACGGCTCGATAACCGAGCTCTGTGGAGTTTCGATATCAACCTGCTGCCATGAGAGCTCAGTCTGGTCGGTCAGCCCTAATTACCTGCCTCCGATTTGAGAGATAGGATCGATGGCAGGCAACAGTTCTCGTAGAGCAGCAGCCAGGGGGACGAGCATTTGGGATGTCTGGGTTCGAGATCCAGACAGGCCATTCCTACATTGGTTTTCATGGTTCCCAATTTAAACAAGGTGATTGCCGGAGTGGATTAAAATTCAACCATGATCGAAAAAAAACAAGGAGCACATATCTCTCAATAAAAAGAAATGGTGCATTACCATCCAACCCCCCAATAAGTTTAAAAAAATAAAAGCGAGAATAGGAAAGGCATTTTTGCGTTCAATTTCACTCCGCATGTCTAGCCATGACGCTCCTCAAAGCAAGCTAGCTTCAAGCTCACGGTTCATGCCGAGATTTGTATTGAGGAGCCAAGCTTCACTTTATCTTTGAATGTGTTGCGTCAAAAAGCCACAATCTAGCTCTTTTAGTGATCTTTAATCACAATTGTTTTTTAATGCTAATAGTTTTAGTAATACAAGTTATAATTACAATCGTCGTCACTGCGCCATCGTTTTGTCCTCACTGTACAGTCAAAATCCACACTACGCTTGGCATACCAACTTTAGCTGGCTGTAACAGTGGTATTCGAACGAAATAATTGTGGTTCGAGCGAGATAACGCTGCCGCCGCTGCTGCTGCTGCTGCTGCTGCAAAATGAGCAGGAATACCTGTGTCAAATCTGTGGCGAAACCATGCTGCGTATGGCGCTCGACGCAAATCCCCTCTGAGTGGAAAGCCGGCTCGACGCTACATAGACAGCACAAACGGCGGTCACGATGGCTGCGTGTCCTGCGTCGCTTGTTTGTCATCAACCCAGATAGACTTGGGATCTAACTTTCAACAAGGCTCTGCGTAGTGGCCACAAACAAGAACGCAGCAACCCAGCCGTACGTCAAGGCTATCGCCAATGCCGGCTACCTACTCATCAACCGCCAGCATCGGCGGTTAGCGATGTTGTTATTTTTTTTGTTGTTCTTATTGTTTGTCGTTGTTGTTCTCGTGGTCGTTGTTGTTGTTGTTGTTGTTGTTGCTCTCGTGGTCGTTGTTGTTGTTGTTGTTGTTGTTGCTCTCGTGGTCGTTGTTGTTGCTACTGTTGTCATTGTCCTTGTTACTGCTTCGGCGGCCGCTGCTGTTCTCGTTGCAGCTCTTCTACGATAGTTGTCATTGATGCCGTTAATTTTTTTTGTAATTTTTGTTGTTGTTGTTGTTGCTGCTGCTGTTGTTGTTGCTGTTGTTGTTGTTGTTGTTGTTGTTGTTGTTGCAGTCACTACTGTTGTTGGCGTTGTTGTCGTCGTTGCCGCGTGAATAACCACTCGCCGTGACGCTGACTTACTGCTTGATATAGACTCGTCAAGGGGTTAAGCCAAGTCGCCAAAAGGGACCGCCCGAAACACCGCTTCTCCAATCCATCATCATTGACTCGGCGAGCTGCTCCGACGTATCATCCACCCTCACCGTCATATATTATACGTATACAGCGGCTAACCAGTCGTTGAAAGAGCGGCCGTTACGTATCTACATACTACGTAGGATTGGCAGGCCCGTACGCTAACATGCAAAGCTACCCCTGGACTATGGACGATGCTATGACTACTAACTATTTTTCCGTGTAATGCGTAACATATTTGTTGCACATATCACGAAAGAATAACTAAGCCAATGTGCCTAGTGGGCTCGTATGGTGACTATCACGTGTCCGTTTCGCTTTGGCCAGGCCAAGACCGCTTCAGAAGTGTGCCCTGAATGGAGACGGCGCTTCTACGTTGCATGTCAAGATTCAGACTTTGTTTAAGAAAGGACGACGACCTGTTATCGCTGCGTCGCAGCTTTAACAAAGGACGACTAAGGGTGACAGGTTTAACAAAGTGCCGACTTTGCGGATCAGCTGCCTGCTTTGCACGCCTGAAACACCCAAGGTTTCGAACACGAGAGAGCAGAATTCATGGGGATATCCTATTAAAGAGTATTTTCATAGCTATTTATTTCTCTGGTATCCTTAAGATGGGCTGCATAGCCAGCTTGGGAATAGAAGGGGCTAGGGACGGTCGGTAACGGTTGCATCGCAAACCAACATTTCGTCTCGCTTAAAATATGTAAGGGTCGCCTGCCATCCTCCGCGCAGAGGCTTGGCGGTTCTGGAATGCATAAAGCCAGCATGATCTAAGAGTCCAACAAAGGCCTCATCAATAGTAGCTCGTCTAGTGCGTCGTCCTGCGCGACTGTTAAATAGGTTCATAAAATTGACAGGCTTTACAGGAACCCCCGGGGGTTTCCGCAAGTCGCGGAAGGCACGGGTTGCGGGAATGGCTATCTCGATCCCAGCCGGCGTCACAAATCTCAACTGATGTGCACCAATGGCGTCAGGAATCGCTGCTTTACTGTGGTTGCATCCGATCTTGGGGCGAGCCATTTTGATCGAAAGGGCGAATAGTCTTGCGCCAAATATGAGCAGTTGAAGGAATGCAGGGAGCACCCCAAAAAATGCCCTCAACCTTTACAAACGTATGCTAACACAACGCGGAAAGCAGGCTGAACGGTTTGAGGGCTGAAGCTACGGCAAACTTGAATTGCGTTAGCACATCCTCTACAAGAGGTGGTGCCGATGCCACATGGCAAATCAGGTAGTTCCTCGCATTTCTTGGTGGTTCGTATACACTAAGGTAATCCCACACGAATTGTATGCCGTAGGAGGCCACTAAGGCTACCTTGAAATCGAAGAGAGTATTAAGCGTAAAAAGTTACCCTAAAATTAAAAACATTTTCTTAGGGAGGTTGTTTTTAATTCCAGACTATTCTCTGTCCCCGAAGGGCTTGGAACTTTACCTGAGGTATATCTTCAATGCATCGAGGGCCAGACATGTTGAGATATCTAGGGTTTCCTCAACAGTCCTTGTGACAGCATGGCCGCTGACTCTCAGCGGTATATGGTTTATCATTTATTCTCAATGAAAATCGCTCAAAGAAAATTCTATCAACAACAGGGATCGAAGCGACGACACCCCGGTAGATGACAACCATGACAACCTAGCGCACTAGTCTCCTAGACCACGCCGCCACAGAGAGTAACCCTGAGGTTTGTCTAAGAAGGGCAAATGTTGTAGGTGATGGTTGATGATAATTGCTTAAAAGGGTAGGGAACAAAAGAAGGCTACCATGGTCAGTAGCCCGTTTGCATAGATGCTCCGTGCTCACAAATTCCGTAGCCGAAGATGATTGGATTCTGCTGAAGGATAATTCCTAGCAGATAAAGCAGCCCGGATAGCCATATGACCTAAAAATATATGTAGATGAGGCTTACCGGAAATGGTAGAAATGCTGTGTGTGTGAGCGATTAAAGTGCTGGTGTATGCGATTCCACACTAAGTACATATCAAATCTAGAAGGAGAAAAATGTACGGGAATATCGTCCCCTCCAATTTAAGAGTACGGCACTGTTACATTTGCCGGACGATGTAGCTTTTTACCGACAGATCAAGAGAGACAACACAGAGCAAGAAGTGCAGAGAAACCTCCTCGTTATGTCAGTTCTGCAGGACTCGGAAATTAGACAGACAGCTGGAGCCAGAAAATTGCAGGTATCGATCGGACATTTTGTAATACTCATTTGTATGCCGTCTTCCAACAAACAAAAATAAGGCAAAAGCATAATGTCTGTCACAAGCGGGATGTTGCCGTTCGTCGTTTAAGACGTTAGCAGACTAAGACCGTAGAAACAGCTTCACCAAAAATTCGCGTTATTAAAGCGGACGGGTGGGAGAAACTTCAGCACAGAGCAGGGCAGATCTATGCTAAAGGGACGCTCACAATTTAGGGTGCTGCTCAGCAACAATTTTTGTAAGGAGGGCGCTGTAGTACGAAGTACAGGGTGCTTCGAGGTGACGTAAAAATGTAGGCCATCAGCGTGCACGCCGTAGGCCACAGCGGACATCATGGACTAAATAACTTTGAAGAAAAACAGATCGGCTAAATTGCTGACTTAAAACTTTAGTGGCTTGGCACAGTCCTCAGGTGAACTCAGTCGGCAGCAAAGCCATATTCCTCCTACACTGCTAGATTGCTAGCGACCAATGCTCTAGGACCTCAAGCTGACTCAACCTCAGCGAGCGTTCACCCCCTTATGCGATCACGTCGCGTCCGTTGTTCTTGTTTTCGTCGTCCTCTATAGCCGGGCAACAAACAACAGGAACATTGGCGCGTTCGCCTATTATAGTAGGTTAACGAAAGGAAAAGAGCAAAGGAGACCACGTGCGCATGTAAAGGAGAAAAGGAATGTAGAAAGGAGTGGGAACTCCAAAAACGAGAGCAAGCGAGAGAGAATAGGAAAAGTCAACAAACGAAGTAACGAGATGGTCTACGCCCTACTGTCACTACGACTAATGCTATCCGCCAGAGATAAAGTGCCATCATGTCTGGTTTATGAAGCATCGACAGTCAATTCGCTCAGTTCCCATTCACTTACGTCTGCGCAGGGGAACGAACAGGCGCAAGTGCTAATTTATCCTGGACAACAACGACGACGACGACGACGGCACAAGAAAAACGTTTTTGCGACTACGTCGTCCAAGAACACGAAAGTTCCCGCTCCAGACGGGAAAGCAGGGTCATAAGGAGACACAGATCTTTGTGACTGTTTTTCTCATTGTTTGCTTGTCTCCCGCCTTCAAGTGTGTTCTGAGGTAGGAGCAGGAGAGCTGCCTACAGGTCGAACGTTAGGTGACGGTTAATTTGTTGTTGATCGGCGTTGTGTCGGCTTTTTTCTTCGCAGCTATCGAGTAGCTATGGAGCCAGTGCAAAAGCCGACACACACACACACAGACAGACAAGGCGCAAAGCCATCAGCGCAGCAACGGGAAGCAGCGAAGGGGTACTTTATTACACAAGTACTCGCAAGAGGTCCAAGCCCCCAGCTTTGTCAGCAGCCCAAATAGCTCAAGCCCAGACCGACCCAGGCCCACTGCGACCTCGTCATCAGCAGCAACGTGAAGAAATATTAATCTTCGTCCCGTTTCTGTCGAATGAGCCGCTGAATGTCGCTCTGACGGACTCTGCGGCGTGGCAGGTTCGCGGCTGCCGTGATCGACGTCCCGCAGACGGCACCGCCGCCGACATCCTCCGGATGGGTGGGCCTAGGCAAAATTTTTCTCGAGAACGATTGAATGCCTTTAAGCGCGCTGAAAGAGCTGTCCGTGTGTGTGCCGGCCTGTATGTCTGCACACGTACGTATGCATATATATATATATATATATATATATACATATATATATATACATATATATACAGAAAAAAACGAAAACCAGAAAGATTTGCAGAAATCTAGTCGCCTTAAATTGCTCGAGGCAGCAGTCGGACAGCAGGCAGGGAGGCTTTCATTCGCGAGGCGGCGGAAAAATTTACGCCACCTGGAACTTCAATCATATACATAGCGAGAAATTGAAGCCGTCTGACAACGACGAAGACAAGGACAATGGCAGAGCTTTTTCGTTTTGTCTGCCTCGTTTCTCTCGTCATCTTCGAGGCAAATGTACGGCAGCAATCAAATGGCCGCAGGACGCTCGCTTTGCTCGTGGTGTCATTGACGGACGAACGAGCTCTAGGTTTTAGCTTCTGTTAGAACGATCACCCACACGCAAAGCACATCACAGTCCAAAGTGGACCTTTTAAACGAGTTCTGAAAGAAGGCAGAACGACATATATACATATATATATATATATATATATATATCCATATATATATATATATATATAGGACAACAAGAGGGAAAATAAGTCCGAGTATGTCTATTTTCTTATACAAAATTGCATTGCTCGCTCTGCTCAAGCAACATCTTCTTTACGCACGTTTTCATTTCGAAACGCCAGCGGGTGCGGGGAACTATGAACGAATTCTAGTCGGCGCTATAACACCGCGACATACAAAACCACTAAACAAGCTTTGCTTTCGTTTAAATTACGAAAAAGCCAACCCTGAGCCGCTAAAGCTATATATATATATATATTTGTTTTATTAACACCCAAACTGGGTAAATGTGTTTATGTTACATCAAAATGTTTCGAGACGCCAACAATCTAGCGTTTTGCTAGTTCTGCTAAAGACCTAACCGCCGGGCATACCGCGGCGTGGTATCGATCACATTTGCTCCAGCATTGTTTGCATTGACATTCATCTTGTGGTTCATGAACACCCTCCACGTTGCACAGAACGTGATGAAATCCGTGAGCTGCAAAGGCCGTCGTTAGATGTCGATCTATTACACCGCTACCCCGCCATCCAGTGCTCGTCATTGCTGCTGTTCCATAAATACCTATGTCCACTTCACTAATTTTGGTTTCCCAGTTTCGCATATAAACTTCAAAGGCGCACGTTTTCTTCAGATTAAATCGTTTTTGTAGTTCTTCCGTCAGTAGCGGGCCACCCTCCAAGACGTGAACAATTCTATTCCTGCAAGTATTCGAAAGCGCAAAAACCCTCTTTAAAAAGAAAAACCTCACCCCATCAATTAAACGCAATTCGCCTATTCCCAACTTATCCCATATTAGTGGAATGCCGTAGGTGGCTATGGGTGCTATCTGTATCCCGAAAAGAACGATTGCTGCATGAACTGAAAGCATATGTGGCCATTTAATTGCCACAGCTGCGATGGTGGCCTTCCTGACCCTCTCCTGGATGTGTAATCGAAAACTGCTACCGCTTGTTGACAAGGTTATGCCTAGGTATGTTAATTTGTTTACAAATTTAATTTCTGTTTCCCTGACTTGGATCACGTCACCCCTGGCCATACGGCCGCCCCTTCGGAATTTCATAGCTACTGTCTTTCCCCAGTTAACCTTCAAGCCCTTCTCATCCATGAATGTAACTAGTCGATTCACGGCTTGTTTCACCCTGAAAAGACTGCCACCAAAGATGACCACATCATCAGCGTACAGTAAGATTCTGGCCCACTCTTGGGTCCAGCCCGCCCTTATCCACTCTGGTAGTCCACCCAAAAGTACGGAAAACAGCAATGGGCTCAGTCCATCGCCCTGTGCGACGCCTGTGGTTTGGGCCACTTCTCCCGCAATACCGACCCCGTTATCAATCTGCACCGTGTTCTGCTTTAACATATTAATAAGTAACCTCAGAACTGCTGCCGGCACTCCCGATTTTGCCAGCTCTTCAACTATTTTATCCCTTGGCGCTATGTCAAACGCTGCCTTTAAATCTACAAACACCGCATATATACAACTTCTTGGCCTAGACAGCGTTTCCCAGATTGCTCCTAGCAGCTCCCGAATATATATATATATATATATATATATATATATGTGTGTGTGTGCACGGCCAGAAGTAAGTTTCGCACCTCATTCGCCGAAGAAGTATGAAACGTCGT
Source organism: Dermanyssus gallinae (assembly GCA_003439945.1). Taxonomy (NCBI): domain Eukaryota; kingdom Metazoa; phylum Arthropoda; class Arachnida; order Mesostigmata; family Dermanyssidae; genus Dermanyssus; species Dermanyssus gallinae. Next base: position 373,041 of record QVRM01006757.1, read on the forward strand.
TGTAAGTGGCAAACTGGACACTCAACACAACGAAGCTATCTTCAGTCTTCGCGGTATCCAGACTAGCGCCCGTTGGCCCACTTGTTTCCACTGCAAGATACGCAAGCGGGGCCTTCTTTCTAAAGAAGATGGTCCACTGGGCGAGTCGGTGCAAGCTACCTCCCGCCAGCAGGTCCAAGACCAAGTGAGCGTTTGCCAAGGCTAGGAGACGCATTTGAGGAAACCTCCTCCGTTTCTTCGGAGAGCATAATCGAACAGCGAGATCAAGAGCGTGAGAGGGAAAATGGAGAGAAAGAGAGCGAGGGAGAGAGATAGCGAGAGAGAGAGAAGAAACGAAGAGAGGGAGGGTGAGTCTCGACACAGCTTCCCGCTTCGTTGACGACATTCCCATGCTACTGTTCGCTGTTTGTCTGTTAGGCTGTCTCAGAGTGGCCGTATCCGAGACATGATACACCACAGCTACAAGACTCACCACAAGGCAAGACTCACCACAAGGCAGGAGATATCGACGGCGTCAGAACTACGTGCGGCTGACTCTACCTCGGCACGTAGGAAAATGCGCGCCCGTCTCTCCCAAACGACGCTGGCACGCGGGTTCAACAACGATATGCTGATCAAGGCAGGCCGTTCGACTAGATTTTCCCCTACTAATACTACTACTACTACTACTAGTTCGCAATGTGTTCGCCTGTGTCTTTGCTCACGCGTCCAACGAATTTGGAGACAAAGTTACAAGCTTGTCGTCAAAGATTCCACGTGCATATACAATATATATATATACTCGTATATATATATATATATCTTTGTGTGTCTTTCTGCACATACAAAACTATAATGCATACATATGCGTATGCATAGTGCCCTTAAAACGTATGGTGGTCAGATACGAGACTCTAGTGCAAATATCAGACGCTAACGGAACTATAGCTCTAAGAGGACCACGTTGAAGATCGACGTGAAATACGAAAGTGAGCCGATGAACAGTTGCTGCCAGTGGTGGTGCAGGGGCTGCCGGCGGCATAAGATATGATTGTGCCATTAGTCGTTGTATGTATGACGGTCACAATATATCGTAAGTACTGAGGATTGTGTGCGTGGAGTGTTTGGCAACACAACAACAGCCAGATCCCGAGTGTTCGTTGGAGATCTGAAAATGCAACTATGCCCGTCTCTCTCCCTTATATATACGTAGAGCTCCTGCTGGTTGAGTGGTTATATGGATGCGTCGCTAGATCTGTTCTCAAAAAGCCCAGGTTGAGGTGCGCGAATGACCCAATTGCTTGGTACACGGTTATGTTGACCGTTGATATTTGCACGAAAAAGTTACCAGCATGCTCGCACAGTGTTTCCCTTTTTCTGATAAATGTTCAAGACCTCTACGCGTTGTTTCGTTGATTAACGCTCAGTCATCTTGGATTCGGCAGCCCTACTCTGTTCTGTGTACGAACAGAGCTGATCGCGAAGGCAGAGCTGATCGCGGGAACTTTTGAAAGATGCCAGCTGATTATTTAGACACCCTACACTAAGTAAGCTAAGTCAAAACAGTCTGTGTTTTTTTCCATTATATGTCATGGCCGACTGTCGTCTAAGTATCGTCTAATCTATGTAAGCGCACGCGTTCATCTCGTCTCGATAAAAACCAAAATTAAAAAATTAAAAAAAAAACAAAAAAAATGTGCCGCTGCTGCTGCTGCAGCTACAGTTCGGCCGGCTGATTTGGCTGACGTGCACGACTATAGACAGACAAACCGAGAAGCGGGTTATAAACCGATCGACCCGATCGACAAATGGCTCCACCCCGCCGACGCACGTTTAGCAAGGCCTCCGCGTTAAATGACTAGAGACGTAATTCGAAATCTTCGTACTTTTCTAGCTGGCTGACTAACTACTGGACGTATGGAGATTTCGCAATGACAGCAGCAGCATTTGTTGCTCTTCGTGTCCGAATTGTTGGGAGTGGTAAGATTTCTGTCGTACTAGCGGCCTGCTAAACGTACTTAGGCAGAGCGGAGCCATTTGTAGACATCGGGATCGGCCGATATAGCCCGCCTCCCGGCTTGTCTATAGTCGTACACGTCAGCCGAATCGGCCGGCTGAACTGTGGCACGTTTTAGCCGCCCGCTGTATCTATGGGAAGATTTCAACGAAGAACCAGCGCAGTCGTCAGCTTGCCAGCGAGATGAACGTTTCGGGACGCCCGATCGTCATGCGTTCGTCGCCAAGCAAGTGTCTGAGTGGCTGTCGTCGCCTTCGTCGCCGCCGTTCACGCTTGCTCAAATAGAAGCAGCAGAGGCCGCAGCACTTTGAACCAACCAACCAACCAACCAGGACCGGGGATCTAAAATAAGATTTGTCGCATACATGTGCCTCCCCTTCTCACCACCACGCGCCTTCTCCATTGAGCACCGCCGCGCTGTTGCTGGTGGTAGCTGTCTCTTGCAGAGCAGCACCGTCTGACTGAGCAGCAGCTTCTCGGTTGACATGTCTCTGATACTTTGGAGAACCTCTCTCTCTCTCTATATATATATATATATAAATATAGGGTACCCTGGTGTCGTAGTGTTGTACTTGTTGTTGTTGTTGTCGTTGTTGCTGTTGTTTCACTCAGAACATCAAGAGACGACCACAAATACAACTTGGGTCTCCATAATAGCATTTATTTCTATGGCTAAATGGCTAACACAGTTGAAGGTTGGCTGGTGTGCTGTACAAAGATTGACAAAGTTCTATGGTCAAATCAGTCCTCTTTGAACCAGTGGTCGTTGCGATCGAACGCAGCGTGGTCGAAAATCGAACGAAAGCACGCCCCTTCGTAGGCTTGCTTCTAATGTGTCAGTGCATATTTGTGCAGACTGTGAGACCCCTGAGTAGAGAGACCTCCGCGGCGAAAAGCTCCGCTAGCCCCTGCTACAAGAAGAACCGGCTAAGAAACAACTATCACTGGAGGTATCACGGAGATCCGAACACGGGCTCGATTACGATTGCGCACACATCAGTGAGCGGTTGCCGGGTAGTTGTCAATTAGTGACGAGTAGAGCTTTAGCCCGTGGAAGCGCCCAGCGCAGTGCTGTGGCATCTTTCCTGGCGGAGCTAACGATTCCACGCTGGGCTAACTGGTAGGGAACAAATGATCGATCGAAACTAAATTCGACCAACTTGACATGCTTACAAATCGCACTAAATCAATCAGCTCAGGTGCAAAGACTTATGCCTACAATGACGAATCAGAAACTCGCATGTAAGACATTACTGAACACTTGGTCCCAGGTACGCAGACAGTACCAACGCTAATTCGCTTAGCATGCAGGGCCACATTCAGGCTTGGCGAGCGACGGTCATTAAAAAATTGTCGAGTATGCACTCAACTTATCAAATTTCAGAGTTCAACACCGACACTTCGAACCACGATGTTTCTATTTATATGTTATATATTTAGATTTAAAATGTTGATTTTGTAATTTAAAAAAGAAAATTTTAATAGTGAATAATGAACAGAAAAGATATCCTCATCTTTAGTCTCGAAAATTAAAACATTAATTGTACTGCTTTTCGAATTAAACGTATTACTATAAATATCTTAATAATTATAATATTCCACCCTTATTGTTTAATTACCTAATTCTTTTAATGACTATTTTTGATTAGCAATCAGCTATTACAACTGTGAGTAATGACGTCGAGTCATTCGTGATATGATATAATTTGCACTTTAGCATTAACGTGCAGCAAAAAGGTTGGCTGCAACAGATAGGGTGTTGCGTACCGACCGTCCAGGCTATCGGTCACGCAAGCGGGCCAAGGACTTCGTTAGAACACACAGCATGCTTGTTTTTGCATAAAGGCCAGAGGGCTCTTGCAATGACGTTGGGCTTGGTGCTCTGCTTCGAACATGACTCTGTATTGTAACATTGTTGTAAATCCACTTTTCATCGTCGACAATCAAGTTTTTCAACAAAAAATAAGTTCTCTGTCATTTTTTAAACGAAAGAGCGCACGTGTTTAGGCGCACTTTGATGTCACTTTTGGTAAGCATTTTTGCGACCCCTGCATTGCGACGTTTCGAGTACCTGCAACTAGTTTGGTAAGAACGAACAGACCCGAGCGATGAGTTGACATATGTGCAGGGTCTTCAAATGTCAAATACATTTATTACCAGCTACGAGAGAACGATTTTCATCCGTATCTACGGTGGAAGGTCTACCCTGCCCTAAATTGTGTCAACCCGTCCTTGACTTGTGATATGTCACTTGAAAATCTTCCCTACGAAAGCGGTTGGGCATTGCGGTGCGATCGCCACATAATTCCATGTTGAGAGCACAAGTCTTCGCCGCCAAGGCACTCATTTTTGTACTGAAAAAGCACAATTCTACGCAAATGAATCTTTGTAGGTGCAATTGTTACTGTAAGCACAAAAACCGAAACGCTGTTGCATTGATGCATCCGTTTATTTTAAACTGATTCACCGCGGCATGGACCACAAATGTAGCGACACTATTCTTTTTAACAGTGCCTCTACCAGGATCCGCTGAATATATACATATATAAATATATATATATATATATATATATATATATATATATAGCTCACAGTCGTAAACCAAACAGCAGCTTAAGGCGTCTTTTTTTAATCTATGTTAGTACATTTACTTGTATCTCTATGTTGTATCTATTTTCGGGCCATCCATTGATGGAAAAGCGTTGCGAATTCGACGTACACACCTCAGCGGTGAAATTTCTGTGTCAATAGTGGTGGTGCTTTCAGTGCGTCGCTCGTTCCACGCAGATTAAAAATAGCCTTATATATGTATTGTTTATATATAACGTATATGCGTGTGCATATAGTGTATATATTTGTTGTACATCAAATCCTTGTGAATACAAGAACTACGAGAAATTTATTCAAGCACCCGGAATCGAACGTGCAATCTAGCCCACCAGAAGCCATCGAAGTAATTTGCTCTAGCTGCCCGAGCTACGCCATCAATTGGGGCGATCACTGAGACCTGTTGGCAATATATAGCCAATAAAGTAACTCCAATGCATGCATGGCTTACGTATTATGTAATACTAATTACAGTGGTCATGCTTATGTAGTAATTTCCCCCCCCCCTCTCTCTCTCTCTCTCTCTCTCTTTGTGTGTGTCTATGTACATATTAGAGAAAGAGAGCCCACATATCTGTTCTAGCAAACGAGTTATCTAACGCAGGTCTCTCCGTTATGTCGTGCTTCTTTCTCTCTTTCGTTCTGTCGCTGTCTCTATCTAGAAGGTCGTGTGCGGCGCTTTGGAAGACCGGGAGAGATTTCCTAGGCAATGACGGCGAAAACAACAACACAGCCTCGCTTCCGACGTCGACTACTTCCACGCTCATCATCCTCATCATCACAATCATCAGCATCATCATCAGTCGTCTTGCGGCCTGCGTTGGCCCCGTCGAAGTCGTTCTTGACATCGGTCACGTCAGCGCCCCTGCCACGACTGTGTTATCGGGCTACTCGGCCACCGCTCGGTGATTCCAGCATTGCGGCGTTCGAACGAGCCCCCAGGCGTTGCGCTGTGTATGCGTCGCCCTGCCATGTCCGCACTGACTGCACCAAGCGACACAACACCAGAACAACACGAGCAACAGCAACAACAATGGCACTGCAATGGCAGTGGGGACACAACAGACAACACCTATAGCAGCGACAGCTGCAGCAGTACCACCATCACCACCACCACCACCACCACCAGAATCCGAAGAATCGGAAGCAGAAGTGGCAGCATAAAACAGCAAAGCAAGTGCAGCAGTTGCAGACAGTGTGCTACAAATCGAATCAAATCAGCAGGAACTGGGCGCCTTACGTCAGGAGCACGCGCGAGGCATTTGTCGTCGTCGTCGTCGTCCAGGGTCGCCGTGCAGGCTGCTCCCAGTTAACCAGCACGCGGCGTTACCTCGAATCAACATGAGGGGCGACCTCCAGGTATGGCTTGTCGACTAAGTCGTAGCGCGAGTCTAACGTATCGTATCATACAGATATATATATGTAGCACTTGAAGAAAATCCTAGCCAGTAGCAAATTACCAGGCATATATACATATATAGATATGTCTGATCCCCACGTATTTTGCTTCACTGGAGTTCAGGTTTAGTTGTGGGGACCGTTTCTGCCCGTTCAGAGATATTGTCACAGTTTCGTGTGGAGCTAGGGGAAACTTACGCGAATCGAGCTAGATGGTAATGTCTTGCGCCAGGGCGCCAGGTGCTGCTTTCTCTCGGGAACGAACCCTCGCAGTATAGCCCTCCAATTTTATGAAAACGGTGGGGTGGTTCTGTATTAGCATTTTCTGCAACGACATTTCCTAGGATACCCTCCGTACCCGTTGCCGTTCAAGCTCAAACTTTATGACAAACCTCTTCACTTCACACACTGCAATAGAGGGGAAAAGAAATTAGCTAGTTTTCCAGTGTCAAAGGGGTGGTTTAGGTGGTGGGGTGTGCCTGAGGAAACAGCCCATTGATAACTATTTGAGCTAAGTTAGAAGGTAGATGTGGCTGTGAGTGTTTTAGTTTGTGGCTATTTTGTAACTCTGGCGCTTGTACTTTGTTACAAAGCCATTGCGAGCACTTGGCCTTTCCCTTCTTGATTTCTTCGCACGCGCGCAAAGGCGCGAAGGGTTTGTCTAAATGTTCCTATAGAGCGTGAAGGTCTGTCTGGGCGGTATCGAGCGTGGCGACGAGTGCGACGAATGCGCTTAATTTAGTGGCATTTTACCGTTCCTCGACTATGCCACCGGTACTAGGAGTTCCGCCAAGCCAGTGAGAGGTGCTACCCTGTAAGCAACATCGTGGGTGGTTCAGTAACGCGGCAACAGGGCGCGCCGAGACTTTATTTGCTGTTGCAGTGTCTTAACATGTAGTGTCACGTTTAAATCCGGATCCTGGACTTATTCAGATTTATTTTTGAACACTGTGTAACGAGATAACGAGCCTTAATGGGCATCCGAAGTGCGAAGAAGCATTGAGCAAAGTTGAATTAGTCGCTAATTGCTCGAGGAGCTAGTCTATTGCCACAGGTCGTATCATGCGACTATCTTAATAATATTTTTATTTTATAGCTAATGTAAGTGCACATATAGTGTGAAAATATGTCAAGGATTTGTGGCAGCCCAGAATGGAGGACAATATTAAGGGCATGACATTTTAAATGCCTAACTGATACGAAACTGCCGGAGTGTTAACGAAATGCAATGGAAAAGGAAAAGACGAGCCTACTAGCCACCGTCTAAGGTTGCATTCATTTAATGTTAAACATATATATATATATATATATATATATATAGGGACAAGTCTTTGGTACCAACTTAGTACGCGTGTATTTAGCCGGGGTCGATTCATGTCATCAGGCCATCAAAAACAATATAAATCTAACTCGTGTGTGTGTGCGTGTGCGAACCACAATGGACAAGGGACTTAAGGGAAATGCCACGGATCAGTGTAGTCATTTTGAATTCGGGTAGATGAACCAATAGATGGGATGGTGGTAAACGCACACGACAAACAGCACGATGCATCCTTGAGGCCCGTGATTTAGTCACAGCGTCAGTCACAGCTAGCGTATAACCGCGGATGGCTCGGAGAACCAATTATCGTGCCGGGTAGGGTACAATTCGGCAAAGGGAGCCCAGTCGACCCAGTCCCGTTGAGATTCCTCACACCGGGATACGACTGGCCTAATGTCGGGGGGATGATTATAGAATGGAAGAAGCGCCGAATCGATGATGGTTAACCGTAAGATTACCGTCAACGGGGGAATTCGTAATATGATTACCGTGTAAACTGTTCCTCCCCCCCTACCCACCCCCCCCCCCCCCCTCCCCCAATGTCTGATTCTCATGGGGCCACGTGTTAACAGACGAGGCATTAGCAGCCATCAGAGTCGGCCGACGTTGCGGGCGCGGGGGCAAACGGCTTACGTTAATCCTAACACATCCTATCAAACTGCTATTGATTTAATACCAAAACGATCTCGTTCTTGTGGTTGTTGACGATGCATCTTGAACGCCAAAGTCAAAGGTACAAGGAGTGTACCGCGCACACTGCCGCACACTGTGTATGTATAAAAGAGGCTATGAACGGTGTGCTCTGTCTCTGTGTTAGTGTGTGTGTGTGTGTTGTGGTGTATAGACGAAGACGTGGTCAGAGAAGGGGCCAGCTAAGCTGATCGCCAAGCCATCTTCCTGACTATCCACAGCGTCAATCAATTTGGGCCATTGAACAGGCCCTAGACGCAAGCCTGTAGGAGAAACGTGCCCGTCTGTGTACTCTCGCTGGGCCTCCGTGCAGTAAGCTGGGGCTGTTGTTGTTATTGTTGTTGTTGTCCTGTCTTGAAAAACTGCTTTGTTGCTGTAATTGTTGTTGTTGCTATTAGTATTCTTCTCTCTTCTTCTTCTTCTTCTTCTTCTTCTTCTTCTTCTTATTATTATTATTATTATTATTATTATTATTATTATTATTATTATTATTATTTTTATGTCACGCTTGATTACAACTGCCACTAAGCGAACGTGAGACGACTTAACGCAGAACAAACCGCAGCAAGACAATTACATGCTCACAGCGCTCCGGCAAAACGACTCCCGATTAGATCAATTCTCAAATCTCGATAACAAGCAAGAAACAGAGAAGGAAGCGACTGAGCGTGAAATTGTTGCACTTGGCGCTTGCGCTCCACCTGTTGAAGACGAATATCTTCATTGGGCGATGGCGTGGGGTGTTCAGAGTTCGACCAACCAACTCATCACTCCTCGCGTTGACACGACGACACGGCTACCTCAACCTTTTTCTATACTGTTGTTGTGGTTGCTGTTGTTCAGCATTTTAGCTGCGAGGTTGTGAACCCTCTCGTCACTTTTCTTCCGTGCCGTTCTCTTTGTCCTCTTCTTTATCTTGTCGTTTTCCTTTCCGTACGATGCGAACAGCAGCTGCTGCAGCAGCAGCGGTAGCGGCAGAAGGCCGTTCATTGTACATCGTTGAAGTAAGTAGCCAAGGCTAACATAGTAGGTCTCTCTCTCGACCCCCCTCGTGCTTTCCCCCGACGCCCCCCCCCCCCCCTGGCGCGCACACCCAACACTAGATAGATTGCTGCAAAAGGACATCCGGTGGTCGGTGCAGGGCCGGCTTAGGAACTTCGGCTTGCCCTGCCTGCAGTAAGGCATTGACTTACTTGACTTCGACCGGTGTCGCCCGAAGTCGTTTCAGTCGGTTGCTTCGCCGATTCGCATGCCGCTTCGGCCCAAGCCCCTTAGAGGTGACTTAGGAACTTTCACTAGGTAGGTTCACCTGCGGAAAGCTTCCTCAGTCGTCTGTATGTCTCTTTTTCTCTCCGCTTCCTCTTCCTCCTCCTCATCCTCCTGCTCCACATCATCTCTCTCTCCCCCTCCTCCTCATCCTCCTGCTCCACCGCATATCTCTCTCCTCATCCTCATCCTCCTGCTCTACCTTACCTCTCTCCTCCTCCTCCTCCTCCTCCTCCTCATCATCCCCTTTCCCATCATCCTGCTCCACCTCCTCCCTCTCTCTTTCTCTCAGAGAGCGAAGCCCTGTCGTTCCTGTCAAGCGTTCCGGAAAGGGCTCATGTCGGATAAAAAGCTAAGACTAGTTGTTGCTGTAGCAAACCGTAACCTGCTGCCGGCGCTCGTGGCCGCGCGCGTGATGCCAATTGAATTGAAGCAACGCTACCGAGACTGTGATACCAGTACTATTAGTAGTCCTAATAATAATAATACTAATAATCATAATTATTATTATTATTATTATTATTATTATTATTATTTGACATCTTCTTGAGGACCACGTGTTAATGGCGTTTGGTCTCGAGTCATCTGGCGTTTGGGGCAAGAATGCACTCAAGTTGACAAAAATGCTTGGGAAGAAGCTCTTTGAGGCCACAACAGAGCCAAGATCGACCGCGTTCTTCCGATAGAAGGAGTCACTGGAACTTCAGAGAGGCAACGCCAAGATGATGTTGAGTGGTCAACGACACTCGAGCAATAATAATAATATAAGCTATATTGTAGATTTTATATAATTAATATATAGTAATTGTTATACATGTACATAAATATAATAATACAATTTTGTTTCCAAAAAATTATTATTATGATCATCACTTAGTGGTTAAATTTTGCATTCACTCGGCCGGTTTCCAACGAGGTGGTCTGGATTACAAAATACTAAGATAGAAAACGTCAGCCCTGATTAAAATCGAGCATAACCAAATGTACCGGGGAGCTGACTAGTGTCAATGCCCGATCTAAACGTCTTCAAGAGAAGTACGCAATGCAAAATCCTCTGCTGTTGCAAACCTCCGTTTGCCATGTTTCATCCAAAACAATTATACATTTGTCATTTTGTGTTATCTCTAAATTATTTATTGCAGATTTTTCTAGTAACAACGAATTATAACTAAAAACATGTTTAAGGAGCTTGTCTTTCATTCTAGACCATCATCCGTCCCCTATGAGCTTGGAACAGATCCCAGAAGGCATATCTTCAATGCACCGATCATTGGCTCACTCTTTGTTGTTTTCATGTGAAAAAGAGCGGGGAATCTGCTAGTCTCAACCATTATGGAATCTGTTTAGCCGTTTGTTCGTAAAAGTGCTGCAAAATAGAAGTAGAAAAATGCCAAATTCAGGCGATTTTACTCCATGGGTTTAAAAATGGACTCAGTGCAACGCAGGCTCACAAAAGTTGTTAAAATCTTTTGGAGATGTCTGTTGTATAGACAGAATGTGCCAACAGTGGTTTGAGAAGTTCAGAAAGGGAAATTTTAATCTCGAAGATAAGCCTAGATCAGGAAGGCCAAGTGTTGTCAGTGAGGAGGCTCTTCGAATGAAAATCCAGGAAAATCCCACTATAACTACTGTGGAACTTACCGAAGAGCTTCATATTACCCAACAAGCTGTTAGCACAGCGTTAAAACGCCTCGGAATACCTTTCAGGCTGTGCAAATGGGTACCTCACGAGCTCAGCGACTTCAACAAGATGACGCGCATGCGCGTTTGCATTTCTTTGCTCAGCAGGCATCAAAATTTGCCTTTTTCGGTCGTTTTGTGACCTGCGATGAAAAATGGGTCTTCTACGACTCTCCTGTCAGGAAAAGGTTCTGGTCAAGTGAACCTGGCACCTCCGTCACCCAGCCCAATAAGGACATACGCGCAGACAAGGTTTTATTGTGTATTTGGTGGAATGTGGGCGGAATAGTGCACAATGAAATTTTACCGCGTAACCAGACGATAAATACGACCGTGTACTGTCAACAACTCGAAAAGTTTCACGAAAAATTAAAGCAGTCGTACCCTGCACTAATTTCAAGGAAGGGTGTTCTGTTCCACCAGGACAAAGCAAGGCCCTATGTGAGTAGGGTGACCCTTTCAAAAATTTCCCAGCTAAAATGGGAACTTTTGGAATATTTACCGTATTCCCCCGACTTAGCACCATCTGATTACCACCTATTCAGATTGATGCAAACATTTAAAAGTGGTAAAAAATTCATTTCTATCGAACACGTGCGTTCTGGACTGCAAGAATATTTTGCCACTAAAAACCCAAACTTTTACAGACTAGGAATCGAAAACCTTGTAAATCGTTGGGCAGAGGTTGTATATTTCGGCGGAGAGTATATAAGTCAATAAATAAGACCTCCCGTGTCTCCTATATATGTGTTTTCGTTATAGCGCCAAAACCGAAAAGACTTTTTTAGAATAATAGAATACACATACGTTTAAATTGCAATACGTTTATATTTTTGTCAGTTTTGTTTGCAGTTGACTGCTGTCGTCCTCAAATATGCCTTCTTGGTTTAAGTGCGACTTAGCTACCGTTTCAGTTTTAGTTGAGATGTCATTTTCATTCATACTTTTATACTTTTCATTTTTAGTTGAGATGTCATGGGAAAGAGGGGGGCTTATAAGGGTACACGTTCACGGAAGACAACTTTCGTGCCATTGAGAAACCTAATCAATGCCTACTTCCTTGTAGACAAAAAAAGCATACACTACTCTGTATAGAGTAAAGTCTAAGGCCACATACATATAGCAGTAGTATCCACACATCCATATGGACTTGCAGTTCTTAGCTTCTGATGTGGCTAGATCGTGCTTGTGAGTGGGCCTGTCACTATACTGTGCACTTACTTGCACAGGAAAACGAACTGGGCTTTCGGTCCGAGCGTCGAAGTAGAACATCGTCGCGTCAATGGTTGGATAGATGGTTATCATTGCGGTTAGTTTGTTTGCAGTCTGCGGTGCGATACGTCGAGGAACCTAGTCAATTCGGAACCGCATATCGTACAGCGTTGCTGCTGTTGTGGTCGCGTGTCTCAATATGTTGTTGTTTTTGTGACAACCTTAACTGCATGTATTCCCACGCTGCAAATATAGCCGAAATACGTTACTGTAGGCCTCCCCCTAATCATTCATTGAAATTAGTATTTTTTTTTATCTGGCGCTTTCAGACCCGAGAGCACTCCGTAACCTAAAACACAAGTGCCCTATATAAATGTATGCCAGGTGGGACGTCGGGATCATTCACGCTAATTTAATGAAAAATTGGATTGACGGGTAGAGGTGTTGACTGACTGAGTAATGTGGTAATCAAAATTGAAAAGTATATACAGTTTGTTTTACAGTTAAGTCTGTCGGTAAATGATTGATAACGGTAATTAAAATCAAATTTTGCAGTGATATACGTGGACGTCTACAGTATGCGTTAGGGTAGTTGTCGCTAAACTGGTTCTATCTATTTTGCAGTCAATAGTCGAAGTCTCCATACTGTAGTAAGACATACTTCAAAGTAGAGCACTGCGCACCGCCACATACCCGCTTGCATGGAACCTGCCTTACCACTAACGTACGAGAATTCGAAGAGTATTACTTCAATTAACTTCAGCGTTAATTAAAGCAATGCTCTCCGAACGTTCGAATTGTTCAAATAGTCTATTTTAGTTAAAACAATCGTCACCCTACCTCAACCTGTAGCTCTGCGACGGAGCTACGAGGGCCGGACATGCTGAGATACCTAGGGTGTCCCCCACAGCCCTTGTGACGCAGGGCCACCGACTCTCAGCGGTATATGGTTAATCATCTATTCTTAATGAGCATCGCTTAGAGAAGAAAACTCGATCAGTAACGGGGAGCGAACCGACGGCATCCCGGCGATAGATGGCAGCCATAACCCGCGCGCTAGCCGCCGTAGATCACGACGCCGTGGTGCAGCGGGCCCTAGAATTAAAACATTTTTTAAGGAGGTTGTTTTTAACGTGGCGTTTCTAGACACGTGCATTCGTTCGGTAGAATAGTCGCCACTGCATATGGAATTTGCCTGTCGCCCAAATTGTTCCAACTGTCTCTTCGCAATCGTTCCGATAGGCTCGTTTCAGCGTTAGTAGACCTGAGTTGCTATTCGCATATATATATATTTCTTTTTTAATACCGAAAATACATAGGACTATTTCTCTGAGCCATAAGGAGGTGGGGCATCTTTTGCGCAGGGTAAGCATACACGAAGTGAAGGGATTTCGTATCTAGTTGAAATTTGATAGAAACTGACTGGCGTAACAATGTCGTGCTTAAGCAGTTCGCAGGGTTCATTCGTTACATTGGTACGAATGACGTGTCTATTATTGGCGCCGTAGAACTAAGCTAAATAGACCAAAATACAAAGGATACCACGTCTGAGGGCCGTGCAATCATTGCATACGATATATATATATATATATATATATATATATATATATATAAATTATTGTGATGATTTATTAATCATCTACAATACGTTTGCACACTCGGCAGTGCTTGCCTGACTAAAAATGGTGGTAAAAAGGTGTCACGTGAGGTTAAGAATCAGCTGTCCGTGTCCTTGCTTGATGGTAGCCCCCGCTCTTATGGACCCGGTGCGAGCGGTATATCCTCATGGTTCCTTGCAACGTTAAGACGGTAAGATCCATACTCGCAGATTCGGAGTCCCATTCACCACTCATAGTGATAGATCCGAATCTGCGAGGTTTTTGCGGGTCGGGGAGCGCCGCTCTTAGGAACTCGACACTCGTGTGCTCTTTTAAAATCTGCCCCATCAAACGTGTTGTGTAGTTGTTGAGACCAGTAATCGGTCTCTTGTGTAGCGGTCTCAATGGAGCTTCCCAAGCGCTCGCAAAGAAGTCTTGTTTTCGCAAGGTCTTTTTTGAAGTGCTCGGTGGTTAGCATCCATTGGACCCCAGGGTGCGTGGAGTGTTGTAGTGCTGTCAGACGGGAGAGGCGGAGTCTGGGGAGAAATGTTTGGAGGCAGAGAATGTCCAGATCGCCGTGTGCTGTGTGCGTGTGCAGGAAGGCGTTCGGCACCGAGTTTTCAAGCTTAAGCCATTTCGACTTAACAACCTTTCTGATCCCTTTATGTAGGTCGTTAAGAAGTGCGTAAGATGGTCTGGGACCGGAGACTAGTTTATATAGGAGGCGGGAAATGAGAAAGTCTTTCAAAAATATGAGTCTTTGGTGGGGTTTAAGGGAAGCTATCGTGAGTCTGTTGAGTAAGTTAAGGAGTATATCCTTGGTGGAGTCAACTCTGCCATTGCTGTCAAAGTCAACTCCCAGATATCTCCATCGATCGCTTATACCTTTAGCTGGTAATTGCCGCTCTCCAACGTTAAATTCTGGTACGGTATTAATAAAACTTTTACCTTCCTTCCTATTAAATATGTGGGAGATGGTAAAGCTTTTATTAGTATTAATTTCAAGACCTCGGGATTTCAAAAGGGGATCCGCAATATTAAGGAGCCGTTGGAGAGTAGATTTCGTAGAGGCTAGGAGGATGAGATCATCTGCAAAGGCTAAGCCCATAAGGCGGAAGTCATCAGTAAATTGGTACCCGATATTAGTTTTGCCTAATTTTGAAAGAATGTCGTTGAGAACTAGATTAAATAAAAGGGGGGGGGCAGAGGATTTCCCTGCCTAACACCCCTAGTTGGCCGAAATGTGCGACATTCTTGTCCAAATTCTATGAGAGTTTTAGATGAGAGGTACAAGCGTTCGATATAATTCATGAATACCTTCGGGTATCCGCGAGTCTGGAGTGACCACAGAACAGAGTCATGACTCACCATGTTGAACGCCTTACGAAAGTCGATTGAGGCTAGTCTGAGCTCACGTCCTGCAGACTTGACATCGTTGAGGATGCCATCCAGAACCGCAAGATTTTCGAAGGTATCATTATAGGGGAGAAACGCTTGCTGGATTGGGAGAAGCTTAATATAGTTCTGGAGGCGTTTAGAGAGAATTTTGTTAAGCGTTCGTTGTAAGAATGAGCTAATAGATAGGGGTCGCAGATCGCTTGGGGATGGGGCATTGTTGATTTAAGGGATGAACGCTAAGCGAGCAGTTTCATGGGCTGTGGCGATATCGCTAAATAATAGTATGTTAAGAAGACAACAGACGACCTCTAACGGGAGTTTACGGAGGGACGAAATACAAATCCCGTCCAAGCCTACTGCTTTAGAAGGTCCGCGGAGAGCTACATGGGTTTCCTTTAGGGAGATAGGGAGGGAACCTCGAAGAGATCAGAGTTGAGAGTGTAAACAGGGCAAAAAGTGGTTGTGTCATCGTGTTGGCCCAGTGTTCTACAACTTTGGTGGCCTGCATGTTGTGTATGGTGTGTTTGCCGTCCAGCACCTCATGAGCGCATTGGGATCGGTTTTGGCTAAAAAGTTTTAGAGTGGTTGCGCAGTTTTGGCGTCGCTGTTGCCTTTTAGATACTCGCGCTTCAGTGGAAGGTTTTTCTCTAAAGGCACGACGTCGGACAGTGTGTGTAAAATGCTTGTTCAGAAAGTTGTTTAAGGCGATAGTGTGGTATATATATATATATATATATATAATGTTTATTTACATAACTTTGCTATGTTTGCACATTGGAGTGGACAACTGGCTCTAACACAGGGTTAGTCCAGTTCAACAATGTGCCCGAACAGACGCTGCATTTCCTCGTTGAATTTCGAGCGACAGCCTCTGATGCAAGAATTCGGATGCTCTCGAGTCTTCCGTCGAATGGTTGGCCCCACGCGCTAAATCAGCTTAAGTGCAACTCCCATTGTCTCGAACGCTAACGGATAAAATTCGTGCAGATAATGGACGCTAAAGTATTTTCTGCATTTGTTAGCCTCAGCTAACCTGAAGGCATGACCTGCTTGGTCCGCACCTGCACCAACAATCGAAGGGGCTCATGAGTCAGTTACAGATGCGTCCTAAACAAGCACGGCCAAAGAGTGTCGGAGTCAGACCGTCAGGTCTTTTTCCATCATCCCTGCATAGACCCTGGGGTTTCAAAACGTACGGAAAGCTGGCAAGTCTGATCAGTGCACGATTAAAGTGTCATTTAAGGCGGAGTGACGTGCTCGTCGGCCTGCACTGAAGGCGCATGACAGGCGCTAACGCGTCCACAAGATCACTATAACGACATCGGTGGGGCACGACTGGGTTAACACCAAGCCGCAACCCTGCGCTTACGCGCGTCGTCTCGTCCTCCAAACGAGTTTTAATTCGCGCCCAACAGCTCGAAGCCTGGCTCTATCAGGAACGGAAGGTACTCTACTAATAAGACTTGCTTGTCGCTTTTCTTGTAGCGGGGCTGTTCAACTGCCTTATCACCTGGCTAGCCCTATCATCGGGAGGAGAATCAAATAACGACGACAATCCGTCGGTCAACCTTTGATGTTTAACGTCATAAACATCCCATCCATCACTATCCAATAATGTCTTAACTTTTTCGAAGCCTGGGTTAACGACGACATGATTGCACGTTCTGCCATCGTGACTGCGTCCGGCAGATCTGCCGGGAACATTACCTGATCTCCTATCACAGCGGTCAGCCTAAACTTGAATATGTTCTCTAAATTATTTATTCTAAGTCCGTTAAATGGCTGTAAGAGCTCTGGTGATAAGCACAGGTTGCAACCTCCGAGCAGGTGTGTTAATCTCGTTGCTGAAAAACAAAATCTAAGAAGGAATAGGGCGCAGTGAGTCCTCAATGGGAATAGTTTGCCGGTAGCGATGTCAAATGTATCTCTTAACGTTGTCCACTAAGTTAACCTTGTCCACTACGTGACAGCCCTTAAGTAAGCCAAAAAGATCAGTTAAATCTAATGGCTTAACTTCGTTGTGGGCTGTGATATACTTCACATTCGACCGGGTTTAGTGCCAGCGCGCTAATTCCGGTCACACTGCTGAATACCTCTCTGCGATATCAAAGTGTTATGGGGCATGGTCAAATGGGATGGTCGTAAATCATGGGCCAGGTTCGTCTGGTAAAACAGCAATGGTACTATCCGGACGCTATTGTTTCCGCGTTTCAGAAGTCTAGTTTGATGATCACGGTCGGCATTCTGCGCTGCGCGATGCCAAATATGCACGGGCAAAGTGGTTTACTACCTAGAGTTGCTGAAATAGCAACCCCTATTATGATAACCGCTGATTTTGGCCGCCAATCAGCAAACGACTGAGGAATAGGCGATCGGACGTAATAAGCCATTTCTTTTATGCAAACCTTTTTGTCCCGAAATTGATTGGTAAAAGACAAGACAGGGGCAAGCCCCATCTTAGCACATCAACCACTTTGGAAATGGCGTCAGCTAGTCGTCCGGTCGTGCTATCCAGTGCACAAGACAACAAGTCCTGCAACAAACGATGCCTCATAAAGGTTCCGTTTGTTGCAATCAACTGGTCAGGCCGGCAACTGAACTTTTGTTGAAGGTCTTTAGCATCTTTTCACGCGAGGTTAAAGAAGGCAGTGTGGTCGCCGGCGGTGTGGGCATGGAAGGATCATCTGAGGAGAGGCGCATCTGGATGTTTGGAGCGGAAAGCCTCCGTAGCTTCGTCGGCTGGCGCTAGTATATCCTCGGCAAATCTAGCAGCAAATATCGCTTTCCGACAGCTTGACGCTCACCTGTCTGGAATGGTCGTCGTCGAGGTGGGCCATCACTTTGGGTGTTGCTTCCTTGTGCGTTAGATCCCTGAACCGATGAAAATTCGCGTAGGTTCCCTCTGACCAGGGCAGACAAGAATTTGGAGTTCTTCCTGGCTCGATGCAGTCGCAGCATGACCGAAGCGAAAGGAAAGCAAAGAGTTTCAGGCGTAGAAGTCGTTTTCCTCGGCGACATTTAAGAAAACCTTAGAAGCTCCCTTGCAACAGTGGACCGCACATACTTGAATAAAATGCGGTACAGTTTGGCATGGTGCATGTTTGTCTGGATATCAATGAGTAGAGTGTTAGCATCAAATTATTCTGCCAGAGCACAGTGGGATGTGGACGGCCAGTTGGCGGCATCGACGTGTCTGACCGATATATGTCCGGCAATACTTCTCGTGAAGGCAGCTGTACACACAGGATATGTAGACCCCTGTTGGGATGACCCGCAACTAGATACGCATAGGCAGCCCTTGAGTTCGTGTTATCTGGTATTATGATGTAACTTTGAGCTTTTCTGCAAGTGGAAGGAGGGTCAAAATAGGTTTCAGGGCCCCTGCAATCGTTTTCAAGGTTGCTACCAAATTAGGACTGATGCCCTCTAACATCCAAACGACGTCTGTTAAGGCGCTTCCTACATTGTTACGTACCTAACGCTTATTACTAATTGACAACAATTAGATCTGGGGGTGGATCGCGAGGATCCGAGGTAGCCAAGCGAAGGTGGTACGTACTGGGGTTTGGATATCTCCCCGAAGGCGAGATATTCCGCGGCTACCTTATTGAGTGGCAACTAACCACTCCCGTTGACTGCTGGTTTGCGAGTGACTATTCGGTCCGATCTCGGTTAGCACTACGAACCACGCCGCACCTTTCGCTTGTCCCTCTCACCTCTTGACCTAGTTTATTCATCGTATAAGTTTCACTCTTGTTCTCTACACAGATTCGTGTTTCTTCTTAGTGCGCATCGTAGTGCGCGTGGTGTCGTCGTATTCTGACGTCAGGTCAGTTGACCTGTAGCATATTGATCATATCTGAGACGAGTGGCGTCTGCTGGCGCGCTCCAAAATAACTAATACTGCGGCGCCAAATGCTCAACGCTCGATATCGGAGATGTCGTGCGTAACATACATCTCTGCGCGACGTCTTGGTACGGGTGTTTTTTTTCGCGATAAATTTAGAAGCGCATCGCGGCCGAGCTTAGCGACTGCTGTATGTGTTGGCTTGCTTCTGCTTGGGTTTTGGCAAATGGTCGCAGTTTGGAAAGGAGCAGCTGTGACGAGATGCTTTCTCGCGTGGCAGATATGCTCCTAAGAATTGCAGTGTAAAAAGCTTTACCTTTGTAAGAACAACCAGGCTGCAGATTTTCTAGGATAGTGGCTGTAGCATCAGGATTTTCCGTTATCGATGCAATCGGGTGCGCTGTCTTAACTTGTTAAAGACCCTTGCCTTCATAATAATCATGTTACGATCACGGAGACAGGCCACACGCGGACAAAGAGGTGATCCGGCCGCGTGGGGACTATCACAGTATACATACCTCGATAGTTTCGTGCAACTGGACGCCAGATTATCAGAACCTCCATATTTCTTACAGCCCTTGCAAATTGTAGATAACTTTGGTTGATCGGGGTCCAGAACGACGGAATGGGTTTTGTACCCCAGGATGACAGATACTCGTGGGAGTTGGACCGATGATGCAATTATCACTACGAAAATCACAGTCAAGCCTCTTGTAGTAATTGATTGTACGCGAGCCAACACGAAACACAACTAAACTTCACCGCATAAAACGGTGAAAAAAAGTATATGTATATATATATATATATATATATATATATATATATGCATATTTATGCGATATAACAATATATTTATAAGGTTATAAATAATCATGAGATGTTATTAGTTTTGATGCTCTGGTCGTCGTCGTGGACGCAACGACAATCGATTTGTTTATGGTCTGCGATGATGATGATAATAATAATAATAATAATGTGTTTTTGCTCTCTGCTCTGCGCGCGTCAACTTCCAGGTGGGCGAATACGGAGGCCTGGAGCTCGGCGGTCAGAACTCGAGTTTGCAACTCGACTATGATGACACGTCAGTGGGCTTCAGTGCCAACGGATCTTCGTCGTCGTCGGTAGGCAACGATAGTACGCTGTGGCCTCCGCCGGATAGAACCGCAACTGCTCAGGACGAGGAAAAGGTTTACTGGGCGCTTCTGCTTCTCATTCTGCCTGGTAGGTGGTAATCTATATATATATATATATATATATATATATATATATGGCCTAGTAGGCGAACTAGTCCACAAGACTGAGGAACTAGACAAGTAATTGTAGCCGTTGTGATAGTAGTAGTAGTAGTAGTAGACGTTGCAGACCCTAACCTAACTCAACCTAACTTGTTAAGCTAGCTTAGAACTAGCAGTTGTAGAAAATAGGCTGGTGCCAGACAGGTGGTGGCTGTTGCTGTTGTTTTTGACCCAATTATTTGATGTGTCAGACGGAGCGTACGAATATTGACGTAGACGACCGTACACCGACGGTGAGGAGACGAAGGAAGAGAAGCAAGAACCGTGACAGAAACTGTGAGATGGCTACGATGTACCAATGTAAATAATAATAATAATAATAACAATGCTACTGTTGCCGTTGTTATTGTTGTTGTTCTTGTTGTTGTTGCTGCTACTACTGCAGTTCGTTGTTGCTACTGTTGTTGACCTCTCCTTGTAAGGGTAAGCGCCCTCGTGTTGCAAAACGAGATAGACTTCGCCTGACCAAAGTGCGAGACAGAGAGATAAGGGTGCATCAGAATGATCGGCTGACGAACATATTTGGCGCTAGCTCAACGCCTCCTCCTGTCAAATAGAGGATCTGTTTGCTGCAATGGATTGGCGGGCTGGCAGGCCTAAACGCCCTTATTTTGCACGAGAGAGCTTTCACTCAGCTGTACTTACAATGACAGCAGCCGCAGTGCTGACGATCACAAAGAGACAACAACTGTAACGACAACAACAACAACAACAACAACAACAACAACAACAACAACAACAACAACAACAACAACAACAACAACGACAACAACAACAACAACAACAACAACAACAACAACAACAACAACAACAACAACAACAACGACAACAACGACAACAACAACAACAACAACAACAACAACAACAACAACAACAACAACAACAACAACAACAACAACAACAACAACAACAACAACAACAACAACAACAACAACAACAACAACAACAACAACAACAACAACAACAACAACAACAACAACAACAACAACAACAACAACAACAACAACAACAACAACAACAACAACAACAACAACAACAACAACAACAACAATAGCGCAAACGGCAACGAAGGATAATCACCGAAATTACCTGAGCAGAAGCTATAGTTCTATCAAACAGAATTACCCAATATACACGTACATAAATTAGTATATCCAAAACTTCATTCAAACACATTCTCGCACATCACCACCTCTTTGCGCTACATGCATCTAAGCAACAGTATTACGCCGGCGTTCACAAGTTAGACGTTGTGAGTCTCTACATAGACCTTAGGATATATACAGTCTGCGAAAAAAAAAGATGAAGCCACCCATTCTTGCCACATTACACGCATTTATTATAATCAATCGTGTAAAGATTACAGTGATACATGCTCATAAAGCAACAGTGGAGACTTTCATCGACATTCGGGGTCTCTGATTACTTTAAAACACGAGATCTCGACATTTGGCACAGCTATGCCGCGAAAAAGATGATACAGTCACTACCAAGATGCATGCCTTAGCGAGTGAATTGAGCGGAATAACGACGTTTGAGCGCATTTCACGGCTTGGCGGAAACAAAAGCAGACACATCGAGTGCACCCAGCAACTATACTTAATACTCGGAGAAATTTCCGTTAAATCAAATAACCTCAAAAATGCGGCTTGATATAGTGTTGAACAAGTTTCGGGTGACGTCCTGCGAGAGCTCGCTCCAAGCCTTCCCTATATATATATATATATATATGAAGAGAGAGAGAGAGAGATAGTTCTTCTATGTAGTGATACAAGCGGCGACGCGTCATTTAGAATGGAACTCGAACTAACATCATTTCTATATCCGTGCTCGGTAGGTACATAGTCAGTTAGTTAAGCTAGGCTGCTGTTGCAGGAAGAACAAGGCCTTCCGACCCATGCTTACCTATCAGCCAAGATCGTCGACTATTTGTAATTCAAGCAATGCCAGAAGAGTGAGATTTTCTATAAGTATTGCGACGCGTGCTGAGTGTGTACAGATGCCACCGTCATGAATTCTGTACCCTCTCTCTCTCTCTCTCTCTTGCCCGAACGAACGTATTCATCGGTCTCAATTATTTTCAGTGTTTTATAATTATGATTAATTATGAGCGCGGCGTGGAAGGGACAAGCTAGATGATAGTCATACCCGCCACACTTCTACAAGGAGCGCATTTGATTGACTTGACGAGAGAATCAAGATCCCGTTGAGACACATGCCACTTGATGATAAGACGATGACTTAAGGGGGTGTACAACAGCGTTGCCTTGCTAACGTCCGTAGTATTCATTAAATATGACGAGCAAGCATAGATTCGGCCATTTATTGTTGTGTAATATATGGCCGACACGAACGTCCTTCAGTCAGTTAGTTAACGATTCTAACTGATACTGGCATAATAATAATAAAACCCTCGGTAGTTATTCAGTCTAAGTCGGGTGTCGGGTTCAAACTGACGATTGCGCCGTCGGATTTGGAATGTTTGTGAGTTTGCAAAGTAGAGCGGGGAATGAGAAGCTGATTGCGACATATGAGCGGCCGAAGTCCCGCGGGTAGCCAGCGACGGCAACACGTGGCTGGCTTATGTCGGCTTGGCGATGACGGGCGCTTGCATTGCACGACAGAGAACGACCGACAAATAATGGTGTATCTTTCTCCTGTTCGCTGTGCATGCATGCATAAAAATATTAATTAAGTAGAATTCCGCGTCTTTAGACTGAAAATAGGCATTGACAGCAGCCTTAACCTCTTCATTGCTGGAAAAACGCTTTCCACCGAGACCATTCTTCAAATGTCCGAAGACGAAATAATCAGAGGGGGCCAGATCTGGAGAATAGGAAGGTTGTTCAATAAGTTTGAACCTCAGTTGGGCCAGTTTTGTCGATGCTTGCCGCGACTTGTGTGCAGGAGCATTGTCCTGCTAAAACAGGACAACCTTCTTCTGCAAAGCGGGCCGTTTTACGATGATTCCCCGTGATCGTTTTACCGCTCTCAAGGTAGTCGACCAAAATTATTCCACGTTGGTCCCAAAAAACCGTAGCCATCATCTTTCCGGCCGATGCCGTTGTCCGCACTCTCTTCGGAGGTCCTTCACCAGGTGCACACCATTGGCGAGATGCTTCTCGCGTCTTGGGAGTGTAGTGATGGACCCAGCTTTCATCGACGGTCGCGAATCTGCGCCAAAAATCCGACGGATTTTTCGACATCTTGGCCAAATTTGGCTGTGGAGCGGAAACACGCGCGTCGTTTTGGCCTTGGTTGAGCAAATGTGGCACCCATTTTGCTCTAAGCTTTTTCATCTTCAAATTCTCGTGCAGGATGAAATGCACACTACCCAAAGTGATCCCCAAGGCTATCTCCCTGATGTTCACTCGCTTATCTGCGGCAACGATTTTCTGCACTTCTTCCACGTTTTCCTCATCAGTTGCCGTTTCTGGGCGTCCTGAACGTAGTTCATCCTCGGTGCTCCTGCGACCTCTTTTTAACTTATTAATCCAGTTGGAAACAGTGGCAAAACATGGCGCAGAGTCACCGTACACCTCGTCTAACTCAGTTTTCACTTTGGTCGCATTTCAATTTTTGAAATAAAAATGTTTGATAACCACTCAAAACTCTTTGTTCTCAATTTTTCAAAATCACGCCGATACGTTGCACGGGAAAAGCGATCAAACGAAATCGCAACAGCCAATCACCATCATATTTTGACGGTGAAAGCGCGAAAATTCGAATTCTGAATAGCTCATTTTAAGAACTTGTTGAACTACCTGTATATATATATATATATACATGGAATTCGTGGACAGAGTTTCTCGCAACTCTCGACGACGACCCATGGTATAAAAGACGTACAAAATGGTTCGAGCCAAGCTGCAAATTACGTCTCCAGAACCCATTCTGAGATATCCATCCAGAGTGGACGAGTCTACTGACGAGGTTGTTTTCCCAGCACCTATAAAAGTTTACGAGAGCAACCAGTTAGAGAAGGAATCAGAAAATGATTCATCTGAGGTCTCCGTTGTAGAAGTACTTCAAACAGCGATGTAAATCAAACGAGATAAACCGCCGGGGCCTGACGGCATTCCTCCAATCGCTGTGAAATCTCTGTTTGAGGAGTTCCCTGAAGTTATGGCAAATGCGACGAGTAAGCCCAAATATAAAGGAAAAATTCCCAAATCATGGAAAACAGCGGAGGCAGTCTTTGTGTCTAAAGTGACTGGCGGTTATAGGCCTGATTAGCTCGTTAGTAAAGTGCGAGAAAGCCATTGTAGCAGAGAGGCTGCGAGTCTCTGCCGAAACAAGTGGCCTGATGTTCAATGCAAAATGCGGATTCCGCAAAAACAGATCGGTTCTAACGGCTGTCAGCAGGGTAGTGCCCAAGGCAGAAACGTTGCACAGCTCCACGTCTAACACGCGCAAGTTAAACCTTGCTGTGCTGCTAGACGTAAAAAACGCTTTTTCCAGCCTACCATGGGAGGTTATTTTGGATGCACTGGTTAAGAGGAAGGTCCCACAATACCTGGAATAGCTAACCTCGGACTACCTGAAAGATCGTGTCATCATTTGTGATGAGAGACAGATTCACGACAGAGAGGACAGACTAGAACGCTACCTCTAGAAGAACCTTTTCGCAGGTGGACGCTAAATGTTGGCTAAGGGTCAGCTCGAAAAGGTTTATGACCAGAGGGAATATGGGGCATGCTCGGTAAGTTGGAACTTTAATTCGCGTAACTTAGTCATGGCACAAAGAAACATGTGCGCGAGCACATTGCCATGGTGAAAGAGCAGTTTTCTTCTGCATCGCGGGCCGTAGTGCTATGATGCCTTCCTTCAGCTAGTCCAAGAGTGGCTTCACAGTTATGGCTCTTCCTAAAGAAAGGTAGCCAATTATTATAGTATATTTTGCATTCCAGAAAACGGTGGCCAAAGCCTTTCCAGTCGAGATGTGCCTTTTCACTCCTTTTTTTTTAATGCTCAAACCTCTCATCATTAATATGGGGGACTACGGAAATCGTGATGTACATTCGTCACCACAGCCAGTGACTAGTGTGGGACTCACAAACCCACTAACACCCGCCTCCCCCAACGCCCAGGGAACGGTAACTGCTAGCCATCGCTTCGTATACCTCTCTTACTCTTCGTTAGTCCTGTGTGAGGCGTTTCGCCGCGTGCGGTTCACTTCCTGGTAGCACCTTCCCGTTTTTGAAAGCGGCGGACCCAGGCTTCATCGGCGGTTATAAATCCACTTAATAGCTGCTTGTGGTTCATCGGCGGTTATAAGTCCACTTAATAGATGCTTGTGGTTCATCGGCGGTTATAAATCCACTTAATAGATGTTTATGGTTCTGCGGAGCTCGTCTCAGAAGTTCCAAATTATTCTCCGAAGCAGAAACGCACGTCAGTTTTTGGCTTAATTGTCAGCTTGTGCAATAATAGCCGCATTGCTTTAATATTTGTCACCTTGTACATGTAACTGTCACCAACATGTTGTACTTCGTTGCTACCATGTGTATACATCTGGCCAGTGTCTTAAATACGTGTGTCACGCGGGCAAAGTGATTGTTTACAAACAGTCACCAAATAAAGGCGCGGTGTCAGCCGGTTGTTTGGGCGGCTCCACCGTTTAAATTGGCGTAACGGGAGTTGTGTCACGACGTGCACGAGCAACAAGACCAACACTACAGGGCAGGACCGATGAACTAAACGGTAAGGCCGCATTATTTGTAAGCCACCGAACACACGTTCGCACATCTTGGTGCTCAAACGTCGAAATAAAATATTTTAAACAATAATAAAAAACAATATATATATATATACATACATATTGGCATTGCTCTGCAGGAACTCCCCAATAATTATGAAAATTATGACAAATCTCTAAAAAAAAACTAATTAAGCAATAACAATCAACAGTGCTGCTTTCACATAAAAATATACTTAACGACTCTGTGGTTATAATTGAAGTTTTTACTTGAAAGTAATCGCAAGAGGTCTAAATACAACTTTGCCACTGTTTCACGAGCCAAAGGACTCCATGTTGCCGGAATTTCTGTGGCTGCAACAAAACTGCCCCCTCATGTGCAGGCGGCCGCGCATGTGCACAACCACGCAGTAAGCTCCGTCCCTAGATTTCTCATTACAATGTTATCCCAAAGCGGCATATTCAAATTCTAACGGTCTGTTTGTTACGACGTTTCAAATATTTTATCTGAACCCACATTTTATATATATAGAATATTTTCCACATATGCATACTTAAACAGAGTATTGTGTGAATGCATTATTTGAGCTTTCCACACTCGATGTACTGCAAAGCCACGTTGGTGTACTGCAAAGTAAGGATTGATCGGCATATTGTTCCCATACGGTCAATCTTCCATCCACCGTGTTCATCGTTTTTCTCCTGTGCAAGCCTGCCGAAATACTTTTGTTTTCCTGTTTTGTTTTCCCGGCCCGGGACTGGCGAATGGATGCCTCCCGTTGTAGATGCCTCACTAGCTGTAGCCGTGCCAGTTGTAATAGTAAGTCAGTAATGGCCGTCGTTCTAGTAGCAGCCGCAGCGTTATAGTACTCCAGGGAAACAGCGACTACCCTGCACACTGCAGTACAGCTGCTTGTCGAGCCAGCCGAAATGGACCGACCCAGCCCGTTAGTAGCTGACTGTCCTGCGTGACATTATCCCGTTATCTTAACTGCTGCGCCGCCTCTGAATGTGATCGCCATGAGCATGACCGTGACGGGCCGCCTGATGGCCGTCACGGACTAAGGCCACAATGACGACAACGCTACGGCCGCGGCCGACCTAGGGCCAACCCCACCTGCCGGAGAGAGGAAGGGAGGAATAGTCACCCCCCGATGGCCGTCGTCGACCGGCGATGAGGTCCCAAGACGCTGCTTTTTGTCGTCAGAGTCACTAGGTTCGTTGTTCCGAAACACAGCGGTGCTTTCGTCGTTTATCTTTGCCTAACTTTTTTGACGGTTCCCTTTCGACCCCCGACCCCCCCTCCCCAGATCGTCTTCTCTCCCCTCTGGTACTGTTAGTTATTGCTTCGTGTTCTTTTTTCTTTGTCGTTGTTCCCTTCCTTGCCCTCATTTTGCGACTCTTGACCGCCTCTGGAGAGTTTGCGTGTCGTGTCGCAGCGGAGCCTTACGGGAAGTGCGAGTGGGTGGGGGGGAAGGCGGGGGGATGATACGTGGTTTAACTAGACAAACCGTGCACTACCGTTCCGATACCTAACAACGCTTTCGTCGTAGCTCTGCGGCGGTCGAGATACATATGGGTTGTGTTTACATATGCAAGCAGGCAGGTGCCATATAACACTTGGCATGCTAGGTCCATTCGTGCTAATATTAATAATAGTATTAAGAATACTTCTTATGCATTTTAATAGATTGGTGCCAGCCAGTAGTATTTGTACAGATTGAACACCTTATACATAGTGGAGTTCCACCGGGCCTCTCCCAGTAGGGAGCGTGTCAAGAATGCCTTCTCCGCTTTGAATGCAACACCGCCTAGCCGTATGACTTTCCGCATAAGTGTTCTAAATATTTTTAAACGTTCTAAATCAACACATCCAAGATCTGCCGTTTTCCCATGGTACTTGCAACTTAGTTTAACCTTTTCATCTTCACCCAGACTCGACGCGCACGGCAACGCCCGCCTGTCTGAAGGTCTTTTTCCCCGTCGGACGTTTAGCCTAAGACCCCTTTTTTAAGCTTCTAAGACCGAAATGTCCGGTGTCTTTTCGTTATTGCATGGTTTTCTTCCAGATATTCTCAGCTCGTCCTATCTAATATTGACCGGCAATTCCCCTGCAAACTGCCAATGAAAGCAGCTGCCTCAGAAACTCTGTGCGCGTATTTCTGGATTTCTGGCGCTTGCTTGTTAAAATAATAATTTATTATTATTATTATTATTATTATTATTATTATTATTATTATTATTATTATTATTATTATTATTATCTAGAATACTCTGTACATTTAATACATTTTAGGTGTAACTGTGACTGGTCGCCTATTTTATATAGTGTCATTATCTACCCCTCTATGGGAAGAAGATAATAGTCTCCTTTACGCCTGCCCTCCATCTATATAGAAGTTTTTTTATTTGAACGGTCTGCCACTGCACTACATTTGATCACATTGGTCGCCAGCAGAGATCGGGATTACTTCAACATTGTCTCCATCACGGCTGTGGCATTGCTTTGTTGGATGTCAATCAAAAGCCGCTGAAAGAAGAGAAAATCGTCTTGTCTTTTGTCGCTGATGTAAGCTATTTATTTGCCGTTTAGACACACTATAAAGCAGTGGTACAGTCAGTGAATTGGGTCCTTCCAATATCTCGAGCGAAAGAGGAACGAAGTTGTGTGCGATGAAGTTCAGAGTGCTTGTGCAATTTGTTGTCTTGCGAGTTGTTTTGCTCGGCGAGGGCATATATCTGCTCTCTTTGTAAACAGAACAGAGGGTAACAGGGGACAGCAAGGGCTGCCAAATTTAAGACGGAAGGCGTTAGTCAAACGAAGAACGCGTAAAAGTTGCAAACAATGATCATAAAAAGGGAATCTCTACATGGTCATGCTAGCGAGCTCTTCATACGATCTACATTATCGGTCTTGTGAGAATCCATTTACAAGCCTTTTCAAAAGTGTCACAGGACAGGTTTAGAACGTGACATAAAGCCGGTGAAGGTCACGCGCGTTCGTCCGGCTAAAAATATCGCTAAGACGAATAATGGGGCATAATGTCTGGAAACATCAGTTCGGCGGCGTTCCCAACAACTGGGTTATTCGGGCGCCTCTGTGAACACAAGCATGATTCCTATTTGCTGCATAATCCTTAATTTGTTTTGTCCAAATGTTGATGAAATCGATACGAGTGAACTCTGCTCCTAACAAAATGAGGCCACAAGCCACACAGCCGACGAAACAATTGAGCTTTTGAGAATTAAGTGTTCCAAGCGGATAACGGGAACATTCACTCGCCTTAAGATGTTGCGATTTAATGCCGTGAGGTTTTTTGTAGAGAAAAGTCGACGCTAAAAATGTCACGATCATCAGCAAACTACAGTCCAACACACACTAATGTAAGTGAGCCTGATTCATGTGAAAAGTACTACAAAACTGGGCAAGAGAATACATTTCCTAGTGGAAGGAGGGGGCGGAAACGTCTTGGCAAATTTTTACGGTTCTGAACGTGAAAACTTGCACATAAAACATAACAACTATGACTGTCGAAAACGCTTAGTTACTTGACAACTACGTAACGCAGCACCATCACCTTGGTACGAAAATGATGGGCATTAAATTTGCTATTGCGTGAGAGTGGTTTTCTGGGCGTACATTTTTGGTCGCAATGGAAAAATTATACGATTTTTCATGAAAAGGCGTTAACGTAAAATATCGACATTTCATGACTTTCCTTAATCTAGGTATTCGCTTTTTGCTACGCAAGCTAGTGAAGTGTCCTTTGTGCAGAATTTTCCTCCAAACACGCCGGTGTAATCGGTTGTGGTTCTCCCGCAAACAGAGATTTCGCACAACTATGTAGGAGAAAAAAGGCAGAAAAACGACTTTTATAAACTTCACTCTCTCTCCTAAACAAGACGTTTCCGCGTCTTCCCTCCTTACGGAAAACTTATTTTCTTGCCGAGTTCTATCAAACCTCGAGAGAAGTACAATACTCTCTGAATGACCCTGTATATATATATACTTTTGTTATAGTGTTTTTGATGTATATACAATTTATTTTGATGTGTATGTCACAAAATCTGCGCTACTTTTCAAACACAGCTCGTAGTTTCGACGTATTAGTTTGTATGAGCATAATGTAAGAGAAACATATAATAAAACGTGAAAGCTAATATATAAGAATCGCAGAGTTATATTTCTCGAGAATTATCTTTAATACACTATTTGTTTTCTATTTCGAGCTAATTTGGATTCAATTTAATAGAAGCAAAATTGGTTTATCGATAGGGTGACTGGGGCTCTCGCAATCGCAGATTTGGCAAAAACATGCCGCTTTTCGTTCCACTGAGAAAAAATATTTTTTCGCCGAGTGCTGTCAGACCCCAAAGTTGTTCGTACTAATGATGGAACATCCTGTATATATATGTATATATATATATATAGAAAAAGAACATGTGTACATATGATTCTTTTCTACCGAGCAAGTTTAGCTACCACTGCCATAACATACTTCACTGCTACCGCCGCTGCAGCTTGGCACATGTGAGAACTAACGGTCTGTGGATATCTGTCGGACAGTCTCAGCGCTTCTTCTCGGACAGAAGTGGGCGAAACCGGCACACACACACCTTGCTTTTTTCTTGTAGAAAAAAACATTCTCTGTTGGAGATGGAAACAGTGCAAAAGAAGAGTCGGCCTCACGTACTACGACCACTGTGTCCCGGCGCGGTGGCTAGCGGCTAATTTGCGTCGTTTTTGTGGTTTGTTTTTGTTGTTTGTGGTGAGACTGCGAACATTGTCCTAATTGTACCCGTGGCAGCTGCAGCAGCAGTTACAAACAGAGAATCCTGCCCTACATCTCCTTGAGCACAGCAGACGTTTTGGAAGGCAATTTATGAACGCAAGCTCTATCTGAGTAACAACACCGACGTAGACTAATATAGCAGTCGAGCCCGGTAACGTGGTGCATTTGTCTGCGCCTCGCGACCGGAGGAGATATATAGGTGCGCGGGTTTGAGCCCCACCGTTGCACATTTGTATTTGTGGGGGTCCGTCTATGAACCAATGCAAAAAGCAGTTCCATGGACGTTAAATCTTGGCTGAGAGTCAGCAGAGACTAATTAAGCCATTTAATTTATCGATCTTGGTTCTTTTCGTTTAATTATATATAAATATATATATATATATATATATATATATCAGGCACGGGCAATAGCCTTTTCTGCAAAATTACCTGAATAGTTATAATTGTTTGAATTTATGTAATAATGGAAATTTCAAGCTCAATGAAAAGCTGTTGAGCTTAAATAAATATGCCGTCTGGAAAGGACGGCGCCCATAAAAACAAAATATATATATATATATATGCTTGGTCTATCATAACCGTATGTACCTATTTTAAGGTTCGGTAGAACTCGACGAAAAATAATTTCCCCAATGAGAAATCTTGGCTACTCGGCAAATTCGTGACGCAGCACCATCACTTTAGTACGAAAACGATGGGCGTTTTTTGGGCGTAATAGCAACATTTTACGATTGTGAACGTGAAAGCTTCAATATAAAGCATAACAACATATTCCCGTTTTATGACTTTCCTTAATCCGGCTATCGTGTCGTTCAGATTATACCGAATTTTTGAACTGTGAGAAACTAAGAGGAGCAGTGTCATGATTACGTCGGTGGACATATCACTCCTTGCGGAGACCTACCAGCGGGAGGAACTGCATGTCAATAGTATGCGAGGGTTCGACCAGCTGGCAGTTCTACCTGCTGATGGCCGTGGTAGACCAATGGCTGGATTATCAATCTACCTACATCAACGTTTACCTGTTTTACTTCAATGTGTGAGAAAGAACGAATTCTCGTCTATGAGTGTGAGTAGAGTCGTCTTCTACCCCCCCCCCCCCCAAATCTTGACTCGGCAGAGGCCTCTGACACGTCGTCGGTGGCGACTTCAATGCCCGTATTGATAGTAAAGCTACTAAAGATGAAGGAGAGGTGCTGCTCCAGTAAATGGAATACTTTTGACCTACTGTTTACACCCTTGTCGACGGCGAAGTTAAAAGCTTCGATGTTCTCGAGGTGGTTGCAAGGAAGCACCTACCGGTGTCAGCAGTTGCAAATATTTCAGATATTTCGTTCAAACAGCAAGGCAAACCACACTTGGTCGCCTCAAGGCATGTTGACCTTTCACTTGAGGTTGATAGCCTCGAGGTGGGCGAACGAGGTCGATTGGCTGCTAAAGACCTTATACTCGTCCACTCTTTCCGGTATCTGGGGCGTCGGCTTTATTATACTGGGACGACCTTCACTGTTCACATCGTCGAGACAGTGCGCACAGCCCTAATGTCTCTTTATGGAGGGGTTGGCGATGTCCGGCGACTGTCCGTCCCGACGGCAGTGGCACACTTCTACCTCAAGATTGTCTCGACGCTGATGTATGGTCTTAACAAAGTATGGGAACACCTTACTCGGGCAAACTTTGGTTTTCTTGAAAGGTGTTTCATAATGTACATGAAGCAAGTACTTTGCCTGTCAATGCGGGCAAGGAGCCGCTTTGTGTACCTAATGTCAGGCTGTGCGCCGGTTGTTGAGATAAGTCGATTGAGCTTGAAGACGCCGCGTACAGCACCATTCGAGAGTTTTATCTCAGAATGGGAAAATAATGTTGAACAAGTCCGACAAGGGTTGGAAACCTGGATATTTTGAGTGCCTCTCACCTTTGGTCTGGTCTTGCATGTGACAATCGTCACGTCTATATCAGATATATAGTTCATGGCTAGCCTTATCTGGTCTGTTCAAGCACGAGCTTTCACGAGGAATACACAAACTGTGCTCTCAGGTGTGCACGACACTTCAGGCGTATATCTGCCTGGCCCTTGCGAAGAGATCACTGCAATGCCTCTCTTGAATAACGTGCCGCGATCAACTCACTGTATAATTGTATATTCTGTATAACTGTCTGTGTTATATGCATACTCAATATGGGTGGAATAAATTTGATGATGAAATGACCTATACACCTCATCTTCTAGAGAGATCGCTTATACACGTATATGTCAGCGTATAAGCGATTACCATTACGTTTGGGTCGTGATAGCAACTGAGCTCCTAAATTTATCCTAACTAGCTAGTTGTGTTGCTGAAGCGAACACCCGCGAGACAAGATGAATGACATTTTCTTCTACTTACCAGCAGATTAAACACCAAGAAAGCATAGCCACGGTAGGCTTTCCTGCTCCCCGCCTAACCCCACTATACGATATAGTATATGTATAGGTTGGGATCATTGAATAGTCCCTAATCCATAGGAAATACGCTAGACACTGTCCTTCATCGTTGTCGCCCAGCTGCCTGGGCGTGGTTTTATGGCACCGCTTGTCACCAAACCTCGCTGAAGTTTGGGGTGCTTCCAAACGTCCAGCGGTCTTCTCCTCAGCGTTACCTCGCTACCTCACCCCCTATGTAGTGACGACGCGTGACGGTGACAAGAGGTCGAAGACACGAAGATCCAGTTCGTGCTCGATATGTGGGTCTCCAGCAAATAGGTTAGCAGACGCCGTCACCATTAATTTCCTTCACGTATTGTCTGTCACGGCGGCGCCAGCAGACGCAACAGCAGACGCAGCAGCCACCGCCGCCACCGCCAGACAAGCAGAATCCATGCAGCTTTAGCCGTGCACACGCTGAATAACAGAGCGTAACAGACACCCAGGTCCAAAAAGCATTCGTTTCAGCCATTGATCACCTTGCCTTCACCCACGTACGCACGTGCATAGTTCTGCATACTCCCGCCGAGCACTCCACTACGCAAAAGTTGTTGGCGTGTCGTCAGGTTCGACAACCGAGACGTTACGAAATTTAAAGTCTACAACACACAGGGTTGTGCGGCTTCCCCCAAGCAAGGCAAAGCCTGGGGTCCGTTCGCTTGTGTCCATATTCATTGCCGTCCCACAGGACGGTAGTTTAAACATCAGGATTGTATTTGCACGTATTTAGATACTTGTTCGTAGAGATATGCCTATAATATGCGGAATAACTTGAACTCAAGTCCATGCAGCCAAAGGACGGGAAACTCGAGGGGGAAGGAGAAGAAGTCTTTCGACGGGAAACTCGAGGGAGTCCGAGTTCTTGCGTGAGCAGAGGCTGTCGCTCGATAGTTGTCGAACAATTGTAAATGAGTGAACTAATGCAACATCTGTCCGGGCCACATTGTTGACCTGGGCTAATCCTGGACGAGGGAACTTATGATTTCTCTACGTTTATGCGGAGACAATCGTTCACTCCAAAGTACTAACTATGGTAAATGTTATTTGAATAATCCATACATTCGTGTCATTAATAATATATATATATATATATATATATATCTGTTTTGCTCTCTTACTTCTATCTCTTGCTCTGACAGAGAGAGAGGTAGATTGTAAATCTGTCCGGTGCGTACTTATGCACGCTTACCGAAGCTGATTGTGCACCCCGCTACTTATCGACGAACAATAATAGATCGATAATCTATTTACCTCTACGAGAAGTGATTTGGCAATTTCGCCTCAATTTGGTGTGCCAATTTTATTCAGTCATACCCGAACTGCGCTCACTTGCCTGTTCTCACTTCTGTCACTGTCAATGTGATTGTCGATTTGTGTCTACTAAGCTCTCCCCGATTTCTCCCTCCACCAGACCACCCACTTCTCACCGGTTTTACGTCGCTCGTGCTGACACCTTATCGCTTTTTTGGCACACTTTTCACCCGCCTTTTCCCGCTGTTTCTTGTTCCCTCCCTATTTTTCTTTTCTCTCTCTCTCTCTCTCTCTTTCAGTCGATCTCGTTCAACTGCTCTTTCTTTTTGCCCCATCTTGGCAACAACTAAAAAAGAGGAACGATCCAGATAAATACGACCTGCACGACCACCTGTGAAAATGATGATACCTTTGCTGGGAACGTGCCAGCAAGTGAGTCATGGGGATAGCCTACTTCTACGACGACGGCGACGACGACGACGATGAATATTTCGAACCCCCAAGAAACGGTAAAATATCGTGCATCGTGCGGCGCGCGACGCAATCAGACGATCAGAAGACCAATGACGGTGGCAGCACGCGGCGGTGGCGGTGGCCATAGAAGGCGACCCTTTGACTTCGTCGAGCGCACGGCGGATCAAACTGCACGATGCTCTCTTTACTGCACGGTTGGTTTCTCGGTTGAGTAGTCTCCTAGCAGTTTCAGCTATTGCTGACTGCTGCTGTTGTTGTTGTTGCTGCTACTACACTCCTACTGCTACTACTACTACTACTACTACAACTATGACTACCCCCGCTATCGGCCCATTCATTCTCTCGCCCATCCCTGATATGCTGGCAGTAATGGCTAGCACGCGAAGCACACGCGAAAACGAGCCAAAACGACGACTGAGGCTGGGGGCACTCTATCGGAGCACACACCACAATACAGAGCCGATAGCCAAATCGACCGATAAACGCGATAGCCTGAAAGTGGAGGCATCCGCAGCAGCAGCAGCAGCAGTAGAGGCAGCAGCAGCAACATCGATAAAACTAAAAATCGAGAATATCCAAAATCAACCACCGCAATATCAACAACAACAGCAACAACAACAAAAACAGCAACAACAACAACAACAACAGCAACAACAACAATAACAACAACGACAGCAGCAGCAGCAGCGTTAGCAACAGCAACGCAAGCCAGGAAGCCCTAATCTAGAACGTAGAAACGATCGTTTCTGTCAAACAAGCGGCTGACGCTAAAAGGCGTTCGAGGCAGGGGGGAAACTATTACCACCTCCACCACCACCACCACTTACCCCCGGGAAGAGGGGCCTGTAGTTGGTAATGCAAGCACTTGCGACAAAACTTCGTCGAGTAAGTTATTGTCTCCTCGTTTTTTTTTTAAACAAAGAGCACTTTGTGCTGTATGATTAACCACATCAGCAGCTATACATAAAGCAAGTAAACACGACGACATGATAGGATACTGGTCGTTAGCTGGGAGGAAAACAACAACAACAACAACAACAACAGCAACAACAGCAACAACAACAACAACAGCAGCAACAACAACAACAACAACAGCAACAACAACAACAACACGTCAATTATCGAGTTAGCAGCCTACCAACTATGCTCATGTAAGAACTAGGCCATACTTGTGCGTACGCAGCAATGTCAACAACAGTGGTCGAGTACAAGCACAACAACAAAAACAATGGACAGAAACAACAGCAATAACAACCACAGAACAACAACACAATAGCAACGACAACAGTAACCCAAACATGCTGTCAACAATAATATCAGCAACAATGCCAATGCGGCAATAACCACACAAGCAACTGTGACTTTAACAACAACAACAACAGCACGACAACAACAATAATTAATTTGTTGCAAAGGAACCGCTCGCTAATCTGCCGAATAACCTGGCACGGGTACCACCATTACATATGCATGAAGCCAAGCTGTTTTAATATATTAAAGAATGTGTTTGTAGCTTTTGCGGAGAGTTTGATATTGGACGCTATCGTATACTGTTGTGCTCAGAAATTTGCGGAACGTCCTTATCATCTAAAGTTAAATACATATTGTCAGACCAAACAGTCACATTGTGACACCTTGTGAAAATTGAATCAGCTGTCTACCAATTTTGTGGTGAAGTAAATGCTGAATTGAATTGATTCGAATAATTCTAAATTCCTTTTAAACAAACGAATTTAGTAAATCAAAATGTGCCGTATCAGCGTGTATATGACCTGATGACTAGCGGTATAAACACGAACGTGACGAACGACTTTACTGTGTGCTTCAAGCTTTGCTGTTTTGAACTGCTGTGGTCGATATTGCAGCGGTTATTCTGGTCTCGGCCACAATGGCCTCGCGTGCTGAAACGTTCTACTAAATCTACTAGTATCTTTGCTGTCGATTGCTATAGAAACAGCATCTTAACCATCTCAACTAGCGGCCGCTGAATTCACAGCAACGCACCAAAACCGGGGGCATACCACTTCGTTAGCAGATAACGGCGAAAGTTGTTGCCGAACCGTATCGCCAAGCCCGGGAAGCTTGCGTCTAGAAACAGAGAATCTCTTCCCGTTCCTCGATAACATCAATTGCTCCTCTGCATCCGCATCGTACATACATAGGGTGCGGGCGCGCATAAATGCTAGGTGGATAGGGCTTGGATTACGATGACATTATGATGCACTAAATTCTGCTGCGATTGCGAGAGAGTTCTCTTTTGTTAGTATCTATAGTAGCTGCTTTTACTCTGTTCTGCCGCAAACAACTCAATCAACATTCGACTTCATCATGACACGACCCAAATATAATAACAATGACTATGATAATAATAGCATTGCATACAACCCGGGTGGCGGATACACACACACACGAACACATAGACAGGACGCCGTTTTTCGGCGGAAAAGTGAGAAAACACGCGTGACTGACGCGATGCTGTGACGCGATCCGTCATGACACACCATGGCAGCCCTGTTGTCCAAGTCTTGCTGCACGTCTGGGCTCCGGCTATCATTGCCGATATTTCCGAAGTTGTACGTCGCTCTGCCTGTTTCAGCAATCGTCTCAGTGTTTCATAATAATCTCCAGTTGTTTTTTGTTGAGCTTTTTTTCGGTTGCCGTCAACCAGTGCCAGCTACAAGGCTTTGCGTGCCGCTGAGGGGAAGAACAACCGCCACCATCTGATCGGCGCGCCATGACCTCATAAATAGAGTCATAGATATTGTTTATTTTGCAATAACATTACATTGAAGACCAGAAGATCAACCTTGAAGACTCTGTTTGTTGTGTCCTACGTGAGACGGGTACGACTGTTCGTTGAGTGATTAGTCTGCGTCAAATATAAGCCAAATGCTACATGCACGAAGGATCCATGTGCAGTTCACATTATCCGACATGAGTAGACTTTATATCACGGGCTATGCAACGTCGCCTAAATTTAAAAGCAGTTATCTGTGTTAGACGACGTGTCATGCTTTTTTGTCATTCGCCAGCATTGTAATATCTGTCCATTAATCAATATATCTAATTGATACATGTATATATCTATCTATTGACTTTTACTCGAAGGCGTAACGTCGAATTCTCCAGCGGGCGACCATTACTAGGTTGCAGGCATTGGCAACGATATCTGAAAGTTAATAATGGATTCTTGTCCGACTACTCCAGACTAGTCTGCTATTTACGGTCGCTTAAAGTTTTCTTTTTTTCGTCGCTTTTTCCTCTCTCTCTGGTCTCCCCCGTTTCACTTTTCTTTGCCGCAGAAAACCGAAAGTATTCAGCAAACTACATATACTATAAATAAACCTTAGGAGGTTTTGCTCATGACTGCTGATGACAGATGGCCGGGATGGTGCAAACTGTGTATTGCCTTTAATCCTAACGTTTCCGTTTCGGTGTCTTGTGACGACGACGGTTAATGAAGACCTCAAACTGGGCGAGGTTTTTACGAGGCCCCTTTAACGTTCTTTGCGTCAGTTTTAAAAGGCACCGCAAACCGTTCACTGTTAGCTGCATTGAGAGCACGATATGACGCGTTGGTCTCTTGACCCGTTTTATTCTCGTCTCGCGTCTCTGTTCAACATAGAGGCGGTTTTGCAAAGTTTTGCAACGGAGCCAGTTATAAACCGGCCTAAAAGCAATTGCAACAGAACCAGTTATGAGCAGGCCTGTCTGGTGGAAGGACATGTGGCTGTTTTTGACTAACAACTTCGAACACGTGAGCACTACCACCCTTATATGCATCTCTTAGTTATACTATTGAGCCCCGTGCTTCGTATAGCGTTCTTGTTTAAAAAAAATTATCTATACCGTACCAAATAAAGAATAATATGAGGCGAGATACAGTACAAACGATTTCTGTTGTTGACCTTAGAATATCCCCTTAGGCCCAAGAATACCAGCTCTTAAGCAACAGCATTCACACGATTCAACACGATTCACTTTTGAGATCTGGGAGTGACAGCTATAGCTGATAGGAAACATCTGAAGTAACTACTTACAAATAGGCGAAGAGATAAATTACACTTTTGTGGAATACTTTTATACAGTTCATACCCTTAGCAGGCAAACCGCGCACGCCAGAATTATATCAAAACGACTTCGTTCATGTCTCGTAAGCCGCAGGGTGCGTGACTTGTGTTGACTAGTCGGCTTGACCTGTTGGAACGAACGTGTATATGCTTCTTCAATGGTGCAATTTCTTCTTCTGGCAACGACCTGTGCAAACTTTTAGAGCCTTGAAAGGCGGCACATGCTCACTGAACTGTTTTGTCCACAACACAGCGCGCCTCATTCTTGGCGTGTCAGTTTGACTTCGGCATGGTACGCAATCGCAAGTGCTTCGGGGCCAGTTATTAAACAGCCAACAAGGAATACGCAATACCGGCAGTGCGACCGAATCACGCAAATGAATGAAAAAGAATCACTAAATTCGCCTAATTTCAGGGCTCAAGAAAGAGCATCATACATTTGCCTGTGGGTAGTGTATTTTTTTTTTTTTTTTAACCAAAACCGAAGGTCGACCGTGGCAAACATTTTGTCACTCCGCACCACGCCGCAAGCTAAGTTTGTCTGATGGCAAGGCTTGCCTCAGCTAGCAGCTGTCCCGGAGACCGTTTCCGCTAAGTGAAAACGACAGTTCTCTATATCACGTACTTATATATATACCGCACGACAAAGCACCATTGTCTTCCGTGTCGTAAAGAGTTTTCCTGGCTCGGCAAGCGAGGGACTGAAGAAGTGCGTATTTACAACCGCGGAATAAAGTTTCTCAGCATGCGACATGATGCCGGCTGTCGAGCGACGCTAGAGTCATTCACAGTGCGGGAAGACTTCTTCCCGGCAACGACAAGAAATATCACTCGTCTCTTGGCGTTCGTCAGAAGTTCTCTTGTTCGACTACAACGAGTTTTCTTTTCTTTCTACATGTACAGAGAGCACACTTGTTGAGTGTGAGTTTTTCGGCCGGACTCCGGGTCTAGCGCGCGCAGTTTTGGTCTCCACGTGCTGCGGGTAGCGGAATCTAATTGGGTGGGTTGGTGTCTGGCGCCACCTGGGCCCACACCATAACAAGAGCACAAGTCAGAAAGCAGATGTACGGTATGCCATCGTAAATCATGGCGCGCTTGTTTCGAATCTTGGCGTCTCCTCGATCAAGTCGCCGGTCCCCTCCAAACGGTCGCAACTGCCCAATCGTAGCATATATGGCCGATGCCCAAGTCGTGCAAGTACGCTAAAATGACATGCAGCTTTGCTTGAGGTTGTTTTCTTTGACACAGCAGTTCTGACTTTCCCCGATACATCACATAATATGACGAAAGACAGCTTAGGTTCCACTGAATGCTCTACATATATCCGTGCCCTCACTATTAAGTAGTAACTGTATTCCTAGTTTGATGTTTACAAAGAGGTTTGTTTATGCAAACTATTACACCAATGGACACCGTATGGACGCTGTTTCAGAACGCCCAAAACCGGAGTGAAATTTTCGACACGCGAAAACAAGTCAAACCGCTCTGGCGCTGCTCCTCGCATCGCCCGGTCGATTTCTCTTCGTGTCTGTCCACTCATCCACGCTGTCCATCGTCCCAGCTGACCTGTTGAGCCTTCGCCGAAGCCGGGGAGGCGTACCAGGCCCGTACCGGGTAATTGGTTGAGGTGCAAAAACGATTCTTACACGCTTGAGTTGAGATTTCACCAAGCCATTATCAAACACAGGCCAGCTCCCCCTTAAAAACGTCCGCCGAGGGACGATAGTGGT
This sequence comes from Dermanyssus gallinae, assembly GCA_003439945.1. Classification (NCBI taxonomy): domain Eukaryota; kingdom Metazoa; phylum Arthropoda; class Arachnida; order Mesostigmata; family Dermanyssidae; genus Dermanyssus; species Dermanyssus gallinae. The sequence goes on from QVRM01006757.1 coordinate 413,829, forward strand.
GGTGATGGTGGTGGGGGGAGGGGGGGGGGGTGGCGACTCGACAAAATAAATCGACGGATGGCCTCGGGGTGAAGAACATCGGGTAAGCATGAGGACACACATATATATATATATAAGACATTGTTGAGCAAATTGATTGAAGATTGGAAAATACTAGACAAGATTGGAATATTTATATATATATATACATAGAACGACTGCGCCGTAGAACTTGAACGTCTGTAATCTATCTGAGAAAAAATCGCAACTAAATTCGCAGAAAACTGGCTTTTGCGCCCTGTCTCGACCAAAGTATCAAAGTGAGCATGTGACTGATGCAAAACTCGTGCAACCTGACGATGCCTTTTTGGCTCTTTCGGGGAGAATTCGTAAGATGTCAGTTTCCAGTTCTGGGTTTGTTAGAGATATTAAAAAGCCTTGACTCAAAGTTCAGCTACTTACTGCCTGCTGTCTTGTTCTGAGAAGACTGCACGCTTACTTTTAGCTTACACGTTTGCAACCCCCCACCAATACACAACGATTTACTACCGACCAATCGAATCAATAATATTATTTCACCCTAAGTGCGATATGTCATTTACGCTAACGATATTAAACTACACATGCGCATGCGAAATGAAAGTAATTAATAAAGAAAATAAATGAAAGAGTAGTCTGGTGGAATCCCTTCTCAATTGCTTCGTATACTAGTAACGAAAAAGAAACACACGGATGAAACTGTCCTCTACGCAAACAAGCAATTAAGACACATTATAGCGTCTTTTATATATATATATATATATATATATATATATATATATATATATATATATATATATATATATATATATATATTGCCTGCTATATAAAATACTTATATTTTGCACACTTTGGCGAAGTCATTTTGCGTGGCTCATGTTCATCAGCTCAGACCACCAACGCCAAGGGTGCTTGCACCTTTAACCGTGGCATGGTAAGATGGTGCCTAATATATATAACAACGTCACAAAACCACGTAGCGCCTAGGTGATATGGGCGTCATATAGTCATTCGGCCCGTGGTCGATTTTTTCTCGTTTGGTTATCGTTTAATTATATTCGCGCGTGTGTAAGAAAGGCGTTGTGGGGGTGCGCGTTTTCGAGGTCGACGTGACTCCTCACAGATTATGGTAGCTATAGAGTAGCTCGATCCGGCTCGCCACAACACGTTGATCCCCTCGTCTCCAGCTTCGTCGGTCGTTTAGCCGTCACGGCCTGCGTGAGACCAGCTGCGAGAGGCCGACGCTGCCCCCTGAGGTCGGTCCGAGTTTGGCCGGCTGCGGGGTCTGTGGGTCCAGGATCTCCACCTGATCCCAGTCTGACAGGGGGTTTTTCTCCTCTAGGCAGGATTGCCTAACCGACACAGCAGCAGTAGCCGGAGGAACGGAGTAGGAAGCAGCACGTGAAGAGGGAATTCAGACAGACAGAACGTCAGCACGGTCGAGTTACCGACTCTTTATTATGTGTACGCATTGTAACCAGTCGAAGCCAGCCAGCCAGTCTCCTATGCGTGTTTATAACTGAAAAGTCTGTGGCGCAGACAGCCAACCACAGTAACATTAGCAGTAATATAAGCAAGTTTACCAATCAGAAGCACATGTAAGAAATTTAGGAGAATATATGCAGTTGTAGCAACAAGAACAACAACAACAACAAACGAAACGAGAAGGCTTGAGGAGGTTGTAGAAGCAAGAACCAGTAATGTCGGGTAACTCTTAATGTTTACGTGGCAATACATACCAGTATATATATATATTGTTTTTTTTTATTTTAGTTATATATTTATAGTAGTTTTAGTAACCAAGGACTGGTTTACACATATACATTATAGGCATCACATTTCTAGAGTTGAGACAACGAAATTGCTCTTTCGCAACGCTGAAGGTGATATAGACCACACGGGCGGCCACAAAGTTTACATATGCTCTCCGGCTAGATCTCATGAAGCTTCTCGCGCACACAGGTTTTCAGGTAGAAATCATGGATGGAATAACTGTGTTTAAAAAAAAAGACTAGATGTCGGCTCTCACAGCTGTAGCCTTTCGACGAATTCGACGTCATTACTTTTGTTTTACGGAACAGCGGGTTGATATTCGTCATTTACTTGTCCAATCGGAGACGTTTTCTCGAAAGACTGTCGTCTTCGGTAGGTTGTACATCCTCTGCCTCAACGAACAAGGGCGACGACTTCGAAATACATTAAACTATTCAGGCTAGTGGGGTGTACGTTCAATGCTCTCATTAGAAAACTGGCTTTGAGTTGATCAAACGCCCTTAAGTTCGGCCTCAGAAAATAAGGCCAAATCACCTGAACACCGTAGGATGCGATGGGTGCAATCTTCAGCTTAAACAAGCTATTAGCAATCTCAATCAGCAGCCGATATGAGCCACTGACACTGTGAAATGATTGTAGGCCTTTTCGAACTCTATCTTCAACGTGCCTGGAGAAACCTGTGCCACGTGATGAAAATACGACCCCCAAGTAGGGAAAGTAGGGAACAATTGTTTCTGAATCTAGTCCGTACTTATCGCTCTTGGCCAGTTTTTCTCCTCGTCAAAATGTCATATTTAGTCTTGGTCGCATTAGTCTAGAGTTTGTTACGATCGACATAGCGCTGTAGAGTTACAAGCGACTGCTGCAATTTATACCTCTGCAAGCGAATGTGGTAATAGAAACATTACGGCTATCCCAGTCGCCAGGGGCGATACTGTATACGTGTTGTTCACGATACGACACGACAGGACAACACGCACGATTGGCGGAAACAGGCTTGTACCTGTGTATGGACTCGAGACGATTAATCAGTGAGAGGAGTTGGTTTGGTGCGTAGAGGAGGCGAAGACCATCAGGAACACGGCGGCGTCATGGACGCGAAAATACCAATACCAAACAGCGCCTCGGGAAACACACACGTAACACACAGATATGACAATGGCGCTCCAATATGACTTACACTGAATTCGCGCATACGAACAGCTCACGACAACTGCATATATATACATTTATGTATGTATGTATATATATATGTATATATATATATATATATATATATATGTATATATATATATGTATATACATATATATATATATATATATATATATATATATATATGTACATATATACCGAGCAACATGGCTTAGTGACAAAGCCTTAGCCTTGCATTCGGAAGGACTGGGTTCGAGACCCACACCGGCAGACAAGGTAAATGCCGGAGTGGATTGAAGATTAGCCATGACATGAAAAACCGTACACGGGCATTATTAGTCTTACGGAAGATCGAAAAAAATCGAAAAAAACAAAAACAAAAGAATATATATATATATATATATATATATATAAATTCATGCATGGGACGGAACTCACAAGACTACCTAAGGACTGCCAGAAAGCCTCGGTTGAAAAGTCGTTTTACAGAGTTCAGCCGGCGTTCTGTCAAATGTAGCGGTTACTTTGCCCCCTCTCTGGAGCACAGCACTGGAACGTTTTTGTAGGCCCTAATGACGGTGCGGTGTTTAGTCGTACGTATAACGGTAAAAAGGTAGCAAAAAAAAATAAGCGCGTTGACAGATAAAACTTGGAACGTTCCTCAATTACGTATACGACGACGTGTATCTGTGTTGTAAGCAGTCGAAAGCCAGCAATGCGGCTAGTGCGGCAGAAACTGAAGCCGGACGATGGAAGGACCAAGCATTCGACTGTCGCAAACCGCAAAAACGCGACCCACCACGCACGGGCAACTGCAGTCAGTCGAAGTCAGCAAACGAAGAACACAAAAACCACGCTACAATTAGTATTGTAGTAGCAACTGCATCAGCAGCAGCATCATGAACAACAATGACAACTAACAACAACAACAACAACAAACCAGCACAACAACAGCAACAGTTGACGACGACAACAACGACAACAACAACTGAACCCAAATAACAAGAACAACCAACAACAATGACTATAAAATCAACAATAAACCAACAAACTCAACAAACAAACAAATACAACACACAACAACAACCAACAATAACTACTAAATTTGTTTTAAAAAAATCAAGCAACAACAACAAGTACTACTACTACTACTACTAAAACAACAACAACCTGTGGTAGGTAGGTGGTTTGTTTGAAACTCCAGAATGCTGCACTGCTGGTTGCGGAAATAGTAGCTGTGGCAGCTTAGGCAGCAAACGCACCGTCCTATAAAACTTGTGTTGGTATGGCAACTACGAAAAGTAGAACTATCAGCATGGGTTCGAGTTTGGCTACGCCTAAATTCGTCTACCTTTGTACGTGGATATTGGCTCCCGTTGGGCATGGTCCCGCTGTGATATTCCTCTATTGAAAACAGCCCATACATACAGGTACAAGGGTATGCAATGAACGTTAGCTGGTCGAGCTAACGATAGAGAATAAGAGATGGCGGATGTAAACGTCTCTGATCAGCTAACACTATGTTAAGCGGATTTGAGTTTAGTTAAGAGAGACACAGAAGTTCTTAAACTCGTGTACCTAAGGAGTTCTGCTTCTCTCTTTTGCTACCCTACCAAAGCAAATAAGAATAACCATTCCTGCGTTTCCAACGACAGTCGCATATGGCTCCAAGCAAGATGGGTTAGTGGCAAAGCCTTTGCCTTGGATTCGGGAGGCCTGGGTTCGAGGCCCAGCGTCCTTGTCTGATAACTCTAGAAGTCCTAGCTAGTGAGTCCTGATTTACCCAGCATACTGGGTAGATAGAACCAACAAAGGAGGCCCAACAAGCAATCTTCAGATACACCAGTAGTAGTTAACACAACACATGGCCCGTGGCCATTGCCCACTATAAACGAACAATGTGTTTGTTTTTGGCGCATCTCCAAACTTGCACACGATGAAAGGTCAAACACATTGTTCGTTTATACTGCATATATATATATATATATATAGTATAAACTCAAATTTGCCTATGCCTCTCCAACTTGTCCGTTTTGCAAACACAAGTACAAAATAGGTCAAATCATCATCACATTTGTTTCAGTCACTTTGAGTATGCATATAGCATTGCCATTTATACTGCTTTCAGCTGCTCTCCGTATGTCATTCGAGAGACGCAGCGCAACGATTATTTGGTAAGGGTCAGGCAGGCAGACGCACCTAATTACGACCAACAGATTAATCGGGTCCTAGATTATTTAGTAGGGCATACAGAGACTGTGTTAATGTAATATCACTCTATGTAACATTGTCACTTTCATAGAGGCTCCCGCATACGCAAGCTCGTATATAAATGCATGCACACATAAATGCGTATATACATGCACTTGTGTTCATATGCATTTGTATATATATATATATATATATATATATATATATATATATATATATACAAACAGTTTATGTAAGATATCGCTACACAGTTATCCATACAGGCATAAACACAAACGATTAAACCGACGCAAACATGCATCACAAACGTGCAGGTGCATATATATAAATATATATATATATATATATATATATATATATATTTATATATATATATATCACGGAGGATTAGTTAAGCCAATGTGCCTAGCGGGCGTGTATTGTGACTATCGCGTGCCCGTTTTGTTTAGGTCAGGCCGAGACCACTTGAGGAGTGTGCCCCGAACGAAGGCCGCGTTTCCACGTTGTAGGTCAATCTCCAGACGTTGTTTGAAAATGGACGACGATCTGCTATCGCCGGTTGACAGCTTGATCCAGGTGATCAGCTGCTTGCTTTGAACACCAGGAGCACCTAGGGTCTCAAACGCGAGAAGGCAGAATTCGTGGGGGAGCCAGCTTCGGATGCGTTACCACCATATATATATATATATATATATATATTCATGTAAGATACTGCTGATCAGTTTAAACTATCGAGCCGCAGCACCCTTCGCTTCTATGTAGGACTGAAATCATCCCTTCGTGTTTATTGAACTCAGACTCAGAATCTTCAAACACACCACAAACAGCTTGTCAAAATCTCCAGTTCCTCACAGCCAATTCTACCACAACTCTCTGTGCAACACATTTGCGATGTCTACTCGGGCATGCAAAACCGTCCATAAACGACAAAAGTCCTTCCTCCAAACCACATGTTCAGACACCTACCCATATCGCCCTGTATTGAGCTGCGAATGGCCCTCAAGAGTGTAGCTGTGCCACATTAGTGTGGCTTACCTGTATATCTCTCTCCGTATATCTCTTTCTTAGTCGAGAGGGTCGGGTGGTAATAGAGACGGACTAACAGGGAAATACCAGTTGCTTGAATAATGCACTTTTCAATTAGTAGTCTAGTATCGGCTTATCTCGAAAGCGACAACTTGGTCCTGACAACGTCTTACAAAAGGGCACCGCGAGGCGCCGTCCGCGTGATGCACGTGGAGCATGCTGTGCATCAAACGCAAAATTGAGTAAATCATTGCTAACAATCGAGAACTTACTGAAGCGCCTGTGAAAACGCAGTGGCATTCGCCTGTTGCATCATACATTGCTCGTTGTCTGTGTCGAGCTTTGTAAATAATATGTAGTAAGCACAAACGTGGCCGACGTCACATTACGTTATTGAACACCGTTTGACTATTACGTCGTTTAACTGCCTATAATTGGAGAGAGCAGTCTAGTTCCCGCATGTATGCTCAGCATCGATATGGTTCGCCGGCCTCATTCGGTTCACTGACTCCAACGTGCCAACCAACGAGCACTATGCAGGAGACATGGCATCTCTCGGCTGGACTCCGGTGCTCCGGTTCAGTCGCAGAAATCGCAAAGGCCGACCGACCGTCGTATCTCATTAAGAGTATGTCCTTATTAGAACATTAGCGAAGAGCGACATCGAGACTGCGGTGAGCTTTGAACCGTAACGCTCTGTATAGACGCGGTGGCCATTATTTCAAGACTCGCCTAGGTCTCATGAGGGTCTATTCCAGGAGAGAAATGTGGCATGGCAATGGCAACGGCAACGATGGTCAAGTTGGCCCAACAAAGTCAGCAACAAGACTTCGATGCCCAGGGGAGGTCACCGAGGGATTCAAGCTGAGCGCGAGAGAGAGAGAGAGATAGATAGATAGAGAGGTCTAGGCTGTGAATAAAAGTCTGCGCCAGGTCACCCCCAAGCGTCATTCCGTCGAATAGGCAACTAGCACGCATCGCTTTACGTATAACCACGACTAGATAACGACTTAATTGTGTTATATATATATATATATATATATATAAATATAAATATAAATATAAATATAAATATAAATATAAATATAAATATAAATATAAATATAAATATAAATATAATATAATATAATATAATATATATATATATATATATATATATATATATATATATATACAAGAAGTGTAAAACCGTTGTTATTCACCGGATATTGAAGATTTGCTACTATTTTTATTCTTAATAATACTACTATGCCACAGTTCTGCTGTTAGCCTCTACAGACACTTGACCACCATACAGTTCTGGAGACGACAGCTGTTGCCTGGGTCACGCTGAGCGCGATGAAAATCCAATTAGTTTTCCTGGCGAACACGGGAAGAACGGAGCGTTGACGACTTAGTACATAACTACACCAACGCACGCAGGCACAGCCTCGCTCACGGGTACACGGCTGTAACCCTCCGGCTACGCTCAACGTTAGTCAGCAGACCATAATAAACACTGATATTTAAGCTCGTAATTTGGTTCTCATTTCGAGACAAACTGTTTTTCTTTTTTATTGTTGCAAAACGTGTTTGCACTATCAGCGCTGCTCAACAACAACGACAAATAATAATAATAATAATAATAATAAGAATAACCCTCATTGATCGACAAGACTCCAGCATGGTCATGGCATGCTATACGTATGACGCTTGTAAGGCGATTATGAATAATGTACTCTATGACTAAAAACATAGTATACGCTTCGTTAGCCTTCTGAAAGCGATACCCGGTGTGATTCCTATAAGCGAAAAACATACAAGTAATATTGTGCTCTTCTTACGCGTGAACCCCGTGACGGCTCTCGGCGTATGTGGGGCCAAGGTGAAGGTGTTCGAGGACAAAGGATGGACAGAGAGATCGTGTAATACACGTATGTTCTTTGACAACAACAATGGCGACGACGGCGACGGGATGACCGGTCTTGTTCTTTAGTAGCGAGATTAGCCTGACTTCGGGGAGGCGTCTGCTTAGTCACTGCTCGGCAACCCACTGACTGAATGTCATGATGGCCATCCCAGGCCGTCAAATGTCTGCGCTATTTCTGCTACTATACGGCTGTTGCCTTGCTGTGATTATTCGGCTATGTCTTGAGCGATCGTCAATAGCATGAACAATAATAACAACAGCATGAACAACAACAAGAACAACAATAATAACTACTACTACTACTACTTTTTTTCGGGCTGACCCTCAGCCAAGATTTAACGTCCACGGGACTGCTTTTCGCATTGCTTCATAGACGGATGACCCCCATAAATACAAATGTGCAACGGTGGGGCTCAAACCCGCGCACCTATGTGTCTCCTCCGGTTGCGAGGCGCAGTCAAATGCACCACGCCACCGGGCTTGACCGCACTACTATTACTACTATCAAAAAAAAAAAGTTAGGTTTTCGGGCTGACCCTCAGCCAATATTAAACGTCCACGGGACTGTTTTTCACATTCCTTCATAGAAGGACCTCCATAAATACAAATGCGCCACGCCACCGGGCTCGACCGCACTACTACTATTTCTACTACAACAACAACAACAAGGAGTTCGGGGCGTCTTTTCAGACAGAAACAGACTTTGTACTTATCTTGGCATCATCACCAGGAGCAGTCTTACCACCGGTAATACTGTGACAGAACGGCGACGATGTACCTCAAACCGCTCTTCACACTAACGACTACACTGTGCTTGGTCGCTCTTCACATTATGTACACCGTACTTGGCGGCCCTTTACACTACAGAGCGCTCGTACATCAGAGTCAATAACATTTCACATCATTGACTGAGCGTTGCGAGGCGAACTCATAATCAAGAACATTTTCACCATCGTCACGGCCTTCATGGTTCGCTTTCTTGCCTGCTGGTCTGCATATCTGCGTGCTTGCTTCGGTAGCTCTCAGGTACACTTTTTCGATTCCGACAACTTCTCTTCTACTTCTACTACGAGAATGGCGACATATGCATACACATGCATATATGCATGCGTACATCCGCGCAGATTCACGATCAAATGCTCGCTCGGTTCCCTGCTGCTAAAGGTACCGTCTTCGATCTAGATCGTCTCGCCAGCCTTCTAGCCACGCCTGTCTTTACCACCACCAGCTAATTCATATATATATATATATATATATATATATATATATATATATATATATATTGTTTTTTAAATATTTTGTGTGGGTTTTCCTGCCAATAGGCATTGGAATTTGTGTGTGTGTGTAGCTCTTGCCCTTTTGATGTCCCTTGCTAAGCGTACGATTTTCGTTCAATTTAGGAACTGGCCAATGTTGGCCACCTAATAACGCTGGCATCGTCGACTGCTGGCCTACAGGACCTTCAAAGTTCGTTGGACCTTCAAAGATAGCTGCCGCAGGATATGCTGGCCTCTCGAACGACCGCTACTCTCTCTTTCTCCCTCTTGGTATTATTTTCGACAGCTCAGACAAAAATCAATCAGTTGACTTGCCTAGGCTCCCATGCGTTTCAAATGCTAAAAGCACCTTCTCAAAGTCGGGACAAAAAAAGGCATATTTAAGCCTTTATATATATATATATATATATATATATATATATATGGCGAATGAAAAGTAATAGTATTATCTCGTCATACACGAGTGAAGGCCGCGCCTTACGTGTCTTCTGCGTTGCTTTACTTTACGGCCCGTCGCATATCAAGCACCCTTTGAGGCTGTATATACCCTATAGCCGCTAATAAGCGTCTGCATAATAGAAGAGACAGTCGCTGTGTCAAGAGCTCTTCTGCACGGTCATCCAACGTAGGACTATACCTTGCTACACCCTGGCTAATAGGCCTACACCCCGGTTAATAACATTTTAGCAGGAATTAACGTTACCTGTCGGCATATTTTTTTGGGCGTATTCACATCTCTTCACAGCGTTCGTGCATTCCGTAATGCATCCGGGCCTAGGCGCAAACCAGGTACGAAAAAGTATGTTTGTGCAGGACACAGCGACATTTATTGTTCATCTTCTTCAGGCTTTTGCATGGTATCGTGAACGTGTAGAGATTTTATGAGTCTTCCGTCATCGCTTAAGTTGTGACTGCGTGATACAGTCTATACACAAAGCCTTCGCGCTAGACGCGATTAACGATTGCATGTGTGTGGATAGTCAAATTGGATGTTATCCGATAGAACCAACGAATACCTACCCAATGTAATGTAGGCTGATAACTCATTTAGCCAGAGTCCAGGGTAGCGGCTAACACACAGAAGACAGGGCTTTAGCATAGGATTGCAGGGTGAATGGAGTTTTAGCCTTGATCTCGTGCTTGGCCATGTGCATATGCCTGACGGGAGTAAGATCGTCACAATAAGATAAACAATCTACCTCCTCAAGGCTGCTATCGTAATAATTAGCAATGCAAATTAAGTATTGGTATTACCACTTTAAGTACCATTTTTACAAACTCTTGTAAAATGTCCTCCATCTACTTTCACGGTAGCCTTCTTCTATCTACAGTGGTGTAATTCGACGGGCTAGACGCTAGCCCTTCGCGTAGGCCTTCATCAACGGTTGTTTGCTATGAGGCCACTTATTGCTTGCCCTAATGCATGACCGTGTATGTTCGTTCATTTACTTTGGGGAAAGACTTTTCCCGTTGCCCTAGCATGCCGAATTGCCATCATTGTTGTTTCTGTTGTTAGTGCTGTGGTTATCGTTGTGGCTAGTGTTAACGCGCAAACAACATGCATATCCATCCGGCACTAGCCGTGTACGGCTACGTGGACTGTCAGAGACTTGTTTGCCATTGGCGTAAGTGTTTGCTTCATGTGATCTCCGGGGGCGACCGGCGGTGAGAATAGGGGCGCACTAGCAGCTGACAGCGCCAATCATCTTCATCATAGCGGGCAATCGGCGCATTGAGAGGTGTGCTCAGCTCCGCCTGAATTGCTCACGTCCTATACCTATCTGAGCGGGATGCGATGCACCCCTGTTGTCTTTTGTTGTTGTTGTTGTTGCTGCTGCTGTTGTTGTTGTTGTTGTTGTTGTTGTTGTTGTTGTTGTTGTTGTTGTTGTTGCTGCTGTTGTTGTTGTTGTTGTTGTTGTTGTTGTTGTTGTTGTTGTTGTTGTTGTTGTTGTTGCTGCTGTTGTTGTTGTTGTTTTTGTTGTTGTTGTTGTTGTTGTTGTTGTTGTTGTTGTTGTAATAAAAAATACATATTATACTAAATAAAAAAAATAATTTATTTTTATGTCGGGCATATCGCTTGCAAACTTTCACGGTGGTACGGATCATTTTTAACCTACCCCAATATATTTCGATTGCCTTGTATTGGAACAGTGATCTGATTCCTCTCTCTAGCAGAAGAAACATAAGAATGAACGTATGGAATTACATGAAAGAAATAAAGTTAAGCCTCTCTATCTATCTCTATCTCTCTCTCTCTCGCTTTCTCTCTGTCTCGCTCCCTAATTCGCGATCTACTTTACTCTGTATTTCTGGATGCCTTTCCTTACTCTATGCTCCACTTATAGGAAAATCAGACCGGTCATATTAAAGGCTGATGCATTTGCTCGACGTTTGCGTTGCGCTGCAGCGGTCTCGAAAGCCGTCTCGTATATATATTTCAGGAGAGTTACAAACGATGTGCTGAGAAAGAAAGTTTACGGCAAAAAACGCGCTGGATTCGGCGCTAGCCCAACAGAGTGCTGTACGTAAGCATAGCCAGAAGCTCTATATTAGCGGGTGGGTCGCCCTATGCGCATATTAACGACAACGAGTGCCTCAAGGTCAGGAGAAAAACGACGACGATGCACAGTTTACGTTGCATGCATTTCTAACGACAGTGAGCGTCACTACTCACTGCATTCAATCTGCATTCACAGTGGCGAGACTAATTGTCGAGACGTCTGCTAACCTTCGAAGCTCGAATTGTCGACAATGTAGCGTGAAATAAAGATCGTTTTTCCAGAGTTGCCCATCCACTTTACGGTTGGCGTACATCGTAGTAGTAGTAGTAGTAGTAGTAGTAGTAGTGGAGCACGACACACGGTCGGTACGAGATCCCGTTAGTCGTTGCCGGCTCGGCTCAGCCAAACTTTGAAATGCATGAAAACATAACGAGTCCACTGATCCCGCATAACAGCTCTTATCGTAGCGGTTCGTAAATATTCGCCTTTGTCCGGGCGGCCAAGCGGGCGGTGGCACAGGCTAATGTTGAACTTTGGCATGCTCTAAACCAGTAGTAGTAGTAGTAGTAGTAGTAGTAGTAGTAAAAGTACTAGAGTAGGGTAGTGCAGCCAATACTCAACGAAGAGCAGAACGCAAGGAAACCCGTACTGTCATCTAATGAGCTTTGTGCGCATCCATATGCACAAACGCGCGCGCACATACACGCAGGCAACCCTATACCCCATAACCCCACAACCCCGCATAGGCACGTACCCGCACAGTTCATTTCTGCGGAGAGCGTTTCGGTTGCGTAAGAACGAGAGAAAGAGAGAGCGAAAGAGAGAGGAAGAGAGAAAGATCTGTTCTGCTCGACAAGCTCGACGAGTTGACGCGGCCAGCTTAAGCTGCGCCGTCTGGGCTTGGTACGGTGGGATATCTGCGCGCGTAGAGCAGTCTCAGAGGGCAGTCTCGGCGCTCACAGTCCACTCCTAGAGATTAGCTGTCGCCTGATTCACCCCCCTGAGCTTCCTCGCTTCGACGCAGAACGAGACCGCCTCTCTCCGCCTTGGCGGTCCGGCGGTCTCTTTCTATCCAGCACGGAGCAGCACGGAGCAGCTCTAGCCGCAGTTCGCGTAGCCGAGCGAGGGTCTCAACGTTACGCCGCGGTACCGTAAAGCCCCGAGGAACAGTTAACGCCCCCGAGGCAAATTGCTACTCTTCGCGCAGAGCTCAAACAGTTTTCACGGGCGGCACACGTGTTTTTCTTCCTTTTTTGGCATCTTCTTTTTCTTCGTGCTTCGCGCGTTGTTTTCTTTTCGCTCTCCACTATATAGAGTCGAACAGAGCGGTGTCGTCGCCGACGGAGCTGCTAATGGGTTTTTAATCATATGCGTTGTAACGATGATCAACATGTGCAGATGTAGACTCTAGAAGTGTGACGCGCCACAATGTTTTTCATTCGTATCTCGGGAGCGTTTTTTCATGTTGATATTGTAATGCGATACGTTTTGGGCAGTGCGTTATGGCGCAATGCTGCTTGCGTTGTAAGTGCGTCGTTGGCGATGTCTAGTTGGAGAATGAGCACGGCATTGTTTCGATCAATCGTTTGACTCTTTTAAGAGTCGCCTTTATCTGTATGTAAATGAACGATCGGTGCGGCAAGGGTCAATGGATGGTCTTAAACACTTTGACATAAAAGTCAAAGTAGTTATTACAAGCGACCTTGCGTGCCGTTATGTCTGAAAGATGCTGTCGGCCGAAAATGGCCGCCCCGGGCCTCTTCGGCATGCCCTATACGAGACACTATGTTTGATGATGACATTTTTGGCATAACTTGAGCTTTAGTTTCTAAATCTCACGCCGCGCGTGTTTGCATTAAGGTCGTCGCGGGCGAACATTTTGCTCTTTAAAAAAAACTACACAAAAAGTCCAGAGACGTCAGGTCTCACGAACGAGGTAGCCACGGACCGTTTAGTTTCTGGAAGATCACTCGCCTAACAAACTAATTTACTCGAATAAATGCTCGTAGTTAATGTCGTACTTATTTGCGTACTTATGACGGTGGGTCGCGGTGAAGCACACGTACTTACCTACTTGACGCGCTCACCCGTCGCTGATCAACACAACCAACACGGTTGCTATGCACTAGTGCCACACGGCTATGTGCCTAAGTCCCAGTGAGGTTCGGAGTCGGAGAGAGAGAAAGTGTGCGTGAGAGAGAGACAGAGAAAGAGTAATGGAGACAAAAACATAGTGGGGTATTTTAGACATCGTTCCCACCCACCATCATTCCAATAAGCAAGCAGCATGCCAAGCTGCGTGAAGAAGACACCGCGATCCCTTGAGAGTTTCCTAATCCGCTAGAGTTTAAGCACTCGACCTCACTCAGCCGACATCGGCAAGCACGGGCCGCCAGAATCTTGGTCCTATTTAGACTAATTGGATGAGCACGTACGCTGGAAAGCGCAGAAAAGTTCTCCGACGAACTAGAGAAACCGAAGAGGGGGAAATTTCGAACGGCACCTTAGCACCAACCACAATTTGCGTCGGAAGCAAAAACATATCATGCTGATGATAGTATATGCGTTAAGTAGTGAAACTAATAAGGACCAAAGTGGAGCTTCTAGATTCCCAGTAAAGATGCTTGCGATATATCTATATATGACACTAGAACATTATTTGTCGACTACAGAGACTCGTACTCTCTTTCTCTCTCTCTCTCTCTGGCTCTCCTCTACGTTTGAACGCCCGTTACTCACTCAAAATGACCGCCGTACTCAAACCGCGATAGACACAATCTCCAACGCCCCTCCGTCAAGACAATTGCAAACTCCGCAAAGTCGGCAATTGCCCCGATGGAGAGGATTACAAGGCTCCTAGGATTGGGCTGTTGTTTACAGGGTCTAAGCAACGACGTGGATACAATAGGGTTCTCCGTGTTCGACGTGAAGGTTATTTTATTTGACAGTGTTTTACGAGCCGTCACTGACTTGGCATTTACCACGAAGAATCCTGCGTCCTGGCCCTCCGATCGAACTGACCAGTTGAGTGCAGGAGGGAAATACAGCATGATTCCATTCGGAGAGAGAGTTTTTGGTGCCCGGAGAGACGCAATTCGGCTAGAAGTTGCCTAATTCTAAGCGCCCGATGGTGTGTATCATCGCTGGGTTTCTGCTTACGCTGATCCACTGTGACATTCCAACTAATCGCTATTCGGCAAGCTGCCGTCGTCCCAGCAACGAGCGCGCCGACAATAGACGTCCATTAGTCCAGAAGAGTTGTTCTTTTTCCTTTTTTTTTTCGAGATGAGACACTTCCGGCTGTCCGTTAGCTTGGCGGAGACAGCAAAAGGCAAACGGCTGTCACGTGAGAATCTTCTTTTGTCTGGTCCTACAAGCATTTCTTTCCTGTATATGTGTGCGGGGGGGGGGGGGGGCAGGGGTGAGGTACGAATATGTTATATATTCTCTATATATAGGTATCTCGATGCATTTACTATTAATGTTATGCGGCTGAACATCAATGCGATGCTAGAGCACTCAAATACGTAGCTAACTTATGACGTTGGGAAGTAACGCCGCATCGGCCGGCTGGGAGTAAATCTCGTCATGTGCTGCTATGCTATAGTTGCGAATATGCACGCATAGCAACATCTAAAGCAAACAGCGACTTTATGGCAGACGCCTGGGAGCGAGATCAGTCACCACTGGTGATCCATGTATGCTGGCGATACGATGCGGGCAGTATCCAATTGATCCAGCCATAAATCCAGCTGGTGAGTGCTCGAGCACGCGATACACATGGTATGGCATTACAAATACACGGGTATTGTAAACAGAAGCTACCGTGCTTTCTATTTGCTGACCCGTTTCGTTTGAGATAAGAATTGTGACATTTGCGCGAGCAGACGCACGCAATGATCAGTTAAGTAGCCATGCAAGCTCAAGTTGGTTTTGCCTGCAGCGAAATCTGTTCAGTCAAGTGTATAGTTTACCCGAACTATGAGGGTACCATTGTTAGAAAGTGGTAAAGCTTCTGAGATCAGCAATCATAAAAGTACTGCTTCGTTGGTCGACACATCATCGAACGAATGGTCAATGCGCCTAATTTATATTCGTTTTGTTAGCAATTAAGCTTTCGAAAAAAAAAATAGCTCAAATACGTTGCGCTGACTTAGGCAATCGTTTGGCATTGTAGCGCGCGATCGTTTTACGACAAGGTGGAACATTATGCGAGTCTCTTTTGCTCAGCTGCATTAAGTAATGGCTAAATAGCCTCTATAAAAAAAAAGGTAGTATAATAACTGCTCTCATTATTCTGTTTTGCGACCACGGCCGGGTTCCATACGATTGAGTTCGACCGACCAATTCTGTTCTATTGTCACCATCACCACTTGCATCATACTTCTCAGAGGTAAACGAAAAACCACTACAATAGGAGAAGCCTTATTACGTGTTTGCGTACAAAATAATGCCTGTTTGAAAGGCATCACGCCTAAACAGCTGTCGTCTTCATGATTTACCTCTTTTTCGGCAAATGCGCCTATATTTGTGCGAGCGTTGCGTCGGCGCGAGGCATAAGCCATATCACTTTCAGGGAACGCCTCTTTTATTCCAAACTTTGCTTTTCTTGGATTTGCTGAACTAACTAGCGGGGTCTTTTGTCCTTAGAGGCAGCCGTGTTGAAGTTGACACGTGCTTAACTAAAGCGAAAAAGATCTACAAACGCAACTTAAGGAATAACAAATAGGACAATGATGCGAAAAGCAGCACACCTTTCCACTTCCTCATTGCCGTTGTCATTTGGTGTCTTTCGAAGCCTGTCCTCAGCAATAGCAGCAGGACAAATGGCCGCCCTTCAGATGTGTCGCAGCGGCTCAGCATTGAAACAACGATAAATTGAGAGAGCCAAGTGTTTGCGCGTGACACGCCGATCCTAAGGAAAGTCGAAGCTAGAGCCTGAAGTCGGAATCGATTGGTGCTGTCTGAAACGGATCGAAATCGAGTCTGTCATAGCACAGCTCCAGTAGTGGCCGCGCTTGTTAGACTCGACTGCAACATCTCCAAATGGTTAACCACCGTTTGCTGTCTCGTGGCACAACACGAGACACATGACCGTACGGATAACGTGGTGCGTACTGTTCGAATATTGGCGGCGGCGGCGGCTATTGGAGGGTCACGCCAACCGTCCGCACATAGATAGGGCATAATTTTTAGTCCCAACAACGCTACGACGAGTTCCAGGCAGTTTTTCGGCCGCCTCTGGCCAGTTGTGCCTAACCTTCTCTTAGCCGGTCCATGTCAGAGTTCCCGTCGATACTGTCGGGGCGCGTCCGTCTCATAACACTTGGTCATCATCTCGAAAGCTCAAGCTATCCAATGTGGAACAGAGGACAGCAGTGTTCTGCATCAATTCCACTAGCAGGTGATCATCAGCCATGTATAATAGCAGACAGCGAGGCAGACTTGCAGTTTGAGAGGCAAAGAGAAGAGTCAAGAAATGACAACAGATAATGTTAATAGAATAGAAGCTTCTTCTTGGGTTCACTTGGAAATAAAGGGTGAGCAAAACTAGTCCCAGGAGGGACCTGCGCAGTCGCCCTGTAAAGATTGTCTCTGGTTATGCGCCTTGCGTACATGCTATCGATGTGCTTCGTTCTTGCAACAACGTGAACTTATATGCATTATTTGGCTTCTTAACCATCATCTGTCCCCTACGGGCTTAGAATTGCCATGTGGCATATCTTCAACGCACCGAGGGCCGACCATGTTGAGCTATCAAGGGTTTCCCCTTGTAGAAGCATGGCGGTTTATATAGTTTATATAGCGGCTGCTCGGTTGCACTTAAAAAAAATTGAACTAGTTCGCACGTGCAATTTGAACCGTTTGTCAATATTTCTGAGTATGTCCATTTAGGGCGGTAAAACAATATTGTTTGGTGCGAGTTCGCATCTTCTGCGCAGTCTTTCTTAAAGGTTCTCGATTTGCACACCTTCAATCATACCTGTGTATTTACATACGTTTGGATACCATACGACAAATTTGGACAACACAATCAATGTATACAAACTCCGTAACAGTGAAACAGCAAAATAACATATTTGCAAGTACGTGTCTGACTAGAACCCTCTTAGGTGCAGAGCCGGCGGCGGAGCACTGCGACACTGAACGATAGTTCTCGATACATTTCCTAGGCCCCTTTATATGTATCACAATACTTTGCTTAAGATTAATAGGGATTTAGAGGCTCCGCTAGTAATATGGCTAGCTTTTGAAAAAAATGTGGCTGAATTTGAGCGTTAAACGTAGCAATTGCGAATGATTGTCACTCTCGCTCGTTTAACTCGATCGATGAGTCGCAAACGACCATTGAACTATGCACAGACGTCTGGGATAATGCGCTGGTTTCTGGAGCAGAGTTAAATAGTGACAAGAAATGCGATGCGAGGAGCTCAACCGTACCCTCATCCTTCGATGCAGAGCGCGTTAGTTTGATTCCCGAGTCGGAGTGCTTCATCGCTGGTGATCCATCCGCATGTTGGCGTATCGAAAAAGAGTCCTGCTATCCTTGGCATTAATGTTCAATTCAAGCAAAGTCGCTTTGTTGCCTTCGTGAGCTTCCGGCGAAGCGAAGAGGACGATTCGAAGTCAGACAATGACGAAGTGACGAGTCGGTCGATGAACGAATTGACCTCTATCTGAAATAATCATGACCATCGTCAGCATCATGGGTGTTGCTAATAGCGTACATCTCAGCCGTGTCGGTCGGGCTGGTAAATGGGCTGCGTACAAAATAGGAATAAAAAAACGACATTGTTCCCCGTGTTTGTTTCCCAATCTGTTTTCCTCTCCCCCCCCATCCCCTCTCTCTCTCACTCATTCCGTCCATACAGTATGGTAAATATAGCAATTAGTTGCAGTATAAATGTGATCATCGTTATGGGGTGGAAGTAGTGTGGGGAGTTCTGGAGTGTGTGTAGTGGCGCCCGATCCGTAGCCGACATGTCTCTTTTTTCTCACGACATTTTCGCCGTTTCGCAAGCTGGATTTGCCGACAGCTTGTACTAAAACTGTCGGTTTACAACGCATGCGCTCCGGATTGTTCGTCGTGTACCTCTCGTTCGTTTTTTGTCTCTGTGAAATACACCGAGTGGTCTACTAAGTCGTTTGGCTAGAATTAAAAACAGTTTTTAGGGAGGTTGTTCTAGAGGCCATCCTCCGTCCCCAACGGGCTTGGAACTCACCGTGAGGTATATCTTCAATGCACCGAGGGCCGGACATGTTGAGATGCCTAGGGTTTCCCCAACGGTCCTTGTGGCAGCATGGCCGCTGACTCTCAGCGGTGTATGATTTATCATCTATTCTCAATGAGCATCGCTCAAAGAAAATTCAATCAACAACAAGGTTCGAACCGGCGACACCCTGGTAGATAGCAACCATGACTAGCGCACTAGTCCCCTAGACCAGGTCACCACTTAAGTCGTTTGGCTACCATAACGTTACCGTCCGTAGGCACGTTGAAGCGAGCACATCCGCATATCGTGACCTAAAAAACTGTGCGAGCGCCTACCTTTTACTGCAGCTTTATAAAACTAGCTTGATATTGGATTTACAGGGCTTCTAGCTACAGAGTGCGATTGCGCGATTGCTTTCTTAGTGCGCAAGCATTGTCGAAATGAAGGTGTTATAATTAATGTTAACTATACTTCAATGGTTATTATTGTTAGGACCATCAACGTTGTATTTCGATTACAATGCAATATACAGCACACTAAATAGTGAAATTACAGTGTAATTTACAGCACACTAAATAGTGAAAGTTGTCCACGTTTGCTTCCCTTCTGTCCTGCGTTCCACGGCGACAGGTCAGAAGACGATGATAATTAATGGCGGCTTTAATTAAAACAATTGTTAGAAATCGACGTCCTGAACTCCCGCCCTCCGCTTTCTTCTCTGCTATGGTCATGATTGCATACTTGTCTTGGAAAATTGAGATGCGTCTCGGCAATTAGGTGTATGTGTATATAACACATGGTATGTCAACGTATACAAATATACAAAGCATGTGGTATGCCACATATGTTGTATAGTTGTATAGTAAAGCTACAACATGCATGTGCATATATGTATATATATATTTATATATATATATATATATATAACATGCATGTGCATATATGTATATATATATATATATATATATATATTTATTTATATATATATGCATGCAGGTGCCTGTTATATCTTGTGGTTGTCGAATTAAGTCTAACCCAAAGTTGCAAATGACGCCTTGCAAAATATTGTTTGGTGTCAGCTACAGTACTCGGCACCGCACCGGAATCAAACTTAACGCGTCGTCGTCACCAAACTCCTAGCGAGAATCTCACCCACTGTTGTTGTTGCTGCTGTTGTCGTTGTTGTGCCAATAATGGTGCCGTCGGCTGCTGCTAATGCTGCAGGCAGCAATGATACTCTAGCTGCTGTAACCTACAAGGAAACGAAAACGATGAGTGAGGAAACGAAGACCGAAGAAGCGTGACCATGTTCAACGCTTGAGCCTGCTATAAGGACAGACAGACAGGTTGGCAGACCTGTCCTTGAGTCGCCTGTCCCAGGTGTTGGTGGCTGATGGCTGTTTGCCCAAATGGAGCAGTGGAATATATGGAAACCGGGAGGGGGGTGGGCGTTCTCGTGCTGAGGTATGCAGATGCAGTTGCTGTGGTCGTTGTAATGACAGTTCGACAGTAGACTGGACTGACAGAACGCTAATATATTGCCCATGTCGCATGGGTTGTCGTGAGAAGCGAACGAAAACGAAGCCGTGGTGAGCCGGAGGAGGAAAACGAGGTAACTTCGACCGAGGATGAAGAAACCCGATGTGGTCGAGCGGAGATCTGCACCCTCAACTGCGTACTCAGGCAACTCAAGAGAGTCGAAACCTGGCCAGCTAGCTCATAGTACCAACAATCTGCTAACTTTTAAACCCCAGTCTCCGAATGTTGGCCGATAGAGCTCTACAAGTGGGTGGCGGTACACGGGCGATGTCAGGTGAACGGGCTGCCGGCCAATAGTGCACTAGAGCAAAAGCAAGCGTGATTGGCACTCGCTTGTTCGATGACAGCTGACCCAGGCAAAGACGACGTATAGCTTTCGCTTTAGTTTGTATTCCGAATTCCAGCAGGACCGATATAGTCGAGCCCGGTGGCGTAGTGGATTAAGTCTCCGCCTCGCAACCGGAGGAGACACATAGGTGCGCGGGTTCGAGCCCCACCGTTGCACATTTGTATTTATGGGGGTCCGTCTATGAAGCAATGTGAAAAACAGTTCCGTGGACGTTAAATCTTGGCTGAGGGTCAGCCCGAAAACATTAGCAGGACCGATATGGCCCTCCTGATGGTTAAATTGGTTTTCCACGTTCCTTTTTCGTGATAAAAAAAAAAAAAAAAAAAAATATATATATATATATATATATATGTGTATATATATATATATATATATATATATATATATATATATATATACATATATATATGTATATATATATATATATATACATATATATATATATATATATATATTTTTTTTTTTTTTTTTTTTTTTTATAGAGGTAACTGGTAAAATGCGTTATGCACACCGGGCGACGTTGTTAAAGCCTCGGTAGTGTGGGACTCGCACCCACTAAAATCCAGTCGTCCTCTTTGCCCCTTGACGGGGGGTGGCCGCAGTACTGTCTTCTCGAGATTACTTCGCCTGGCCACTCTTCTTGCCATTTAGGCTGCTCGGCTTTGTGCGGCGGTTATTTTCGCCTCAGAGATACCTTGTGCGAATCTTCTTACTAGAATCCAGGATTTGTGATCTTTGAGGAGCGCCTCTACAAGGGCCTGGCATGTCAGGGGGTTCTGCAGTCCTAGGTTCCGGGACAATAGCTCTCGCTCAGTGTCGAAGAAGGAGCACCGCTCATAGCAATGCCTAACATCATCCGGCTCCCCCGAGTTGCACATGCGGCATACAGGGGAGTCAGTTTTACCGATGCGGTGTAGGTACTGCTGAAAACAGGCACCATGGCCTGTTAACAGTTGCGCGAGTGGGTAGGTAAGCGAGCCGTGTTTGAGGCTGTACCATTTTTTAAGATCAGGAGGTATTGATCTTGTCCAATATCCAGGATGGCCCGGCTGGATTGCTTCCCATTGCTGGCTCCATTCGCTTAGTGTGTCGGTTCTGCTGACTAGTGTGCCCTCCGTCAGAACGTTGGTTACAGGGCTTTATATATATGTATATTATATATATGCTTTATATATATAGGCTATATGTGTATATATATATATATATACATATATATATATATATATATATACATATATACATATATATGTGTATATATATATATATATATATATATATACCATGCGTACATTATATATGGCTGCTTTGCTGCAATTTTTATTATAAATATTTAGTCGAAAAATAATTTGTCGAATACGTGGGCATATACGTAAGCTATACGTAGCTGTCTGAGTTTTTCGTTGCCGTTAACTCTATTCTTTTTTTATTATTTGCAGTGTTAGTTTACTCGCCGAGCGATCCGCATCATCGCTAATATGTTTAATCTATTACAGAATTCATTTATTTGGACGAAGCGAGAAGGCAAATGCATATTTATTTATGCATAGTCATTACGTGCTGTGTCATGAACGTCTAGAAGTTGCAACCAGGCATGTTTGTTTTGCGTCGGACACAAACATCTTAAGGCTCGTGATACGTTTATTGTTGTTACCACTCTGTTTAGAATACAGTGCCTTTACTCAGAGCTAAAGATGCCGCATGACATCAATGTAATAATTTGTGCTTTCCAGCCTTGTCCATTATGAACAGTAGACAGATTTTGGGCTTCGCCTGCATTTAATCGGTTCTCTAGTCGAGGTTATGGTAGCATTACTGTTTAGAGTAGTCAAGTTTTTTCGAGTTTGTTAATACCGCCTTGGTAACCGGATAATTTAAAGCTCCTTGCTATGTACTTTAAGTATGTACTCTAGTTTACCAGCGGTATAATGGTTTGTTTCTTCAGCAACCTGCCAGTCTAGCTATGTCAAACCTAAGTACAGCTACCTCTGATGAAGGCACGAGGATCATTAATTACTGATATTCATTAATTAATCGTTATTAATCACTAGCGGATCTCAGTAAGTGTGTTAGGTCGACACAGAGTAGTATTCCTCGTTTGCGGTGCTCGCTGCTTGTCAGTGTATTTAGAAATTACGCTGCATATTTTGGACATGGGAAACGCAGGCAGGACTATTCTGTCGGATACTCGTAGCATATCATATATTTTATAGATGCCGCAAGCCGCAAATTTAGCGTCAATCAAGGCTGCAATTCAAGCAACGCAGCTCCAAACTGAGCAACAAAGCGAAATTCGCGGTTTTATCCGATATACAGATTGCTCGCAGAATGCCCGCTCACTGCATTTCCAGCAGTTTAATAAAATTGCTTTATTTAGGGTATTACGTGAAGAGAAAAATTCTTCTTTTAAAAAGTAACTTCCTCTAAGAAGCAGACATCCGTTTCTACAGGTTGGGGGGGGGGCATTCGGGCAGGCGCCGAGAAACAGCCGGATTATCGCAGATATATCGGTCGTCTGCAGATAAGAAATGAGCTGTAAATATACCTCATGCTGCGTATCCTGCGTAATATCAGAATATTTCTTGTTTTAATTGGCCAAGCAGCTACGTTGGGTGTGTTGGTTTGTTTTTTTGCCTGCAGTGGGGTTTCGCACACAAACTCGGCGTGCTCGTTCTGCGAGATCAAAGCAGGATTCATGATTCGTGTGAAACTGTCTTTGCTTGTTACGATCGTTTTTTTGTTGTTGTTTTACGTACGAACGTGACCCAAAGCAAACAACCACGCAAGCACCGCCATGTCAAAATGCATGCAGGCTTGCACAGGTTCTGGGGCCTTTGCCTACACACGTTGCCACGTGTGTAGGCAACCGACCTACAACCTGTTTATAGAGGCGGAATGATTTCAGAGCGACAGCGGGGAGCAAATTTGTGTAGAACTAACTGACTCGTCAGTCCGACCGCACACACACACACACGTCGGTCGGCCAGCTTAACGTAGTTATGCATAAGTTCATTAGACATTCGTTTGGCTAGCGCCTAGATCATTCGGACATGACGGCCATAGAGAAGAAACGTGATTGCGGCATATCTCCTTCTCTGTTTTTCTCTCTCGCTATATATATATATATGTATAAATATATATATATATATATATATATATATATATACCATGTATATAACAATATACCTCTATATATAGACACATCTGCGTACACACAGCTAAATCCTCCTTCCAGCTCGAGCGCAAGTGTCGGTCACTTTTCTTTTTTGTCCTTTGAACGCTGTGAAGCTGCTTTGTCAGTTCAGTTGGCAATAGCTGCCGCCTCGATGGCGTCTCGTTAGTGTGCGTTCAGGGAGGAGGGAAATCGACTTCTTCGCTGTCATTGTTGTCGGCATGACGGCGGGGGTTGCAGCGGCGGCGGTTGCTGTTGTTGTCGTCGTTACGGGAGGAGGTACTCCCAAGGCATGGGCATCTTAAACGGAGGCGAGGGGGGGGAGTAAACGAGGGTTCGTTTTTTTTTGGGGCAGGAATCTCCCCTTGTCCTCGGCAGTGGGCCGGAACCTCACACTGGCCGACACTCAGCCTGTTGGAGAGGTAGAATTTTTTCCCCGCGTCCTGTCGCGTGTCTCCTCCGTTGTCATCTATGTCGTCGTTGTCGTCTCGGGGGTCGTTCAGTCTACCGCCAACTGCAGCAGCAGCAGCAGTAGCTCTACTGCTGTTCCACAACTTTCTCTTCGCGCACATTCCCCCCACAACTTTGCTCCCACTTTCCTACAACTCCCACAGTGTCCTTCCCTATTCCGCTCCCCCCCCCCCCCATTTCGTTTGCTTAACCTCTTTCTCTTTTTCTCGCGTTTTCGAGTCTCTCTATGTATTTATGCCTATCTATCTACCTACCTATGTCTATCTCTCTAGCTTTGTCTTGTTCGCTTTCTGTCTCTGATTGTCACATTCGCTCACACCGCCTTTCTTCTTTATTTTTCGTGTGCCTTCTTTGAGCGGGGGGCTCTTACTTCGGGGCTCCCGTTGGCCGCCGTTATAGATGATGAGAACGACGCGACAACGCACATATGTTGTTGAGCTGGCCTCCTTTCTGTGCGTCGAACTGTGCTGCCCTTTCGTTTGTCTGCTGTCGGGCTGCTGGCTAGAGCGGCCACGGTAGAGATGTAAGGTTGTAAAAGAAAGCAGGTATGGAGAAGTTATGATAACATGGGGAATAGCAATCTCAGTACGTATGTAGTGTTCGTAGTACTGTATGATAGGCAGTATTTGTTTTTTATATTCAGCGCGCACAATTTTGTAGTCAGTGCGGATAATGCAGGCAAGAAGTTTTGGCTACAACATTGGCAACAAACATGAAAGATGATGAGAATGAATAGATTTTGATGATAAATCTTTCTTCTTCTCTGGAAGGTTGTGTGTCGTCACCTTAAAAGCATATCTATATATAATATATGTATATGTATATATATATATATATATATATAAATATATATATATTATATATATATATATATATATATATATATATATATAATATATGTATATATATATATATATATATATAATATATGTATTAATATATATAATATATGTATATATATATATAATATATGTATATATATATATATAATATATATATATATATATATATATATATGGGGGAACAGGTACTTCTGTCTATATATGTATTTCAATCAACAGCGAGAACAACCAGTACATGCAGACGCGTTACGACGATGTTCAAGGCGGCTAGCTTGAACGTTTGTAATCTTAAGTTTTCGTAATCATTCATGGTAAACTAAATGTCGGGTACTAATGTTGACTCCGCTACGTAAATCGCGCGGGCAGTAAATCTGAGCGTATCAGCAAAACTTGGGTACGCTTCCGTAGTTGCAGGCAATTCCGATGTGGCAACCGAGCCAGCATCTGTTAAGACGCTTCTTCTGCCGTAAGCTTTCGAAGCCATCTTTCTTAAGATTCGCACATATTTGAATTAAAGTTAAAATAAATACATAATTATATAAATAGTCTGTCGATCAGTTCAGAATAAAGCGCAAATCCAAATAAATCCACCGTAAGTGGTATGATGATTTGAACCAATCTTGCGAATTCGCTTAATTCCAGATGTGTTCCTGTGTGCACATTATCGGATCATATTAAAAAAATGTCATATATATATATATATATATATATTACAGTGAGGCTCTCTAAGCTGCTGTATATCGCCAGATTTCCCTCACATGGATTACACTTAATGTATTGTACAACCATGTTGATATTGTTGTTCAACAATACCGAAAGGTGATGTAATCATAAATAATAACTATGTTTTACTGTCGACAAATGTGAATGCACGCCACTGCAGCTTTCCTTATGCGACGGTGCATTATATATATATATATATACGGCTCAATTCCTCATTGAGCCTAAAATGTCCATGATTACAGATTTTCAACAAGTGAAACAATTAAAAGCATTTTGCAGAAAAGGCTACCGCCCGTGTCTGCATGCATGTATATATACACATAGAGAGAGAGATGGGGATGTGAAGGAATAGTAATTTACGCCGCCTAAAAAGTACAGCTACCTATCGACTGGACCGGTGCTCCGACTACGCGTTCAATGTTTTATTTAAAACTCTTTGAAAAACGTCAAGCGAATTTGTTGCTAATAATGTATGGCTAACGGTTGTGCGTTGTTCTCTGCATAAAAACAAAACCGTTGACGAGTGGCCTATACATATGCCTCGGGCAAAATTCTGCAGAATGGCAATAAACAAAGCCGCAAAGCTGCTAGACTGTACGAATCGCATTGTAGTTCGTAGACCGTTCGTAGTTCGAACAAGTGTGTTCGTAAAATCGAATCTGGTAACATAGTCACGTAGAGTGATCCGGCGAGACGGCGTTTGGCCGAATGACGCAACCCCTCATCTTGACGGACTTTCGCGCTGTGGCTTGCCAAGTAGAAATTGGCGGAGGACCAACTGCGAGCGTCGGAACATACCAGCAAGGCAGTATCGTTCGTCTGAATTACCCTCAACTTTGACAACAACAACGGCAACAACAAGGCCAACAACAACGGCAACAACAACTCCAACAACAACAATAACGCCAACAACAACAATAACGCCAACAACAACAATAACGCCAACAACAACAATAACGCCAACAACAACAATAACACCAACAACAACGGCAATAACACCAGCAACAACGGCAATAACAGCAACAACGGCAACAACAACAACAACAACAACAACAACAGGGTAAACATACCGCAAGCTCATCGTTATGCGGTCGGCCATATTGCAATGAAATCAGTTGCCACACGGCTAACGAGGACTATCTGAACTCGAAGCAAATCGAACTTTGGTATGCGGCAGTGTCAGATTTGCTCCTCCTCCTCCCACTCCGAGTTAAAGGTGCAGATTTCGAGTTGTAACAGCTGCAGCAGCACACAGCTCAGACATGCGAGATCTGCTCGTTCGCTCGCTGATCATCGCAAGCCGGCTCTTGATTGGTGCTAAGCACTAAGACTTAGCATAGTCTTCGTATGACCATTGGCCGTTCTTCCTCGTTCTCTCTCTCTCTCTCTTATTCTGCACGTTTTCGCACCAACGGCGGCTGGGTGGGTTCGTCCGGTCAGCTGAGTCTGTCCGTCTCTCTGTCAGCTGGAGAAAGCGCGGCAGCGGCGAGACAGATAACAAACGGTGTGTCGAGTGAGACAGAGCCGAGGTGATGACCAAGAATGACGACGAAGCGAAGACGGAACGAACCAAACACGTGCGCCTGACGGATACCTCGACGTGCACGAGAAGGAACACACGTGCACAGCACGTGCGTCGCTGCTTCGGCGTGACTGTCACCGCCTCGGCACGAGAGATTAGATACGATGTCCTGCAATTAGCCGCAACCCCCACCCTTCCGTCCGTCCGCCTGGTCCGTCCGGCGCCCGACTACCGTCACGTTACGTTGCATGGCTGCCGATGGAGCCCAATGCTTGGAGCGGCCCGCCGCCAGCGATTTTGCAGCGCCGCCTCTCCCCGCACCGGGGCCGGCTGTCGGGGTCACAATTAGGAGAGACAATTACGGATTCGCCTATCGTCACAGCATTAATCGTAGTAGTAGTAGTAGTAGTAGTAGTACTGGTAGTAGTTAGCAGTAGTAGTAGTAGTCAGCGGTGGGGGCCCTTTATGATCGGATTATTTGTTACGACACCCCTCAGCCCCGACACCCCTCAGCCCCGACACCCCTCAGCCCCGACACCCCTCAGCCCCGACACTTCTCAGCCTTTACCCCACTCGCCGCCGCTGCCGCCATCCGAAACATAGGCCACAAGGGCACTCGTGATAGCACACACCGTTCCGGGCCGCTCGCTTGGTCTGGCCCACGTACTCAGCCTACGTTGTACGGGCGCCAGCCTTAACGCCTAGTTAACGGAATGCCGCCACGTTCAGGCGCAGCTACCAAAAAAAAAAACACTCGACCGTCGCTCATGCTAAAATGCACTATGCATCGTCAATGTAACTATTTCGTTTCCTCTGGTTGCGGTCCACCATTTAGATGATTGCTGCTGCTGCTGTTTCTTCTCTACGTAGTGTTTGTTTTTGTCATAACATTTTTGTTATTGACTATCTTGATGTTATTGACAATTAAAGCGATATCGACATCTGTGGCAGGCACAGCTGTGTCTTTGTGACGCGTTTTTTTCACTTTATTCTAGTAAACGATGAAGGATCATATCAGTTTGTTAATGTGTCGTTAATAATGATAACGTTGCGCCTTGCTGACGATGATTTAGCTGCAAAATGTTCTAGAATAGAAACCAATGGTGTACTGTACTCATTGCCTCCCCTGCGTGCAAACTTAACATCCATGTTGATAATAATAGGCTGCGTACGAACGCCCGCTAAATGGAGGGAGAAAACCTCACTAGCTAAATCGGAGTATATATATATATATATATTTGTGTGTGCATAACAACTATGGCCTCATCACTATAATGTATACTACCTGTCAATACATGTATGCATATCCAAACAGCAAAGGTGTCGTGCGGAGGAAGATAAACGAAGAAAAAGGTATTCTCACGTAACGTTGTTTCCAACTAACAATGGATACATGACGTAAGACTTTGCCGAAACTGCCGAACTCCAATTTGGCAATACGTAGTTCTGTTATATATATATATATATATATATATATATATATATTGGAGCAGCACTTGAGCGAATGCAGACCCTCCTCTGCCGCACGATAATAAATCGCACGAGCATTGAACCATGTCATTACACACTACTTACTTTTGATTGATGAAATTAGTTGGACGGCAGCAGCAATCCCATACATACGGTCCAATCCAGCAGTCGAGAGGTGTGTGCTTTTACACAGTACGCTGCGGCACCGTGTAATAAAAGCAATCGTCGCATCTGACCACGCTCGGTAGTCGATAAGACTTGCTTGTTTTTTTCTTTTTTTTTTTCTGTAATTGCAAATAACATTGTTATTTTCAGCAATTATTAGCTAAGACGTTAGCAAGAGTTAAGCAAAAAATCGACCTAAGACCCGAGCCAGCCGGTTCTGTACGGTTTGTTTCATGTTTGGCTATTTGCTGTTTCTCTTTCGATAGCTCGACGCCGCACGTGACGATTGGGCCGAATTGTCGCATGCGGTACTGGTGTTGCCTAGACACTCCCAGAGCAAGAGACGCACGAAAACACGACTTATAAACTCGAACGCCGATATTGATTGTGCGATCCGTTTGACTGGCTTCGGCCTCTCTGCTTGTCCTCCGGTTAGCAAGTCAGTCAGTGAGTCGTCAAGTGCATCTACTCGTATAAAGCCTCGATGCGTACCGAACGCACTCCGAACGAAAAAGCTACCCCACCGTTGTGTCGGGCCAGCCAGGGGATGCATGTTTGTCAATCACAAAACTTCTCCTTCTTCTTGTTCTTCTTGTTCTTCTCTTT
Organism: Dermanyssus gallinae; assembly: GCA_003439945.1. Taxonomy (NCBI): domain Eukaryota; kingdom Metazoa; phylum Arthropoda; class Arachnida; order Mesostigmata; family Dermanyssidae; genus Dermanyssus; species Dermanyssus gallinae. Next base: position 443,767 of record QVRM01006757.1, read on the forward strand.
CTTTTCTAGTCATTCTTGTTCACTTCGCGTCGAAGTGACAATTCGGCCAAACTCGCCGGCCAAGCTCGACATGGCTGCTCTGCAAAAAAAGCCGAGACCTCTCTTCGACCGAGATTCTTTCTTTCTCAGATGCGCCATTTTGACGACGGACCAAAGACACAACAATGTTGTCGTGGTCGTCGTCGTCATAGCGGCGGCCCTGGAGAGTCATCTTCATCCCCGCTGCTCCTTTTCCCGAGGGCCACTTTCTCCACCATCTAGCCGCCGGTCAACATATGACTTTAAACAGATTGACCGTTATTATCGCCAGCGGCCATTGTTTTAGCTACTACAACGACTAGTAGTACTGCAATTGTTATTGATAACTGTCCCGTTGAAAAAAATGATATATATATATATATATATATATATATATATATATATATATATATATATATATATATATATATATATATATATATATATATATATATATATATATGTATATATATATATATATATATATATATGTATATATATATATATATATATGCAACTTTCATGTCACTTAAAGGCCGCAACAATTGTTGCAAATATCATATGTACATATATGTTAGCGAAGGTTTTTTCAAAGTGCGGTTTATTGATAGCATGTCCGATGACCATGACTTTATTTGTTTTTCTGTAAGGATAATGGCCATGTGTACAGTTTTGCACTGAGAGTACATAATCGTAATAGAAATTAACATTTTCGACCGTCAAATAAGACGCCACGAGATCGTAATCCGCATGCGACCGTCTGGCCATCCACCAAGCAAACAAACCGTTTTTATGTGCTTCTGTCGGCGACGACCTTCGGAGTGATGGAGCAGCGTTGGGTTGCTTCTTGGGTTGGACGATCGTACATAAAAATTATCTGTGCAAAGTGTCCGCATAAAATGTATCTGCATTTTGTGAGTTGGTGTAGAGCGAGAGGTTGGTGCTCACACTGCTTAAACGGGAGGGGAGTGTACACTATGAAAAATATCATATCATCAAGGCCATGTTTTGAGGTCATCACAGGAACATGTCTTGCACTCCCGCCAACGATCTTCTATATTTAGCCTTAGATGATAGTCCCATGATAGTCGGGGAAGAGTGTCCGAGCTTAAGAAGAATAAGAACTTTGTATAAGTAAGTGTACGTGTGGTACAGGTCGCTAGGATGGAGCAACAAAAAGTAAATGTTACAATATGCAATTATGTTTCTACTAAATTTGTATTGACGTAGCTAAAATTACTAGGTTAGACGTAACGTAACGTCTACGCTTAAGTCGCGCGTATGCGTGAAGTAGCAGCAAAAAGTGTTATTAACTTTGCAATTAAAATCAAGCACACAGGGTCTCAGTACGACACATTTCGTAAGGGGGAAGCATGCCGTTCAGAGAATATCAGCGAGCAATACCGTCATAAAGCTGTTCGTCGCGCACCATTACTTGAAAGTGACTTTCCTCCGCTTAAGAGTACCTTAACCTATTGCAATGTACGTGTATAAGTAATTAGCCGTTGCAATATGAGGAGCAAATTTAAGTGATCTCCTCGGCAGAACGCGCTCTTTTAGTTGAAATATACACAGTAAAACGTTCGTCGAGCTTCTTTGAACATAAACACACATGCCAATCGTACATAAACTAACCCCGAATACTTCCGCGATATATCCACCGTACATTTTTCATGTAATTCATCAATTTAGCTTTATAATATTCACTCAATACATAAAGAGCGGAAGTTTGAGAGTCTTGTCTAAGCTTTTAGGTTAAGTTCTACCTAAGTCAAATGAAGCCTGAGGATTATTCAAGGCTTTTCTCTACAAACTTTTTAGTTTATATATATATATATACAGTGTGACTAGTGCCTTTAACAGAAGTTAGCTGCTACAGGAGTTCGTAATCGTTGTCGACGAACTAGTTGTCATAGTCCTTACGTTACGTAGGAATTTGCTTATACTACGGTCGTACATTCGTACGGAATGGGTACACAAATGCATAGGGCGTGTAGCCTTTGTTCAAAACCGTCGAGCTGTCTCACGCTCTATGGTATCTCTCTTTTTTTGGGGGTGTTCGTTGCATATCGGTGCGTGTGGCACGAGTGCGCCGTTTTCGCCACGAAATAGGTCATCACTCTCATTATCACCCCCACGGTATACAGTACAGTCGTCCCTCCACGCTCGCCAAGGAACTGGTAGGGACAACAACTAGCACGATTTGCAGAACTTTGACAACGTGAACAACTACAACCATAACGGCAATAACGACAACTCCACCGACCGCCCCCGCAGCACATGACGTACCGAGGATGATAACGACAATGATTTGGGGGGACGAGATGGGAACAGAATGAAGGGTCTACCCTTGTAACAGGACGAAAATAGTAAAGGAACGGGTTTCCTAAATCGGGAAGTGGCAGAAAGCTGAAGGAAAAATACAGTGAAGTCTTATCTGCATTAAAGCTTCGCGAAGCCAACAGGCCATTGTACTCGTAGCGAACAAAATTTGAAATTTGGAACAATTAGAAAATCGAGACGATGCTGAAAAAGAGAGAACTTGCGAGAGGCGTAGCAAACAGAACAGACCCAGGACAGAAAACGCAGAACCGAGGCCAGCAAACAGCAAAGATCGTCGTTGTGGTCTATTCTCCAACGTACCACTGCATCGGTTCCGGCGGTTTGGCTATTCTATGGAGGAGAACAGTCTCTATCGATTAGTCTCCCCCACCCCTCATTCAGTCTCGTCAATATCGGGAAGATATGTTAAAGATGTCTGATGTCCTGAATTTTGGGTTCGTTTTCGACACGACGCAGAATGGGTAGGTGTCCGGAAGTGCTTCTTGTGTAATCCAATCATTTTAAATAAAATTATATATCTATAGTTCACTCGCGCATCAATGAGCACGTACGGGTATGTGTATGTACATGAATCTGAACCGTTTAAAACTAGAAATGCAGAAAGTTGCGCGTACAGCTATTTTTACACGCCAATGCCTTCTGCGGATTACCGTTCTGAGCGTTCCCAATTGCCTGCCGGGAAATCCAGCTGCAGTTCGTCTCGATGGCCTGGACAGCATCAGCAACAATATCGTCATTTTCAACCGAGCAATATGGCATAGTGACAAGGCTTTTGCCTTGCATTTGGGAGGATTGGGTTCGAGACCCAACCCAGCCACTCTTAAATTGGTTTGCATAGTTTCCAATTTAGATAAGGTAAATGCCGGAGTGGATTGAATTGATTAGCCATGACATGAAAAAAACCGTACACGGGCATTATTAGCCTTACAGAATATTTTCAAAAAAAATCGTTATCTGGAATGGATATCAATGTGAGGGCTGATGATCGGTGTTAACGTATCGATGCGAGCACGCGCCAAGCGGTTTGCTTCAAAGCAAACAAAAATAAGTTCGGAACTGCACGTCATGTCTGGTTGTTGTTGTTCTTCCTGATCGGAAAGTTGCATGCATCTACAGCAAAGCCACATCGGTTGGAAGCCCTAGGACGGCTTTAGAGCTAATCAGCCACCGGTAATGACTATGCACAACTGGTACTGTGAGCTCAAAGCCGTGGCCGATATTTCTGGTTAGGCGACGCTTAAGTAATATGTATGCGTAGATGTCAGACAAAACCATCCGTAGCTGTTAGGGAAAGAGGTCTCTGGTCTGGTGGAATTGGCTCTAACCGCTTTACGGAGGAATCTTGAATAGCTCTCGCGTAACAAGGGAAATCTAAAAAGCAGTAATAGAATAGCCGAATTCTTTGCTGAACTGCTGAAGAGCAGCACAGTGTACATATCAAGTTGTACAAACTCAGCAGTCATTTGCCAGCAACGAGTTCTCTCGAAGGAATATCGACACGATCTCTTCTATTTAACAGGCACTCAGTCTCTCCGTGGTCGCGTTTGAAGGCGGGGTGCCTGGAACTAATAGATCGCAGGTGTCTTGAGGACGATTTCAAAGCAGTTCTTATTGCAACACGCGTATAACAAGACGGCACAGTTTGCTTTTGTCAGCAGACGAAGCCAATTGCCTGACGAACTAACAACTAGTTAAGCAGCCGAGAAGGCAGAAAGTATATTTTTTATTCATTTTTTCTGTGCACCGGGTCCTCGACAACCTATTGAGGCGCAATAGGTTGCTCTATGTGGAAGGACCAACCGATCCGCCTATCTGAACGGTGGCATTTAATATGCCGGGCGGAAGAAGTACTGTCAATCTGCAAGGCAGCCTAGACCACGGCCGTACAATATACACTATTAGAGGTCATGCGATGTGCATATATATATATATATATATATATATATATATATAAATAAATATAAATATATATATATATATATATATATATATTATATTTATATATATAAATATATATATATATATATATATATATATATATTTATATATATATTTATATATATATATATATATATATATATTTGTGTGTGTATGTGTGCAGTATACGCAAGAAAGGTCTATAATTCGCGCATGAACGCCGTAAGAGTTTACTGCCTGCAGATATATACACCTTCTTTACGAGGCGTAGTCAACACAAGGTCGTTGGATCTTCACCCATTGACCGATCGTCAATTTGACTGGACTGACTATGTCGAGTTGATTTAGGAATTGGCTGCGTGTGTTGTGTTCATGAATGCATGCGTGCTACTTCAAGTTGTCTATCTGTGCCGCACTCTTCGACAAGGCCGTACGACCTGTCACAGGACTGATCAAATGTGCCTGTCATCAGGACGGTCGAAACCCTTTGGCCTTTATGTCAGCTTTTCACTGCCAACTGTCGCTGATCCGGCTGCTGTTGCTGCTGTTGGGGGAGCGGGGGAGACGGTGTGGGGTTGGCTGGCACCATGCTGGTAAGCAGTGGTATACGGCGCTTCCGATGCTCAGATCGTGTCCTGCATAGCTATGTCTCCAAAAAGAGCGCTCAAAGCGCTGAAAGAAGCGTTGCAATTGTGTCCTGAACGATACCCTTCTTGCACACTCGTCTTGGTGTTTTTCTCACAAGTGAGGTGGTAGCAGCGCGCACGTTTTTTTTCCAGCTACTAGAAGCGCTTACTTAAGCAGAGCACAAACGAAGTCAGAGCCCTTTTGATTGCTCATCGCGTGCACGATATTCAATCGTTTGGCCTTGACGACCCAACTAAGGTAGGAGGCTTGTCGAGAGCTTCCCACTGCTATGTGAGTTCCACTGTAATTGAGAGTGACTTTATAGTCGTGAACGAGACTGTTTGCCACTAGCATGAGGATCAGCTTTCGTATCGATGTTTGGCCTGTTTGCTTGCTTCGACTATCACTTTCTGCGAGTTAGGTCACTGTATGTAGACGATACACTCATCGCCGGTAATCGAGTTCGAAAACCAAAAAAACGACGCTCTTGAGTTTGTTTTCAAGACGAAGGGCCCGGGCAATTTGGCGGTTCATCATGTCACGTTTAGTGAACCTACGTGAGCGACAACCATATTACCCATCGGCACGTTTCACTTACTTATAGATAGGTACGCGCAAGTCTATGCGATCAAACACAGTTTACGGCTCGTAAACAGACCAATAATTGCCGCCAAGGATGCCGGGGAATCTTCCCATTCCGTCATTGGTGAAAGTACAATAGGGCATTCGTAAGCGACATTTCTTTCAGTCACAAAAATTAGTGTATTGTGACTATCACGTGTCCGTCTTGTTTAAGCTAGGCCGAGACCACTTCAGAGGTGTGCCCGGAATGAAGGCCGCGTTTCCACGTTGTATGCCAAGATCCAGACGTTGATTAAAAAGGAACGACGATCTGCTATCACCAATTGACAGATTTACCAAAGTGCCGACTTTGCGGATCAGCTGCTTGGTCCGAACACCAGGAGTACCGAAACTCTCAAACGCGAGAGGGCAGACTTCATGGGGGATATCCGCTTGATGAGTATTTTCTTAGTCTGCTGGTCTCCGCAAGGTAGGCTGCATAGCCAGCTTGGAATGCGCCCCCACGGACCATAGAAGGTGTTAGGGAGTCGATTACGGTTGCAACCCAAGCCAGCATTTTGCCTCGCTCGAATGGTGTAAGTATCATCCCGTCTGCACGCCTGCCGTCCTCTGCACAGAGGCCCGGAGGTTTAAGGATGCACGGACGACCGCATGACCTAAGCGCCCTGCTGAAGGTCCCATTATTAGCGGCATGTCTAGGGCGTTGACCTGCGCTGATGATACACGATAGACTGTGGTGTCCCGGTGTGACCACATTGACACCGATGAGGGTTTTTTTTTGTTCTGGGAGGTTTGGGGAATGCATGATGCACATGCGCCACTAGCAGCCTGCGTGACTAGTGTGAGACTCGCAAACCCACTAAACCCGGATTCCTCCCCACCCCCCCAGGCTCGGTATTACTTTGGCATTACATCGAAGACCGATGCGGGTTAACCTATTTCTGCTAGACTAGTTCTGCCCCTAGTCGTAGGCCTACTGCTATGCGAATCATCTCGTAAAAAAAAGGTTTCCCATGGGTACACTGGGAAGCTCGTGCAGCCAGGGCCTGAATCCTTGGCGGCCACGGCGTTTATGCGAGCTCTGGTCCTGTCGTCGGCAGTGTTATCAAAGAAACGTCGTTGTACCTCAGCGCGCAAAGGGGCACTCCAGTCACGTTGGGATAGTACGTTGTCAGGCCTGCCTCTCCACTGGTACATATGTACCAAAAACTATGCTCAGTGAACTTTGTGCATGACGCTGTTGTTCGCTAAATGGGCGTTTTGCTAGACTGCACCGGAGACGCATAAAGCATCACGGCAGTAACCTGCTGTTTTTATAGATTTATAGACGGGAACAGCTCTAGGTCATTACAAAAATGGCCCTATGGCTTTTATGCACAGCTTTTAATCATAAACAATCTAGTGATTTTATTAAATCTAATTCTGAAATCGCATCAAGGCCTAAGCTTTGAGGTCATTAAAGACTTCCTGGACCGAGACGCATTATTCGTCACCACTGATAGAAACGTACATTTTGACGTGAACCCTGCGAAGATTGAAGGCTGTAAGCTTTAAAAGGTCTATGTGCAGTATACAACAGATCGAAAATAGTTTCCTGTGGGCCACCAGATGTCACCAGTGTACCCGGTGACAATGCGTTCATGAAGGAAAAAACGAAGAAAGTTCTGCTCGTGCGAAATGGCTCACCCAATTGAACAATTCTGGCTCCTACTAGAAAATTAACGTATTTACGGTGAAATATGATAAATAAAGAATAACCGTTCCATGATATAATGTTTTTCAGCTATTTTGAACCGAATATAGATAACCAGTACCACCAATACGCTTGCGGTAGAACTTTTCCGCCCAGTTGATTTTTTGCTACAACACAGCTATTCCGCGCAACGACTGTTAAAGTAACAGGAGGCGGCAATATCAACAGAAGAAAAACTCAGTGAGTTCGTTTTTGTTGCTATTCGTTCTTGTTGTTGTTCATGTTGTCGTCTGGCCTCGGGCAGCCTGCGCGTCGAAACGTTGAGGCGTCGTAAACCTTCCCGTATCACGTTTTTCCGGCGGCTTGCTCCGACGATTCCGACGAGATATGCGATTTCTCTTACTGCTGTGCTCTGCTTTTTAAAAGCCATGATGCTGCTGCTGCTGGTAAACTTATCGCACATTATCACACATGGCTCTGTAACCCTAAAATTGAATAATAAATAAACGTATTATATGTCTTAGCGCACATCTCCTGGCACTAGCTGCTTCGATTTGATGTTATCCCTGTCACTCGTTTAGTATGCCCTGTGGGGATAGATATCGATACTCCAACTTTATTACCAGCTCGACACCGGGGCTCTAGTAGTCGTTAATGATACAGTATAGCTCCCCCGAGAGAGAGAGAGACAATTTCAAGCCAACCTGCCAAGCTCAAGCGGCACATTCATGAAGATTCGAACAATGTAACGATACGCTGCGCTTTGAGCCAGATTTAGCAGCTCTTCTCTGTACGAGCTGCTTCAGTCTGTTCTATGTATGTACGTATATATATATATACATACATCTGTGAGTGTGTGTATTAAACCTATATGGGTGGGGGAACTATGTGATACACCGATCCTTGGATCGCCGACTGCCGTTGTATCGCGAACACACGCGCCATCCATCTCCAAGTCCTCAGCATAAATCAACCAGCGCCACGCAGATTTCGCAGTGCATTTAGCCCACACAACTATGTGTATATACATGATTTGTGTATTTATATGTCGTTAAATTTTGATTGTATATATATACATGCATACATAAATATATATATATATATATATATATATAAAAAATATATATATATATAAAGATATATATATATATATAAATATATATATACACGTATATATGTATATATATTGTGTACGCCGGCGAGCACAGCGGAATGCACCCATTCATCACGGAAGAGTGCGTTTCGAGGCCGTTTCGAGCTCGAGCCGAAACTGCATACATGTGTACGCATGCGTTCGGCGCAAGCTCAAGTCAGATTAAGTCATACGCATTATGATGGCCGTGCTGATGAGGTGCGGGTGGGCACGCGCCAATCGCCAACACACGCTCGATTTAGCCCTCGGCTCGGGGCGGCGACTGAATGGGCTCACACACTGCTCTTATTATTATTATGATTATCCTCACTGTGGAAAGCTACTGGAAAGCGGCCAGGCTTGGCCGTTGCGTTCTGCGCATAAGAGCTACTCAATGGCGATCGCTAAAATCAATCAATTTCGGGGCACGTTTCTATGCGCCACGTCAGTAACACCCCCCCAGTTTGTCAGCAAACGCGGATGTTGATGCTGTAAGTCAATCGCATTACCATTCATACGGCGCGGTAATGTATTAACAAAAACAACAACATCAACAACAACAACGAGGAATAAAGCACGTTAATCATCTGCAAAGCTAGAAGAAGACTATATATATATACATATATATATATATATATATATATATATATATATATATATATATATATATATAATAAATATAACAACGGCGCTTGTCACGTGCGGGGAGAGAATGTGTGTGTCCCAGATGCCTCGTTCTCGGCTGCGGGGAGACACAAATCACAATCTCACATAATTAAAGTAATATAATTGTTTACATTTGATGTTTGAATTTGTGGTTGCCAACAAAATCGTCACAGTTACTGTGTACCAAGCGGCTATTATTCAGGAACTAGAACGTTCAACTGCACGAGTTGCTAATCAGATAATAATAATAATAATAATAATAATAATAATAATAAGGGCGGTGGCACCTCACCAGGTTGGCGTTTCAGTTAAAAGCGGAGCTGAAGCTGCAGCACACGCAACTCGGGCTTTCACTGAGGCAGAGGGGCCCCCACGAGTCCTGGTAAAACTAGATTTTCGAAACGCCTTCGACACCATCCGACGCGATGTTATCCTTAATGAAGTTAAAGCGAAAGTTCCACAAACGTTTTGGCTTAGCGTGGCAGAGCTACGGCACGCTATCACTGCTGTCCTGGGGAGAGAGTGAGCCTCTTCTCTCAGCCAACGGAGTACAACAGGGAGATCCGATTGGGCCCGCCTTATTTAGTTTAGGAATCTCAGGATTAGTGTCCCGCATAAAAAGTCCACTAAATGTGTGGTACCTAGACGATGGTATACTAGGCGGCCCGGCGAACATAGTGGCCTCCGACATACGCGAAGTGCTACAGTTTGCTGAGGAGGGAGGCCTAACTCTTAACGCCTCAAAATGCGAGGTCATAGCTGTAGGTGGAACCTCCCACCAGCAGGATGAGGCATGCAAACTCATTGCAGACGCCCTGCCCGGTACAAAGATAATTGAGTTGCCTGACCTGGAAGTCCTGGGAGCGCCCATTGGATCTAGGAAGATCTCGAAAACTATCCTGGATAAGCGGGACGCCCTCCGGTGTATCAAAACTCGGCTATTGGCGATGCACGCACAGGCTACTTTATGCCTATGGAGATACAGCCTTGGATCACTTAGGCTAAACTGCGTTCTACGCACGTCCCCCACAGGCCACCACTGTGATAATTTGCAAGCATTTGAAGAGGTGGCATAGGATGTACTGAGTGAAGTTCTAAACGTGGCGCTTACCGACAGATCCTGGGAAAGGGCCACGCTCCCTCTCAGCGAAGGATTCATAGCTGCCCGTGACACTTTCAGCAGTGGCTTCCTAAGAGCACTTCCTTCACCACAGCTGGGCACCATGCTGGACAGCACCTCCTTCCGCATGGTGGCCGCTCTGAGAATAGGCGCTCCCATATGTGAGCCATACGAGTGTAAGGCGTGTGGAAAAACAGTGGATGAGGACGGACTGCACCCTTTGAGCTGCACTAAAAGCCCTGGTAGGGCTCCCAGACACGCGGAAATCAACGCGATCCTAAAGAAGGCTCTCCGTAGAGCCGGCATACCAAGCACCCTGGAGCCCAGGTTGGGCCCCGAAGACGACAAAAGACCAGACGGCGTCACCATCCCGCCATGGTCCAACGGCAAATGCCTGGTATGGGATGCCACGGTATCATGTACAGTGGCTCCGTCATACCTGATGCACAGCGCCATCAGGTCAGGGTGGGTTGCTGAACATGCCGAGATCGCAAAGAAACGCAAATACTCTGATTTGGGGAGGAGATATCACTTCGTACCCGTCGCCATGGAAACGATGGGCCCGATCAGCAAGAGCACAAGTACCCTCCTCAAAGGTGTCAAAATTAGTGCTAACACGGGTGACCAGCGCGAGGGCGAGTTTCTGCGTCAGCAGCTCTCGCTCGCAGTGTGTAGGGGAAACGCCGCCGCTATCATCGGCTCTATGGATTGAGAAGGGCGGGGGGGTGAGCCTACGCGGGTGCACGTTTGGGTCCCACAATTGTAGGGAAATACTAATAAATAATAATAATAATAATAATAAAATAATAATAATAATAATAATAATAATAATAATAATAATAATAATAATAATAATAATTAAAACACATATCAAACTAATCAGAGCTCTGTGAAATAAACTGCTGATAGGTCTTGTGAGTTGGGGAACCTCAGTAATCGCCGCCAACAGGCCGTACTCTGCCAGGACTAAGAACTTGTTAAGCGAGTACGTTTATGTATCGGGACACAAAAAAACGTCAGTTATAAAGGTGGCTCGCTAGAGAGCTACAGATCGAAGCCTCAGAAATTTTGTGCACGAAGATCTTGAGATGGTTGCATGTCGTCATATGCAAAGGCAAATGACAACGCTAATAAAACAAAGATGCTATATATATATATGATATATATATATATATATATATCATTTTTTATACGTTTGCATTTCAAGATGACATGATTATAATATAATCGCCATTAAATACAATTTGAACACTTCGGCGACCGTTCCCCCGGGTGGAAACGTGCAGAGACCGCCAACGTGTCTCGCAGTTTGCAGCGTGCTATTTCGTGTACGTCCGCAAGCAAAACTGGCAACGACTTGGATTCAATTCAATTCAAATGCACCTTTATTTTGTCAAAGGGGGGACATTATTTACATTTTACAAACCGTTACCAAGATACATACGATAGTCAGTTTACTTGTGTGCCGCCGACATTTGCACTGTTAGCGTTTCAAGTTCTCAGTGCCCTCGCCATCCGCCACAAAAACATGTTATTTACACGATCTGTCTTGGCAATTTGTTTCGACGAGATGGTGTTTCGACGCTTCTAAGATTGTTTAACGGAATGCTAAAATAGTTCGATGTATTTGATGAGTTTATAGTACAATTGTACATGCGATAATCCGCTCTGGACTGAAGTTCCCGAATCAGGATCGCCAACATGGTGAAATGTTTTGCCTCGATGTTGCCTTGATATGATAGCCATGCACTTGTGTAAGCGGCTCGGGTCAGCGCGTTTTTCTCTATACTATGTCGCTGCAACGCTGGGCGCCACCTACATCACTTCGCCATCAACGATGTGATCTATCGCGATCTTCACTCGGCCCACATTCCTGCCGTGAACGAGCCTATCGGTTTCAGTCGAAATAGCCAGCTGAAGTCAAACGGAAAAACTCTCAGCCCGTGGGCACGTGGTCGTTTCCTTGTTTGAGACGTTACAGTGTCATGTACACTGGCCAGAAGCTACGTTCAGCGCACGAGCCGTGAGGTTGTGATGCGGGCGTCTGACTCGCCGAGAACTGAAGATCGACGAATTACAGAGAATTGGCATCGATTCATTGTTCAGCCGATCGCTACATAGATCGGACTGGAATTTATGAAATTCATTGAGAAATTGGGCCGGAGACTCATTGCTGCAATTTGAAACGCTCGCGTAAGAAATACCTGTTGCAGAGCATATCGACCGAGGCTCAGCGCGACAACGCTGCAGCTGTGGAAGGATCTCTCTCTCGTCAGCCGTGGGGATTCCGGAAATGCCGTAAAAGAAAGCTGTATTACTCTCCATAATTGCTTGATCAACGTATATATATATATATATATATATATATATATATATTTAAACACACACCACACTACTCACAACACTGAAATTGCATAAAACGTCATACAAATTTCAGGACCTCAATCCGCAAGTGACTGCACTCAGTGACCGCTAACAGCCGAAAAGAGGGATGCAATAAGTAAACTGCATCGAATTTGTCTTTGTTGTTAATTAATTTTTTTTCAACAAAAAATCACAATACCGCACTCGTTCTGTTCAATTGTAACTGGAGAGTCTGACATGTTACAGTTGCGCGACCTGTTACAATCGCAATTTGAAACCAATCCAACTAATGCTTATTGTTTACTTCCGAAGAACGTCTCTCTTCGGCGCTGTAGTCAGCATGAACTTGATAATGAACAATTTTCTTCGATCCATGCTCATATATCTGGTATATATATGGATAGTATTATATATATATATATATATATATATATATATATATATATATATATATATGTACACTGACTAGAATCAGCCGCTTCCCGACCTTCTTTAGCAGACCGCGAGTGGAGTGGCCCGGTCCGCCAAGGGTCTTGAAGGCAACTGGGTAAAACCCGTACGGGTACCCGATGGTCTGGTACTTTCTCACTCTTTTGTACCTAATTTGTCTTTATATGACTGTTATCCTTGATCTGGGTACTCTCTGACACAATTAAAATGGCAATCCAATGCTGCCGTGTTTTGTTTTAGCTATGTGCTTTCTTTTGTATAATTTTGATCTCCAGCTATGTGCTTTCTTTTGTATAATTTTGATAGCCCAGTTTTCTCCCTTGTGGTATTAGCCCCCCTTTCCTCTAACCACAATAAATGCTAAAATTGCGCTCACTTTCATTAAATACTATGTCCAGTTTCCCCGCCGCTTATCCATATACATTGAGCATTTCCTGAACTTCGCTAGTGCCCCGCTCTAACACTGCCATATTGTCAACAAATAGCAGCACCAGTGCATACACCACCTGGTGTATGCACTCGTTTTTCCCTATCTGCCGGTCTAATCTCGTGCTATTAATCTTTCGTGCTATTCTCTCTCTATTTATAAAATAGTCATCGATGACGGACATCCTTATCTGATCCCTTAGCGACTATAAACTCTCTGGACGGTCAGGCTACTTTTATTATTCGAACTGAGTAATTGTAAGTAACTCTACCCAACTTGTCTCAAATCCCTCATCCAATATAGTTTGATACAACTTTGTTTTGGCCACCACGTCTATATCTATATTTTTTTTCAAATTTAGATTTAGGTACCCTGTCGAGCCCGGTGGCGTGGTGGCATGCGTCTGCGCCTCGCGACCGGAGGAGACACAAAGATGCGCGGGTTCGAGCCCCACCGTTGCACATTTGTATTCATAGGGGTCCGTCTATGAAGCAATGCGAAAAGCAGTCCCATGGACGTTAAATCTTGGCTGAGAGTTAGCCCCAAAACGATAGATCTAGAATCTCAATACTTCCTTAATGTGACTGAATAAAGAAATAATTATGCCTTTCTTAAATCCGCGCTGCCACGCTTCTATGTTCTGATTTGTCTATAGGACACACTGTACTCTACTCTTAAATACATGCATACATATTCGATACGTGATAGCTGTAATTGTGTGCGTATATATATATATATATATATATATATATATAATATATATATATATATATATATATATAATTTAATAATATATATATCATTTATCGTAATTTTACTTAAATTGAGTATAATATGCAGTTCATAAGGGTTTCTTCATAATTATTTATCTTCTTCACGCTTCTGGCGAGAGAAGTAGTGCGACTAATTTTGCTCCAGTGCTGTGCATTCCACTGCATGGTACTTGGCTCACCTCTGCAGGCAGTACCGGCAGATGCACAACTCATACTTCTCGTGAAAAGCGGCGTTTGAATATATCAGGTAGTAATAACCATGCACTATGTGCCTGGTGTATACGTGGCGACTGTTACATGCAGGACTAGACCAAAAATACAAGACCTCCGTCTGGCCTGTCCGACCATAGCTTTCCATTCCGAAATAAAACATTCGTAAGGTACTGTGCGCGGCATCTTCATCCTAAGTCGGATTGTTTCAGTAGCTGGTGGACAGCCTGACATAAGATAGACAAATCGGCTCCTTGCCTGGATAGGCAAGGAAAGCACTTGCCTCATATAGAGTGAAAAACACTTCTCAAGTTGCTTAAGCTTCATCAGCGTGAGATGGCTCTACACCCTGTCAGGGCCATATTCTAACTCCGGAACGGTCTTAAGCACTTGTCTAACTGCTGAGAAAACTCACAACCTTTGGACATTGTCTACTTTTCCATAGAGAAAGCTAAGTGCCGTCCCTAATGGTTCGTTTAAATGCGCTGTAAACGTCGTTCTTGTGTAATGAACTCAAATACCAAGGTACTGGAAAGAGTTAACAAACTCCAATGGTTGGTCGCAGCAACGTATCTGGCAGCCAAGTGACCTCCACGCTAGAATTTCATGATTTTGGTCTTTCTGGTGTTTATCTTAAGTCCCATCGAGGCAAGGAACGCCTCTAACATAGAAGTAGTAACGGTACCTAGGTCGCGATGAGGGACCACGATCTCATCTGCATACATTACCACCACGGCTTTTTCGTACTTCTGTTGGACGTAATCTACAAGGTCAGCAATGAGAAGGGCAAACCAGCTTAGCAGGTCTCCCTGTAAAGTTCCCACATGTTTACTCAATCTCCAATACACCATTCTCACCATCTGCCAGCAAGGTGTTCTCATCAAAGAGACTTGCTATTACGCTCAGGAGAGAGCCACCCATTCTGCTTGTTGGAAAACTTTAACCAGCCGATGGCGAGGGGCTTTGTCAAAGGGCTTGATAAATCAATAAAGACTGCATACAGATGACCTCTGATTTGTGCCACAGCTCGCTCGATTTATGACTGAAGAACGTAGATTGCACCCCGGGTGCATCGGCCTCTCCTAAAGCCGGATTCCTCCGGTGGAAGGCCCTTTTCAGCCACATGCTCATTCCGTTCACACTAGCCAACTTGAAGAAAGTTTTCTTCAGTGTGCGCTTTAACACCACTCTACGATAGTGATTTGGATCCTCTTTGTCATCACTACGTCTACGCTTGAGCAGAAGAGAAGGCCTGGCGACATGCCAGATTTTAGGCACTCGACCCTTTTTTATAGTTGCATTAACAGAATCACAAAGGGTTTCCGCCAAGAGGGGGTGACAAGATCCAATAGTCAAAGTAGATCTGATCGGGCCCTAAGCTTTATCTCCTCAGGAGTGACCGTAAGATCTGGCACATTTCCTCCACCTCGAAAAGATGAAGCAGGTTGTGTTGTTCCAGTGTTCAACTTCAAAATAAGACGTGGTTTACTCAATGTGTAAGCGGATGCTGTACAATTGGGGACACGGCCACAACGTCACGATTGAATAATAGACTAGTTAGGTGGCTCCTTACCTGTCCGTCACTGAGCAGGTTCCTGACCATCCTACGAGGTCGCACGATATAAGCTGATGGCTCTCGTTCTGCTGTTTAGAGCAGCCGTCGTTCCTACCCTTAAAGGCGTCCCGCTTGGCTTGCAGTGATGATGGTGCTCTTGCTCTTGCTTGGCCCAGAAGCCCAAGCACCGCTCTGCCAAAAACAGATAGATCAATCAGTTATATTGCAGTCCAGCGCTGCGGGTTGTGTCGATCTCGCCAAATACCGGAAAAAATCGACAACGGCCAACACAAGTTGGTGCGTTCGGATGGCTCCATCGAAAAAATTGAAGCTTTTAGACTTACGGCTAAGAAGGTTGTGAAACAACAGGTTTATGGTGCTGCTTCCATTGTGACCTTAATATGTATAGTCTTCCCGCGCGTTCGCAAATCTCAGACCAATATTTTGTATCACCTGAAGCAACACCTCGCAGTTATCATCGTTGGCCCCATAATCGATTCCGATATTAAAAGATTGGCGTGGTCAGGTTTAACCCTGAGAGTCTAAAACTTACCGTCTCAGCAACCTTCGCGGAATCGAATGTGAGTGAGAAATAGAACACAGCGACGTTTACCCTCCCACTGCAGAGCACCACGCAATATTCACCTTTCCTGACCAATTGCATCGGTGGTAGGCGTTTATGTAGGTAGATAGATAACCCTCCCACAGGTCTTCTCCGATCTTCCGCATACAAGACAAGCAGTTGGTGAAACCCCTGCATATCATTGATATTGCAGCTCGTCTCGCTGAAATGTCTCCGTGAGGAGTGCAATGTCAACCAACTTAAATATGTCACTACGTGCAGGATCCATTAGCTTCTTAATTCCCACAATTTCAGAGCTGGTCAGTCACTTACGGCGACTTGGACTTCCAGGCGCAACAAAACTCTCCTTAACCATCCTCTCGTAGGAAACGTCCCCAACCCAGTGACGGAGCAGGATTCCGTCTGGCCTATGCCATCTGTTGGGCTGCCCCTTCAATAGATATTTTGTTTTATTGGCTCGTCGTTTCCAAACTACAATAAAGCCATCGTCGTCTGTCTTCTCCCTGGGTTGTGGGTCAGCTGTATCTGCTATCGGTGTTGTTGTTACCATAGCTGGCGACGTCGCTGTATCACTACCCGGTGGTTCTATCTCAATGTATTGTAGGTTCCTACTGTCATTACTCAATTCTGCAGAAGCCGAGCTTCTATTGGCGCCTGCGCGGTTGTTTCTGTTGGTCTCTCTAGCAAGTTCACTCACATTTAGAGAAGAATTCTTACCTCGGCGATCTCACCTTCTTCTCTGCTGTCTGCCAGCCGTGACTTCATGTGCTTCCATATTGACCGCGTCCCACCGCATTTCTTCACCCTAATTTTGTCATTTTGCGTGGAGTTCAAGCCCCCTGCGACTGTAAGGGGTGCAGCAAACTGTTCTTTCCCTTGCCATGATTTGGGCAACTCTCTTCTCCCGTTCCGTGTTTGTTAACTAGACTTTCACAAAGTATCAATGCAGTTCACTCAATCGGCCGGTCAACGTACCTAGGCTTGGTTACTGCGTGTCACACGCTCCACACAAAACCGAATGCGTATCCTCGGTGAGCACGGGGTTTAGACAACCCCGTGAACACTTTTGAGCAGCCATGGCTGCACACCGAAAGTTTTTAACGGGAGCGAACGCTTCGATTTTCCAACCATCACTACTGCTAGCATTGAAAAAGCGGAAAGGTTAGCTATATTAGGGCCCTTGGTTAGGGCTATCATAATGGCAGAGTACAACTCTTACGGTCGCTGAATGGTGGTCATATATAGATGCGAGGACAGCTGCTTCTGCTGTTGGTGGCGATTATACAATAGCAAAACGTCTTCGATTCGATCCCGGTGAACATCTTGCCTCGCCTGGGCGAACATCGTCTGTCGTTCATCGAATTTTCCCATCAGCATTTTTCTGAATTGGTCGACTATACAGTGTCGACCAATAACACCACCGGTTCGCTTTAGCCCTTTTTTAAGATCGGCTATAATAAGATTTTAAGATCGAAACCACATAGGCTGACACAGACAAATTTTTTCCTCCTTCTCGCCGTTTTTTCGTACGTGTATGTATCTATGTATATATATATATATATATATATATTATATATATATATATATATATATATATATATATATATAACCTCCTTTATTCTAATCCTTTAGCACAAATAAGACAATGATAGCCGATAAACTAAATCAACATTTCGCTACGGTTGGATATAAAACCTTGAGATCGTTAAATTCGTCGTGTACTGATGAGCGCCGACCTGATAAACTATGTTCTAAAGAGGCTGAATCATTTTTGCTGCCTCGGGTGCAGGCATCGTTGTGGGAGCGATAGCGAACTTGAACGCTAACTGGTCTAGGAAAGTCGTGGGTGTTCCGCGTAAACTGTTAAAGTTTGCTTGATCTTGATCACGAACTGTTTAACCAGACACTTGGATTGCTGGTTTTCGACAGTTAGAGTTTAGGTTCTATATTGAGGGCAGATGTTAGTCTGTAAGGGTTGGGACTATTCAGTATATTTGGTAGTATGTTGACTTAGGGAACCCGCAGGGTTCTGTCCTTGGTTCATTCATATTTCTGATGTTATTGAACTTCATATTCTTAATAAAAACGCGATAATCTGACGTGTCTAGTGATATTGACCCTTCAACTGAGTTGGTTAAAGGTTGTTAAAACTTTTAATGAATGCGGATTGGTTGTAATATGAGTAAAATCAATATCTTGGTATTTCGACCCGATTAAAGGCTACTTCAACTGGCCAAAAGTTTTTGTCTGGGTTCCAATAAGATAACCCGTTATCAGGCGGTAAGATGTCTGGGTTTGGTATTATATGTGCATTTATCCTGGCATTCTCACATAAATCAATTGATGCCAAAGTGCTATACCGTTTATGGCAATCAAGGCAGGGTCTTTTAGGGTCGTCTAATTAAGGGTCTTTTGATTGTTTTCAAGCTCCTATTCTCATCTATCTTCTGGTATGGTATCCTGCTGTCTGGTAGTGGGTTGATCATTAAATCAATGAGAAGGTATTTGTAGTGACTCAGACTAGAGAAAGAAACTCAAGTCCCATTCGTTACCTGTACTGGTTGCGCTCATAAGTGGAGCGCGCTACCTGGTTTCATAGGATCTCTTCCCTGAAAAAATATTTTGCTTTCGTCTATGGCATTACAGACCGATGATGGTATTGGCAGGGGTTGCGATATGATGAGTTGTAAAGATGTTTATTGATCCATGAGTTGTAGGCGCCACCTAACGGCAATACTGTTGTATAAGGTGTTGCATTTCAGTACTGCAATGATGTGTTATACTGAGAATCTGGCTTGCACACTTGTATATACCACCATGTGACGGTGTAAATTACTATTTTATTAATATATTTAGAGGAGACAGACTCCCAAGGGGTCGGCGTAAGGAAAGACTGTCTCTTTCTCCTAAGAAGGAGGTAGATAATGACACTTTACAAAAATAGGCAATCTGTCACAGTGATATCCATAATGCATTGTACATTAATGCAAGTTTTTAAGAGTAGAGCACAGAGTGCCTTGAAGACAAATGGGAGAATGGAAGAGTGGCAGTGCGGATGAAGGAAAAAGCTAGATGATTATAATTTCTTATTTGGTCAGGCTTGGTTAGGTCAGGTATATATGTTAAGATACCAGTGCTGCTGTTTGGTGACGATATGGTAGTGTTGGGGCGGTATAATAGCGGAGTTCAATAAATGCTGAATGTATGTAGAGGAGAAGCGGGCAAACTGGACATGGCATTTATGAAATAAAGAGCGCAACGTTTATTTTTAATTAATTAAGGGGGACAGAAAGCTAGTTCTAAACTACAGGGCAAGGGAATTACATTATCTGAATCAGTAGGTCCTTCTTGGAGTGACAATTATTACAGGGGATGATTAGATAGAAGAAGAAGAGATAGTACGGAGGAAGCAGGCTGAAAAAAGAAGGCAAGCAGCAAGGTATAAGGGTATCTGGGAGTTTAATAAGAATATAGTAACGATGTATATATAAGGGGTATGTATATACACTGATTGACACTTGCAAATGCCACTCTGATCCACAGCGCGGAGTTTGGTGGAATTTTTTTTATTGATATGAGAGGTTTCAACAAGCGAAGCAATCAACAGCACCTAGTGTGGAACTCTCACCCATTAAAAACCTAACCCGGGGGCTGAATTGCGTTGGCCTCTTGCGGGGCACCCTCGTCTTGACTGTTTACCGACTGCGCGTGTGTAAAGCGGTTTCGGCGCAGGTTTTCAAGGCGAACCTTCTCCCTCATGATGGTGTCGAGGTAGTACAATCCGGGCGTCCATGAAGCAGAATTGCGTAGCATGTACGCGACGATTGCTGGTGTCACCTGGTTGACTAGGGCGAAGCCTGTAGACGCACGTGTTGTAGTAAGTGCCGTGCAGGCAGAGACCGTGTGTTCGACGTCGTCGACAGTACCAGAAGCGCAAAGCACGCATATATCGGTGGTAAATCTGCCAGTGCGAAGCATAAAAGTTTAGAACTGTCCGTGCCATGTGAAAACTTGCGTAACGTGGTAGTTGAGGGGCCCCGCGGCGTCCAGCCAAGGCAAAGGTCAGGAATTAAGGTGCGGGTCCAGAATCCCGGGGAACTGTCCGAACCTTGGGTGGCCCATTCACGCGCCCACGCGTCAAGGGTTGTTGCCCTTACTTGGTCGTAGTTTAGGTTGCCGTCAAGATGACGAGCGGCGCGCTCTCCTGCCAAAAGATCCTAGGGCAGCTGCCGTGCAAGTGAGCGTCCGTGTTGACAGTTATATAAACGCGGCAGACGCGCAATGCCATGGTATGTTGGGCGGAACGCAAGGACCGACGGTTATACTCAGTCCGGAGAGCTAGGTCTCTCCAGACTGAGCACGCGTATAGTGCTATGGAGTCTGCTGTTGAGGCTAGGAGGCGCCTGCGCACCTCAGAGGCACCGCCTGTCCTGGGGAAAATTCGAGCCAAGCCGTGGGAAACCTTAGCTACCTTGCGAAAGACATGGGCTATGTGCGCTGCCCCGGTCAGCTTGGTGTCCAGGATCACATCTAAATAGCGAGCTTCCTTTTTACGCAAATCGGATGTCCAGCCAGCTTCAGAGCAATGGGTCAGGTTCTCTTTCGGCCTGTGAGGAACAAGGCTGGAAGTTGGAAGGAGTAAAAAGAGATGTAATATAATAGTTGGGTCGCCGCTTTAACAGCACCAGAGAGTTTCTTGAAAGCGAAGTAGAGAATGTCCGAATTCATACAAAGAGAGGTACGAACTAAGTTGAGGTTTAGTGTTAGAGGTTAAAAATGTCGCAAAGAAGAGAGAGATCTAGGTGGTGACAACGGCGCTAAGGGCAAACACGGAGTGAGATTGCAGAGCAGAAGTTGCATCTTAGGAGATTGGGTACAACAGTTGCGTAATGGTGAAATAAAAGATCAAACAGAAGTGTACGGGCAAATGGAAATTGGTAATGAATTTAGCGCATATTTATATATATATATATATATATATATATATATATATATATATATATATATATATATATATATATATAAATATATATAGAAGAATGCATAGTTTTAGGAAGGGGAGGAGGGGGTCAGAGATATAGACCTGTCGGGAGCCCAAGTTAGGATCAAATGTAAGAAAGAGCTAATTTGCTATTCCAAAGAGAAGGTTGTTCCAGTGGAAGGCACTAACTCAGTAGGTATTGGAGGCTACATTGGTGATATATGTAGATGCTTAGGCAACATAGATGCTGCCGCTACAAGCGCCCCTGATATAAAGGGTGACATGTGTATTTAGGTATATATGTCAAGTGAATAATAAATCTATATATATATATATATATATATGTTTTTACGAGGGTCGACCAGAGGGCCAGACGGAAGCATTGCTACTTCGAGCAGGAGGCCGAATGTGGTGTCGGCGCGGCCGTCATGGCAGGTTTCGCTGGCTGTTCATTAATATGAGGTTTCTGCATGAGCTATGACATATGGGACAGTCAGTGTGTGGTGTCAGTGGTGGTAGCGGCCATATTCGTGGTCATAGTAGTAATAATGGTCGCCGCGCTGTTTCTAACAGCATCAGCAACAGTAATATGTGTCGCCACACGAAGAGGCGATGATGTGTTCTCGCCTACTCTTCTTTACACAATATCTGCCGGCGCCATATTTTTGCCGCGGGAACGCAACAGTCGACCGCCAGGCTGCAGGGCGGCTGAGGCGCTGCGAATGACGACGATGTAATGACATTTCGTCATTTGAACGAGCGGCATGCCATTACTACGGCCTGTATCATTGAGGCAACGGCGGCTGCCGCCACCACCGGCGCTCCGTTTACTGTCTCCACGTGTGGCATCATGGCATCACGCGACAAGATCGTCCTTTCGACGTTAAGGTGGAAAAGGTATCGGTGTGAAACACGAGAACGCACCGGCATGGATCCGGGAATGGGACCAGTGGAGCCTAGAGATGGACTAGCGGGTTGGGAAGCAGCCACAGTTTCTTTATACGTTTGCCAATCAGTTACCAATTGCAGATCGCGTCTACGTGTTTGTACCCAAAGATGCAAACCTTCGAATATTTAAAATCCTCAAGTAAATAGACAAAGAGCAGGACATGTATATGTACCGTGTTTTTTTTTATAATTTAGTTATGATCACTTTAACCTGAACACTGCAATTCTGAAGCAAATCGCATTGAAATGATACGTGTCGCGCCGGCGTCAAACCCCCGACTTCCACGCGAGAGTCGCTCGTTATTTCCCTCATCCTTTCACCTCATTCTTCAACCCATGGCCTCACCCCTAATCCTGACTTCTCAACCTTTATCTGGTCTTTTTACACTTACTTCAATTTTTTTAACCCTAATCCCGTCTCCTAAAATCTCACCCCGTCTCCACGCCTCTTAGCGCGTCTCCTGCCTAGCCCTTTCTCGCAGTCACAAGAATTTTTTTGGCAAAAATGTCTGCATAAAAGTGCAACACTTCCAAACAAACCCCAAAAAATCTACTTGGTCGGTCGATAGCTCTTAGACAGCCATCGGCCATACCACGTTGAATACGCCGGTTCTCGTCCGATCACCGAAGCTAAGCAACGTTGGGCCCGGTTAGTACTTGGAAGGGAGACAACAACGACGTCCCAATTAGTCCTGCGTAACAACATTCTATAACGTACATATAGTAACGACAAAAATCCGGCAATATCTTCTGGGTAAATTAATGTCCGAAAAAATCTCGATTTTCGTTTCCGTTGCCCCCGCCTGTGACTTAACTGTCTTCTTTATAGGCTGCTCACGCTCAATGGGAACATGGGTGCACAGCTGTTGTTGTTGGTAGTGCTGACGTTACCCTGCCTGGGCAACTGCAGCAGCGGCAGCATTTTTTCTGTAGCAGCTGCCATCAAAGTAGGTCTGAGGGCACGCAAAGACGTCGTCGTATGCTTTTCGGTGTTTCCCCTTTACGCCAGAAGGCGAAGCCAACTAGAAAGAGAGAGAATCCTCATATTCTCTTTGCCGTTTGATCTTTCGAAGTTAAACTAAATAGGCTACTTCGCCTGTTTAGTTTTAATTTTTGTACTATGTAACGACCACGAGATATGAGTTAAAGTGATTCAAAAAAATTGGAAGGAGGCGTAGTGGAGATTTTCTGCGACTCTGAGACCTTGGATCGTGGGTTCGATCCCGACACGATACGCGGCTAGTAGTGGGTAGACGGCAAAAACCTGTTTCCTGTGCTAGCCTTTTGTTCTGAACAAAGGTATGTCCATCTGGACCAAAAAGAGCGAATAGAGACAACTAATGAAAGGGGGAGAGAGAGAGAGACATGCAGAGAGATGTTACACTACGCGCAATGACCACGCGGATGTGCGTAAATGCATTTGACGCTCCTGACCTGAAAAAGGTAGCCGGGGCCGGCCGCAGATGCTCCACATGATGGGAAAGATAGGAGAGGAAGAGAACTATAGTGGATGCGTGAAGCCTCCACTGACAGCAAGCCGGACAGCGCATCGAACAACGAGAACAACGGGAGAAGCGGCCGCAGACGATGCCGCCAGCCATAGACTCCGCCCGGGGCCGTGGCTCTTGAAGCGGCCGCGGAAATACTGGTCCACCTCTCTCTCGGCGTCATTAGATTGTCGTCGACGTTGTTGATGCTCGACGACGAGAACAGCGACATCAGCAACGAGTTCCGTAACGGTGACCGTCGTTATCATCTCTTTGTCTTCTTCACCAGTACCCCAGCACGCTATCAAAATTGGGGAAACTCGTGGGGCCGCACTGAGGTGCGCGCAGCCCAAGATTGATTTCTCCGCATAAGCCGAACAACACGACACTTTACGACGACGTATCAGTGACCTGCAGCCCAAAATGTATTCATTAGTATTAACTAATGAATAA
Organism: Dermanyssus gallinae; assembly: GCA_003439945.1. Taxonomy (NCBI): domain Eukaryota; kingdom Metazoa; phylum Arthropoda; class Arachnida; order Mesostigmata; family Dermanyssidae; genus Dermanyssus; species Dermanyssus gallinae. The sequence continues at coordinate 468,096 of QVRM01006757.1, forward strand.
CTTTTACTTATGTGCTACGGCACACAACACGGATGTATACCAAAACCTCTCCAACAGCCTTGCAGTTACAACTATCGGCCCATTTGTTGGTACTGTAATTGTACTGGCTCGTTTATTGGTGCTGTATGTCGACCGCAATTGCCTGTCTGGTCGTGCATAAGACATTTTTCTGAACCCCGACGTCGAACTTTTTTTTGGGCGGGTTTGAGAGGGCTTGAACCACAACTTTTGCTTGTGTTCCACTCTAGCCACTTTTTTTTAATATTAGGGTTGTATTCATATAACCAGACACTCTAGCCACTATTACTACTACTACTACTACAGTTATTCGTATACCTATCACTCTATTTATATACTCAATTACATTTACTCAACTTCTTTTGACAACATGTACTTGTAGCTTTAGCCACGATACCACTGTGGTCTTTTCTTCATGATTCGTCAGAAGGTGGGGTTGCGGTGGATGGAGGGGCAATGCTAGCGTCGCGTTGCAGCGCTGTATATCGAGAGATAGCGTCTGCCGCAAATAGGCCAGTGTTGCCGTTTACAAAGAGACAGCTGCTTCGCGACTGTACCAAGTAGGCCGTCAATGAGTCGAGTGCGCCCTGTTCTTCCCAAATGCTTCTCAATGGCTAGGGGGTATTATTCCGCCTGGACGGCTGTTTTTTTTTCTAAAATAAAAGGGCTACGTCATGATGCCATTTCAGTAAGCTAAGGACGTTGCGGACGTCTAGAAGGTCAACCGTGCAGAACTCTTCTGATCACCATCTGTTTTTTTCTTTCTTATAGAAGCGTTTTTGCCTTTCCGCCACCTTTGGAACTAAGTCAATGGCCATTTTCGTCAACGGCCGAATTCTTTTGGGAAACCGAATTGCCTGTTCGAGAGTGTACTTTTTACCAGTTTTTACTTACGGTACCCAGAAAATAAGCGAAACGCGCTTGGGTTAGTGACAGTATCATCAGCCGCAAGAGTCCGCCATTGTCCCGCTGGCTCAGCTGGTCCTCATGAAGTCTGTTGACATCGTTGGTCTGACCGAGTCGCTTTTCTTTCTGCGGTCAGCATCTGCCATGCTTGCGGTCGGCTTGCAGTTTGGCCATGTTTCTTTGTTTATTTTCACAATAAAGGCGTTTCGATTCGTCTACTGTTTTTGTCTTTTTGTGTGTTTCTCTTGTTCTTAGAATTGCTCCTCCTACTGTTATGGACGAAATATATTTAATGACCAGTACTCATAACAACAATAGCAACAACAACAATAAAAGACGTAGAAGTAACTGATGCAAAGATACACCTGCAATATATATATTGCAGGTGTATCTTTGCACACGCCGTATATATATATATATATACGGCGTGTTGCTCAAATGAAAAGTGGACACGTTTGGCGCAGCGTCATAATCAAATCAGCGCCCTCACTTAGGCGTGATGTAGTCGAACGTTCGAGAAGTGTATACGGGTCCGCCTATAGCTGGTTCACCTGTTTGTGTGAGAGCACTTAAAACGCATTTAACGTGTGGTTAAAATGAACGCGCCTAGAACGAGCCAGCGTACAGTAGGGCTATTTTTTTTTAGGGCAGAATGTGATCTCGATGCCGTCCTTTATCGTCGAGCTGCGACTTTTCTGGTCATTACTGCGTCTTGGTCAAGCAACTGCTGTCAAATGGCGCGGGGTTTGTCAATGGCGGGGAAAAAAACTAATATCGAAATAATCCGCCTAGAACAAGTCAAGCAAACACTGTGATTGGAACTGAATGCATTGCTGATGTCGAAGAAAAGATTCGAGAAATATGAAGCATTAGCGATTCTAGAGTGAAATGTGCATACCACTGAGTCTATGGTTTAGTGCGAGTTCGTGATTTGGCAGTCGCCATGTAGTTATCAAATTTTTAGACCTTATCTGAAAAGTTTGTATATGTATATATATGTATATACAACTATCGCCCCATTTGAACCTTAATAGAGTATACCTTATATATATATATATATATATATATATATATATATATATACAACTATCGCCCCATTTGAACCTTAATAGAGTATACCTTATATATATATATATATCCGCTTCGGTGAGAGGCACCCTGGCTAGGTGGACCAGCCCAAGCCTGGACCTAACGCCTTGAGTTATGCCCCGAGCGGGCTGTGCACATGTTCTTACATCACAAATGTATACCTTGATACACATAAATAAATATTGATTATATATATATATATATATATATATATATATATATATATATATATATATATATATATATATATATATATATTATAGCGGCATTTGTTTGTATATATATAAACACATACAAGAGAGAGAAAAAGGGAAGCAATACACGGTTTGTTGTCTGTGATCGATGTTTATAGGGAGCGCCTAAGGTGCTGCACCCGAACAGGCACACACAGACTAAATCGTCCTCACACCAATCATGTATTAAACATTAAATAAACAACTAAATATTGGTATTGCCTCCGGTTGATTGCTTGCAGTTCTGGCAGTGTTTGGAAACATTCTCATCATTATGTCGGTCTACAAGGAGAAGTCACTGAAAAGCGCTACAAACTACTTCATCGTGTCGCTTGCCTTCGCCGATCTACTCGTGGCAGCTGTAGTCATGCCGTTTGCGGTCTACGTTCTTGTAAGTAACCGACGTTCACGTACCATACGTAAATTATATATATATATATATATACATATATATATATATATATATATATATACAGCGCCACTCATATAAACGGAAGACATGTGTATTTAGGTATACGTGTCAAGTTTGCCTAAATACGCATGTCACCTTTTTATACCAGTGGCGCTTAGAGCTGCAACATATGTATTATCTACGCATCAATGGATCCTCCAATGCCCACTGATTATTTGCCTTCCATTTCGACGACGACTTCTTCTTCTTATTATCGACCTCGTTTTCGTTTTTTCAAAATTTAGTCCTAAAACTAGGGCTTCCGACAGATACATTTCCCTCCAAAAGCTGTACAATATGTTCCCTTTATTGACAATATGTCAAATTAAGTAATTTGCTAATCCACAAGCTCGACATTCAGTATTTGCACCCGCTCTGTATTAAGTATCCTTGTATCCAACACAACCTGCCCTGGCATCTGCCAATAGCCCACTCGCTCTTCAATTATCGTATACCCATTCTACCCCGCCCCATTGCTGCTTTCCTTTCCATATCTATCTGCCAAACTCAATCTAGCTGGATCCCATCGCCAATTTCCGTTTGCCCGTGTATGACTTTTTACCCCCGATTTCACAATTTTTTTCCGATACTCTTTTGTTGGCTCATTGCTGACTATTGTACCCAATTTTCCTAGCTGCGAACTCTGCTCTGTGATATCACTTCGTTGTTATTCTTAGTGTTGTCTTTACCAGCTGCATCTGTTACTCCATCTTTTATTTGTGATATTCTAAATGTGGCGCTACTACTGAGTAAAAAGTGCAGTGTTGTCGCTATGCAGGTATGACACGTTTGTGTCATGCGTCCGGAAAAGTACCAATAATTCTAGTTTAAGCGCGGGAAATTTGGGTGAAGAACAGCGAAGAACTACTCAATTTGTGCACAGCGATTAAACAGGCGCAATTTGTTGGAAGCAAAATGGTGAAAATCGGAGGAAAAGAGTTTGCACTAGGGGAAGACGCAGCCAATCAACACCCTTATAAGAGACCGATAGGTGTCTCGTCCAGAACCAATATGCCAAGGACGTAGACCGCTTCAGAGCTCCCGCAGCAAGCACCTTAAATATGTTGATAATGGGTAACGCAAGCACGTCAGACGGAATTCCTGAGGTCGCTCTCGAAGTGATCTCTAAAGAAATCAAAAACAATCCTCAGGCTGGCGACTAGAAAGCCAAAAGATAGAGTGCCCTGCAGTACATTACAGAACGAATAAAAGCTGACAACGCAAAAAGGCCGCTAAATATTGTCTGGCTATGGTAGTAGATGACATATACGTTTGCACAAAGCGCACAATCGCACGAATTGAAGAATAAAGGCGAGATCTACCGAAAACCAAAGTGGTCATCAATCACGCCAAGGCGCAAGCGGAGTGGTCGGCCATGCGGGAGGTTTACACAGCACAAGCTAGCGTAAAGGTGATGAACATTGTCCATCTACGTGAAGGTGGTATAAAGTAATACACAAGGAGAATCAGCACAAAGCTATCACAACCTTCTTAGAAAGCATCCGAGAGCGAAAACAGCGTTGGATAATAAAGATCCTCAACCAAGCACCAACTTCCGAATGATTTAGGACTCGACAAAGGCGATGACGCCCTCGAACAAGCCGTTCACAGAGAGCTCAAGTTGGCTGTTTTTGAGACGGTCGTTATAGAGCAGCCAAAATGTCAAATGGAGCGCCACTATGCTACTATAGAGACGAAAAGCTATTTCCCTGTTGACCAAGCGCAGTGCTCACAGTAGGCTGGGTATCCTGCCCACTGGTGGATAACACCTCCTTGCTGCTTTAACTGTCTTAACAAAAATACCGAAAGATTGGCCACCAAAAAGCTGAAAGAGAAGACACAGTAGATCAGATCAGGTTTTACGGATGTGGTACAAAGGGTTAGTTGGCCAAAAGCTGTACATCTGAGGCAAAATGCTATAATTGCAAGGAAGACGACCTTAAGTACGACGACCTTAAGACGAACTTTATGGAGTGCACTCTGTGCAGACAATGCATAAAGGAAGCTCGAGATCGCAGTGGCGACTCGGGAGACCTCAAGCAAAAAACCCAACAGCAAAACAAAAAGGATAAGGAGAACCACACGTCTGTCAACCAAACACAGACGGAAGCCTCTATTCGAGCCGCCATCGCCGATGCCACCCAAGCAGCTGGCCGCTCCCGTTATATCGTCCCAAGTGCATACAAATTAATTTGGGTCAATCTAAGGAGGCCCAGGCGGTGCTAAATGCAGAAATACAGGAGGAGGGCGTGCTGCTAATGGTTACTCGCAAATCTAATAAGAAATAGCTTTTTGACGGTCCGGGAAAGGAATATTTCCGGAATTAAAATGGAGATCCTGTGCTGCAGATCCAACCCACAGTTGGATTGTGGTATAAACCATAAGCATCCGGGAAGGGCTGGACTAAGCTGGAACCCATCAAAAACGGACAGTGTTTAGCTGCTACATATCGTCAAATACGCGACAGCTGGAATTTACCGATTTCCTGGGAACCTCGCGGAGGAAATATGCAGTAGATATGCGGCGACGTTCCAACGTCGCCGATGTCGGAAGATGTTAGAATCAATAACTCAACTAGGCATGACCCTCATCAATGACATTCTTCAATCAGCGATTCACCAGAAAGAACATTGTGGAAAAAATGGGACGCTTTGGGGTCTCAGAGAAAGACTCCCTAGGCGACCATAAATATATAGATTACGAGAAGGGTGGGGTCTTCACGACTCAGAAACAGGGCTGACAAAGTCGATTCTGATACGTTCCGTGAGAGATTAAGTGAGAGAGGCAAAGGCTCCTCAGGCTGAAAAAAAGGAGAGATCTTGTCAGGTAAATTTGCAAACCTACTGTGGGAAGTACGCAAAAGCGTCGTCCAGCCATAGGCCAGTAGGGACTCGCTGCTGTTTGCCGCCTAAATACAAAGGGACAGCCAACATTTCGGATCCCAGAAAGGTAAACAATGCAACGCGGCAGATAGAGTATACGCAATATAGATCTAGGGAATAACATATGGGGGAACCCTATATGATCGAAATCGCTCGACACACTGCCCTCTGAGCAGTTTTTTGCACGCGTGCTGTAAGGCAAAGACTGCTTAACATAAATTTCAGGTCCTGGAGACCCGCTGTACGATTACAACTAGGCGCAGTCTACCGACAAACACGACGCCGGTTTGTACGAGATCATGAAAGCAGGGCCATTGATCACCAAAGAGTGTACTTATACATTGTGGAGCTTACGGTCAGTTGCGGCGGCAGTTTAATCATGATTTGGAGTCCAATATTCCTACGCAGGAGAACCGAACCCGCTGTACTTGTCCGGCGGAACTCCAACTCAAGCAACACTTTCGAAACTCATTAATGTTATGCACAAGGAGTGGAATATTAGCAGTTCATTAATGACCTAATTAGATGGCGGCGGTTATTAGGATACGTGGAAGTAATGCAGCCTATTAAATTACAATAAGTTTACATTTAAACTAAACAGATCGATTGACTATACTAGTTGTCTTAAGAAGAGAATCGATTTTATTCTGATATAGCCAAATATGGTACATTTTTCATAAATATTAAAAACGCGCACACACACACACCCATTCTCACAGAACTTTCTAGCTGATTTAATTATTTATTAATGGTAGCGCCATTTTAATATGGCGCTATTGTGAAACAAAATTTGTCAAAGCTCAAAGTCAAATGTGCAGGACGATACCGGTCTCGAAGTGTTTATATAAAAACTTGCTGATTCTTACTACTTACTTAGCGCAATAACAAGTTTATTGTTTCCCACGCAATCAATATATTAGAGCGTTTTTCTGTTATCGAGTTTTCCCCGTTGCTCCTTCCTATCAAGTGGCCTGAATCAACGATCTCGTAAAATGGCTTCGTTTCGAGCTACTACAAGCCTCAACGAGGGTTCCGACATGATGTTGGGGGACGAAGCGCTGAAACCGTTCGTCATCCAGCATGAACGCACTAAAAACCAGACGCCTGTGCCGCACACCGTAATGTGAACTATCAATCATCATATGTGAAAACGGAAAAATCATCTACTTTGGCGACGTTTGACGTGGAAATGCTGTGTTTCCCGGGCGACAGAGGCAACTGCCGAGCGTCGATTTCGAACGCTTTGGGTAGACCCTCCCGCTCATAGTGACTAATGATCGCCAATGTCGCTCAACGATTTGGTTACACCCGTCAAATGACCAAGTTTGAAAGTGTCTCGCATATAGTAGTAGTAGTAATAGTAGTAGTAGCAGGTTGCCTGAACTCGTCCGAGATCAAACCGAATCGAACGTTTAATGTAGAATTACTGCGCCATTTCGTCGTCCGCTATATGAGAAAAAAAAAAGTAAGAACAGATGCAAAATCTGATTTGCTAGCGAATCTGGCTGCATCACCTAGTCAGGCGCACTTCGCGAGTGTCTGTTTCCAGTTGCGGCGGACGCTCAGTGACGTTGATGCGAAAACGTTAATAAGTTTCAGCTTTCCTGCTGCGACAACAACAACAACAACAACAACAACAACAACAACAACAACAACAACAACAACAACAACAACAACAACAACACCAGTCCGCTGCTGTCTGTCTGTCAGGCAGTGACATTTACAATCCTAAAAGGTTATTCTTATTAAAAGAAACGAAACTGAAAGGTGAAGTTTGTGTTGTTGAGAGCCGCTGAGACCGTCGGCAGACGGCCGTTGTGAATTTAATAGAAGCAACTATTCTAGCTCGTTTTCATTTTCAGGCGGCCAGGCTATAAAAAGAGGACATGTCGTTCTTTTTGTTTTGTTCTATGAATATACTATTTCGTTGTGATAACCCCACAAATCAGCAAATGGGATCAGGAGGAGACAAGAAGACTGCTTGGAAATGGGCATTCGGAGTCACTGGCACCGAGAGTCGTCGGCCACCTGCTTCCGCTCCGTCCCGCCGAGTTTTATTCTGTACACAAAATACTATCACTGCGGAATCCACCGGCGGCCCGCTCTATTATCCTTGCTGTTCCGTGTTAGCGGAACCTCGTGTAATGTTGCATTCTAAGCAGGATGTCTGATAACTGTCCAATTCCAGTTCAATTGGTTTTTTGGTGCTGAAAAGGCTCCGCAACAACAGATCAGTGGTCCTTCGAGTTCCGGAAACGCAAAAAAGGTGATCATCAGCGTTTTAACTTGATGTTCGGAAGAACAATCATTTGAGTTGTTCGATGAATGAATGTGTTGAGAAAGCACGAGCCAAAGTGTTTGTGGGTCGTCTGCGGGAATCTAATGTAGTTAAATGCCATTCCAATGCTTTATTGAGCGCAAAGCGTTTACGCAAAAACTACAACAAAAGGTGGCAAAATTAACAATCAAAAGAAAAAAAAAAACAGTAACATCAACGCTCCCAAACGTGTCGGGTAGTGTCGGGTCAAGGACTAGTGATTGATCGTGCTCAAATCGTCGATTGTTGGCGAGCGCTCATGGCCACTCGGAGCATTGAAGTGATCATTACCAAACAACAACACGTGGGGTAACAATAGCATATTTCTCCTCAACGGGGGCATTGATCTGCGTTACCGCTTGAGCACATTAGTTACAGAGCTGCACCACCTAACGACGACTACTAGAAAGCGGAAGAAAATATTCAGCTAGTTTCCCAGAGGGCGGGTGGCCTCAATTAACTAAGGAGTGAACGGACATGGACTTTTCACATTAGCAACACGACGGCCAGACGAAGATTAACACCGTGTATATATTTATACATTCTTATTTCCTTAATTGATCAATTATATCTAACTATTTTAGTTCGTTATTATTTTCTTAGACAATTGTGACGAAGTGCGTGCGTGCGTCGTTGCGTTAGTGAATCAGGCCTTTGCTATCTTGTGGACCCTGTGGCATTCAAGCAGATCGATATCACGGTGCTATACTTCAGCGAGCACCACTATGTAGAACGGAGCTACGGTGCCAAAAACATTGCGACGTCTTAGGCCAAGTTCTTACCACGGGGCAACAGTTGAAGTAACGCCTGTCTGTTCTGTCTTCACTAAAGCCGATGCCGTAAGGCTTTAGGATAGAATGCATGCTGATCCATGCCATCCTCCACGTATGTGTCTTAACGAACATTTCTACCACAACAGATGGAGAATCTATACAAGTTAATATATATATATATATATATATATATATATATATATATATAAACGTGGTTATATACATGCTAGTCTGTTATAAACGTTTTTTTTTAATGAAAAAAAACATAAAGTAAACAACACAATTAATCCGATACACTCCCTAAGAAGCTCAATACACTTTTTCCACCGATATTTCAGTGCACTTAGCCACCTAAGTAGAATTCCTCGTCCTTAAACTGAAAAAGTATAGGCATCAACAACAACCTCAACCTTTTCATTGTTAGAGAAACGCTTTCCACCGAGACTATTTTTCAAATTTCCGATGAGGAGATAATCACAGGGGCCAGGTCCGAAAAATGGGGGCGTTGTTCGATTAGTTTGAGCCTCAATTCAGCTAGTTTTGTGAATGCTAGCCGCCACCACGTGCACGAGCATTCTCCTGTGAAAGAGAACAGCCTTTGTCTATAGAGCTGGTTTGTGTCTCATACATTATGTCTCATACATTAACTAGACATGTACAGTCTAGTTACTCATGTAACTATACTGTAAATGAGTCTATTTACTCATGTAACTAGACTGTAGATCAGTCCAGTTATCATGTACAGTTCGTCAATGAGTGTTTGCTGCAGACGGCCGAACAGGCCGGTATAATATTGGCCTGTGATACCGCCCTCAAGGTGGTCGACCAGAGTTACTCCACGCTGACCTCGAAAACCGTAGCAATTGCCTTTCTGGCCGCACCCTCTTCGAAGTTCCTTAACCGGATGCACATAACTGGCTTCTTGGATCTCCGGAGTGTAGTTAAGGACCCAACCTTCATCAACGGTCACGAATCTACGTCAAAATCTGACATATTGTTTGACCTATTAGCTAAATTTTCAACAATCGTAACAATTAAGGGCTAAAAGCTATCGCCCTTGTCTGTCAGTTATCGTTCACAATGGAATGCACACTCCTTAACTGATTCCTAAGGCCTCTGCTATCTTCCTGATGGCCATCCTGGTCCATCTGTGACAACCATTTTCCGCATTTCTTCCACGCTATTTTCTTAATCAATCGCTGTTTTTGGGCGACTTAAACGTAGTTCATCCCTTGTACTTGTGCAGCCTCTTTTAAGCTCAATAATACCGTTGGAAATACTGGCAAAACACGGCGCAGAGTCACTCAGTTTTTACCAGGTCCGCAAGGCAACCTTGAAGGACGAAAAAGGCTTAAAACGCTTTTTTTCTAATGATCACGCAAATACGCTGCGCGGGAATAGCGGTCAAACAAACCAAGCAGTCTATACTATAAACTAAAGTTGCCCTTCATAATAGAGATAGGAGCCAAGATTCGAAGTCTAGGTAGTTCATTTTGCGAAATGTTTGAACTAACTACGATATACATATTTATGGCTCGCGTTGTTCTCAATAAGGCTGTCACGATGACGATGAATGAGAGAGAGGTGGCTAATAAAAAAAGCATCAGCCTAAATTTGGTCGCACCTGCCTAAAGTCATTCTGGACATCATCGACGTCCAACTCTCTCTTTTATTGCCTCTCTAGTCAGTCGGGAGACGCAAGACTCCAGTAGGAGAGTTGGCGAATCTGCCTGCCTACTCACGCTAGCGCTTATTGGCAATCGGGCTGGGCTGTCTTCCCGCCCAGACCCTCAGTGTAGTCAGTGCACCATGGTCAGCGCAAGCAGCAGCCTTCATCGGACAGCTGGCTATTTATTGTATTAGTAGCTACGTTAAAGCGACGGGGTACGCTTGAGGGCGTTTGAGGTCATCCGTGCCGAACGTCCCGGCAACTTATGAACCCCCTTTCCTTCTCGGCACGTCGTAGCAACGGCATTGACCAAGCCGTTTACTCTACACATGCCTGCAGTGCGCGACGTCGCATGTGGCACTAGGGCAATTGGGAAAACCGAGTGGCGCCTGTCTTTTGCGGCAGCGGCTCGACGACGGGCAAACACGCCGTCAAGATTGGCTCCGCTTGAGGACCACGTTGGCTACAGATGTTAATTGAATCCAGTATGCCTTCCTGTTTTGTTTTGGGATTTCCTTTATGGACAAGCAACGTAAGAATTCTTCCTTTCACTATTTCATATATATATATATATATATATATATATATTATCATTTATTTAAGGGTAGCAAAATACACATTTGTGATGTAAGGACGTGTGCACAGCCCGCTGGGGCATAACTCAAGGCACTAGGTCCAGGCATGGGCTGGTCCACCTAGCCAGGGTACCTCTCATCCTGTAGCGAGCGCCAATTTTTTCCCAACATCCTTGACCAGTTTTGTCGTGAGCGACCCAGGCCCCCCCAGTGTCTCGAATGCAAACGGTGAGAACATGTGTGGGTAACCGATGCTTGAATATTTTCTGCACTTGGCTGCTTCCGCTAGGGCTACCGGGTGTTCAGGGCGGGCTGCGCCCGTACCGACCATTGAGGGGGCTAAAGAGTCGGCTACGGTCGCGTCCCACACTAGCATTTGGCCCCGCTCGAAGGGAGTCAGGGTCATTCCATCAGGTCTCTTTCCATCGTCTCTGACTAAGCCAGACAGCTCCAAAATGCATGGATAGCCTGCCGATCGAAGCCCTCTGCTAAATGTCTCGTTCAACACCGAGTGGCGTGCGATTCTGCCTGAACTCTGGAGACAGGAGAGACCATGGTGACCTAGGGAGTCCACCTCGTCACCGCATCTGCACCGGTGTGGGGAGACTAACTCTGCTCCCAGCCTTAACCCGACTAGTATTCGTGTAGACTCGTCGTTCAGAAGGGTACCCAGCTGAGGGCTCGGGAGGGCGTGCAACCATGCACCTACCTCGCTTTGTTAGTGAACGTCGTTGCTCGGTCCCATAAGCTATTCCATCGGCCGTCGTTTGCCAGTTCTGACCACGCGCGCTGAAGAGTAGGGGTCTCCGGTAGAGACCCACAAAATGCAGGACGGGGAATACAGGAAGGCGGCATCTTGAGTCCGTTCGAGTGTAGCCCGGAAATTCGCAACCGCCTGGGGGTCTAGGATAGACTCAACGCCACTAGTCGCCGAATGCAAGGATGCGATGTGTGCTGCGACTGAAGGTGAAACTGCTTCCGGCAGGCCCAGACCACCTCTGGCTATCGGTAAGAAGGCCTGGACTAAGGGGTCGTTTCGCAACCGCAGGTTAATTATAGATTCCAACGCGAGGCCCAGCTTTAAGTTAATTTCCTCTAACTGGGACGAGAAGGCTGAGCAGTTGATTCCCCTGAACAGGTAGTTTAGCCTCGACGCGGAGAAGCATGAGCGTAGAAGGTATAACCCTCGGTGGGCTCGGAGGGATGTTTCCTCCGATGACTCCGTCGTCTAAATACCAAAGGCTAAGAGGACTGTCTAGTGAGTTGATTAAGTCTTTAACGGCAAGACAGAACAGAGGGGGGGGGAGGGGATCTCCCTGCTGAACCCCTACAACCGAACTAAGCAGTCCCGAGGGTAAGACCAAGTGCAACGGATCACCGTAGGCCGATTTCACTTGGTGATAAATGGCAGGGGCCTCATCTTCAACCACTCTTAACATGTGGTCTCTCCTGACGGTGTTCAACGCGTTTTTAAAATCAAGTTTAACTAACACGGATGGATCAAGCCGAGAATCTATAAAAGCCCTGGAAGCATGAATCATTATTTCAGCACCCCCCTTGATGGAGAAACCCAACTGGTAAGGCCCAACCGCTAGGTTAATAGTATCCCTAGAGTCCCTCACTGCCAATTTTGCCGCGACTCTGCGTAGTACCGAAGAACAAGCGATATGTCTGAACGAGCCGTCTTTCTTCTTCAATGCGAACAGCCTCGCTCCGAAGATGAGGGGGCACCACCTTGGATGTGGAACTCCCCATCGCAGTAGGTCGATTACCTTTGCCAGGGCCTTACTAAGTCAATCGGATGAGCAGCCGAGAATCGGTGAAAGAAGGTCCTGTAGGAGCCGAGGTCTTATAAAATCCAGGCCGGCGCTCGAGCTCTTTGAAAATGATCCAACCGCATAGCGAACATCCTCGGCCGACGTAGATGAAGGTAAGAGTTGTGAGGGTGGAGCAGACGGCCAGCACAAGTCTGGCTGCGCGGGGGGTGTTTTTCCCGTAACGACGCCGTAGCGGCTGGTTCATCGACCATAACGTCGTCAGATAGAAGAAGGCGGGCTGCTCGCGACACATCCCCGTCCGATAGCTTGACCGACACAGCCCGCGTGATTGACTGATTTCGCTCGGCATTACCACCCGGATTACCCGCGGTAAGTAGGGGAGCCAGGTCTGTAAGCCGAACACCACGTCGGAACTCCTTTTTTCTGATGTTATTTCTGATGACCACTGCCAGAGAACGTGTATCCCTGCGCCCTATCGGTAACCTCAGCACAACTGGAGCGAAGGAGAAAAGCCTAAGCCAGGTGGCGTCGTCGTTGTCCGAGGCAACTTTTAAGCACACATCTGACAAGGCGTCAGCCACCGACTTCCTTACCACTTTGGGCAGGATACGAACCAGCTTCCCAGTTTTAATGAAGGCCTGGATGTACTCCGTGAGGCCTAGAGAGGACTCGTTCATGGCCCCGTTAGGGACGGGTATGGCGCCCCCACTCCCATGTTTGACCGTAACATGTCTACGGAGGCCTCGTCTGGCGAAAGTCTGGCCGCATTGGTAACAGGTAACCTTGTTGGGCCCCAAGGGGTCTGGCGGAGTCGCAGGGTTCTGTCCAAATGTAAGGCTTGGGCCGGCAACTTCTGAAGGATTCGACGACCTGACCTGTGTGGGTTCTGTCACCGTCCTGCAATCGTTGTGATCACCCGTCATTATGATTATCTGAGGTCGCTGGCAACCGACAGTAGCGCCAAAAAAGACACTGGCTTGCGAGGTCCCCGGAGGCGAGTGCGCGTTCGTGGCTTGGCTCGAGGACGCTGTTTGGGAGACGCTCTAGGCTGGGGTAGAAGGAGCTGCGGAGTGGTGTTTCCACCAACTGCGATGCCGCGCACCACCGAGGCATATGTCGCCCCCTCCGGGGAGGAATAAGCTAAGTCCGCGCTACTTGAGCCCTGTGAAGAGGGTGTAGGCGCTGCCAAGGCTTCGTTGATAGATGCATCCGGGTGAGTAGCCCGAACCTGGTGGAGGGTTCTGGCTGCCATTAGAACCCTATTCCTTTCTCTCGGGTAGAATAATCGCGGGCAGCTGGGTGACTTTGCGTCGTGAGGTCCCCCGAAGTTGACACACTGGGACGAGTTCGGACAATCGGCGGCTAGGTGGCCTCCTTTGCCACAGTTGCGACAAGTCTTGGGAAGTGAGCAGTTTCCCGCAATGTGGCCAACCCTGGAGCAGTTAAAGCAGACTCGGGGCTGGTCGGGTTCCAGAACAACCGCGTGCGAACGATAGCCCAGGAACACTGACGCCGGTGGTTGACGGTCGAAGGTCAGGATCACTCTTGACAGAGGGTTCTTTTGATTGCCGGAAGAAACAAACAGTCTTCGAGCAGCCGTGACGCGGACGTTTGATAGCTCCGTTTTTATCTCTTCCTCTGTTAGCGCGGTGCAGACACCTTAAGTCCTGGCCTTAAACGAGGCCAAGCCCGGGCAAGATGCGGTCACCGGGATGTTGTCAACGCATGTTAGGCTGGAAAGCTTCTGAGCCACATCAACGGAGGAAACGTTGACAAAGATGCTGCCCTTATTGCCTAAGATTCGCCCCTCCGGCACCAGGCTGTGAATTGCCTTGAGTAACCGTAGCATCGAACCTTCTTTGAGTCAGCCAAACTCCCGTCAGGGTTCTCCTTGTGTTTCAGGCGAACCCTGAAAGCTTTGAATGCTCCTGAGTTGACTTCGCTTTTCAACCGATCTAACTGTTTTTGCTCCCGCAGCACGGTCTTCTTTACCCTCGCGCTAGTAATAACGGTAAAACCATCGTCACCCGAGGGTTCATCAGCCACCGAGTTAGCATCGACGCCCTGCCTTCTTCGCTTAACGCCCGCGGATATACACATATATATATATATATATATATATATATATATATATATATGTATATATATGTATATATATGTATATATATATATATATATATATATATATATATATATATAAATATATATATATATATATATATATAGATATACATATATATATATATATATATATATATACAGGGTCTCGAAGGAAAACAAATTTTAGGAATCGAGGTTTTGTGATGCCTTGTTATTATATTGCACGTTTAATACATCAAAATATGGCTATCGCGCGGAAAAAAACATACACATTCGGAAAACTGCGCATTTAATGAGAATAACTTTAGTACCAATGTAATGGTGATTAGATTTATGACATGATTACTGTAAGCCGTTTTCACAGCCGACATTGCAGGCATGAAATTAAGCATACATTGTGTGACTCTATAGTAATGGAACAGAGTTAAGCAGGTGGACGACATAAGCGTATGCTCTGACCTGGCAATGTTTTCAAGTCGGCTGCCAAGATGGTAGCGCCGTAATGGTGCTGAAATTGTCACAATACTCGAACCGAATCGGGCTCTCTCGGATCGGTTCGGCAAAAATCGGTTCGAATTAGTTCGGGTGTCCTCTCCGGTGCAGTAGTTCTAGTGGGGCTGTATCCGACACCGACAGGCGCAAGGAACAAGAAAAAGAAGAGAGAGAGCGCGCAAAGGCGAGGACAAACACATTCAGGACTGGACAGGCCGGAGAATTTGGCCGAACTACACAACTGTCGACATCAATGCAAGATGTGCCTTCTTCTTCTCCTCCTCCTTTATTTACGTACGCTCGAGCTTTCGTCACCTTTGCGTGCGGGTGGTCGCCGCTGATGATGACATTGACTAACTAACACCTGTTGCCGAGGTTGCCTGCTACTGCAGGAAGCGGCCGTTCGGGAATCAGGGTAGAAGTTTCTTTTTTCTGTGTCTATCCACGACTCTCCCTCCCCCACCCCCCATTCATCCGTTCTAGCACATGAACCACATTGCTGCTTTTGTGACCTTCGGTCAATTATCCGCAAAAGGAGCACAAACAAGATAGACACCGAAATTCGACAGATATAGACGAAAAACAAGTAGAGTAACAGGCCGCGGCGACGGAAAGCATTTGAGAACAGCGAGAAGAGCTATACTCTTAATTAAACCAAGGAGCAATCAAAGTGTTTTTTGCTGCATGCAGAATAGACGCCACTAAACGCTGCCACTGGTCTTGATCTAATTTTGTTATGTCCGGGCAGAGTTCAAAGACTCGCGTTCAGCTATTACGTCGAGTTCTACGTCGAGTTTTGTTAGCATATAGTCTGCTGTGTAGAGTTGAGGTATCGTCGTACATGTCGAGTTCTGCACAGAGTTTAATTATCACATCGGGGACTGCACAGAAATTCGTCACGGAACCACGTCGGGGTCTGCATATAGTCTAGTTATCACGTAGAGATCCGCGTAGCGCTTAGAAGTCACGCAAGCTGATATCTGCGTAGAGTCGTTATCGCGTAAAGTTCTGTGTATAGTCTGGCTATCACGTGATAGCTGGTGATGAGTTATGCGCATAGTTTTTCATCACGAACATTCTGCATAGGGTATAGCTATCACATAGAGTTATGAGTAGAGTCTAGTTATCATGTACAGTTCTGCGTAGAGTCGAGCTATCAGGTAGAGTTCTGTATAGAATCTAGTAGTTCTCTATGGTGAAGGGTTCTTCGTAGAGCCTAGATATCACGTAGAGTCGTCTAGTTATCGCGTCAAGTTTTGCGTAGATTTTTGTTATTGCGTCAAGTTCTGCGTAGAGCCTAGTTATCGTGTAGAGTTCTGCATAGAGTATAATTATCGCGCCGAGTATAGTTATTGCGGCGAGTTCTGCGTAGAGTTCTATGTAGATTCGTTACTGCGGCGAGTTCTGCGTAGAGTTCTATGTAGATTCGTTACTACGTCGAGTTCTGCGTAGAGTCGTTACTACGCCGAGTTCTGCGTATAATCCAGTTATAACGTAGGGTTATGCGTGGAGTTTGGAGTGGAACACACAAGTAGGTGTTAGCCCCGCACGATATGTCCTGCATATACGGGTCGCCACTCTGCATGTCCATTTCTAGGCGCCCCGATAAAGAGTGGTTCTATTCACATTATTGCACTTTACCTTAAATAGCACGGATCATCTAACGCGGTGCCAGGCCTGGGCTTCATGTTCGCCCCTCGTCGACTGGCTAGTTCGACAGTCTATATAACTAACCTTCAAGGTCATTTGAAAATTCCGCCCAGTACTCGAACTAGATCCCATCGAAGGCGCTGTTGTTCGACTTTGGAAGACCGTGCAGAGTTTTCGTGACCTCCTCCTCCTCCTCGAAAAGTAAATTCATGAAGCGATGACCTCCGGGTGAGAGAATACTCAACCGCTGATTTACACATGGAGCAATTGTGTCGAACGGGAGCGAAATCAAATGCTTGAGGCTTATTAGCTCCTGGGGCCACTTTTTGCCACGATTGCCACTGAGACATATACATCCGCCGACGTATAATGCAATTATGAGGCTCCACTTTCGCCCTTACAAGAAGTCGAGCCTCCTCCTCATCATCATTAGACCGGCAATTGCTTGCTCTCTGCCAGCGGCTGCTTCGGTATTTGACGCTATGGTGGACGTACGTTCCTCAATCGTTTGAGGGTCGGAGTGCGGAGCTCCTGTTGAACACAAGGGCTTCAAAACCCCGCGACGTTTCAGGTAGCAGGTTCGCGTAAACACACAGGTTTGCTAGCTTCCGTCGAGACTTTTATTTAACTGTCGCTGCTCTACAGCAACGTTTAGAGTCAAATTTCCCTGATGTATGTCAATCGGCCTTCCCATCTGCATGGACTTCGTTTAAGTAAACATAAGCCCAGTCTTCTTCAGGCAGCCCATTTCGAAACATCATGCGTAGCGCGTCTGCGGCCGGGCACGTTAGCTCTTATATATATATATATATATTTATATGACTGATACAACAGCGAGATTGTGCGTAGTTGTGTGTTGGATGAGGCAGATATATGCTCAGAGGTTCTTCAATAACCTCCAGGCAACCGTAAACCGGATTACCATTTTTTCAAATTGATATCGTTACTACTAACTTTCGCTATTTATACATCCCTCTGGCAAAGACTATTTAACGAGGGTTCTCGCATAACCACTTAGGTGGCGTGGTCTAAGTGGCAGCTGTATTCGTTACGCGTTTGGCATGCCAGGTTCAAATGCCATTCCAAGTTTCTTTCGAGCTTAGAGTATGCCTGTGAAATGCACTCCACTGGCTAAACTCAATGAGAGTAAAGCCCCGGATTTGCCAATACCAATGTTAGCAAACGAACGTGTTGTTGAAGACGGACGGCCCCAACAACGGCCGTTGGGGGACGAGAAAAGTGCGCTGCATAGGGTCTTATTGAAGACGCGCAAGTAGACAGCCAATGTGTGTATGCATCTCAAGATGCACACTCTTCCGGACCAAGCGCAATTGCAAATAATGAAGCTGATGATGAACTACCGATTGATGAGAAATATATATTTGATGAAACATGATTCATCATAGGGCTTCGTCCAAGAATATCACTGGCACCAAAACTGGCCGTGACTAGGCAGGAGGCAGAGATATTTTCTGCCAGAGGTGACAAGCTGCGGAATTATTCCAACAGAGAAATTGTCGTTTGTTGTTGAATCTGAAGGGGACCCAGGGCGCCCTGCTGTCAATCTAAGAGTTTAGTTTAACAAAGCATTTGTAAAAGCGGATGTTTAAATACGTGCCAGTGGCTTCACTGGAATATATTTTAACATCCGCTTTAATAGCGCTCCTCACTAAAGGGTAAAATATCCGGCGTGCACCCCTTTCCACATTCGGAGGCAATCATTTTTCATCGGAGGTCCTGTATAGCGGCCAACATGGAGCCTTTGCCCCTTTGATAAAGTCCTAAAGAAGTATTGAAGCGAGTCTATCGGTACGATATTAGGAAGCAGCCTGACGCCCCCACCCTGCTACTTTAGCCAAATTTCGCTGAAAAGCAAAAACACACGCATTCTTTTGCTCTTGATTAAGCACACGGAACACCGATTTTGCTCTCAGCTTTTTTATGTCCAATTTTTTGTGCAGAATTGGATGAACGCTACCTAAACTGATCGTTAGGATTCTGCTGTTTCCCTAATCGTCACTGGTCCCTTTGAAGCAATGATTTGTCCTAAGCGTGGTTCACTCCTGGCGCTTGTGTGACTGCTTCTAAACTCAAAAATTCAGTTGGACATAGTAACAAAGCGTGGCGCAGAGTCACCGTATAACTGCGTTTTTGCTTGGGCCGCATTCCATCCTCTGGAAGTAGTTGGATGCTTAAATACCACTCATAACTCATGTTTTCTTGTTTAAACACATTTCTAACGACTAATCACCATCATATTATGGGGGGCGGCACGAGAAGACTCTGACGCTTGGTGCAAGGTCGCATCTACCAGTCACATTGGAGATATCAACTCCGCCGTCGCAACCTACATAAGGCCCCGTCTATGTCGCAACCTTAATCTCAACCGTTTCAGACTTTGTTTTCCAAAGTGTACTCCTAGTGCCAGCTGTGTGATTAATGTGGCGTCTTATGCTAACAGCATTCGAAGTTTCATTACTAGTATAGCTCAGCCAAACGAGCAGACCGCAATTACGCAGCTGCTGCAATTAGCAATGCGTTTCTTGCAAATGTATATATTATATGATTCACGCATATATCTATAAAAAAAGTCCGTCCTGAGGTGATGTCACGTTATATCAAATTAAGCCTAGACTATAAAATAGTTGTGACTATAACAAAAAACAAAGAACCATAAAGGAACATGAATAATTAAAACAATACAAGGTGGTTCTTGAGTCAACACAGCTACCTCATAAATCACTATTATAACAGTTATTACACAAATATTGTACAGCTATTAGTACAGGTGATAATAGTAGGAGCAGTAGTGTTATATATATATATATATATAACATTACTGCTTCTACTATTATCAGCTGCTCTTCGCATGTCGCCTGAAATGGACGGTGCAGCTAGCTATATCTTCGTAAAGGCTAAGCAAACAGGCCTAGCATGATACTTCGTGCACGCTTGAGAGTCGACGTAGTCGTCAGTTGCACTCTTGTGTGCTCCTCGTAGACGTTCGTATTTGAACAGAAGAGCAGGGTGATAGTTTTTGTACATATTTGTATAGAAGTGGCGACAGGTTGTGGCATGCAAAACCAGATCAGAGGTAAGAAGCCTGAGTGTATCTAGATTTCCAACTTCCCGCCGTTACACTTGCTCAAACTTATTTTCCAATTCCGATGCAAAAGGTTCGAATGAAACTGTATGCGGTGCCTTCAACTTTATCGTCAAATTATCTTAGCAATGTGACATAAGGTACACGAAGCGGCTCATTACCCGCATCAAAGAAGGCAAAGGTCATTAACACTTGAGAAGAACATGAGGTCCTTCGTCTATTTCCAAAAACACACTGGCTTGCAGCATTTGTTGAGCTCATTTCGTTATAGCGGCTACTTCCATCGTTGATACAGAGATATACTACAAGAGGCATGGGTTGACACGAGAATCTTCCTGAAATCGTGATGTTTTTGGCTGTCCACAGATATTAGACACTTACGCACAGGCATGTATTTGGCTACGACAGAGTTTCTAAGCGACGATATTAAGAGCAACCATGGCTAGAGCGACAACACACACAGATCTGTTGCATCTCATCAAATGGACGAAGCGGAACAGTTAGGTTATTTGCTAATCTTCAAACTGTTTCATCGCTGCTTGCTAGTAGGTGGACCGACCCACTGTGTGCTAGTCAATGCAGTAAAGGAAAATTCGAAAAAAAAGGAAAATTCAACGACTATTTGAAACCATATTCACGACCATGTCTATGCCAAATAGCTACAGCATCGTGCAGATTCCCAGATGTCTGGCGAAGAAGCTAGCTTTGAGAAGACATCTCTCACCTCACCCGATTGCGTGAAGTATCTACGTGGGCAGTTCCCCGTCGGTGGGGGATGGGGAAACGACTGTTTTTTGTTGGTTAGACTCCCACGCTACCGGCCCACCCTTGAAGAAGGATTTTTTGCAGTAGTCGCCCTGCATACGAACCGTATTCACCAATGTCTGCTCTAGAAGAAAATAAAACAAGTAAGAGTAGTCTTAAACGCGTAGGCAGCACTATTCTTGTTTTTGTGATATACGTTGCGGCCGTTTTTGACGCTGCTGATCATGCTGCTGGCGTTACCAGAACGACGACGATCAACAACAACGACGACGATGACCTTTGTGACCTCCAGCTTTGGCATGAAAACTCTTGCTACGGGCCCTATGACGTTTCCCTTCGAATTGTCGGGTAGCAGTTTTTTGTCGTAGCAATAGCATGAACCAACAAAACGGCGGCTACAGCTGTAGTCCAAATATTTGCCCGGCAGATCCCGTGGGAGGACAAACCCGCGAGTTCCGAAGACCGCAGGCCGTCAAGCTGACTCGACGTATCAAACAAAAGATGTGCGAAAAGCCAAGCGGGCCAGCCGGGTTTTCGGAGACGCTCCATTATTCCATATGGGCTCTCGTGAATGACAAGGTAGCATTAAGGAAAGGTATAATCAGCCGCTCGTTTCGCCAAAAGGTCTTTAGGTGAGATGGTGGGTATTATGCTATCAACAAAATAGGCATCATTGAGTCTCACACTCCAACGCTCCGGGTGTGCGCGCATGCGTTTGTTTCCTCTCACCTAATTAAGAACTGCAGTAGCAATGGTTGGCAAAGAAAGCCGAGTATCTCCTCCAGCAGTCAGTCCACTGTATTGGCGTGGTGACTGACCTTTGTTATTGTTTTTATCGAGTGTCGGTGTCATTGTCCTCGTCGTAATCACCATCGCCCTTCTTATCATCATCGTCATCATTGTTATGATCGCTGCCCTGTTGTGCCGTATCGAGTCCTGGCGGATCGTGTAAGGTTCTTCGGTCCTGCCCCGGGGCCGACTGCTTTACTGAGCTGGACTTCGATCGGCTGGGGACTGTTAGGGGGGACCTCTGTCAACACAGAGGAAAACAGGGTCAGAAAGGGCAACATAACTATAAAGAAAAAATGGTGATGGTGCACGAGAAGGAAAAGGACCAAGGCAGGGAGAAGCTAAAGTTGCCACAAGGTTTGGCCCGTAGTCGTCTCGACCGATAAAAGTCATCCAACGATGACCACGTCCACATTGGTGGGGCCCTTGTCCCCCAGAGGATGACGACAGCAGCTCACATGCTGTCCTCTCTATCCCATCCCTCGGTTCCCCTCGACCAGTCTTCCCCCGTTTCCCACAACCTCTCTCGCGTCCGGGTGAATAACGCTGCTGTTCGGTCGGCAATAATTGGGTTGTCATAGATCTATTTCCTGCGGGCTGGGCTGAGCTTTTCCTCTACCCTCAGGCCCACACAAGCTCTTATTGAGCGAGTCAACATACTACCGCTTTTTCTACTACTGCCACCACTTAATGGTTTTCTCAAGACCGCTGTTGAACCCCCTTAGCTTCGGCTTCTATGTGGCCCCTCGCATCGGCACATGCGGCAACGGTGTACGTCGACTTCAAGCTCTGTGGAAGGGGGGAGATCTAGACATGATCGAATCCCCTTACCCTTAGCATTGGCTAGTCGGAGACTACTCACGCACTTGCCTATTCACTCACTTCGCCTCTTCGCTTATAGGTAGACCAGCTCGGCTCCAGCAGACGAATGTAGCAGTCCGGAACAATAAGTGCGGACCAAACAACAGAGAAACGATGAAGAACGAATCGAGTCAGTTGAGGCGGTGGAGGTGGAGCTAGAGGACAATTAAAAAATGTTTTGCGTAGTAAGCCTTTATGTATGAATTCATCGCTCAGAAAGTAAAATCTGTATGAGATAGTTCTTTATATATACAGGTAGTTCAATAAGTTCTTAGAATGAAAACCAAGAATTTTCCAAATCATGTTTTTAAATTTATCTTATTCGATATACTCCCCGAGATGCTCAATACACTTTCCCACCAAGATTTCAGAGCTTTTATGCCTCCTAAGTAGAATTCCGCGTCTTTAGACTGAAAATAGGCATTGACAGCAGCCTTAACCTCTTCATTGCTGGAAAAACGCTTTCCACCGAGACTATTCTTCAAATGTTCGAAGAGGAAATAATCAGAGGGGGCCAGGTCTGGAGAATAGGAAGGTTGTTCAATAAGTTCGAACCTCAGTTGGGCAGGTTTTGCCGATGCTTGCCGGGACTTGTGTGCAGGAGCATTGTCCTGGTGAAACAGGACAACCTTGCACACTACCTAAACTAATTCCTAATGCCTCCGCTATCTCCTTAACGTTCATTCGCTTATCTGTGCCAACGATGTTTCGCACTTTCTCTATGTTTTTCCTCATCAGTTGCCGTTTTTTGGCCTCCTGGACGTAGTTCATTCTCGGTGCTCCTGCGACCTCTTTTTAACACATTAATCCAGTTGGAAACAGTGGCAAAACATGGCGCAGAGTCACCGTACGTCTCGTCCAACCCAATTTTTACTTGGGTCGCATTCCAACCTTTGAAATAAAAATGCTTGATAACCACTCGAAACTATTTTTTCTTCATTTTTAAAAATCACGCCGACACGTTGCCCGGGAAAAGCTATCAAACGAAATCGCAACATATTTTGAGTGCTAGCAGTCGAAAAGTTGCAGTGTCTAATAGCGGTGGAAGCGCGCCAAAATTCGAATTCTAAAAAGCTCATTCTAAGAACTTATTGAACTACCTGTATATATAGCTCGGGTCAAATAAGTTGCATAACCCATCGCATTTGACTTTAGGCATATTTTACATTCAGATTTTTTGGGCAAATTATCGTCGTTTCAGCTTATCTCACGCGTGTTTGTAGGATTCAGGTCGGGAGAACATGCTAGACATTACATGAGGTTCACTCCAACGAGGCACTCCCGAACAAGTGCAGGGTTGTGCGGCCTGGCATTGTCGTATATGAAGATGAAGCCATCGCCAAGAGCCCTTGCATAAGGCACAGCGTAGAGCGTCAGAATGTTATTCGCGAACCGTTGGGCAGTTTTGCCCCTTTTTCTACGAGAACCGTAGACTTGAGAAATTTCCAGGACTTCGGTTTTCTCGCCTAAAAGTATTGCAGCCCGAACTATGATTATACACTCCATAATGCAGTCCACCATGTTCTCTGTAAAACGCAAGGGTACCATGAGCCGACAGAAGAATGTATCTGTAACAGGTGTGGGAGATATCATGCGGGGGAGTGCCCCGAAGTTGAATCACTGGCCAGGCTGGCTCAGTGACCGTGTTTTTATGTATAATATTTGACTATATACCTAACAAAGGTGATTAATAAATGAATGAAATAATGCAGTGTGGTACCCTCTCCACCGGACGCAGCATCATTAGTAAACTCTGCAAACAATGGATTGGTTTATTTTTAGTTGACGAACTACATAAGGTTGACGTTGTATTATATAACCAAGTTTTAGCAAAGCAATGACTTGGGCCGCTATCTCTGGCGCGGTATCAATTTCTCAGGGCTCCGCATTGGCTCTTTTGCTAAACAGTGTCGCTACCTAACTAGCGAAATACGTTTTACTAGGCACTCCTTTATGTGGTTGCTATCATATACACATATGAGCGTTGTTCCATATATCATCATAGCTTTATATGACTAAAAATGTGACATATCACTTCAACATTCTGGCCGCATTTTAAATATAAAATAATGACCTCGAAAAGATAGTATTTTTTCCACCTCACTTGAGTGGTCCACTTGCAATTGTGATTATGATTAAAATCAAATCTGTGATGGGGAATATCTTTTTTTGTCCCAAAATGTATCTTTATAGAGCGGGAGGGCCGTCGTCCGAGCTGAAGCGCCTATCTTTGAGATGGCGTGCCAAACTGATGAAGTCGCAGAAGAACGCTTTGTGTGACCCTGGAAACGCGTAGAGGCGCTCTTCATCGTAGATCAGGAACCACTCGCTCCGTGGGTGGTCAAGGCCGTTTGCTTTTGATGGAGTTGAGTAATCTACGGAGTGTCTCACAGTGCACGTCATTGTCATTCATTTTACCGTTCTCGAGAAATTCAATGAGTATCTCGAACCTTGAACGTAAAAATGACGGTGAGCGTGATCGGAACACCTTCTGGTAACCCAATTTGCCGTCGAGCCCGGTGGCGTGGTGCATTCTCGCCTGCGCCTCGCGACCGGAGAAGACACATACGTGCGCGGGTTCGAGCCCCACCGTTGCACACTTGTATTTATGGGGGTCCATCTATGAAGACAATGCGATAAGCAGTCCCATGGACGTTGAATCTTGGCTGTGGTTCAGCCCGAAATGTATAACCCAACCGGCCGCGCACACCGTCCGGTAACCTAACCTGTCGCGCACAATTATCCACACTGTTCCAATGTTGGGCCCCACTATCACTGTCAACATTCGCATTGTGACACGCCGACTACATCTCGTCAAGTCGTTCACCATGTCGATGAGTTTGACCGTGATTGCAGTGTTTGCCTGATTTGGTCTGGGGTCATCACTCAAACGTTCCCGTTTTTTCCTCGGAAACGGGGGCACCCTGCATTCTCACTGACTCGTCGGACACACAGTCTCTCTTGTCTACGGCCTCCATCTAGCGGTGAATGTCGGCCGATTGAACACCTTCCGTATTCACAAATCTCTATAACACCTTGCTGTGCCCACCCTAATCATCGAAATTTTCAATGGGAGCACAATAACGTCCTCACACACACTGCCTCATCAATTAAACAACACACACAGATGACTTCAGATGCGACGATAAAAGCCAACTCCTGACCACTGTGAGCTCCGGGACTTAAGTAGAGCAAATTGTACCAAAGTCTCATCATCCGCGACGAGTCTCGAGAAAACAAGGATTTTCTTTCGTCCTGTACAAAAATTACAAAATTACAAGTGGTCGCATAGGACCTTAGTCATCTGCCTAACGTCTTCTCTAGCCATATAATGTCTGTCTTTTCGTCAATTGCTGGATTCACACAAGCCACATCTTAGTCGTTCCTTGCTATTTTGAGACGGGGTTTTCACGGGGACCCTGAATTGAAATGCCCATTTTGAAATTATCTATACTATCCATCTTTATCATCAATGTTCGAGGAGAAAAAAGCGTTTTAAAACATGTCTGTGCGTTTAGTCTGCGCTGGATTTTGTCAGCAAGGACAGTATGCAGCATGATTTTTGGGCACGGCTATTGTGGCATCGACATGTGTATACTAGCCATTTTCTCACGTTGCCTTTTGAAGAATCGACTCGAATGTTCCAACCAAACATCAACAAAGAGTACACTATCCGACAATAAGTTCGATCCTAAAATCACTGCGCGGGGCATTTTAAAAACTTTTCGAGGTTCCCACGCATATATTGCTAGACATCCATGTGCCAAATCAACAACGCCCCAAATAAAACACCTCGTTGCAGTGCCGCGTCGGGTGGACCTTTTTCTCGATTCCTTCTGTTTAAGTGTTTTCAGCAACGGAATCAACTACCCGCAGCCGTTTTTTTGTGGGCGGTTTTCGGGAATGCTTTATACACTCGCCGGCAGCAAATAGCCACTACTATGGGGCGCACAATCTACTAGACTCTGGATTCGTTTCCACCCCCTCAGGCTTGCTGAAATTGTATGGCATGGCATCAACGTACACGGGTCGTGACCGTTTACAAAGCATAGTCTGCCCATTAGTAATCAGCACTGGTGTTTGTCGTTGTCGCGATGCAACATCGATAACTTATTGCCGACTGCTTATAGTGCAATCTGCCCTGCGTGTCTCCGTCGAGGGAACGCCATATTACGACGAGACTATTCGT
This sequence comes from Dermanyssus gallinae, assembly GCA_003439945.1. Classification (NCBI taxonomy): domain Eukaryota; kingdom Metazoa; phylum Arthropoda; class Arachnida; order Mesostigmata; family Dermanyssidae; genus Dermanyssus; species Dermanyssus gallinae. The sequence continues at coordinate 494,736 of QVRM01006757.1, forward strand.
TTAACGTGAATGCTTTACTAGTCATCAGTTCGTTTGCCTTCGTTAGGAGACAAACCTGTCAAATTTGGTGGCGTCGTGTATTCGCGTGCTTCGTGCGACCGAAGGAAACACATAGGTGCACGGGTTCGATCCCCGCCGTTGCACGTTTATATTTGTTTATGGGGTTTGTCTTACGAAGCATCGCGAAAGCAATATTCGTGAACGTTAAGTGTTGGCTGAGAGTTAGCCCGAAAAAGGTAAAAAGGCAAATCTATCAAACATAGCTAGTTTTAAGCTAGTCTATCACTACTGCAGACGCCAGATAGCACAGGGGGTGAATTGCAGATTGGTAGCGCGCCTGACCAGATTACCGGTCTAAGCAATCCCGATTTGTTTGCCGAGTTAATTGCTACATGTGTGATACGTGCATCGTCTTTATCAATGCCGACAGAAATCTTTATTGCTTTTGACAGGACACGCCTAACGTGAAAAGAACAGCGAAGTAATTAAATAAACAGCAAGGCAACACAAAATCCTTTATTCTCGTGCACCCATTAAAACACAGGGATTCCTCTTATCTGAGGATCAAGCTGAGTTTGTCGACCGCTTTGCTAACCTAGTGTCTTGTTCTATTACTTTACAGGCGTTCTGTTCCTTTACCCCTCCTTTACTGAAGGCTGCGTTTGCCGCTTTAGCATGCATGAATCGTATATCGAACAAGTTTCTCTCTGGGCATCTCCGTGTATTTGATAATTTCGATGTTGCAAACAATAGCTGGTGACGCAGGTTGACACAGGAATAGCAGTGACCTTTTTATGGGTCCGTATCCTTTCTTTCTTTCGCAGTTTTAACGTGGCGGCTCCAAGTTCTAGCCGCATTCGACCTTTGTGGTAGGTATCGTTCGAGGTGTCGAGCCCGGTGGCGTGGTGCGTTCGCCTGCGCCTCGCTATCGGAGGAAACACGCGCGGGTTCGAGCCCCACCGTTGCACATTTGTAATTGTGGAGGTCCGTCTATGAAGCAATGCGCAAAGCAGTCCCGTGGTTGTTAAATCTTGGCAATTTTTTAGGTTATTTCTCGTTCGAGGTACGAAAACAATGACGCCTACGGTAAAAACAATAACAGTTACAGCAATGGCGACTATGTACTCGTACATATTTTTGAACGTGGACGGGATGAGACGGAGCAGAGCAAACTGTGGATGAGTGTATCTCCGCGATCGACTCGACTTCGGAGCCGGGGGCAATAGTCGTGGCAGTGACATGACTTGAGCAAAACATGGCAGATACACAGCGGCGAGTCTCAAAGAGACAATGCCAAGGACGCTAGGGATATGCCGACAACGAACAGCGGCAGCGGAAGCAACTACTTCAGTTTCAATCAATCATTTCACTCAAGTTTTTATTTCACCATAGATTGTTAGATTAGATTGCTCTTTTCGGGATACAGATAGCACCCATAGCCACATACGGCATTCCACTAATATGGGATAAGTTGGGAGTAGGCGAATTGCGTTTAAATGATGGGGTGAGGTTTTTCTTTTTAAAGAGGGTTTTTGCGCTTTCGAATACATGCAGGAATAGAATTGTGCACGTCTTGGAGGGTGGCCCGCTGCTGACGGAAGAACTACAAAAACAATTTATTCTGAAGAAAACGTGCGCCTTTGAAGTTTATATGCGAAACTAGGAAACTAAAATTAGTGAGGTGGACATAGGTATTTATGGAACAGCAGCAATGACGAGCACTGAATGGCGGGGTAGCGGTGTAATAGATCGACATCTAACGACGGCCTTTGCAGCTCACGGATTTCATCACGTTCTGTGCAACGTGGAGGGTTTTCATGAACCACAGGATGAATGTCAATGCAAACAATGCTGGAGCAAATGTAATCGATACCACGCCGCGGTATGCTTGGCGGTTAGGTCTATAGCAGAACTAGCAAAACGCTAGATTGTTGGCGTCTCGAAACATTTTGATGTAACATAAACACATTTACCCAGTTTGGGTGTTAATAAAACAATCTACTAATAGTATAGCAACTACTTTACGGACTTTATTCGGACCAAGCGAAATAAAAAAACGAGCGATACAGCGGCAGCTGTTATAGCTGCAAAGGAGCAATTGTCGAGAAGGGGCAATTGTGCGCCGCATACACAGAGACTGCGATGTATCTGTACTTGGATCTGAAAACGTGCTTGCTAAGATGAAAATTGAAAACGCTCGCTAAGGTGGAGGTGGCGGTGGTGATAAAACCCGACGTGTATTTTGGTTCACACGCAACGTATGCAACTGACTGAGTAAAGGTTTATCGTAAAATCGTACTGAACGTACATGTCTGGCTTATTCTAACTGAGAAATGTAGCAAGGCAACGGCCCGCTTTGCGCACACAAAAATACGCGTCATACATAATATACCCTCACGGAGTAACGTTCAACGACGTAGTCAAATGACGTAAAAAATTATATATATATATATATATATATATATAAATTTAAAACAGTTGAACACACTGCTGTTTTCATGGTGAATCACGAAACTTAACCGCATTCAATCGGCGGCAACGTCTAGACACCGCAGTGGTTCTACGGTAGTTAATAATAATAGACGTAGCGGTGATACTAAACGGGGTTGTGGTAAAAACAACACAATGAAGTACAGCGTAATTAGTTCTAATGAAGCTTAGTAATTTAAACTCACTAGACGACGACGACAACAACAACAACAAATAGTTGATGTTGTTGCTAGCATTGAATCTGATATCCGGTTCATTTTGTTGTCGTGGCTCTCGCCGGCGGTACGCTGTAGTTCACTACATTGTCTACGACCGATAAGTGACCAAGAGCAGTTTTAAGTAGCTGCACGTTTAGACTACACGCCAGCCAGAGGAGAGTCATTTGGCAATAATAACACATATAGATGGACAGAAAGAGAGCTTATTGCATATTCTTTCTACTTGTGATGATGATGGACGAGGAAAACCCCGAGCAAACACCATTTGAAATTTTTTTTTCTCTACCTGGTTACGACGGACGTGAGCCCTTGACTCATGACACCGCACCCACGCAGGCCACCGCAAACCTCAACCTCCCGCTGACGAACGCTTCCGTCGTTGCACGTAAGGATTTGAATTCAATTGAATTTACTTGGTGTAGCAAAACACCCGTTGTGGTATCACCTCGCTTTTGTTTGTTGAGGAAGGAATTTTAATTCATCTGGGTCGTTGTTGTTCGCCTTATTGCTGCAAGGAATGAAAACTGTTAATTTTTGTTTGTGCCCATTCTGCGTTTGTTGTTTTATTGTTGACATTTACTGCTATCGCTTACTTTTCTTGGTACTGCCATTCTGATTGGGGGTGTTCCTTCCATCGATAAATTAAATTGGTCACCCCGACGTCGTAAAGACCTCGTTATGGCGAAATATGCGTCTACCTATGCTTTCAATAGACCAATGTTTGCTATTTCGCGTCGAAGAAACATATAAAGTTGCTGCTATCTTTAATTCTAGTGCATGTCTACAACCAGCGTAATGTTCATCCTTTTTTAGTTTCTGACAGGAACACTACATACTAGTCGAAGCTTAGGGCGTCCTGAGGAACCTGCACAAATGGCCTCACCGCGCTACTCAGCAGCTATTGTGACAGGGCAGTAAACCATCTTTTAGATCAGTTTCGTCGGCTAAAAGACACACCGAAACTAGAGGCGGGGGATTCTGAGGAGCCAAATGGTCCTGCGGTTTTCCATAGGTCACCCAACCAGCCTCTGCCCGGTACCGTTTCCGGGCTTTGCTTCGATCGCTCCAATGATCGAGAACTTCCTGAGACAGGTTCTAATCAGGATAAAACGTACAGACCCTGCTTTTACCCTACAGGAGAGCCCGGTGCCTTTTCAACAGATGCGTCGATCGATTTCCCACGTTGTGTGCGCTCTCACGATGGTGAACGGGGACTTCAACCCCGACTTGCCCCGACCACCCTAATTCGAGCCGCCCAAAATTTACTGTGGCGGAAAACGGCCATTGAACAATCAAACAGCTTAGTGCAGCCAGATTCCTGCTATCCGCCTAGGAAGCCAGATGATAGGTATGTTCGCCGCGAGTGAAAAGGGGGGGGGGCTTCGTTGGGAATCCGTCAGCGTTCTGGAAGGAGATAGATGACCACTTGACTAGAGAGCAGATACCTTCCAACGTAGCGTGCGCTTCTAGTGATAGATGTTAAGGCATGATAATACATCGCCTCTTGGCTTCAGAGACGTACCACTGACTTTTAGAGGGTACCCGTATTCTAGTGCCTATACCGATGCTGAGAACAACACGCATTGCTCTATTGAAGTTGTCTAGGTTCAATACTAGCTACCTAGCGCCTAATACAAATGTTGCCTTTAATTGTTTGACTAAACTATAGAAATGCGCGCTAAACTGCTGCCTTCAAAGTACTTTGTCTATGGACCAATCTAATACGGCGTTGCGTGCCGCATTGGAACTCGACATTAGTCCCAGTCTACAAAATACATCGCGAGTTGCAAACTGTTTTGTCAAATACTGTCAGAAAGGATCGGTTTTCATGACCTACATAAACGCTATATATCTCTCAAGTGTACAAACGTTGTACCGAGAAAAATGCTAATATTTGCAAATTTCTTTTAGCTTATGCACATACTACGAATTACTATTACGCGCTCCAAAATAAGAGGTAAACAGATTCACGTGCGCCAGAATTATTATTATTTTTAATAATTATCAGAGTTCTAGCGTGTCGTTCTAAAAAAATTGGCTTTTTAAAGCGTAGGAGCAAATCCTGCTAGGGCTAATTAGTTTATCCTTAATTGATAAATTCAGATAAGCATTGCTGTTACATTCCTTTGCAAGACGAAGTGCGCGCTATGGCTTGGCTAAAAGTAGAGATGAAGTGATCGCATATATTAGTACATTAGCAAATACTAATTAGAACAATTAGGTTTGATTACGCCTAAAACCCCCAACGAGCCTTGAAGTAATGGCCTCCATGTGTCGAGGAAATTCGCCAAAAGCCAAGAGGCTTTTGATTTTGCATGCTTTTTTTATGCTTTTTCATCACAAATTTGCATCTGTAAGCTCACTTCCCGAACAAAACAATTCTTAACCTACTTTACTACTGCGCATTTTATCCGCTTGCACACGTGTTTAAAAAAAAAAAACTCTTTCAATTTTGTTAAGCTCTCTAAATACCGTTATCGGCTTGCACCTTGCTGTGTTCCTACAAAATATGCATGTGGTAAATTTGTTGATATATGTAATCAGACTAGCAGCCAATGACGCAACAAAATTAACTAGTCCAGGCCAATTTGATTGATCATGCAGTATAGTTTCCATGCATTTAACTTAAGACTCTAATTGAAAATCAACTTTTAGTTTCCTTACTATACTATGCGGAACCAACATACAACTAATATCCTTACCTTCTCATTAAAAAAAGTGATTTAATTATGTGCTCGCATCGCAAACTCATAAGTGTGTTTCACTCTTGCGCAAATAGTTGTATTAAAATACAATATGGCAACTAACGGGGAAAACAACTCCACATCGTCTTGGGCAAGCATACATTTTGGATTCCTCCGTGACGAATGGTATTTGAAACCTAGCCGCTTGCCTAACGATGGCTGTAAGTGGAAACGAAACCCCCGGAGACCTAATCCTTAAATAAGGTTTGAAAGTCAGTAAGGCAACGTGCACGTTAGACATCCAATACATCACTCTGCTTTGAAGCAGAAGTTTCCCTGCTCTTGCTCGGTCAGACATCCTCTCCGTGTGTTGGTTATACACACTACTCGTGTAGTGTGACGAAGGCCTTTGTGATTCATATAGTTCCAACTTTACTCCAATTAGTACCTCGGGGCGTTGGTCATATTTCAGTTCCCGCTTTTCGTACACATGACAGCCCTCGATTGCGACTTTTCGACCCCGCGGTTTTGAGGTGGATGTTTCGGTCTTTTTTTGGTTGTTCAACGTTTTTTTTTTGTAGCGCGCTATACACTCATATAGTAACGTCTTATTAGTATCTCGTTAGGTTTTATGCTGTAGTCACTTCGCTGCGCTCGATGGTGCGTACAGCTGCCATCAGAATAGAGTTCCTGCTATTGACGGAAGTCGCCTCTTATCTGCCGTTGCATACAGTAGTAGGGTACAAGCAGCTTTTGTTCGTTGAGGCCTCGGAGCGCTCCAATAATAACAACGAAACATTGCCATGCATCAAAATATCCCTCTCTAGATTCTCCTCAATATCCGAGGAAGCTTGATAACTGATTTTGCGATGCGTACACGAAATTCGTCATGAGTTAGGTCACCATTGCAAATGATTTCGACGCATGCAGTATTGCATCACGCAGCACTAGTTGGTTAGCTAACGTGCGATTTTCCAGAAGTTGATTCTCGCTGTTAGCTGACTCAAGTCGACTGACGTAAGCGATGCGGTGAGGGTGTGTGTCTTTTACTGTGTGTTTCCCCTTCCTGGCCGGCTGTCCATTGCCGGCTGTCGGTGATTGGATCGCACTGCTCCTGAATGTCGCGCATCCCGAATGTCGCGCCGACATTCGCCACTGTCCTGCTGGAACGTACTCACTCAATGCTACCAGACTTGGCAGATGCCTAGCAGCAAGCAGTTGCCTTTGCTGTATGCGTGCATGATGCTCTTTGTTTACCAGAATAATACCAAGGACGCAAGCTGAGCAAGAAGCGAAATAATTGGAGAGAAAGAGACTAAGGGGAACTAGCGAATGCCTCCGGCTCTGCGGCAGACTTAGGGCGATGTCGAAGCAGCCACTCTTTTCGCTTGCTGTATGAGGCAAGTTTAGGGCCATAGTTTTTTTTTTCAATTTAAAGGTTATATATTCTACGATTTGCCTTGATCTTAGCAACTTGCTTAAGCTTTGTGCGCTTGGTTTTGGTGTTACTTACTGATTAAATAGTGCATTTTTCGTAATGTATGCGCGTACATTGAGCATCCTCTGCTATAATACATAGAAGCGTGTACCTATTTGCCAGCACGCGTTACCCGGTACGGCCAACCCGCGACTCAATTAGGAGGTCGCTTTTTTGTAAGTATCTGCGCACAACTCCCCTGAGTGCTAAGCGTAGTCGTAACAACGTTTTACTGCATTTATTCATTAATTTTGACCCACCCCGTGTAACCCACAGAAAACCTCCCATTCAATGGGACGGGGGATAAACGCAATTAATGAGATGTCGTGATATCCTAACTGCAGTTCCCAGTTATTAATTCCCTCTAGGCTTATAGGATTAGGTTAGGGATTTCGAATCTATCGGTATTTTCAAACGCCGCCAGACAACATATCTATTTGTCGAATAGCGAGGGGGGTACGTAGAAGTGATATTAATTTTGTTAATTGTATTGTTATTTTAATATATATATATATATATATATATATATATATATATATATATATATATATATATATATATATATACAAATGCCTACGGCCTGGGCACTTCGCGGAATAGTGTACACAACAGCAAGTTTGCAAAAAGTGCGGCACCTCAGGTCATCTTGCTGCAGACTGTACCAATCAGGCGCGGTGTATCAACTGTCGGGGCGCTCACCCGTTCGGGTCGCCTTCGTGCTCCCGCTTAGCCTATCTCAGAGAAAGGAACAGGCTATTCCTTGAAGCCAGAACTCTGCAACAGGTTCGGGTAACGCACCCAGCAGCTGAGATCACCGATGGTCGACCAAACCCCACACCCCAATCAGACACGTCACAGCAACATCCAAGGGGGCAACCAACGTACGCCAACGTGGTTCGCGGAATTTCTTAGTCTCCGGAAGACCCTGACCCGCAGCTGCTGCTGCCTGCACTAAGGCCACTCCCCGCCAAGAAGCTAAAGAAGCGTACAGGGAGACCTTACGCCAACAGGGAGACGTTTGTCCCACGGCGACGACTAAACTGCGTCACAGCCCGCCGAGCACCCAAATCCGCGCGGCCTATCCGTGTCATGGCCGACGCTGCGACTCATTTGTCGCAAGTCGTGTCAGGAGGCGGATCAGACCTGTTGGGTCAGCTTAGGGCTTTAGTGCAGGCTTTAGAACCCCTCCTGCAGCTTTTGCCAATGTTGGAGGGCCTTAAACGAATAATGCCATAATGATGCAGCACGACCCCAACAACATATCCAGCGGCGGATCAACTGGGTCGACGACACACTCACAGCAAACAGCTTGCCCCCAATGCAACGGACAGTACACAAGAAGAGGGCTTACGAGGCATATAGCAGCCAAGCATCCATCAGCCTCACTTAGCTCATTCGCAACTTCCTCCACGCCGATCGACAACAACACACAACAGACCGCCCGCATCATCGAAGATATCCAGGGTGTAGCAAAGAGGTCAAGACTGTTAAGAATTGTTCCGAAATCCGTAAGGAAACAGGTAGCGGAGGCATTGGCGAATGTTCTTTCGGGAGTCATAGCCGATAATAGCCAACAAGCGTGGTATGCGCTTTTCTCGTTCGTGCCAGTGGTTCTTCGGCTTCCTCTTTCCCGCAACGATGCGCAATCACTCTCCGTCATTATTCGTCATCATTTGCGGGAATTCTCCAATGGATTGCGGCTAGCCGATGTCGTAGCCCCGGTCACTAAAAAAAACCGCACTTTTAAGAATGACCGTGTCCGCCAGACTACTCTTAAGCTAACTGAGGGTGACGTTTCAGGGGCAGCTAGGTTGAATGGGTCGTCGGACGTACTGGCTCCCGGCACAGATCACCTGGCAGCCTTTCGCAATAAGCACCCCCTGGCCCCGCCAGACCTGGACTGGCCAGACCTCTCCGGGATTCCGCTTCCATGTACCACTTCGGGAGAAGAAGTTATTGCCGCAGTCAAGAGTTTTGCCCGAAGCTCCGCCGGGGGTCTTGACTTCATCCGACCACGACTGCTAATAGACCTACTCTCTCCGACATTGGGGGACACAGCCGGCCGGTTGGCAGCCGCATTGGCCAAAATCGTAGATTTGCTTTTGTGGGGCGTCCCTCCACCTCAACTGCGACCTTTAATCTTTGGGGTCAGGCTTTTTGCCTTACAGAAGAAAGACGGGTCAGTGAGGCCAATTGCGTGCCTCTCCACCCTGCGCAGGCTTGCTTGTAATAGAACCAGAGATAGGATCCGCGAGGCGATTGGTCCCCACCAGCTTGGCTTTGCGGCACAAGCCGGGGCCGTGCATGCCGCCCGAGCCTTTATCGATTCACGCTTACTACCTAGGGTTCTCGTAAAGCTGGATTTTAGGAATGCCTTCAACTCTGTAAGACGGGATCACTTGTTAAAGGCGGTCGGGGCGCACTGCCCCCAGTTGGCACACCATGTCCATCAAGCGTACCGTTACTCTTCTCACCTGGTTCTCCCGGATGATTTCATATCTTCGGTCACGGGACTGCAACAGGGCGATCCTCTGGCTCCTCCATTGTTTTGCCTGAGCATCAAAGAGCTTGTTGACTCCCTTAACAGCTCACTAAACATTTGGTACCTTGATGATGGCGTACTGGGGGGAGACGCAACCATGGTTGCCGAAGATATTTGGCGCGTGCTTGAATTTCGCCAGATTTCAGGCTTGCAGCTGAATCCCGAGAAGTGCGAGATCTACGTTACGGGTGATAGTGCGCAGGCGCCTGACCTCCTTCCCCTCCAAGCTTTATTGCCGGGTTGTAAGATTACCCACGACTACGACCTGGAGCTTCTGGGAGTCCCCCTCCGACCGCAAGGACTCCCACGTGTTCTCAAAAAATGGCAAAGTGTGTTAAAAGACGTCGCTAACAACCTCACCCCGCTCGGCGCTCATCGCGCTCTCTTTTTACTTCGCTCGTCGTTCTCAGCCACTAGGGTCAACCACCTTCTTCGAGGAGCTAATCTTACAGGGCGATTGGATGACCTTCGTCCATTGAACGAGTTAACGCTGAACACCCTCGAGTCCCTCCTTAATCTTTCGCTGGCACCCGCCGCTCGAAAGCAGGCCTGGGGATCCCGGATCTTCTTATTTCGGCTGGCCCAGCGATAGTTCAGTACAGGGACCTCACAAGACGCCTTCAAGAGGAGTTAAAGACAATTTGCAGTGGTTCCCCGGACAATCCTCGAAGCAAGACAACACGACTGGAGCGCGTTGTTGCACGAAAAAGCATATTGCGGCTTACTCGCGGACGCCATTGACGACGCCGCAAAGGCTCGTCTTCGGGCGGTCGCCGCTAAGGGATCCGGAGCCTGGCTGCATGCGCTTCCAAGCGCCCCACTGGGCACCCTTTTGGACGACGAAACTACCCGAATCGGGGCAGGACTTCGGCTCGGCGGTGATCTTGTAACTCCTCACCAATGCAAGTGTGGTCAACCTGTTGACAAATTAGCCCATCATGGGTTGTCGTGCGTCATGAGTGCAGGACGGCGTGCCCGACATGCCAGTATTAACGACACTTTTAGCCGAGCGCTCCGATCTAGCGGATTTCCCTGTATTCTAGAGCCTCAGGGTCTTTTCGCCGACGACGGCAAACGCCCGGACGGGATGACTCTAACCCCCTTCAGCCGGGGCAGGATGCTTGTCTGGGACGCCACAGTTACCGACTCATTAGCACCTTCAATGGTCGGTGGCGGGGCCGCCTCGGCAGGTTACGCTGGTGATCTAGCCGAGACAAGGAAGCTCGCAAAATACGCTTCAATAGGGTACCCACATGAATTTCAACCGCTAGCGTTTGAGACCTTGGGCGGCCCAGGCAACCTCACCCGCAAACTCCTCCACAGAGTCGGCGAGCAGCTAAACCTCGCAGCTGGACACAAGAGATCTGCGGCTTTCTTGAGACAGCGCCTCGACCTCGACGTCCAACGCGGGAACGCGGCGTCCGTCCGCGGCACGCTGCTGAAGTGGTCCCAACCCACTCTATACGAGATAGAGTAATATGCCTAGTGCACACGTTATCAGGAGACAATTGTCGCTCCATCGGTATTCTTAATAAACGTCAAGACAACAACTATATATATATATATATATATATATATATCTGTAGGTAGCAGCCGATAGCGGCAATGAAGCAGTTCTGTTGTTGGAATGCCTGGTTCATTGTTGCACGAGCAAAGCCTGCATATTTCCTACAAATTTTCCGGAAGCGCTTACAGTGTCCAACTTTGTGCTAAAAGCTCTCATTCTCTGTTATAACTTAAAAAATCTGCGACCGAAGCGCATGAAATGCTTCTCGAAGCTTACGGCAAGAATGCTCTTGGCACATCACAATATTTTGCATCGGATCGTGACCGGAGATGAAAATTGGATCTTCCTCAACAATCCCAAGCGCTAAAAGTGATGCATTAGATCCCGGCGCAGCAGCGGCATCGACAATGAGGCCGAATCGCTTCATGTAAAACAAGACTCTTGCTCTGTGTTTGGTGAGATCAAAAAAGATGTAAGCTGCTAAAAAGCTGCCTGGTGAAACCGTCGATGCTGCTCGCTACTACGCTCGATTTGAACTAGGCATTGCGCAAAAACGACTAGAATACAAAAGATGGTACCACAATTTGATTTTGCTCCACAACAACGCGTCATCAAGGCGGAGTCGGTTAAAACCTTATGAAACATTTCAGTAGGAAACCCTTTCCCACCCCAGACTTGACTCCATCCGATTACCACCCCTTCTCTAGGTCACACTCTGGCCAAGCTGTACGAAACGTCCAAAAATGAGTACGCGATTGGTTAGCCTCCAAAAATCGGGACTTCTTCTGGCGAGAAATCCACAAGTTGCCTGGAAGATGGGCACAGTATATAGCTAGCGAGGGCCGTTACTCTGAATAAAATATCTTCGTTGTAGAATGAGGCACATCTGTTTTTGCTGAAAAATCCAGTCATATATATATATATATAGCAAGTAGTGTTGCTGCTGTTTGAAAAAACAATGATATCAACGACCACAGAAGAAGACAGGTATTTTGTATTTGACCAGCGACATTCTGGCGCTGCTTTCAAGTACCAGCGGAGACAAGAATGAACTAAAAGAAAAATAAAGTAAAGAGATTTTTTTATCGTCGGAAAAAGCAATTAAAACAAGACGGAGAGAGAGAGATTTATCATCTTAAGCCGTTGATGTATTGGTTCTAAACAACACGAAGCAACGTGAACCAAGACGCTTTACCACCGACCAGGGCGTACCAGCCAAGCAACATCTTAGCTGCCCCTCATATTGCCAAGTTCGATTTGTTCTCCATGTTTGGGTTGCTTTTTCCTGGTTTCTGCACGGCTCCGTTTTGGGGGTTTTTGGGTCCGCAAACCGCGTTTGCACGCGTGCGTCGTTTTTCACCACGCAACCTACGGTGTCATTGTGGCTTCTACGAAGCGGGAACCCCTTCGGTAAGCAATGGGGTAGAATGAACGGCGGGCGGATGCAGCCACTGAGAAGCGCGCAAGGAACAATCGTGACCCCTGACGATCGCGAGGGCAGCTAACTGAAAGCAGCATGGAGGGCCTCGCACGTGACCGCCATATAGTCATCCTGGCATATAAGTGAGATGCACGAGATTGCATCACTGACATCATTTTATTCGTTTTCTTCCTCTTCTTCTTGTTTTTCTTCCTCTGTTGCTGTCTCTAATTTGCGCTCTAACTAACGAGATATACGTGCGCAAAGACTGACCGAGGTGGTCACCTTTCTTTGGTCGGTCCAAGAGGGCGTATTTGGAACGAATTTGTACGAACATCTTGTGTATGTCTTATACATCTTGTAAATGCAAATCACTTGCTCAAACAATAAGTCGCTACTATAGTATATTAGTACAGCTAGATAGCAGGTTAAGCAAATACTGGTTGCTTTCACACAACACGAGCTGCCTTCGCATAAGGGGCACGCAAATGCATATAGAGAGAGAGAGAGAGAAAGAGACAAAATGAGCCACACTCGCGCACACATGAGTGAGGAATCACCTGCTTACTGAGGCGGCTATATATATATATATATATATATATATACACATACATATTTATATCCTCCTCCACCAAGTGCCTGGAAATCCTTCGTAAGGAAAGTATGAAGTGGTAGCCCCATTTAGAGACAATATCTCTCCTAAATGTTAGGCCGTAAGCTTGGCGTCGCGGCTGATTGGTGTTTCGTTTCTAGTCGACTGATGTTCCCACAGAAGGCCTACTCCTAGTAGAGGACAGAACTCCTCCGGTTTCTACCAGTTCTATGCTGCGCGTATTCTTATATCGAGCCAGACCATCCGCAGAGCATAAATATTGCAGAAGGACGCACACGTAGAGCAAGCATTTTTACAAACAGACGTACGCAATCAAGACCGAACAATCGAGACGTGCACATTTTTCATATCCTATTATCTATATCGATAGAATATGGACAGCCTGCACTTGCTACGTTAGCTGTTAGGATTTCCCGGAAAATCTGTACAGATCCTACAGAGATCACGTTTCAGCGGGACCCTATCGCGACCAGATCGTTAAGTTAGCGTGCCTCCCTCAACCTTTAAACTACCTCTTGTTAAAGTCGAGTAGCCATGCGCCTGCTTGTCCCCCAGTAGTCTCTTCTGGCCTGTAAAAGATTCGATGGCTTGCCACTGAACATCGCTTTCCGCCGCGCGAAGTAAAAATCTGCTTCTGAATTCGTTGCCGGTATGCTCGGTATACAGTGAGGTTTTTGGACCTGCGCTCACTAATTTAAGCCTGTAGATATTTTATTTGTATGCATATGCAGGAGTGACATCTGGATCAATGTGAAGTGCGAACATGAAAAAATGTACCGACACATATATTGCCGTGACAATGCGGAAGTGACAAGTAGTGAACTGATTGCTCAGAAACACACTCTTTCCGCATTCTACTACTGCGCAATTGTGTTTTGTTAATAGGGCACTTGCATCGTGGGTCTGTCGCTTTGAGTGCCTGGCATTTTCATGTTTTGTATTTGTATATGATTTAAAGTTGTTTTGTATTTGTATATAATTTTTACGCTTACGCGTTGTTAAATACAGTTTTGTCAATAAATCACGCTTGAAATTTATAGAAATAGACATACCACCTAAAAGCAGAACGACGTAAAATACCTGTAAGCCTAAAAGTAGTGGACTCTTAGGAGGGCTTCCTAATAGAAAATCGTCATCAAAGTTAGCAATGGCTAAGCATAGTCGGTCAGCCGATGGTAAATTAATTGCCCGGGCCTAATAAAATCTAGGCCCGCAGTGGAGCTTCTAGGAAAGAACTTAACCGCGCAGTGGATCTGTTCTGCTGAGGTTGGCGAGAGCCTGGGGATGTTCGTACCGTAGAGAACTGAGGACATTAGTACCGATTGCTAATGTGTCATCAGAGCTCACGAACCTGGCGGCGGGTACACGTCGCCCTCCGACAGTTTATTCATTGGCTCTCCTAAGCGATTCGGCGACACGGGACTTATGTCGTCGGTATATATATATATATATATATATAGGATCGCATATCACCGACGATGATATGCATCGTCGGTGATATGAGACTTTTTTTTTGTTCGTCTGCTACGGCGACAAACGGTCGTGTTCCGCAAGAGCTCTGTTAATATTCGTCTCGTTCTGGTGACTCTACCTCGTTTTCCCGGACAAGTTTTGTGTGAGTGCTCCTCCTCGCTCCCAAGTGCCCGGTGCGGTGTGCTTTTCCCATTTTTTCTGCCACGCCGTCCTCGTCTGCTGCGCTGGCGGCGTTGTCTGCGAATGGCGGCGGAGGGTTGCCGCACGATGCGGTCACGTTTAGAGTTGTTGTCCGATGCGCCTTAAGCCCGACGTGCGCTGCACGTCGCCGGTAACACCGGCGCCCGTCTATGGTGCAGGCGATGCTGCTGTTCGACCGATAAAACAGCTTCGTTCAGCTGTCAACGACACAACGACGGCGGAGACAATGGCTGCTGAGGCCACACCAGGTGTCCGAGTTGCGCCACAACCAGCTGTCAAACGGGCCCGAGCTGCCTCAGACACTGAGGACTCTTCTAACAGTGCGGGGGTTTCACGGAGCGCCGGTAACACGGCGAATGATGACGGCTTTGTGACAACTGTGAACAAGAAGTCGGCTAGACGGGTGCTTAAAGCTGAAGCGGAACTCTCGCGTTGCCGTGAATCGGTTGACAGTGGCGCCGGTCCAATTTATACAGTGCGATCTCTGCCACAGGATTTGACGGCTTTGTCGTCCGAAGCCCCCAGCAAGCAGCAGCAGAGCCAGCGTCCGGAATTTTTCGGCTGAACAACTGCTGAAAGTGTTTAAGACGCTCTATGACCTTGTGCCGGCGGCAACGTTGGGAGGGGGTCTCAAAGGGATAACGGCCACGGTGTCCACGATCTCGGCCGCAAGTGATTTGGTGTCACTCAAAGTATTAGGAGGCGTGACGGTCGTAGGGCTATGTTCCTCAATGGATCAGTTTTGGGGCGGTATCAAAGACGTCAACCCGGCCTTCTCTGACGAGTGCCTCCTATCCGAGCTTGCCTCGTACGGCGCGGTAAAAATAAGGAGGGACACGAGGCATGGGTGGAAAGGATAAGCAGAGCATCTAAGTGCCGTCTAGCAGGATACACGTTCTGTTCAAAAGGACACCACCTACTAAGGTCTTTATTGTGTGGAGGGATCACGATGTAACGGTCGAAGCATCGTCGCAGATTGTTTGCTTCAATTGCCAACGTACTGCCCACACGGCAACTCGTTGCACTCGCGCCCGTGCGTGTAGAAGATGTGGTGCGCACGACTATCTTGCCGCATTATGTCGAAATCGCGCTCGCTGTGTTGACTGCAGGGGCCCTCACCCTAGAGGGGACTCGTCTTGCCCCGTTTTCGCGTTAGCTCGCGAGAAAAGCAAGGCCCTGCTTGGGTCGCGTATGCTCCAACATGCGCAGTTGTCGGCGCCGGCAGCCACCCTGGTCACCGCCCCGGACCCCGTACCCCCTAGACCACGCGAATCGGCACCTGGGACCTACGCGGCGGCGGTACGCCGTTTGGTGATTCCAGTCTCTTCGGGCGTGGCCCCGGAACCTTCGGCAGCGCCCGTTGAGGTCGTGCTCCCCCCCTTCCGGCCGATCCCTGCCCCCCGGAAGTCTTTGCTTCGTTTGAAGACGCCGCCATCTATTGAAATGGAGCCCCCTAAACAAGTGGAACGAGTAATGGACGCTGCTCACCGCCCTCCCAAGCGCCCTCGCCAATTGGTTACGAGTAGATCCGTCCCGCGCGGGTCGTCCCCCAGGGTCGCGCCGTCCCCCGCGTTCGGTCGCGCTTGCCTAAGTCGACAGACGACTTTGACCTTGGGGGGTTTGTCCAAGGCCGCATCACTGCTCGCACGTACCAACCCGAAGCTAGCCGACACGCTTCGAGGCATCGTTAACGCACTGCGTCCGCTGCTAGCTCTGGCGCCGTTGCTGCAAGGTCTGGTGTCCCCCGCACCCACTTCTCAATGACGGACCCTGGCTCAGCTTCCTATCCCCCTCCTCAGGGCGCTTCAGTAGCAGGTAACCCCTCTATAAGGGTTACTTGTCCCAGATGCGGCCGGGATTTCACCCGCCGCGGTCTCCCCATTCATCAAGCTAGATGCCGTTCTACGTCCTGCGACTGCCGCTCCGTCTCCGGCTGTATCCTCCGCGCCAACACTCCAGTCGCCGAGAGAGCCGCTGGTCGACAGGCTCAGCATTGCGACCCAACAATCAAGGGTGATGCGCGTGGTTCCCCGGGCGGTGAGGCCTTTGGTTGCCGAGCTCCTTTGCGACGTCCTCGACCTTGTGGCGGCCAACAACGACCTCCCCTCGTGTGAGTCGTTTCTGTCATTCGCTTATGTGGTCCTTCAACTGCCACTTCGCACCATGTCGTCAATCTCTTTAGCAGCGACTGTCCGATCGAACCTCCGTGCATTTCGCGATGGCTGGCGTTTTGAGTATTGCGTAGGAGGTATTAGAAGAGCCAGGACGGACCCGTGCGACTCGCCTGAGGACTCGGCACGCCGCGTTTTGAGCAAGCTATCTGAGGGAGACGTTTCCGGGGCGGCTCGACTATTATGTTCTACCGACTCATTTGCCTCGGGCGACGGAGTCCTAGCTTTGCTTGCCACCAAGCACCCACCTGCTCCGCCGCACTTGGCTTTTCCTGCCCCTCCTGACTCGATGACGCAGCATCAAACCTCAGTCGATGACGTCTTGGAAGCTGTAGCCGGCTTTCCGGCCAGTTCGTCCGCTGGTCCTGACGGTCTCCGCCCGCGCCATCTAAAGGATCTCCTTTCCCCCGGGATCGAACCGGTGGCCGGGAGACTGGCCGCATCACTTGCCAGAGTGATAAACGTCCTGAGATGGGGCCTACTGCCGGCTGAGGTCAGGGCGATCGTGTTCGGCTATTCGCACTGCGCAAAAAAGACGCATCAATTCGCCCCATTGCCTGCTCTCTTACGTTACGAGGATCGCAGCAAAGATAGCCTGCCGCGAGGCCAAAGAACTTATTATGGAACAACTTGGCCGGCACCAGCTGGGATTTGGCATGGCGGGCGGAACGGAGACTGCCATACATGCAGCAAGAGCCTTTATGCAATCAAGTCCCCCCGGTACGGCACTCCTGAAGTTGGATTTTCGCAATGCATTCAACACCATACGTAGGGATCACCTCCTTTGTGCGGTTCGGGATACAGTCCCGGAACTTTCCACCTTAGTAGAACACGCGTACAAAGAGCCATCCGTCCTATTGTTTGGCGCCGAGACGTTATTTTCGGCATCGGGCATACAGCAGGGGGACCCCTTGGGACCGGCCCTATTTAGCCTGGGGATACGTGAGCTGGTTAACTTCGTTCAAGCGCCATTCAACGCTTGGTACCTAGACGATGGCACACTTGGTGGACCGATGGTGGACTTGCTCGATGAGGTGCGCAGAGTCCTTGCTTTCGAGGCAGTCAGTGGTCTGGTGCTGAACACGGCCAAATGCGAGGTGTTCGCTCCGGGGACAGACCCAGACAACCCCTCATTGAGGGCCTTGCTCGAGCTGCTACCGGGGTGTAGAATCGTTGCTGACCACGAAATAAACCTTCTTGGCGCACCGGTTCTGTCCTCTGCGTTGCCGGGACCACTCAACCCCTTGATGGACAGATTGTAGACGATGCAGGAACGTCTTCCGCTTGTTGGGGCCCACCAGGGACTCTACCTGCTTCGCTCGTCGTTCTCCGCGTGCCGCATCCATAGACTGCTCATGCGATTTGAACCATCTTCTCTAACCACAAGAGGTGCGCCAGGCGGCCCTTCCCACGTCCATGAGCGGCCTTGGTCTCCGGCTTCGGCTCGATCCTTGGCGGGCCCGGCCGTGGCTGCCTCGATGCATGCTACGTCGGAAAATGTCCAGCGCCTGCTCCCGCCGGCGCCCAGGCAATGTTCGAGGCGGTCCGTGACGATATAGCGACTGGACTTCAAGCTTCATCGCCTGCCAGAAAGCCTGGGCTGAAAAGGCCCACGAAGCTTCGCTTAGTTCGCTGCTTGAAGAATGCGGGGATGACCAGGACAAGGTACGCCTTCTAGCTGTCGCTCGCCAGGAGCAAGCGACTGATTGCATGCACTACCCGCTGGGTACCCGCCTTGATGACCAATCCACCCGGATATGCGTTGGCCTGAGATTGGGGGCTGATTTGGTTGAGCCACACAGATGCTCTTGTGGCGAGCTTGTCGGGCGACTCGCCAGACACGGCCTGTCTTGCGCTCACGCAGCGGGCCGGCGCCCAAGACACACTGCCTTCAATGAAATGCTTGCAAGATCGCTGCGGAGGGCGGGGATTCCGTGCGTACTGGAACCACCTGGGCTTTCAAGAGACGACGGTAAGCGCCCCGACGGTATGACTTTGATACCCTTCTATAAGGGTCGTTCCCTGGTGTGGGATGCGACGGTGACCGACTCTCTGACCCCTTCCCTCCCGGCGCGTCCCGCCCGGGGACTGCCGTTTTGCGAGCTGAGACCTCAAAGATAAGAAAGTATGCGGACCTAAGTCGGGCGCACCACTTTTCGCCATTCGCGTTCGAGACGATGGGTGGCCCTGGGCCCCTCACGGTAACATTCATCTCTCGGGTTGGCGACGCGTTACGGCAGGCGACGATGGACAATAGGGCGCACGCCTTCTCCTAGCGACTGTCCCTGGAGATCCAAAGAGGTAACGCGACCTCAGTGCTCGGAACTATGAGAGACTGGATGGACCCGGACCTTCGCGCCAGAGGGCGGGCAGGACTTCCTCACGGGCATGAGCGATAGAGCGGCTACGGCGCACAGAAGGAGCAACTAGGTCGACGAGCAGCAACGCTGTAAAGCATTATATATACTCTTCTGAATAATAATAAAACTAATCTTGTTGGATCTCCAACTTCATCTAAATATATATATATATATATATTTTTTTTCGTATATTACATTATGTATATATATATATATATATATATAGCTTTTTATGTGTCCTCTTAAATGTGCGATTCGTTCACAGTTTTGCACTGCGTACTTTGTATTACGGATAAGCAGATATATATATATATATATATATTTTTTTTTTTTTTTCGTATATTACATTATGTATATATATATTATATATATATATATAGCTTTTTATGTGTCCTCTTAAATGTGCGATTCGTTCACAGTTTTGCACTGCGTACTTTGTATTACGGATAAGCAGATGAGCACAAGCAAGTATAATTTCTCGCAGCTTATTTCGTTTCTGAGCAGAAAATAGGCGAATTATCTTACAGTGTGATTAAGTGGTGGCATAATCAAACACATGAGAATTATACATGCAATTGTGCTGTATATGATGATAAAGATACCTACAAAACAACCACCAGTTGCGATTTGAAACTGTCAGACGCCCACTCCATTTGTGCATCTCAAACTACTTCTTGTAACCCAAAGCTCTAAAAAGACCTGTCCGAAAGACAGCGCAATGAAGTGACACGATCAAAGTCTGTGTGTAAGCGCATGCGGTAATATATATATATATATATATATATATATATATATATATATATATATATATATAATGTAAGGCAGTAGGGTAACGTTGTTGTTTTTTGTTTTTATTTATATTATAGGAGGGGGAAATGCTTTTAGGCACGCTGTGCAGGACTACACGCCGGCTGGTAGCTCGATGACTACCAAAGCCTTTGTATTACCTGTAAAACCCTCATACCTCCTGTCATCCCCCGTAACCGGGTCCTATAGGTAAAACTAATATTGCTCACAGTTAAGGGGGGGGAATCTCTAATACCATCACAACCTTTCGTGTAACTATACGCACCGGCTCTTGTTTAAAACTCTGTAAATTATTTTTTCTTGCAAATCAGGCCCTCACACAGCTTATATCTGGACGCCATCCGTTAAATCAACCGCCGCCGAGACCACATCCACCATCACGCCAATAACTTCGCCAACCGCATCGTACAATGGAGTCGGAGGCGTGTCGTCGTACAGCCGCCTCCTTGGCTATCATTATTCCTGTTATTGCGCGCGCAAGTCTGTTCCACTGTTCTCGAGACTCCAACATACGTGCGACAACATCCTTTAGATCAAAAGTATCTTCTAGCAACCAGCCTCTTGGTACTCTCCATGCCGGGCAGTGGAACACCGTATGTTCCGGTAACGTCGTTGTTATAAGTAGCTAGGTGGGTTGAGAGAGGGAGCTTAGCGATAGTTACTGGCACGAAGCGCCGGTAGAACTGACGACATTACAGTTAGTTGAGCAGAGACGGTGTTGAGACGCGGTCGAGGAAGGATCGTTGTGTGTGAGACAGGCCGGAGAGGCGGTGCTGTACCGGCGCAGTGGAGTGTCGGACGAGAATACAGCCTACAGTCGTGGTGTTGGTCAATATTCGTGTTTTCCTCCTAGCAACATACGGGGTGTTTGGAAATCTTTTTTTTGCCGTAGTAGGGAATTGTAGAGCCTGTTAAAGCAAATATTTTTTCCAATGAATCATGGTCTCTGAGAAGGAGCATAAAATGTGCTGTTGCGAGACAACCAGTCGTCCTAAACAGAAACAAAGCACACCGTCGTGTTCCTGAGAAAATTATTGTTCGTCGTGTTCCGGAGAGCATGTAAGGGTGGTCAGAAGATACGACACGGTCGTTTAGAAGAGAATTTGCGAAAAATGAAGTTGACTATTAACTTTTACGCCAAATACCTAAAAATCACGCTCAAAACTAACACGTTCAGGCAAATGCGTTCTTATTATGACGATCATTTTGGTACCAAATCTATGTCAATGCGAGCTGCAATTGCGGAGTAATTACGAGTTTTCGGCCAGATGTCGAGATCGAGTGCATGCAAAAATGACCTAGAGTTCTAGTAGATCATTTATGCATGCACTCAATCTCAATTAAACCGCAATCACGGCTCGCATTGCTATGTATTTGATACCAAATGATCGGCATGAATTGCGCATTTGCCTGAGTGTGTTAGTTTTGAGCGCTGTGATTGGTCGTAGGGTTATGATTTTGAGATATTTAACGTGAAGGCAAAAAAAAACTTTATTTTTGCTAAAGATTTTCAAAACGATTGTGTCGCATCGTCTAGGCAATATTTATGTCTATCTTTAGAAAAAGTAGAATTTCCTCGCGAATACGACGATGTGCTTAGTCTCTGTATAGGAGGACCGGTTATCTCGTAATTGCACATTTTATGCTCTTATGTCGGGCAAAAACACCAGTGACACAAATTGTACTAATACCACTCTCACTCCAAAACAAGACTTTTCAGAAACATTGTTCCATTAGAAAAAATATTTCTTTTAACGAGCTCTACAATTCCATATATCTGGAACAAAGTCATTTTTGCATGCACTCAATCTCGACATCTGGCCTCGAAAATCGTAATTACTCCGCAACCACAGCTCGCGTTGCCATAAGTGTCAAAATGATCGTCATGAAATGCATAACTAAATATGTTAGTTTTAAGCGCCGTGAGTGCTCGTAGGGTAATGATTTTGAGGTATTTGGTGTGAAAGCTAATAAAGAACTTCATTTTTTGCGAATTCTCATCTAAGCGACTATGCCGCATCTTCCGACTGGCCTTACATGTTTTTCAGAAGAAGCAGGAATATATAAGAAGGAAGCAGGAATATTCTCGGGAATACGACGGTGTGCTTAGTTTCTGTCTAAAAGAACTGGTTGTCTCGCAACAGCACATGTTATGCTCCTATGTCGGGCAAGGACACTATTGCCACAAATTGCAGTAATTTAACTCTCATTCCGAAACAAGACTTCTCAGAGACAATGATTCATTGGAAAAAATATTTGCTTTAACAGGCTCTACAATTCTCTACTACGGCGAAAAAAGATTTCTAAACACCCTGTATATATATATATATATATACGAGGTGTGTTCAAAAAGCGACTTTTGAATTTTCGCGGGTTACGTATATTCGAATTTCGATTTTTTGTGGCGTTATGTTGGTACTCATGTCTCTCACTTATGCCGACAAGCTCGGCCATTTTGAATGTTCACTTAATTGTTGACAGCTGCTTTGCTTGCACGTGTTTTGGATCGTCTTCGATTTTTACCTATTCAAAAAAATGGATCAAAGAACCTGTATCAAATTTTGTGTGAAAAACGAAATTAAGTGCGCGGATGCATTCCGAATGTTGACTGTGGCATACGGAGAAGCTACCTTGGACCGAAGCAACGTTTATCGGTGGTACAAAATGTTCTCAGAAGGCCGAGAAGATGTGAACGACGAAGAGCGTGCCGGACGCCCGAGCACTTCAACAACAGACGAAAAAATTAATGAAGTGGAGAAAATGGTATTGGCCAATCGTCGAATCACCGTTAGAGAAGTTGCTGAGGACCTAAACATATCGATTGGCTCGTGCCATTCGATTTTATCAATGATTTGGGCATGAGACGGGTCGCCGCGAAATTCGTACCAAAATTGCTCAATTGCGACCAAAAACAGCATCGCATGAACATTGCTAATGAGATGTTGGACTCTGTCCGCGACGACCCAAATTTGCTCCAGAGGGTCATAACTGGTGACGAATCGTGGGTTTATGGTTATGACGTGGAAACCAAAGCTCAATCATCTCAATGGAAGCTGCCGCACGAACCAAGACCGAAAAAAGCGCGCCAAGTTCGGTCGAATGTGAAAGTTTTGCTGACAGTTTTCTTCGATTGCAGGGGCGTGGTGCATCATGAGTTCTTGCCACAGGGTAGAACGGTCAATAAGGAATATTACCTGCAAGTTATGCGCAATTTGCGCGAAGCAATCCGCCAGAAACGCCCGGATTTGTGGAAGAACAAAAATTGGCTTTTGCACCACGATAACGCCCCTGCTCACACATCGTTGCTTGTGCGCGAGTTTTTGGCCAAAAACAACACACTAATGATGCCGCAGCCACCGTATTCCCCAGATCTGGCCCCCTGTGACTTTTTCTTGTTCCCTAAACTGAAGAGGCCCATGAAAGGACGACGTTACGCTACGCTTGACGAGATAAAGACGGCATCGAAGGAGGAGCTGAACAAGATAAAAAAAATGGTTTTTTGAAGTGCTTCGAAGATTGGAAAAACCGTTGGCACAAGTGTATAATATATCATGGGGATTACTTTGAAGGGGACAAAATAGATATTCATGAATAAATGAATAATTTTTGAAAAAACACAAAAGTCGCGATACTTTTTAACACACCTCGTATATATATATATATATATATATATATATATATATTATTGCTACTATTATTTCCGATATTTAACATTATGCTGACGATTACAATTCTGCTGTTGGTTTTTGCAGGTAAATGTGCGCTGGGAGCTGAGCGATACGTTGTGCGACCTGTATATTGCCATTGATGTCACGTGTTCCACTGCATCCATATTCAACCTGGTCGCTATCTCCATAGATAGGTTTGTATTAAGTGGTTGAATCCTTGAACAAACACGGTCGTTTTAAAGCCAAAGCACGGTGGCGTTCAGCGGCACTCTATCGCAGTTCTACGCAGCTTTTAATGAATGACACTTTGAGTTTATTGAGTTCCTTCAAACATTCTCGGAAGCACGCTGCAGCATCTGTACCGTGTACGGTGTTTGCTCAGTGAAGGTAGCGTATGCCGTCGTATACAATTCATATCAAGAGATAGTCCAATGGGGAGAAGCTAAGACATCCACAAGGTAGCGATTAACGTAGGGACCTTTTTGAAAGAAATCGGGTAAAGAAGCGCACAATTAACCCAGATCATAAACAACAAGGCCCAGGCAGGTGTGAGGTTAGTCTTGCTGTATGTGAGGCTTTCCACTGTACGGCAGCGGACACGGCCTATTAACATATGTTAATGTCTTCATGCGCGGCCTATTTGCATATGATAATGCCTTTATACTCATATATATATATATATATATATATATATATATATCGGTTGAACAGAACGTTCTATCACTTGGTGAGCTCCGCTTTATTATATGAATCCTGATGGAAGCGAGCCTGTGTTATCAACAGGAGTCGTCTGCTATTACTGCAGTCCGGGCTTTAGCAAATCAATTCATACTAAACGCTAAATCTCCATTCGACATCGCACCGTATTTTTTTCAAGTAAACGAATAATGGAACATACAAAGGCCCCTTAAATTAAATTATGCGTTTTTACTACCACAAAGAACTAAATGCGACTGCCTCAGCGGCAAATTTATGAACTGTCAACGTCCCAACATGTGTAGACGTAGAGTTCTATATCATAGCAACGAACACTCGACAGCATGTTATGTCTGACTATATGTATAAAAAAAAAATATATATATATATATATATATGAGGAATCTATCACACCTGTTGGGAATAAAGGCTTTTAGACGCAGCCTGTTAATTGTTTGAAAATTGCCTATAGGACAGGGGTAGGTTACAGTGAAGCTTCATACACCGCTACAGCGTTATGACAAGCATTATTCGAGTGGCAATATACTACTATTTCTAGTTCAATTTTGCGACCTCGACGACCTTTTTCCGTAAAGCACTTGTGAAAACTTTCTACACTTATTTTTAGCAAAAGGGTTCAACCCCAGGGCGATTCAGTGGAGTCGATATTTGTTGCACATGTGCCTCCTATTGAGTGCAGTACTCATACAGTGCATGCAGTTCAGGTGTACGCCGGGAGGGCGGGGGGGGGGGGGCTGTAATAAACTCGGAATTTTGCAAATGCATTCGTGCGCGTCGTGTATATGCACGTAAACTATGTGCAAGCATCGTAGTTTGGATGAAACAAAGAACCACTCTGTGTACACACGACAGTATGTATGGACCCTTCGCTGACTTCATCGTTTATTCCGTTTATGTCTAGCCTCATCGTAAATACGTGCAAGAGTTCTTCTAGAGAGAGAGTGAGAGATACGGTTTGTAAGGGAGAGAGATGATATGGAGTTGCTAATTAGTTTCGCCCGGCTGTTGTCTCTGTGAACTAAAGGTGCTTCTCCGAGATGATGTGGCCGTTCATTGTTAGCACGTAGGAACAATGGTATTATCGGCATTGTTTACTTTATTTACACTGTTGCAGCATGTGAAAGTCTCCACCACCACCATCAGTGACCAAAATAACTGGCTAGCGTCGCTGCAACAACACAAAGCCGGCGATGGCGATGATGATGATGATGATGATGATGATAATGATAATGATAATACGATACTAATGCCTTATTGTCTTTCCTCATAGTCACGTATCTGTTTCTTGTCTGCTTAGATGTGCGTGTACATCAGTCTATACCTACTGTGCTCCGTGCTAATTTTGTTACGAATTATTATCATGCTTTTTCATGATTGGATGTTTTTGAATGAAAGCTGAATGAACGTATCAGAATACCAACTATAGAGGGGCTTAGTAGCTAGTGGCCATGAGCTAATACCATCATATATTCCTTGCAATTCGTTGATTCGAGATGACGGCAGTCTGTCTGTGTTGTCCGAACGCCCAATTGTCAAGAGTAACAAATTCAAGTAGTGCCAATTATTTACGTTAACATGATGTCTACTACTTCAAATTTGACGTATATCTAATATTTTTCTAGGTGGCCTCCCAATCCGCCATCTGGGATTGCGCCCCTTGATTGTTTCACAGAAAGACCCCTTCTGCGTTGTTGTAGTTATTGCTGTTGCTGCCATTGACGCTGTTTTCGTCGTCGTCATCGTCGTCGTTGTTGTTATTGACGTCGTTGTTGTTGTTGCCGCACATGGACACGAGGCTACTTGAAGAACTGCTGGGTCTATGACGTTCGAACGTGCTGGTTCGGATAAGATTCCTGTTGGGAGTGACAACAATGGTCTTTCCTATTCGTGTTCGTACCCACCCAAACCACAACACTTCTACCTGCAGCAAGCAGTTTGTGGTCCCGAAAGAGCGCTCTCGGATACTCTCGAGCGACCATTTAATACAAGGTGTTTTCGTTTGACTCTTCTCTTGCAGGTTTATTGCTGTCACACAACCGATCAAATATTCAAAGCACAAAAACTCGGGACGAGTTGCTTTCACCATTGGTGCCGTGTGGCTCATATCGATGGCCATCGGTAAGTGAAACCGGCTTCTAAGCTGGCACACACACACACAGACACGCCGTTCGTCAACTACAGACACTCTACGGCTTTTTGAGATCATTGTGTCGGTAGGGATGTGGCAGGGATGCCCCCCCCCCCCCCCCATAACTCTAGTGTAAAAGGTCACGGGTTTGATCAATGCATCATTGACAATATGTGCATCAGATCTTGTCTTTGTGTCATCCAGCGTGACGTCGTAAATACAAATAGCGGATTTGTTGTTTCTTATGTTATCACGCACTCTTTCTATTGGACATGATACCATGGGCCACGCGATGAAATGCTAGCATAGGCGACAACGCTCGCACTAGGAGTCGCCAGTTGGATACCGGCGCAACGCATGCCCCTTTAACGTAAATCTCTCAAAAACCTTGTAGATTTTGGTTACAGCTATGATAAATATATATAAAAACAGCAATCTGTGATCAGCGAATGCGGTTCCTATTTCGATGATTCATACGTTTCGCCATTTGCAGACGCTTCTGTTACCCAAGCGTTACCGTCGCATCCATATGAAAACTAACAGCTAACAGCATAATGACTTTCTCGACGGCACTAAATGCGTGCCTATCGATATGTACGGTGTACGACATACGTGACACTGTTAGCAATAACGTGTACCGCGCATGGAACTCTGTATACTCAGTGGGAGCAGATGGGGATGGAAGCTAGCATTACAGGGGAGACGATGGAAATATCTTAGTCAGTACATGTGTCTTTGTTTATCTTTCTATCCACGAATAAGTAAAAGGGATGACTATTTAGGGGAAGAAGAATTAGTAGTACGTGGGAAGAATGCGAAAGAAGGAAAAACGCAGTAAAATGTATAGGTCTCAAGAAGTTCAATAAATTGGGTTGCCGTTTTAGTTGTGCCAGAGAGTTTTTTTTAAAGGAAAAAGGGGTGTCCAACTTTATTCAAACGGAGTATGTTAAGATTTAGTTTTAGCAATAAAAGTGTCGCAAATGGAAAATAGTTTTAACAGTTTTAGGTGGCGGGAACGGCGTTAAGGATAGAAAAGAAGTAGACCCGCAGAGTAGAATTTGCAGCTACGGATATGGAGCGGACAGCAGTGAGCAAGAGCGAAGGTATCGGAAGGAATTGCGAAATCAAGGGTAAAGCAGGCATACACAAACGAATGGCTATATGGGCCAAATCCAGTTTAGGGGACATTTATGGAAAGGAAAACGTCTTCGCTCGGTGGAAAGGTAGAACAGCAAATAATTGTGTTTAATATTAACATGAACCATCTTGTACATACTCTATTTGAGTGAAATAAATATGACTGACTTTAAATGGAAAGAAAGAGCGAGAGATGGGCGGGTTACGATAGATATACGATAATTCAAGTAAAAGTGAACTATTAGCAGACGCTTGGTCAATTGAAGATATTGTAAAAGAATGCAGCTTTAAGGAGAGAGGGGATCAGAGACAATTACTTATCGAAGGTCCCAGTTTGAAGGCCAAACGTTAGAAAAGGCCATATTACACAAGACGTCGATATTACAAATAGGAGGCTGTCCCAATAGAAGGCACTTACTCAGTTAATATTGGAGGAAGATGCATTGGTGATATGGATGCTTAGGTAACGTATATGCTGCCACTCTAAGCGCCCCTGATATAAAAAAAAAAGAAAAAAAGAACTGCAAAGGGCACAGACTATTAGAACGTGTAGCCGAGTAGGCCGTTCAGGGAGTAGACATTCTATTTAAGGAATACATGAGTAGTGAAACCTTGTATTCTAAAAAACATATACGGACAACGTGCATTAGCATTGGGTAGGGTATATCTGCTTTTTGCGTTAGCTGGGGAAACAACATCAATGGGCATCATAGCGGCGAACCTTGTAGAGTAGCCTTAGCATCACAGAAGGTTAAATTAGCCGCTGCGTCGTATTTAAAACCCGGTGGGACCGAGACGATGTACTATGTTCGGAGTAGAGTCTCGTTAGATGATACATAGTCTTTTGAGTGTATGCATGGACATATTCGCAACAGAGACGGACAGAAAAGATGCAGTCTTTTCAGGGGACGGATATGACACTTAGGGAGGGGCCAGGGCTGAGAGGACATATGGCCAATGGCAACGACGTTCACGGTTCATAAAAAAGAGACCAAAACAACGTAAACGGCGAAAGCAAGCTAGATGAGTTTCGGAAGGGGAATTGGCCTACAAACACATACAGCGACCAGCGAACCGTTAAAGAGGATGATATGGGAGGCGTTACTGAAAACACAAGAACCGCTGTTTTTTTTTTAGGTTTTACTTTTATGCGCTATGCGTTGACTTAAAGGCTGCCTATTTAATATGGCCCAGCAAAAGAATAAGCAGTAAGCTAGCGACAAAAAAAAGTTGTTAAGGATAGACGACTAAAATAACTCGTCGGCGTGCAATAAGTGCTCAGGAACTTCTGAGATCTTGACTCGAATCAGAAGGAACGGGTCAAGGCCGCGAGGCTTGCTTGCATAAGTAAATGCGTACACAACTAATCGAACTAGCAGAGTCGTAACCCAACTAGAACTGCTGGCTGACTAGTTAATGCACTTTATGTTGACTCGACGGAGTCGGAATTAAAGAGAAACGCACATCGCACTGAGGTGTATTCGAAGTTCTGCCCGAAAGACCCAGCACGCGATTAAGAGTGAGGAGCAAGAGCGGTAAGCGAAAAGTTCATTTTACACATCCCTAATTTCT
The DNA here is from genome assembly GCA_003439945.1 of Dermanyssus gallinae. Taxonomy (NCBI): domain Eukaryota; kingdom Metazoa; phylum Arthropoda; class Arachnida; order Mesostigmata; family Dermanyssidae; genus Dermanyssus; species Dermanyssus gallinae. The sequence goes on from QVRM01006757.1 coordinate 523,921, forward strand.
GCTCTATGTGCTGCAAGCCGCATATATATATATATATATATATATATTGCTGTCGATGCATACTGCTCCCTATAAACGGTCTCCCAAAGCTTTAACAACCGATACGGAACTCCTTCCAAGGCTAATTTCTCTATAATTCTGCTTCGCAGCGTTAGGTCAAAGACTGCCTTAAGATCTTCAAATACCGCGTAATATACAGTATATATTTTTATAGGACCGTCTTCTCCGGACGACAAATGTATTTAAATTCAATAATTCTCCATGGGGGATTTGGCGCCCGGAGCTTAAATATATATATATATGTATATATATATATATATATATATATGATTTATTAAGAATACTGGTGGAGCTACAATTGTCTTGTATATATATATATATATATATATATATATATATAAGCGGTCGCTTAGGCGACTAATGTACCGTTCGACACGGAGTGTTACCATGGCAACCATGATTATCAGACCCACAATCGCAAGTTCGAGCCAGTTATTTTTGTTGGACGAGGTTGTCATTGCCCTGCTGCTACACGTCTCTGCCGGAGAAATCCTACATGAATCCAGGTCTCGTGCCACAGGCGTCTGAGTCAATTACAAGCGTCTAATGTAGTTGACATGAAAATGTTATAATTGTTGGCTAAATTTTGGTCACCTTTTTGTCATCGCACAAGACAATGTGCCTAGTTAACAACATAGGAGCACTTGCGGTCTCTTGGGCGGTTTTGCACAATCAAGCTCCCGCCATCGGCTAGAATCTTTCGCGCTGTTCAGCGTATTCAATGTGACAGCTTACAGACTACAGACAACCAACCACGTTTGAGGCTCAAAGCAGAATTGCTCACGGCGCGACGTTGGCCATTTGCCCTGGGCGCCGCAATGGTGGTGATTACTTGCAGTCATTATGAAAATGACAAAAATATTCGAATGTGATGTTGATTCGTGTCAAATGCGTTGTGATTGTGGCTGCTTATAATAAAGTACCACCTCTGAATGATAAAAGTGCGTAGCTTGAAAGAGATCCGAATTTGTCTCTGTTGCTTGTAAGCGAACTTGTAAAGTGCAGTAATCTTGCCCCATAAGGTAGAGATGAAGCGTTCCCTTCTTCATAGAGGCGTATTCATATATATTTATATATATATATATATATATATATATATATATATACATATGAACACACGCGCTGCAAATGAATTCCAAACCGACACATCCAGTTGGCGAAAACGACAAACATTTCGCGGACGCCTCCATACGACTCGCCGTGGTGACAATTTCTTTCAATTTTCTTCAGCAATCCAACAGAACGTGGTGCAACCAAGAGCACGGCGACCACAATCTTGAAATAAGCGCTCGGCGAGTAAACATAGACACGCATCGATGACATAGGGGCCTTATCGAATGAGTTCAGACAGATCTCAGACAGGGCCGGCTGTAGAAAGAAACTATTCCGGGGCCGACCTAGAAGGGCCTCAGAGACTGCACCGGCACCAACAGCAAAAACAAAGTCAACAACAAGAACAACAAACAGCAAAAACAACAACGACAGTAACAACGACAGCGACGACGACGACGACGACGACAACAACAACAACACGAGCAATGCCTCACCTACGTATTTCCTAAGAAATTTCCGCGAGAGTTTACCATGTCGAACTTTGTGTCCAAAAATTACCGATTTGCGGGGAACTGTCGTTTTCTGTCATGGTTTAACAAAATCTGCGACAGAAGCCCGTAAAATGCTTGTCAAACACAATACTCTTGGCGGATCACAGTGTTTGAGTGGTTAAAGAAGTTCGACAAACTGAACGACGAAGCAAGCGGAAAACCACCAAAAAGTTTTAGGACATTAAATTGTAAGCTTTGTAGGACGTAGATGATACTCAGGCGCTAGAAAACTCACTGCTCAACTAAACGTGTGCCTAAGCAACCGTTTGCAGATGCTTGAAGACCATGGGGAAGATCCTGAAGCTCTCAAAATGAGTTCCACATGAACTGACTGAAAGGCAGCAACAGAACCGACAAACCATTTGTGAGGTTCCGTTCACCAGGTTCGAACAGAAGTAATTCTTGATTTGGATCGTGACCGGAGATGAAAATTGGATCTTCTTCAACAATCCCAAGCGCCAAAAGTCATGGCTATATCCTGGCGCAGCAGCGTCCCCAACTGTGAGGCCGAATCGCTGCTCGCTACAGTCAAATAATAGATTTAAGCCAGGCATTTTGTGAAAAACGGCCAGAATACAATAGATACCTTAAGAAACTAATTTTGCTCTACGACAACACAACAAAGCTGAGTCGGTGAAAAACTTATAAAGCATTTTAGTAGGAAACCCGTTGCCACCACGCGCTGGCTAAGCAGACATTTTCTTCGTACGAGAACGTCCGAAAATGGGTAGGTTATTAGTTTGCCCCTAAAGATACGGGCTCCTTCTGGCGAGAAATCCACAAGTTACCCAAAAGATGAACACAGTGTATAGCGAGGGTATCGATATGCACTTATTGCGAGATTTGGTAGAACTCGGCAAGAAAATAATTTTTTGGTATGAAAGGAGGGGGCGGAAAGGTCTTGTTTAGGAAAGAGAGTAAAGTTGATAAAAGTAGTTATTCTGCCTTTTTCTCTTACATCGTTGTGCAAAATCTACGTTTGCGGAAGAACCAGGCAACGCATGAAGGAACCGATTAAACCGGCGTATTCGGAGAAAAAATCGGCACAACGGAAGATAGTTTACTAGCTTGCGTAGCAAAAAGCGAATAACCAAACTGAGATATGTCATAAAAATCGATATGTTACGTTAACGCTTTTCCATGCAAAACCGAAATTTTTTTCGCTACACAAGCTAGTTAAATGTCTTCGTTGTGCAGAATTTTTCTGCACAACGAAGTGAACACGCCGGTATAATCGGTTTCTCCATGCGTTAACTGGTTCTCCCGCAAACGTAGATTTTGCACAACTATGTAGGAGAAAAAAGGCAGAATAACAATATTTAAAAATTTCACTCTCTCTTCTAAACAAGACGTTTCCGCGTCCTTCTTCTATTGGGAAAAATTCTTTTCCTGAATTCTACCAAACCTCGAATTAAGTACATAACGATATGAATGACCCTGTATATATATATATATATATATATATATATATTACTTAAAAGTGAAAATGTCACATATCCTCCAGGTTCGGGCGTGTCCAGTCTAGCAGAGTTCCGCGCACAGAGGCGGCGTTGCCCCGCTGAATGTCCAGCGATAGTCTCTGGTGCAGGTACCCCTGTCGAACACTTGAGCGCCTTGCCGACACGTTGAATGAGTTTGTGCGTCTTCGGGCCGGGTCCCCCCAGTGTCTCGAATGCCAGCGGGCGAAAATCGTGGGGGTAGGTAATACTGGCATACTTTCTGCACTTATTCGCATCCGCCAACATAGATGCGTGACCAGCATGTTCCGCTCCCGCAATGACCATTGAAGGGGCTAATGAGTAGGTAACGGTTGCATCCCATACCAGCATGCGACCCATCTCAAAGGACGTTAGTGTTAGTCCGTCCGGTCGTTTTCCATCATCCCTGCAGAGGCCAGGAGGCTCGAGAATGCAAGAAAAAACAGCAGACCTCAAGGCTCGGCTAAATCTCCCATTAAGAGCTGCGTGCCGGGCTCGACGACCTGAGCTTAAAGCACAAGAGAGACCATGGTGTGCCTATGGCCCCACTTGATCGCCACATCTACATTGGTGCGGGAAAACGAGAGCTGTCCCCAGGCGTAGCCCCGCACTAATCCGAACAGTGTCGTCATCTAGTAGAGTGCCTATGTGAACACTGGGGAGAGCCTGTAACCACGCCCCGGCACTTTTTGCAGAGACCGCCCGTAGCCTGGCCTTGTCAGTCGTAGTGGGGGCTTGCTCACGTAGATGCACAAATGTCTTCTCCTGCAGTGGGGTCGACCAGCTTTTCTGGGAAAGGGTGTCCGTGGGTATGACACCGCACAGAGACGCCAATCTCTCGACTAAGGCTGCCAAAGTGTGATCGTAGACTCTTTTGCCTGTGTCGTCCAGTAACCGTTTGGCTTTTCCCGATGCCTGGGACATAGATGAGACGATGGCAGGCCCAGCCAGCGCTACAGCATCAGGCATTCCCAGTCCACCTAAGGATATGGGAAGCAGCGCCTGCATGCCTGCATTGGGTGAAAGGCGTATGTTCAGGAGCACCTCCAGTGTTTTCAAGGTCCATTCGTTGAATTCTCGAAGGTTCTCGGTCAAGTCGAAACAATTGGCCCCTCTAAGCAGGTGCGTTATCCGGGCCGCCGAAAAGCATGATCTTAGTAGGAATATTCCGCGATGAGATCCCAGCGATGGAAGACGGCTGGCGGCAACTTCAAGCTTCTCTCTCCACGCGTCTAAAGCCCCAGGTAATCCCTCTTGGCAGAGGGGAACCCCGAGGAGCTCAATGTCGCTCTTTTGGACGACCTTGCAACCGGGAAGGAGATGGCATAGCTCCGATATATGCGGCAAGATCATATCCTCGGTCCCCGTGACATAGACCTCGCATTTCGCGGGATTTAGGGATAGACCACTCACCCTCTCGAAGTCCCGGACTCTGCGAATATCACCGATTACTGTAGCTAGGTCACCTCCAAGCACACCGTCGTCCAGGTACCAGGCATTTAGAGGACACTGAAGGGAGTCTATCAAGTCTTTTACGCACAAACAGAACAAAGGCGGACCTAAAGGGTCTCCTTGTTGAAGGCCGGACTGCAAAGATATAGTGGCGTGCGGCAAAACCAAATGCGGCGGTTGGGCGTACGCCGCATGTACCTGGTGAAACATTTGCGGAGCGTAGCATGTCACCACGTTTAGCAAGTGGTCTCTTCTGACGCTGTTAAAGGCATTTCTAAAATCTAATTTAACGAGAACGGTTGGGCCACTGCGGGAGTTTATAAAGGCGCGGGAGGTGTGAATTCCGATCTCCGTACCGCCAGTAGTTGCAAAGCCCAGCTGATGAGAACCAATTGTTGATAATATTTCAGCTTTGTTGGCAGCGCACCCAATTTTTGAAGCCAACCTTCGGAGTGTAGACGAGCATGCTATCGAGCGGAGAGAGCCGTCTTTCTTCTTGAGAGCAAATAGTCGTGCCCCAAATATAATAGGTTGAAGGGCTACAGGGGGAGGCCCCCACCGGAGAATGTCTACAACCTTTGCCAGTGCATCTCCTAGTCTGTCAGCGACGGACCCTAAGACCGCGGACAACAGATCCTGAAGAAATCGAGGCCTAAGGAAGTCAAGACCAGCTGCAGAGCTCCTGGGGAAAGATCTCACAGTCAAACGCACTTCGACGCTGGAGGTAGTAGAGTGGCAGTATAATCGGAGGACGAGATGGCAAGCAAAGGTCCGAGGGGGCCTGTGGATATTTGTCTCGAAGAGACTCAAGGCTTTCGGACTGAGATATAAATGTGTCCGTGGAGCCAATAAGCCTGGCGACGCCAGAGACATCTCCTTCGGAGAGCTTGACTATGGCTCGTCTACAGATCTCGTCCTCAAGGTCCCTTCTGGTATTTGTCCTAGTATATATATATATATGTCCCTGTGTATAGATATTTTTTTTTGTAAGACCCATTAGGTCCTCACCGAGCGCGGAACTCGACTCCGGATGGATTAGTCCACCGGGCATACAACCCATTATAGTAGGAGTACTCAATTGTGGGAGATTGTAGTGGTCACAGATAATTATTATTTGTTTTTCTATATTATGAGAAAAAACAATCCGTTGTTCTATGAGTTACCGCAGTAAAGTTCGCTTTCCGTCGCTCTTTCGCAACGCTGTTCACTAAGTTACTAGACAACTTAGATGCTTATTGACCTATATTAAAGTGCTACTATTCTGCTATATAAAATATCTTAAATTGGATATATATATACTCACCTAACAATATGCTACTAATAAGAACATAAAATATGTATGTATACATACGTTCTGCGGTAACATGATTTTAGACATTAAGTTTGTATTCATTTGTGCGACTTCTGATTTCAGGCTCACCCATCATTCTCGGGTTGAACACGTCCTCCGAGCGTGTTGCACACCTCTGCGTATTCTACAACTCGGATTTTATCCTCTACAGCTCGCTTAGCTCCTTCTACATACCGTGTCTCGTTATGATACTTTTGTACTATCGAATTTTTAGAGGTGAGTTTACTGCTATATATATATATATATATATATATATATATATATATGTATATATTGTTGCAAAGTCAGAGCAATTGGTGCGCAACGTTCTGTTGAGACTCAATGCCTTCAGTTGCAGTATTTCGATTTCGGGTTACAGATCAGGCGCATAAATGTGTGTACATAACGTAGATCAGAATGTACTGCCTCCTTACAAAGATATCAGTGATCGTGGCAACCGAAACAATGGCTAATGATAAATTGATGAATATATTGCATTTTTGTTTCGTTTATTGTTGTACAAACAGACAAAGGATAAAGTCTACAGGGCCTTGCGTAATGGTTTACGTGCTGGATGCTGATTCAGTTTCCTACAATTTGACTTGACCTAACGTACTATACTAGCAATTTGTCCTATTTGAAAATATAAGGCATATTGTATACCTTTTTCATTTAGTACTTTCATTTTCATACATTTATAAGGTATATATATATATGGCGCAACTTCGCCATTAAACGCCTTTGACAACCGAGTGGCCCACTATGTTCATCTTATGAAACTGCACATACGTGCACGGGTCCGATCCCCGCCGTTGCAGATTCGTATTATTATGGGGTCCGTCTTACAAAGCAACGCGAAAGCAAATTCGTGGACGTTTAATGTTGGCTTAGGGTCACAGCCCGAAACGGGATAAGGTCAAACTGAACAACATCTCGAGTAAGCCTCTTTCGGTCCCATCCGACGCACTACAAAGCAAACGCGTTCCCTAGTGAGGACTGGTGTAGGGAGCCCGGCGGTGACGTGATGCATTTGCGTGCACATCTTGCAACCGTATGAGACACATAGGTTCACGCATAGGTTCGATCCCAGCTGTTGTTGCACATTTCGCGACCGTCATTAGGCGTGTTTTAATCGACAAAGAGCGGGTTAACCGCATGCACATATCGACGCTCTCTCTGGCTACGGGGGACGGGCGTGACCAGTAAAACGGGCTATTAGACCCCCCCCCCTCACTAGTTTGTAGTAATCCTAACAGCACTTCCCTGCTGTTAAGGGGGAAGGAGAACATGACTGGTTTTTAGTGGGTTAAGGCCCCACACTACCGGCCCACACTTGCAGTTAATCCTGCAGTGACCGTGTGTGCGTTTTGCATTTCCCAGTTAGTCCTCTCAAAAAAAATAGCCGTTGCACATTTATACTTTTAAGGTCCGTCCTACGAAGCAGAGTTTTAGAAGCAATTCCGTGGGCGTTAACTGTTGGCTGAGAGTTGGCCCGAAATAGTTAGGTTACAAGTCCTTCGTTACTCCGCCCGCAGACTCCCTCTACCTGTATCTAAATGTAATTTGGCTGCTTTCGGCCAGCTTAGACGAGTGAACGACACTGGACAACACTTCTCCAACTGTGAGTTAAGTAGCTAATGATCTCAACATCATTCGTAAATGCTAAGGCGGTGGCTCTTTTGGAGGGTATACATGGTTCGTTTGCATAGCGGATGGCCATGTGGACATGTAAATCCAATCAGCAGCAACCTATTTTGTCATTGTGCGCACGCGGGCTTTTAACACGTTTGTTACCTTTTTCTGTGGGAGCTTCGGAAATACATGGACCTGTGACCTGCCTCCGTCAAGTGTTAAAATAGAAAATTACGTTAAGCAATGTTGAGTACAGACTAAAGACACAATAATCAAGTATTATCAATAAGCATGCGGACGAATAATAACGGACCAGTAAATACCGCATCATTAACACATGCATAAAGCAAGAACAAAGCAAGCCATCAAAGAGCAATGGTTTGCTTTTTCTAATATAATTGTGGCCCGATTAAGACCAAACGAGTAACTGCATTTTATACCCTATACGCAACTGTCGACAGGGCTAGTCTTAAAAAATATTCAATATAATAAGTATTAAGGAGGATTGCGCTTGACAGGGGGTTAAAAAGGGACAAGCTAAGTTTATCTACCCCAAAAAAAAAGAGTCGTTCTCGGCTAAATAACTGCAGCTGCCACAAACTCCTTGGGTTGCAAGGAACCACAGACCCGTGCTATTACGTAGAGAAGCCCAAATGCACTACGATCATCTCAAAAGTAAAAAATCAAAGTACTGGGCGCGCTACCTTCTGTTGGTCAAATATAGAAGATGTAGGCAATTGTGGTTTTCAAACACACACACCTGCCTAAAGACTTTTTCGGGCTGACCCCCAGCCAACATTTAACGTCCGCGGGACCGCTTTCGCATTGTTTCGTAAGGCGGACCCCATTATTATTATTATTATTATTAATATTATTATTATTATTATTATTATTATTATTATTATTATTATTATTATTATTATTATTATTATTATTATTATTATTATTATTATTATTATTATTATTATTAATATTATTCGATCAAAAGCAATACAGTTATGAGGTGTGAATGTGTATCCTCATTATTTTATAGTTTCTTTCTTGCTGTCGTCAGCCCATCACACCTAATATCGACGCGGCGTTTCCTCTGCAAACTGCCAATGAAAGCAGCTGCCTCAGAAAGTCGCCTTCGCATGCATCTCCGGTGTTTGCTCGATACACGATGTCGACAGTATTCGATCACTTAAGTCTTTAATAAATGTCCTTGTTCTTCTGCTGATTGGGCCCATTGTCTCCATTGCAATCGGCACGAAATTGTATCTAGACTCTAACTCTGTGTATTTACGCCACTTTCCTTTCTCTGCGTGTTCGGCCACCCATCCCGCCACGGCGGAATGGTGACACCGTCGGGCCTTTTATAGTCATGAAGTCCTAGTCTGGGTTCCAGTATGCTAGGTATTCCCGCCCTCCGGAGAGCTCTTTGAATCACTGCATTTATTTCTGTGTGCCTGGGAGCCCGACCTTGGCTCTTGATGGAGCTCAACGGGTGGAGGCCATTCTTCTCTACTGGTTTTCCACAGGCCTTGCAAATGTGTGGTTCGCATATCGACCCGCCGATTCTGAGAGCCGACACCATGCGGAATGAGACGTTGTCCAGCATGGTGCCGAGCTGTGGCGACGGGAGAGCCCTAAGGAATCCACCGCTGAAGGTGTCTCGTGCGGCCAAGAAGACTGCCTTCTCCGTAGAAGACTCAAGGCTTTCAGTGATCTCACGGGCTATAACTTTACATCTGTAGTTATCAAGCACTCTCTGCGTTACACATTTCTCCCAAGGACCTGGATCTAACTTCAGCTTGACAAGCGACTCTGCCTCCTGCTTAGCTATGTGCAGCCGGTGGTGAGCACTCGGGTCGACTAGCGCCTCTGCCAGCGGGCTGAATTCTAACACAGACGCTGCGTAACATATGGGTGCCAATTCTACTGCTGATCGAACATTCAGTCCACCTTCTCTTATGGGGGGCACTCGCTTGCTCTTCGCCACGTATCGTCCGTGAAATCAATGTTAAGGACTTCACTCAGTATGTCTCTCGTAGAGTCGTCATACGCTTGCAAGGCGTCGGGACATTGTCTTGTCGGTGAGGTGCGCAATGTGTAGTTAATTTTGGGGAACCTTAACTATATCTCCAAAGACATAGTGCAGCTTGTGAGTGCATGGCCAACAAACGAGGCCGTGTCTGCAGCAACGCCCGGCGTTTTATTATTATTATTATTATTGCGATCAGCCGAAAATAAAGCGTTATTGGTTTAATACTGTGTCTGCTCAGCTGCCCGAGCAAGCGTGCAGTTAAAAAGGAACAGAGATAAACAAAAACTCATAGAAGAAAACAGGCCTGCATGACACGAAATGCCTGCCTTATTGACTTAGACTCGTAGAGACACACAGACACCCGAGCAGGCAGCAATTATATAAATAAAAAAAAACGATCATATAAATACGATTTTGAGCCCTTTCACTCAGGTTTATTGAATTGGCAATATATTGCGAATATTTGCGTGTACGGACATACGAGTATAGAGCCCCGTCCGCACCCCACCGTTCAATGAACACGTGTGTGCGCAAATTATGTGTGTTTGGATGTGGCTGGTGTAAGGCAGGCGTGATTCAGTGATGAATGACATTTGATTGTCTTACAAGAGATCGATACTAAGCATGTGTACATAATCATGTGATATTTAACAATACCGAAAGGTAAATGTAATTAAGAAAACTGACAACAACAAAATATGTACATGTAGGCATGTATAGGCATAATAATGCATAGACCATGTGTACATATCGTAAACGTAACAATTCGAAACTCTTGAGAGGAAATCCGCTGGATTTTTTGGGCCGATTCGGAATCGCTGGGCAAATCTCGATGCCATTGAGTTCATTCTAGAATAGGAAGATGCCACCAGGGAGTGGACCGCAGGCGGCGAAACGCCTCCCACGAGTCTGAAAAAGCATATCTCGACTGAAAACGCTTTGACTGCCGCTTTTTGGAATGCAAAAGATATTCTATTAATTGAATACTTATATACAGGAAGAGCGATAACTGGGGAGTACTCCGAAACACTCTTAGATTAGTGGAAGGAACGCATCACAGCACTTCAGCCCGCGAGATTGAAGTGCTATGATGCGGTCCTGAGGTAGAAGAGAATTGTTTCGTCCCGACAATGCCGCTCTCACGTCTCTTTTTGCTATGGCCAAATTACGCAAACTTAAGCTCAAAATTGACGAGCATTCCCCAAACTCTCTGGCCATGATCCCGTGTTATTACTTATATGGATATTTCAAGAAAAGTTGAGATATGTTGAGCTTTGGGGGAATTATGCTGAACAATATAACCTACGTGGTTCTTGTCCGTCTATTGCGTGTATTCCATGCTACAAACTTTTTGATCCACCCAGTATATGTATGAATGTACACACATAAATAAATCCATACTATGTACAAGTGTAAATGTATAGATATATGCATGTATGTACACGTGTTATGTATATGTGTTGAGTATAGAGCAACCTAGAAATTAATACTCAATAATATAAAAAATAATAATATTTAAAGTATTATATATTATATTAAATGAAGTAATAGCCATCCATTCTAAATGCTGAAAAATGTGCCAACCTAATTCCGAACGTGCAGTCAGCTTGGAAAGCGAGCATTTTTCATGATACACGTACTTACTTGTTTCTCTGCTAATGATTCTACTTTTTGCTGTGCATGTGGCTCTGTAGTAATTCACAGTCGAAGTCAGCAGAAAGCGGCAGCTCAGGCACAAAATGTCAACCCGCCGTCAGCAATACCATTAGAAGGTAAGTAAAGCCCAACTGTCATAAAGGGCAGCGCCTTCTTAGCCGTACTCTTGACCACCAGAAGATACAATGGCATGCCTATCAACGTCGATTTCGTTTTCATTCAGACGTCGATAGGAACACGTATCTCAACTGCCGCCTGTTGTTGCCATATTGTCTCGAAGATTGCCTGCGCGCTAATCGATGTTCTCCTCCATAAGTATGGTCTCTTGATATGCAGTTAACCGGCGATATATGTTATCGACAGATTTAATTTGATATCGTTTTCAGTTCTTATGGGCTTAAGGACATATCACACTAGTCAAACAGAAAACAGTTTCTCTCTGCGGCGCATTTTGCAATACCCCTTTCCCGAAGGTTACACCCACTTTGGGTGTTAGAAACATCTTAAGGAAAAATCTTGGAGGGCCTTGAGGAAACATTTTGAGGAAAAACTCATCGGAAACTAACGTGTTTGACATATAATATCCGGTGGCCTTAATTGAATACAGGTTGTCCTTAGTTAATATTTTGGTAGGAACAGCATAGCGTTTGATTGATGTATTATTCGCATGATATTCTTTCTTAAATACATGTGTCACCCTTTTATATTTGGGCACTTAGAGCGACAGCATAAATGCACATGGTAAACATATTAAACGAGGGTGTATTTTGTGTATATGTACAGACTGGAGAATCCTACGACATTTTTTGTAGCGGCGGTGGCTTAGGCGGCTAACGCGCCGTTTGCAACGGGGCGTTGCCGTGGCAACTATGATTGGCAAAACAATCGCGAGTTCGAGCCCCCGGCTTTGCTGGTTTGATCTGTTGGACGTGCTTGTAATTGCCCTGCTGCTACATATCTCTGCTGAAGAAAGCCTATATAATCTCCAGTCACGACAACGCAATGACGATAGATACATTTAGGCGATATCGTGCCACAGGCAACTTACGATATATTTAGAGTGTACTTAAAGCATAAGTCATAATGGATTACTTGTTAAAACCAGCTTCAACGCAGGGGCACCATCGAAGTGAAGCGCATCGTGCATACTACGCGTCAACTTTGAGGCGTATAACAAGACGTCTCGTTCTCACCATTGAGGGCGAAGTACATTTTACCATCGCCGCATATACTTTGGCTTTATTTGAAGTAGCTAGAATAAACATCAGAGGTATCTGCAGCGTTTACACACGCAAGTGGGCCGAATTTGTTCCCTGTGGACATCCGGGTGTGGGTTGGACTGATGACACGTTCGTCCTTGACAGGAACACAATCTCAAGTTAGACTTCGAGAAGTCAGACTTCACAGTGGTGACGGCGGCAGAACAGAGGTCTGCACTGAACAAGCGGAGACAACATGTGCGGCAATGAGTAGCAGAGCGTGTGTGAGAAAATCACCTGATTTTCCCTGTCTGGGATTTCTTCGGATCGCTGGCTGGGTTCGCCGGCTGGGTGCGGGCCAGTTTCAGGCCAAGCCTCCAGGCGCGCCAGGCCGACCGCGCATCCTAACCTACCGCTGTAGGGGCTCGCTCGGATGCCGTGAGCCAGCCTTAATCTCTGCTACTCGCGGTGAACTGTACAGCACGCGTTCAGCAAAGCCGCAGTCGGCCCTGAAGGCGTGAATATCCAATTCAGTTAGTCTGTGCTCATTCATATCAGCTGCTCACGACCGCTGCAGACGTAACTAACCCGTCAGGTGGAAAGCCATGGCACGACAGTGGTATGCTTTATCAAAGATATATACAAATACGTATATATATATATATATATATATATATATATATATGCAGATACGGAGGTCGGATTAGTTTCACGTCATTAGACGATTGCGAGCGCACCACACCCGTAATGGAATGCAAATGACGATTTCTCCTACACTCTGCACTATTCCTCCTCTGATTGTTACTATTGTTAATTCCCATTGCGAGACCGGCGAACGAAGTGACTACGATTGCTAACTACCGCCACTAACTGTTAGGGCTACTGACTGTTGCGACGTACTTGTTCTTATGATAATTCTCTTCGCTCTCTCTCTATCTCTATTCTAAGCGTAGAATGCTTCTACGAACGACGCCCTTTCGGCCAGCTAGGCGCCTGCATGCTGCACGTCTCTCGACATATAACGAAATTACTTCAATATGTGGGCCATAATCACGGTAACAAGGACTCACTATGAGGGCTCACTATAATTGCAACGACAACAGATACGTAGCAAACGTTTAGTTTATTCGGTACAAACTATATATATATATATATATATATATATATATATATATATATGTATATATATATACATGTAGTGGATTTGCTAAACGCGTCAAGAATCCTCCGTCGATCTAATTCGTCCGTCACATTTTGCCAGCCCCTACGATAATTGTTGTAGCTTTTCGTTGCGATATTTGCACGTCCCGTAGCTTTCTGAGCGCTTATATCTGAGGCAGATATTCGGTCGATTTGGCGGTTAAAGTTTACGGCTACGTGCCAAACTTCAACCGCACTCTCAACTTTCCACAACACGTCAAGTTGACGGCCATTGCGAAAGCGCTTTAGCAACCATTAACACAAAGTCAACCTTTGTATTTTGTTAGCCTCGGTTAGAAATAGATTACGGTTAGATTACGATATCAAATATTCCCGAGAGCTTCGTTCGCAATCCATCTGAGGCCGCACATGACACCTGAATCTCGCTAGCAAACTGTTCTCGGGAGCAACGAGGATCTTCTGGTTTTTAAACGCACCCGTTCAACGAGTTTTCTTTTAAAGTTCATATAAACGCAGCCCACCGGTCCGATGGCGATCACTGAAACTCCTTCAACTCGTGAAATCGGTCAACACTAGTTCGTTTAAGGCTCACAACATTCCAATTAAGTTTTAACACTTTTGCAATCTCGGCAACAGAACGGCTCTGTTGTTCAGCTCCTGAGAAGTAGCTGCTTTGTGCACACCAGCTATGGCCATTTTATCGGCACTCGCAAATTCGAACAGTTTTTGCGAAGCGCGACTGTGATCTTTACCTGGCAGAAGATTTGTTTACGCTCTGACAACCACATTTTAGACGCTCGTAATAGGATGTTGCCTGTGGCACGATATCGTCCAATGCATCTGTCGTCATCGCGTTCTCGTACTTGAGTTATATAGGCTTTTTCCAGCAGAGGTATGCAGCAGCAGGGCAATGACAACCACGTTGAACAAATACAACCAGCACGGCCGGGGCTCATACTTGCGATTGTTATTATTGTATTGTGCGATTGTTGCTAACCATGGTTGCCATGTGGCAACGCCTTGTTTCGAACGGTGCATTAGCCACCTAAGCCACCGCCGCTACTAAAGATTATAAAGAAACGTCTGACATTTTTCCTCTCTACGTGACAAGCGTCGATACTGTAACTTAAGTATTCCCTTAAATAGACTCCTTTGAACAGTACTAAATGTAATCGACATAGGTGTGATGAATGATGCGTAATCATTACTTAAGACGACCACATCGTCCCTCGAACCTTGTGGGTTTTGTCACGCTGGTGGTTATCATCATAATGATGATGATTTTGATTAGTATTGTTAGAATTTTTGTTACCAATTTTAACCTGCAGAAACTCTAGGCGAGCGGACGCACGCGATACACTATACATTGCATATTCCCGTTTGGGCACATAGCTAACAGGAGCTGCATTTCTGCGTGAACCACTATCCTGCACTAGGTGAGTCACCACCACTCTCAGCGCGTCCACGGTTAACTAGACTAGGTGTCCCCCGGGAGAATAATCACAAAATTAAAATAACTTAACAAATATTGTCTTTATTCATGTCAAAGTGCTTCTTAACTAAGCTAGTTTCTGATAAACACAGGATTTTTCAATATAACCCAGTTGGCCCGACTACGACTCGAAGTCTGCCGAAGAAAGCCTCGCACAAACGACGAACGATGTTTCGTGGTATCTGGTTCCAGTCTCTCTCACAAGAGCTTACTGTAGGGAATTGGCGAAATTATATTTCAAAGTGCAAACATTGGTTTCAAGAAGCCTACCTCCTACAGGGATTAGTACAAGTGGGTTCAATTCGGCGAGTACAGTGGCCATTCTTTAGACGCGATAGACTTCGATGTAATGCCAAAGTAATACCGAGCCTGGGTAGGTGGGGAGGAATCCGGGTTGTATTCTTGTCTCATTTGTTAGTGCTTATCAAAAACTGTTTGTAGGTAATTTAAGATATTATAGCTTGCTCACAATAACCTTAACACGCTTGCAGCCCAAAATGAAACGCTACCACACTTTGTGGCTTCATTTCCATAGTCTCTGGCAGTTCAGGTCCAGCGTGGTTGCCACGAAACAAACAAATTAAAGACACCTAACCTGGTTAATATCCTAAATATATGAAATAAATCAAGAGGATAACACAGAGAGAAGCAAATCTTTCCGGTACTGGAAAACCTCCAATATTGAGTTTTTGTGTGGGCGATCTTGTTTCCTAAAGAACTAGAACTGTTGTGCTAAAACGTGGTCTTAACTTTTGGCAAGTTCAACGCTGACATTCTAGGCCTAGTCGCCTTCCATCTTTTTTATATGTATTCAAAGCTTCTGTAAATTGAACCTTGCTTGTTTTTTTTGGAGGAAGCGCATCACAATGTACTCAATGGTAGCAGTAGCCACATGTAATTTCAACATACACGGACAACATTAAATCGTGAGTTAGGGGCTGCCTGCAGTACCACGCGTGCTGAGGACCAACCTCATGTTACCAGCCAACTCTATTTCATTAAGCGCCGTCAGATGTGTGTGACAATGTGGCGGCGTGGTTTTGGGGGTGGGCTAGTGCGCTAGTCATGGTTGTCATCTACCGGGGTGTCGCCGGTTCAATTCCCTGTTGATGGCCGAATTTTCGCAAGTTCGAGACCCTGGCTTTGCTGGTTGTATTTGTAGAACGTGGTTGTCATTGCCCTGCTGCTACATACCTCTGCTGGAGAAAGCCTTTATAAATCCAGTACGAGAACGCGATGACGACAGATGCATATAGACGATATCGTGCCACAGGCAACTTAGCCCATTACGAGCGTCTAAAATGTGGTTGTCAGAGCGTAAATAAGACACATTTTCTTTGAGCGATGCTCATTGAGAACAGATGATAAACCATACCGCTGAGGGTCAGCTGCCATAGCTGCCACAAGGACTGTTGGCGAAACCCTAGATATCTTAACATGTCCGGCCCTCAGTGCATTGAAGATATACCTCAGGCTAAGTAGTCAAGCCCGTAGGGGACGGAGGATAGCCTTAGAATTAAAAACAACCTCCTTATGAAATGTTTGAAAAAAAGACGTGTGAGACTAGGTGAAGCTCGTCAAGTGCGCAAAACAAACAATACGAAGACATAAAAAGTGAGAGAAACAAGTATCTCTCGTGCGCATGCGAGCTTTGGTGACGCCCTATCAGGTAACCACGTAAGACCTGATTTTTATACCCGACCTAACTTACACATTTATATTTCGTCACCTGATTACATAGGGTAGGCCAGGAACCAATATATATATATATATATATATATATATATATATATTGGTTCCTGGCCTATATATATATATACATACATACATACATATACCGCGTTTCTGTTTTTTGCGTTGCTTTTCCTTCTTCTCCTAAACGTCGTACGATCTCGCCGATAACCGGGATTTGTTGCCGTCGATGTGGCGATGCCCTTCCTGTTCGTTATTGGCGAAACTCCTGCTATCGTATCGATTCGACGGAATCGTACCGGACCCCGGATCCAACGATTCATCACGCCCCTCTCGCAGGGAAAGGCGCCCGGGTTGCGGCAGTACAACCACGAACGTGTAGCGGCGGAGGGGCATCGGCGCCTCTGGTCCCACCGTCCACGGCCACTCTAAATGAAGGACAAACCGCTCCTCCACCGGCTAACGCCAACGCGACGCAGTCATCCGTCCCAGTCCACGATCAGGCCACCATCACGGAAAGCGACTCGCAGGTATGTAAGCCGTTACATAGATGTATATGTATGTATATATATTATAAAAAAAAGGAGGATATGCAAAAAAAAATACGTGACCGTATAATATATATATATAATATTCAGCTAGCCATTATCAAAAATTCCCGCGCTCGCTCAGCCCTCTGTGCGATCTGCTGACTTCGTAAGCAGAACAGCAGTAGAACAGGCCAAATGCAAAACTCCGCGTTCGTTACTCAACCGCAGAACGCGTGGAGATTGTGAAAATTTGGCATCACTGAAAAGGAAACTCCGTGGGTGCATGCAGGCAAGCTCTTCGTTCAATTTACGATCAACATAGCCGGCCTTGCGGGAACACCATTTGTAAACTTCTGCAGAAGTTTCACAGGGCAGTTCATTGCGTAATGTGACAAGCCGTGAAAGGTCATGGAGCGCTCGTTCAGGCGAATATATCTTCGTTCTGGCCAACAGTGGAAAGCAATGCCCGAAAACATCGGATCGGCGACGTGTCCAACAAGGCCCAGTTCTATCCGATTGGAAGTGCGAGTAAACTAAACGCATCTGGGTAGTCCAGAACCCTTAGATGGCCAGCGATTCACGAAGAGCGGTGCACCATTAGTGACAGTTTGCTGCGGACTATGATCCAAGGGAAACATAGGAGCCTATGCTTTCTATCCACCGTGTTTATCGCCACATAATACTTCATTTTATTTGCGCCGAACTTGCACGAAATCGACGCGAGTGAACTCTGGTTCCAACAAGGTAATAAACTCCTCAGCCGGCGAGACATTTGAGCTTTTGAAGATAAAGTGTCCCGGGAAGGTAGTTTCGCGTAGCGGGAACATTCACTGGCCTCCAGGATTTTGCGATTTAACGCCGTTATGGTTTTCCTGTGGGGATTCTAAAGAGCGTGCGCTTGCTTTGTACGCGAATTATCTCACAGCTACTAATAAAGTAAGGACCAATATTAAAGCGAAGTAAGGACCAACAATTGAGCCTAAACGGAAAAAGTGCCTAAAAATTGGACGTGCCATATACAGATAGGTCCAAAAAGGACACCACCTTACCGATATTGTAGTTCATTCATAAGTTGCACATATCTATATATATATATATATATATATATATATATACGGACGATAATTGTTGTATAAATGTTTCGATCTGCGTTAGCTGCGATATATTCTTAATTAATACAATTGTTGAAAGTTTGTTAACCGGGAACCGGACAATCGAGAGCGTTAAATGCACCATAGTTTAAACACCGGCATTGTATGCAGGAATAATTCCTCATGCCAAAGAGAATGAAAACGATTTAACCACTCAGGTCCTAAAGGAGAACGCAACCAGCCGGACCCCCAAAAATACAAATGTGCAACGATGGGGTTCGAACCGGCGCACCTATGTGTCTCCTCCGGTCGCGAGGCGTTTTAATTCTCTACATTCCTTAGTTTGAGCATAACTATGCTTAAGGGTTACACGGCCAACATAACCAACATTACCTGGTGTGCATGAAACACAGAAGGACACTACACAGTCTCGACTTCTTAGATCTCATTTTAAGATCCCGAACATACTTTAAACATGTCAGGCCGTTATGCGAGCATCCAATATATTTATATATACTCATAAGATAAAGCAAGTTATAGGTTAGCAAAGCAGTTATATATTTAAATAAATATATAAAGAGCGTTTGCAAAATAATTCTATATATAAATATACACTCGTGCATTACGTTCGATTTTTCGACTTTAAACTAAAGCTGAAGCTAAAAATGAAGGAGTTAACCGATTTTATTCATTCAAAGAGTACTCTTCATTGTCATCCACAACCATCCCCTATCTTTGGACCATATTATGGATTTCCACGGCAAATAATTCTGGTTTTTGCGTTTCTCTTATAATTCTTCTTTTTTTTTTTTCTAAGGAACGTCTCCACGTATTTTATACTCCTTCTGGTAAGGGTTATTTCTCTGTAGATAGTTCTGTTGACATCTGAATAGGTGGCAGTTCGAAGGTGCAATGCCCGGTGAGAAGCACGGTGGGAGCGGCAAAATTCCCTAATCGAAGCGCTTGCTATCTTATAGAGGCTGGGTAAACTCACATGCGACCTCTCTTTGTCTTGGTGAAAGATAGCGTCCTTTCTATTCAGGAGGCTGCGTCTCTTCCCTAAAAGAGCAGCAAAAACTCGGTCGAGCTGAACACACAGTAGACACCACTGTCTATCGTTTGGCCACTAGAAAAAAGCTCGTGGTGGACGATGGGATGCCGACCTCACCACACACAAAGCAAAATCTTGCGCAAGCGTGTGAGTCTTTTTGGCGTCTTTCACGTTGGCGTCTTTTATAGGATCTTTCACGTTTCACGCTACCCTAAAAGGCCCAGTTATCGACACACAGATAACAATTCAATTTAGAAACGGGCACGTAAGTTGCCAGGACTGAACTTGGCGAATTAACTGTACGCGGAGTCTTTGAAATACCAGCCTCGCCGAATACGCTCCAAATATTCCAGACAGGTTCTGCAGCATTAAGACTTTTTCCGAACTCATACAAAATTGCCGCCCGCCCGCACTGAACATTTTCGCTGCCCTTTTCGACAGAATTAATTTGACAAAGCAATTGTTTTTTTGGCAACAAATGATCCTTTCGCAACAAGTCATATCGGTAAAAAATGTAATTAATTCAATTTCATTGTTATTCCTAAACAAGACATGGCCGCCACTATTTATTTGGAAAAAAATGCCTATTTTAAAGTTATTTTCGACTCCCCACGGTATGTGTGTCGAGTTTGGTCATACCCTGTAAATATATCGCGTGAATCTCAGAATAGACACAGATGTATGTTATGCGTAAATATATGTTTATTAGTTCTGTATACGTTTATTGTTTGTATTAAATGATTTATTTATTCTAATTATTAATATTTATAGTTAGTATAATGTTAAAGTTATTATAAATGCGGGTCGTGGTCCAAACCAAGGCCCGACTAAATCCTCATTGAGTGAAGGCAACTGAGCAACTCAGCATGACGGCAAAGCCATTGCATGCAGACGGTCGTGGGTTGAGATTCAGAATATATTAGTTTCTATGGTTTCTAGTTTTGGCAAAGTAAAGGCCAGATTAGTTTACGATTGAACAAAGCCTGACAAAGTCTAGATGTCTCAGTAAAAATATGGTGTAAAATCATCCTTCCTTCCTCTAGGGACTAAGGGATCGCGTATCGAAAGGACTGCTCTTTCATTCTGCTCTAAATTCCAAAAATTTGCTCTAAAAATTGCATTTCTATTTTTGTAGAAACAAGAATTGAATTTGACATGGCACTAATAAGTCTCGGGCATTGTGGCTTAACTAACGAAGATTTACCATTACTATAGCCAGCAGTTCCGCCATTAAATGACCACTATCTGCTTCCTTTCGCCTCAGTCCACGACACCTAGCGTCCTTCTTGTCGCGATGGGATAGAACGGACGGAACGTGCCGCGATATCGCCGGGATCGAACCCGTGCCTTCTAGCAAAAAGTTCGTCTAAAGTATTCTATTAGTCGGCGGATCGGGCGGTTGGCCTGTTGTCTGCATATTCACGTACCAACTACGCAACTCTTGCTGCGCTCCCCCCCAACACAAACTGTGCCGGTATTAGTTCAGTTTGTTCAAGGTCGCAGGTTTCTCGCTTGCCGATGATGACGTTACGTTCACCATGAACGACGGTGATGCTAGTGCAGACCTCTCTGCAACCTCTCAACAATCGTATTTTTGACACATTTCAGAAAAGCAACTGTTGCTGCTCAAATCGTCTTCATTGCAAAGACTACCAATGCGAACATTGACAAGTTTAGCTGCAAGGTTTGCCTAAGGCGAGGCGTGTCAAACTGTAGATACTCTATGACACAGCATCGGCTAGAGCTTTGCGAACTCGTTGATTATGTCAGTGCGTTGCAGCCATTGGTCAGTAGTTCGTCAGTGTTGTGGGGCCGCCCTCACCATACTTCATTTTTCCTGCCTGAGCTAACCAATGATCGGAACATGATGGGGAATGAACGGTCCCCAACATCGGCAAGCATTTAGCTTTGTATGTGCATCGCGTCAACAATTAGACCTTGCTTTTTAGCGACCAGCAACAAAACAAGCTTTACTGAACACCCGCGAATCTAGATAGTGTGGGACTTTCAAAACGGCTAAAAACCCGGAATCAGATCCGAGACATCTCTGGTAGGACTTGGATGCGTCACAAAAAAAATACTTTCTGAGCTGACTCTCAGCCAAGATTTAACGTCCATGACACTGCTTTGCGCATTGCTTCAAAGACGGACGACCCCCAGAAATACAAATGTGCAACGGTGGGGCTCGAACCCGCGCACCTATGTGTCTCCTCCGGTCGCGAGGCGCAGACGAGAATGCACCTACTACGGCACCGGGCTCGACGACATCGAGTAGCCTTCCGATGAAGAGAGTGCGTGGCGTCCGAGTCACCAGCCGCCTCGTGCAGTATTTCTTATGGTGGTTGTTATTACGTCACTTTGCTGCTGAT
The DNA here is from genome assembly GCA_003439945.1 of Dermanyssus gallinae. Classification (NCBI taxonomy): domain Eukaryota; kingdom Metazoa; phylum Arthropoda; class Arachnida; order Mesostigmata; family Dermanyssidae; genus Dermanyssus; species Dermanyssus gallinae. Next base: position 545,744 of record QVRM01006757.1, read on the forward strand.
CATTCAACGCCACGGGACAGGGCAAAGTGCACGTGTGCGTACTAATCTAAAAAAAATCCTTTCGGGGCTGACTCTCAGCCAAGATTTAACGTCCATGGGACTGCTTTTCGCATGGCTTCATAGACGGTCTCCCATAAATACAAATGTGCAAATGTGGGGCTCTAACCCGCGCACCTATGTGTCTCCTCCGGTCGCGAGGCGCAGACGCATGCCACCACGCCACCGGGCTCGACATGTGCGTGCTAATCTGCTAATCATCAGCCGCTAGATCTCTCTCGTGCTCCATGTCAAAGTCAGGATGTACAGACGACGAACTTTGACATCAGACCAGCCTACGCTCGCGCAAGTTCTCCTCACTGTTCCTCACTGCTACACTCCGTCTACTTCAACTACTGCGGCCTCTGCTTTTGTTTCTGCTGGCTTCTCCTCCGATCGTTTCCTCAATCGCCTGGTTCGTGTTGCGTGACTCGTTTCGTTGACCACTGGTTCTTGTTTCAGGAGGGCGCCGAAAATGGCGAATCGCTCGAGAGAAATCAGAGCCCTAACGGTGAAGCCGAGACAGCAATGGCGCTGAATAGCTCACTCGACGCGGGCGGAGCGCATTTGCAGCAGACGACGGCGGCGATGGCAGCACCATCAACAACAACAATGGCTTTCACTGAGTCCGCCATGGTTGGCGCTGACCGCAGGGCAACGGCACCTGAGACTGCGGTCAACGTGTCTGCTGGTGATGGCGGTGCTGGTGGGAATGGTGAATGCGGCGGCGGCGTCGGCGTATTGCCTCCGTCCAGCGTAAACGATAGAATCAAGGCAGGTTGTCGTGTCGTGTCCCAAGTCCCCTTGGGACACGCCTTCTTGGGCCTCCTCGCGGCCTCTTCTAGCCGCTTGTTGTGCATGGACGGCCGGCGTTGTCGTCTGCTGCTATTTGTGATGTCCTTCCGGTGCCCTTGTAATGTCGGCTGCCCCGATTTGGCCGCTGCGGCTGCTGCTTGCGTGACCTTGCTATGCCCTTTCAGTAAATCGTCCGCTGTTGCCGATGAGGGCCACGAAGTTTTGTGCTTTTTTGCTTTTTGGGTGCCATTTTCAGCGCGTCAGGCGGCGTTTCTGTCGACGTTTTGCTACCGACGCTGTTCAAGCTGCTGTTTAAATGATGCAGAGAAAAAATGCGCAAGCAATGATGAACTTTGCTTCTTTTCTTACGCGACTGGTGCGATCTAATCAGCTGATTGCATCATTCGCGTATTGTTTGCTGTTTTTGCAATATATATATGTATGTTTATATATATATACAAAGTTGCTGGGCTACTTTTTTTGTTTAGGCTTAGGAACAATGGCGCCGTCTGCGGGAAGACCGCAAATAGTGCTAGCTGTGTGTACCAGCCCAATGTCAAGTAGATCGATATGCGCAATATTGGTACTTGTGTATCAGTAGCGGCAGTGGGTTGGACTCTTTGTGTAAGCAAACTTACTTATCTGACATCCGTGGCTTTCCTTCCCTTTGTGTTATCGTCACCTTTAGCACAGAAATAGAACCTTCGCTTTGTGCACTTCTCCTGAGTAGTATGACTTGAACAGGAAAGTTGCCCTAAGGTAACGAAATAAATTATTCAAAGGCAAGATTTAGAAAATAATTCGACTGCCATAGGCTGGGAATAATGCATAAAAAGGAATGCACAGTTTCTAAGCTATAGCAAAAGCACGAACAGTCTTTAAAAATACGCTGCTTATATAATGTACGTAAGGTTTTCAAGTTATGCTACTACAATAGTGGTGCATTATATGAAGCATATAACACATATTTTACGCGAAGCCTATTCAGTCTTAACGGTACGACGTGCAGCCATTTGCGAGTGGTTGAACCTTCATTGTTTTATTTTAGAACGGTGGAGCGAGATAAAACACGGAGCATCTTGTATCTACCCTCCACAGACCGTAGCCGAGCACAATCTCCGTTGAGAGGTTATGGATCACGATGAAGAAGCGGTATTTAGAACATACTGTCGTCTACCAGAACCACCTCCTTGGCCTTGTCCCTTTCTGCGTCGAACTAGATTTATAACATTTTTTAAGAAGGTTGTTTTTACGCGTCGTAATCTGGGCTGTCAGAAGTAGAGTCGCTCAAACATATGTCTCAAAAAGACTACACGACGTATACAAAGTCTGCGCCTACTTCCGGAACCTACCAAAGATTCCCTCCCGCGGAATGAAGGTGATGATAGACTGGCTACTATTGATATACCCATAGCGCTCGATGTGAAGTGGTCGCGACGAGGCCTTTTAACCACGGCCAAAAATCTACGGTTCGAGAAAACGCAGACAAGGGCAGCGAGATTAGCATAAAATTAGCGCTTGGCCGAAAAGCAGTGACACTTCGGATCCTCTTCAACTCTTAACGTCATACCTCTGGTTGAACGTCTTTTCATTATTGAGCCTTTGTCCGAGGTCAAACTTCAACCAAAAACATAGCGGCCAAGATAAATATTAATTGCAAATTAGCTCAGGTTAAAGTGGCTTACTGCGAGCATGTCCAGACGAGCATGAAACATGCCAGATTACGCTACCCGAAAAGTCCGACGGTGCCCTGAGGCGGCCTGCCAAGGCATATTCAATGCGGGTTTACTCTTTCTCTATCTTTCTCTCGGCCCAAGAGCGTCCACCTTAACCCTAGCAGCTTTGCACCACTTTAGCTCATATCATTCTCCACAGACTGGGTAACGTGGGCCAAGGCTCTCCTGCACAAACTGCTCGTATAGGGCGTGCTAGCTTTATACATAGTATACAAGAAAATCTACTAAGCTCTCTGAGAAGTTCGCCGGAACAACGCTGGGAAAATGTGTAGAAAGCCAGGCGCCATTTCCAGGACAGCCCCTCAGGAGGCGAGAATAGTGGCGCTCTTCAAATCAAGTCGAGGAAATTTCAGCGACGTCCGCGGAACCGAAAGGACAGATGAATATGCGTAAATTTGCCCCTGCAGTAGTTACAAAGCGAACACCCCCCGCGCCATTACAGAGCGCGGCAGTTTTAGGCCATTGTATGTGCGTATGACAAGCACTCAACGACGCAACTCGAGTTTGGTCATCAGAGTGCGTAGAAATAGTAAGCGCGGTTGCGTAGGTACTCGGAGTTGACCGACTGACGTAGGTAATTCTCGTAACTACTCCTCATGCCTAAATGTCAGCAATTTTTTTCACGTTTTTTTTTTTTTTCATGAACGTCGTATGGTATCGTAGATACTCTACTAAGTGGCGTGCATTTTTGCTTCGAGTATAGATGTGCACTGTAGATTGTCTCAGAAAACTTGTTAGAGCTCGTTCCGACAAACGCCTATCAGTGACAACTGTGCATGAAACAAAATAAGTTCGTATATATATTTAGATACATGAACCACTTGTTGCAGGAATCACCAGCCACGGGTGGAACATTGCTTGCCGGTAGCGTAAGCGCCGGTGGAGGCGGCAGCAGTGGATGTGGCGGAACCCCCGGGAGCGGCTCAGTGGTAGCGAAGAAACAGCGGTTCAACATCGTCCGCTACAAACAGAAGTCGAGCAGGCGGAAACGAGAAAAGGTCTCCGCCAAGCGCGAGCGCAAAGCGACAAAGACGCTCGCAATTGTTTTAGGTAAGCGCTGTCTCACCTTGTAGCTCATTTAGGTACGTGTATATGCATATGTGTGTGTATATGTATATATATAAGGCACGCCAAAAAAGTGCTTTTCTTAGGTTTCTGCTGCTTTTCTTAGGTATGCTTGTATGTATACTTGCATCTGCTAGATATTCGTAACTCTCTACGATCGCGTTAAGCCTTAAATCAACTCGCACATCCGGGGCGCAGAGCGGCACGGCCGTTCTACAAACGCGTTCGGCGAACGCCTGTCGTGATCGTTACTGGAAAATTCAGTGACCTATATCTATCGGCTGGGTCTCGTCTCCGGCCAACTCTTGGCCTCTATCTATTATTGACTGCGCGTCTCGTCTTAGGCCGGTAGTTTGTATGTCGCTTTAGCAGCGACACCAATGAACACAATGGATCGGTGGGTCCGTGGCGGAGAGACCGTGGTTGTAGCCGGCGGTATTTGTCGGTATCTGCCCAGTATTCACCGCCGACAAGGCTGTGCATTGGGTATAGCGAACAGGGAGCACATCATACCGCGCGAAAAAGCGGCCGCGGCTTTGCGGCCGAAGAAAAAGTTTTCCTCTCCGATTTTTTCTGTTCGTTCGACGCCGCGCGTCGAGTCGAGAATGTTTAGGACTGGCCGGAGCAGAGGCTTGGTGTGGACCACTTTGCAAAACGACGACGGATCCACGCCGTTCCATTCACGGCCAGACCACGGCCGCCGCTGCTGCTTCAGTCCTACTACACCTATTCTTCTTTTAACGATTCGGAACTTGCACGCATAGGCGGAAGGTTTCAGGCGCATTCATTTTCGAAAGTCGTTGTTCTGCAAACTTTAATGCGGGCGCTCGCGAACGACAATAAATAATACTACTCGAAATTTTACTGCTCGCTTCGACCCGACAAGCTGTGCCATCGTGAAACCTATTGACGTGTTTGTAGAGGAGCTACAAAAAGTACGTCGCCTCATATCAGCTGGCTGTTGTTCTTAGCAGCAACAGCAGCAGCAGCTGCATCAGCAGAAGCCGAAGGACAGCCGAGAACACGTTGAAACGGCCCGCATTTTGGCCTCGGGCTCGTGCAGGGTCGCCGTGCACTATGAGTGGGGTCGAAATTAAGTCGTTTCACTTTAACCAACTCCACCATAGAACACGCATGGAATGTGTAAATGTACCCAGGCCCCTCGCTTATGCCTCAAACATCTCCTTCTCACTCGGCCAGTTCAACGTTAATCAACGTTCCTCGTCCAAATGCGTTGCGACTTCAGAACAGCTCAAGATAACGAAGCCTCTAACGGAGCACACAATTTAGTGAGCGCACCGTTTAGCACGAAGCGGCTGTGAGGACCTGTTCAGGCCAGGCCGACATTGAATCCGTGGACGCCGTGCCATGCCAGTAACAAAACCACAACTACGTAATTAGCTAATGAAAACCTACCCCGGTTCGGCTAACCACAGTAGCTACGTTACGCGCCTTTACTTAGCTATGTACATAGCGCGACTATAGCGGCTGAGGCATACCGTATGTGAGTAGAAGTTGGTTTTTGAGTACTCTCTCTTTATATAAAAATAACAGTAATAAACAGGGAGCTCTTAGAAAAGGACCGAGAAGGGCAATAGAGAGCTATGGAAGAGAGAAAATTAACACCTAGCAGCGTACACTAATCAGATAGCAGCTGGTCATCCTATCAACACTATCGATTTGCTTTGTTTTTAAACAAAAAACATCTCAAATTCGCATACGTATGTCTACTTGTGTTGTTGGGTTGACGCGTTTCCGGCGGCGTAGGTGTGTTCCTGTTCTGCTGGGTTCCGTTCTTCACGTGCAATGTGATCGACGCGATTTGCATCAAGCTCGGCTGTAAGGAGTGCCAGCCGGGCGTCACGGTGTTTATGCTGACGACGTGGCTCGGCTACATCAACTCGTGTGTCAACCCCATCATCTACACCATCTTCAACACCGAGTTCCGAAAGGCGTTCAAACGCCTGCTCACGGGCTCAGCTGATGGCGCTAGCTCCGATGCGTCGAACAGTCGGCCGAACAAATAGCAACGACGTCAACATGGTCTACCATGTTGACGTTCACCCTGATGTTGGTTACAGAGCAAACAGGAGCAAGTGGGAACGAGATAGATGACCGAGGATCCATCGAAGATCCAACAGCGAATCCATCATCGCCAGCTCATCGCCAGCCGCCGAATTGGATGTTTTTTGTTGTTTTTCTAGTTGTTGTTGTTGATGTTGGTGGTGCTGATCATCGTGACGGAAGGGGTAATTCTGGAAGTCGGGCAGTTCGTTTCCCTCTTACCACAATACACAGTGGCGCTTGTGCCTCAATACATGTGTGGCCGATGATGATGATGATGATGACGACGACGACGATGATGATGAGTTCATGACGGTCTTGAGGATTCGAATGATCCTTATGATTATTAATGGCATGATGATGATGATGATTACTATTATTAGTAGTATAGCAGTTGTTGTTCTAAACTAACAGACTACCGAACGACCACTCCTGTGGTCACCATCTATAGTACCCCACGACCCCCGCCCGGCTCCCAACCGAGAAGAAGGGAAAGCGTAGCGGAGTCTTCGCCCAAAGCCCACAGGATCGTAGCGAAATCTTCCTTTTCTTGGGTTGATTCTTCTTCTTGTTCTTGTTCGTACTAGAGGTTCCGGCTGTACTGCCGACTAATCAACCAACCGAAGTGGTTGGGTCCACCCACCAACAATAACCAATCACACAACAACGACAAGCAAACTTCGGCACAGACACCCCTGACTGCACGAACTTCCACGAACGAACGAGCGAGGTTGTCGGCGCTTCTGCGGCAACTTACTTCAGCAGCAGCAGCAGCCGCTGTAACAATAAATAGGCGGCGGCGGCGGTCGTTATGCGTGCTCCCGACTGAAGGTGGAGACGCGCAAAGCCAAACGTTTTCTTCGGCGCCAGCTGTCTTCGTCTTTGGACGACTTCATGACGACGTCAGTCTCTTCGAGCGAGCAGCCTTCGCTTGCAGCCTTGCCCAAGTTGTCAGCGGGTTGTCAGCGATGGCCCGCCCTGCATGAGGCGCGGCGTGTGGGAGAGTGTCGGTGCTTGCCGCAGCGGTAACCACCCACAGTGGGCCGATCACAGTGACTTCATTCTCCATCGTCAGACTTTTTCAACCTTTCATCTTCTCCGTCTTCACCTCGGCCAAATTTCATTCAAATGCTACGCCGGGTAATTATTTAGTTATTTAATTAGTTAGTTAGTTAGCCGGTTAGTTGTCGGATTAACAACCGGTTCGATTACCTTAACCTACACTTGTTATATGAAGGGTAGTGATGCTAGCACAATATACAACTAGAGATGTTGGCGTTGCCAGGATGGCCCGCCCCTCCGCCGGCGGGCGTTAATGATGATGAGGCCGACTGCACTGAAAAGGACCGGAGAGTGTATACACGGGGAAACAAAAAGTACACGACAGAGCAGGAAACAGGCTGACGAAGAGAAAGGCCACTTGCTGACTGTAAAGGTTTCGATGAACGTGAATGATGATAACGTTGTTGATACACATTTATTCATTAATGATGATGATAATGATGATGACGATGATGATGATAAACTGTTATGTGATTGTTAATTGATTGCCGTGGTATAATACCATAACGGTGAGGCGATGATGAAGAGACAGATTACGAATACGAGTATGTAACGTAGTAACGTCAACTGTGATTTAATGATTAAGCATCAATCTTTCATTCTTGCGGTCACTAGGATTATAAATATACACGGATTTTATGCTTAGACCAGACAGACAGACAGACAGATAGATAGATAGATAAACAGAGCAGCTGTAACAAGTAAGAGCAAGTTACCTAACTTGACCTATTAGCAGAACTTGTAACGCGGAAATTGGTGTGCTCGTGTTGAGAGAGTTCGATCCGCGTATGCCAACTCCGCGATGAATGGAACATTAATGACAACATTAATTTGTAGTCACAAAACAAACATGAGCGGCGCGAGCGGCACAAGCAACAACAACAACGACAGCAGGCATTCGAGACAGACGAGATGCCGAGAACACGAAGTAACGTGAACGAAATGTCACAATAAACCACAGCAGCAGCAGCAGCAGCAACGACAACAACAACAACAACAACAGCAGCAGCAGCAACAAACATAAGCAAACAAGCACACGTCTGTGGTCGTAGAACAAGGCACAATTAAGACTGAATATACGCAAGTAAGCTGCGAGTAACGCCTTCAACTTTTCGTTTGCCAGCGATAAACAACGCTAAATGCTTGTGTAATAGTACATATAATTGTATAGGCGATAAGAACAATAGTAGGGTCGAAATGGACGATGGAATTGAAACCGTCACACAGCCAGATCACGATCTCGCAGGATCAATTCATTGTGTATCCAGTTGTGTGAGATGTGATGTGACTGACCAATACAGTAGTGTTTGAATCTTGTAAGATGACAATTGACGATGATCATGGTGATGATGATGATGATGATAATAGTGACAGTGATAAGGCTACTACATATAGGCAACGATACACTTATGCATGCAATGGTTACCTAAGTCATCTATGTACCACATATGTACAGTTTCTCGTTTTTGTTCTTGTTGTTGTTGTTGTTATTGTTTAGATTATGCACCACGGGATTCTTCTGGGTGGCAAGCATCGAAGGGGGCGGGGCGCAGGTATGTTCAGGGATTGCAAACAAGACGACTGAGTCGATCACTGAATCCGACACAGAATAGGGTACTGTTACTTAAGCCACCAATAGCCAAGAGCCATAGACAGATACACACCGAAGCCAAAGCCGTCTCCCGCCGAGCGAGCACATCTCGAGTAGTCATGCGTGACGCAAGATCTCTTATGAGCTCTGCTTAGAGAAGTTCGCATATTTTGCCGTCACGGGCCGAGGGCTGCACGGGCGTTCGTCGGAACGACGCAATCTTTGCACGAACCCCTCCTGAGTATCGGTGAACTGCCAACATGCACTTGATGCATAATACGCTTTTTCTCCAGTCTCCGCCTCATTGACGTGCGGCGTCGCAGCCACCAGCCAGACAGATAGAAAAAAGTCCAACAAAATGTCTTACGTGCGAGAGAAATTTTCTTACGTACGATCGACAAGCATGCAGGCGGGTCCAACCCATGGACGTAACGCCGTTGCGTTGTTACGGATTCATCGTTTAACGTTATCAGCAGGCAAAGTATGGAAGGCAGCAATCTAATTAAAAACAGCAACAACAATCACAAGATTTGCGGTTGTTTTTTATTTTCCATTTTTTGTGCCCTTGTTTCTCCTATTGCCCGTGTATTGTTTATTGTATAATATGGCGTTGGTTCATTATTAAATACGCAACCAGACAATTGATTAGCAGCGACAACAACATGAACAACGGCGACAACAACAAACCAAAAAAACAACAGCAACAGCAACAGCAGCAACAACAATAACAACTGCAGAACCAACAACAACAACAACTGCAAAACCAACAACAACAACAACAACAACACAGAAGGGGTTCCTTGTGTGTGAGCTTTGGCAGACGCACAGCAGCAGCAGTAGAATTTATCCATAGAACTATCGACAAGCATACAACAACATTTCTACCACCCCATTTTGCATCGCACGGCCTTACAGCGACCGGGGCGGAGACAGGGGAGGAGGCGCGGGAGAGTGGGGGACACAACACGGTGCACAAGCAGTTTGTCCTCGACCAACGATGCCGAGTTTATGAGAGTGGGCATGGACGGATGCACAGAAGCTATCCGAGTACTCCGTAAGTCTTCGGATGGATTCACCTTATACATATATATATATATATATATATATATAGTTTGGCGAATATTTCTTAGCTGGGTTTTTCGCATAAATAACGATACATTTTAGTATCCTTTTCTCTGTTGCCTCTTTCACTCTGTCTTTCTTTTATTTCATTTTTTCTCTCCCTCTTGCTCGCGTTTCCATTTTGCTTCCGTTGACCTCGTTGTGTTCTCCTCACCTTCCGGCAGTGTTGGATTTCTGTCTGTATGAAAGAAGTCAGACATTCATGCCGGTTTGTGTTTGATAGCACGCTTGGCCGGAAATCGTTTGAATTCGCCTCTGCTTGTTTTTGTTGACGTAAAATTAATTTTGATCTTAATTTCGTCAGAGCTCTGATCTGCTTAGCCCTATCTCGCGTCTCAGTGTGGTTTAGTAAAGCAGTATACGGATTTTTTTACGTGTATGTATGTATGCATTTACGTATGTATGTATGCATTTACGTATGTATGTTTTTTTTGTGATAGTAAATTGTAAGGCTAATATTCCCGTGTAGGTTTTTTCATGTCATGGCTACTTTTTAATCCACTCCCGCATTTACCTTGTCTAAATTGGAAACCATGCAAACCAATTTAAGAGTGGCCGGTCTGGGACTTGAACCCAGTTCTCCCGAATGCAAGGCAAAACGTTTGCCACTAAGCTATCTTGCTCGGTGCGCATGTATATACGTATTTGTGGTTGTTTTTGTCAAATCAATGCCGTGCCCTTCTGTTTTGTCTGTATTGCATCTTGCGGCATCTATATATCTACATAAGCAACTAGACAGTCAGACAAACAAAAGTGCACACGCACATACATGCAGAACAATAGACATCTACGCGTTGTTTCCGGGCACCACCATCGCAAAAATCGACCACCTCATGTCCTCACCTCCTTCAGTCTTCTCTGTGTACGGCTGCGAGGCACCGTGGACAGGTGTAAAAAAGCAACGGCCAAGCAACATCCAATAGCCCCTGCCCCCGGCCCTGATGGTCCAGGACCAGGGTAACTGGTCAACCGCCATCAAACTGTTAACAGTAACTCTCAGCGGTATGGTTTATCATCTGTTTTCGATGAGTGTATTAAGTTGTTGTAGATCGCCAATGGGGGAGCGACTGTGGCTACAAACTAGACTGGACGGAACCAAGAGGCAAAGCGCCCCGCCGGAAAAGCTCTTTTTTTATCGAGTTACGTTTTTGTGCGGAGCAGATAGAAACCCCCGGCTGACTACCTTCGTCTGGTAGAAGACAGACGATTTTGACAATTCGTCGATCTGGTTACCCGATAACTGGTTTAGTAGTTCGCATGAAACACGTATGTTGAAACACAGACAGTGCCGCCGGGAACTTGGGTTAAAACGGCCTGGTCCCTTTCCCTCTAGATCGTCTAGGCGCCTCTCGTTCACCAGATTCGATTGAACCCTTGAAGACAATGTCACTTGTGTGCAACAATAGTGTGCCCTTTTCTACATGGTTATCGCTATTGTCAATCAATCAGTGATTATTATTATTATTACTATTATGCTTCAGCAGCGTTCGAGCTGACGGTCACACCTTAAAGGCCTGAATCTTTACAGCAATCTCGATTCCACTTCAATTTCTATGTTTATTCTTATGTCTGTTCCACAGCGGGTAATAATAATTGTCACGGCCGTGTGCTGCTGTAGCGGAGTGTGTTGTTATATTTACTGGATGGGCTTGTCACACTTCCTTGAATTAAATAAAAAAATTAAGTAGGTTATATATATATATATATATATATATATATATATATATCTTCTCTCCATCTCTGTTCTTCCCTTTCTTTCTTATTCTCGGCCCAAGCTGTTTCAAGGTTTGCGGTATTCACTTGAATTGTCAAGCGTAGGTGTGTGGTTCAACAAGGTACATACATGTAGACGGGAAAAGTGTGCTTTGTTGATAGCTACGACGACGACGATAAAGAAGAAGTCAACCACTGTACTTACGAAAGAAAGAAATGGCTTTTAGCTGACGAATACGAACAAGTTTTGATACTGGCCGTGTTTCTAGAGTTCTCTCTATTTTTAGCCTTGTAGTGTTTCTTAGTAGCCTTTTTAGTTTCTTCGTTGTAGCTAGTCTCTCTTTGGCAAGTCTTCTGTTAGTTGCGGTTGTTGTTGTTGTTGTTGGATTCTCGTTCGTCGCTTGGCTTAATCAGTTTTTTTATTGTCCTATCGTTCTGCCAACATCTGAGAGAGTACTGCGCTGCTAGCTCGCAAGCTCTCGCCGATAAAACTCGCTCAACCAATTAGCAGCCATACCATCTAGTTGTCATTAGTCGGTGTGGTTCTACGTAGTGCTAACGTAGTGCAGACGGGTCCGATAGTCTGGTTAATAATTACACCGCCCGGTGGCCAACCGCCGGCCACGCATACTGAAGTCGTAGTGTATGAGACAGCTTATCCATATATATATATATATATATATACATATGATACATAGGAGCCATTTTACTTCTTGCGAAAAATAGAGACTCGCTTAAGGGCTAAAAGATGATTCTGCCTGTGACGTTTTGTAGATAAGCCATATTGGCACTAGATTGTTGTTGTGGCCGCTTTGAAAAATAGATACAAGCGAAGTGTTTCTTTTGGTGTTCGAGGGGGGCACGTACGGGCAACACATGGTTAATAATAACCAAGATTAATATTGTGCCTGACACTGCTTTCCTTATATGCAATTTGCCGCACCCAGATCACGTTAACCAGACGCCATATATACGAGCTGCTCGTATATATATATATATATATATATATATATATATGTGAGCGTGTGTGTATGTATATACATACGAATAAGAGGTTATATTACGACCACCTGATTGTGTTACCTATAAACAGACAGTAGTTCGGGCAGTTGTCAACCAGCTACGGTTGATAATGACCTGCTCGGAACTAGCTAAATGCTGAGCGATAGGTGAATTAGTTGAATGAGGACCTCGTTTTCATACTATGAAGTGGATGCAATTGTGCGCAAATTTATACGAGGTATTGCTTACACATGTAACTGGCTAACACAGACACAAACGCTCTAACATGAAATATATATATATATATATGTAATTTAATAATTTACATCTCTAAGCACAAAGGGCGTTGCTGCTGTATCCTTCTACGTGAATACTAAACATTCAACCTGTAAAAGTACTTTATCTGTATCTTTACTGTCCATTATTGTAAACAGGATAAGAAAAACTACCACACGTTGGTATATATATATATATATATATATATATATATATATATATATATATATATATATTGTTTTTTGCTGTCACTGCTGTCTTAAACAATTGCTTGCAACCCTCAAGTAATAACACAAGCATAACTACAAAAAAGATTGTCGCGGTCGTCTGCTTGTTATATGGTTGCTGTTATATAGTCAGCTAGCATCTATTGAGTGGAGCATGGCCCACACTGTTGTCGTTCCTAGCATCTAATTGCTCGTACACATAAGTATATATATATATATATATACATGTAAATGCATTTGCATGCGTTAGTTGCTATTAACAATAATAATAATAATAATAGTAATAATTATAATAGCACTCGTATGGCTACTACTGTTACCGACTACGCTGCTTGCTCTTGCAGCGTAAGTATTGCGCGTTACAACTTAACCGTCTCTCCGACCTGCTATCAGAATAGGAGCAGCATATCTGCCAAACTAACGTCGTTAGGATAGCAGTCACCAATCGTAATGGCACATGTTCGACTAACGAAAGGCACATAATGACTAATTAAGCGAATGAATTAATAATAAGCCCATTATCAATCTCTGCCGACTATTTTGAGCGGACCGATGCACCTTATCACGAACTCCTGCCGAGCGATGTAAGCACACACACACACACATATATATATATATATATATATACACATGTTCTGAGAGCCTCCAATATCGATTGGCGTCGTCCAACCAGGACGTGACCATATAAAACAACAATCGGGTGTGCAATCATAAGATTTCCTATTATGTTTTTTTTATTTAGTGTTTTTGTTGTCGCTGTTGTAATTGTGGTTGTCAAAACTCTTGACTAAACGAAACTTTTTATTCGAGTAGGAAAGAGATGATAAACGTACAGGGCTGAATTGAAACAACACAAACTGTAGATGATTGTGGCTAGCGGTTACTAATTGAATTCAAAGGATAAATGAAGCAAAGTGCGAAACAATACAAACGACAATTACGATTATAATACACAGAGCATCATGGCACTCATAGTAATAATGCATATGAATCACTACGCTACGAATATGATGAGCATTGCGTCGACACATACACGAAACATAAGAACACTTGAAATGTTGAGCGCAAATAATCGCAAACAGGGTGATACAGAAGAGTGCAGCCCCGTGAACGCATTATATAGTACTGTAAATAAAGAAAGATGCTGTATATATAAATATATATACTAATACGTACCCCGATTGTCGTTATTTCGGTGTACATATGCTTATCAAATGCTTGCTGTTTCTATATTTCATAGGTTGTCTATCTATTATGTATATACAACAGCAAACGTGAGAAAACGTTGTTTTGTTATTTGCCTAACCGTAACCTATGTATATTGGCCGTTTAAACTGTTGGCGTCAGGTTAACAACCAGGTTGCATCGATGACCGACTTTAATCACTATGGGTAGAAAGCAACCCCTCAGCAAGATAGCTCGAATCGTTTACACCAGCTGCGTTGATCAAACAGGGTTCCGCATGCTTCTTTTGTTTTTAGAATGATGCTACGAAGTATGTCATAGTTGCAAGAACGCCTTACGTTGATATGCTAATCTCGGCTAGGAGTAAGGAAAAACTAGGACTATGGCAGGAACCTTCTAACAAGTTACATGCTTGAATAGCTACAAGGCCAAGGGTTTTGAACATGATATCTCACACGCAGCTTCTCGAATTAGCATAGGTCGGCTGGAACTTGAACCTTGCTGCCTTAGATGTGCTTGCCTCATCGCAAACACTAGTTCCACTCCAACATTAGGCCACTGCTTAGTCATCTGGACGTCATGTCTATCTGTAGATCATCTCGTACTCCAGGGGCTAGCGGCTCAAGTAATAATGCAAGCTCGAATGGTAGACGTATGTGGATGCACTCATACCGAGGTAGATCTTTATCACTACTTTTCGGTAAAGACGGAAAATCGTTCGGTGGTTCGACGGAAATACGGTAGATTATCAAGCACTTAGCTAACTTTTTGGCACAGTTTTTTTTGGCATGATAGATATGGTTGAAAAGTGAAGTAAGTGGGGCACAATTGAACTATCGTGGTTTCACTTTACATACATTAATCATTCAAAAGTAATACGTGGTGGAGTTTACCACATGTCTTTTCTGCCTAGCATCTTCACCGCAGAATAGACTACTGGCCAATGATGACTGAATGGTTCAGCATTATCAATATGTCGCTGACATCTTTGCCAAATTCACCGAGTCTCTAGACCAATTCGCTTTTACTCATCTGGAGTCCTATCTTCGTTCTGGTTAGTTCGGGCGTGATCTCCTTTGCCATTTTCTGGCTTAGCCTAAAACATTCGATCTGGGGTGTTTCTCCGTGTGCCTCTCTGCACGTCTCTCTTGCCCGCTTGAAATGACTCAATACTTGCCCCAGTCGTTTTAGTATACCGCGAATAGCTATTCTGAAACGCGATCCTCAGAACTGGGCCGGCTGATGGTGGGATTTTGACTTAATTCTCAAGTATTACGCAAAGAGGCATTAATTAATCTTGTTCCAAGACTTGTTTCAAGAAGTGGTATGTCGCTTTGAAGCAGATGTCACTGTCAACTGCTGACATCTGCAAACACAACGAAGGCTGCTGTGCAAGACTAGGTTATCAAGGTCGTTATTTAGGGCTTTGCACTATTAACGACATAATGCTAACGAACTATAGAACGGTATTTCCTTTATTGTCGTACTCGTTTAACGCATAAAGATAATGTCACGTTTGTCGAAGAATCAGTCATGCTTGCAGCTGCACGCACGAAGATGGCGTTGAATGATTTTGCTTTGAATAATATATCGACACTAAAGGCGACGTGAGTATATAATAAAACAAGATTTCAAAATACTCACAGAATAAGGCATAAAACGACCACTGGATCCGACTGATTTTCCAGGTAAGTGTAGAGAAAGTCTACGTTACTTTACATCACCTAATATTCTCTTCGTTAACGTTCAAATTCAAAACTAGTTAAATCGATTGAGAACCAACGTCAAGAGTTTAGCGCAGTCTTTTCTTAACATGCGTGCTGTTACCACGTGGTGCCGCACAGTCTAAGAATGTCACATTGACCGGACGCCTCAGGGGTCTCTCGTCGTGAAATGTAGTCCTAGAAACATCATTTTGTGACTTAGTATTAGCAGTGTGTGTTCTCATACAGAGCCTAGCCGAAATAGTTCGTATAGTAACCGAGCAAGGTGGTTTAGTGGCAAAACCATTGCCTTGCATTCAGGAGGTCGTGGGTTCAAAGCCTGGACCGGCCACTCCTAGGTTGGCTTTCATGGGTTCCAAGTTAGACAAGGTGAATGCGTGCGAAGTGGAATATGTTCGGCCACGATTGGACAAACAAACGGGAGGCACAGATGTCTCAATAAAAAGAAATGGTGCATTACTACCCAACCCGCCCCTCATTAAGAATAGTATTTCAAGCGGGTCCTATCCTCTATGCTACTACGGTGTGTCAGCCCCTCTATCCACCACAGGCTATCGACCATATCCGTTCTACAGAGCGGACCTGTTTTATTGCAGTTCCGAGTTTAGGTTTTGCACGTTTACACACACACTCACCTTTCTCTGTTTGACTCGCGGCGAATTGCAAGACGATTGAAGCTAGCGTCATGGCTATAGTCAAATAGGTAACAAGAAACTGACAAAGATGTTTAAGAAAGTATGTTTTATCAGTTCTTAATACTATAATAACGATGACGTTACGCTAGTTTAACCGGGGATGTAGAACTCAGTACGGCGATAACTACAAGTCTGGAATTTCTGGGGTGCCAGTATGCCGCGGTATCTTTTGTGCAAATAATTCAAGCGAGAAGTTATAGACTCGAGGGTGCTGCCCACCAAACGTAAATTCCACTCGCTCACTTGTATGTTGACTATTCGTTGATGGGCAGCGCCATCCAGTAGAAGAGGATGATCTCGAATTTATACATTCTCGATCTATTTATTTTCTTGCGAAATACCAAATGGCGTGGTGGCACCCCAAAAATGCCAGACTTTGCTCTGAAATCGAAGAAGTTTAGGACTATTGGTAAGTTGGGGTAAGGCTAGTATTAAAAACATTTTTTGGGAAGTTGTTTTTAATTCTTCATCATCCGCCGTCCCTTGCGAGCTTGGGACTTACCGTGAGGTATATGTTCAATGCACCGAGGGCCGGATATGTTGAGATATCTAGAGTTTCTCAAGCAGTCCTTGTGGCAGCATGGCCGCTGACTCTCAGCGGTATGGTTTATCATCTATTCTCAATGAGCATCGCTCAAAGAAAATTCGATCAGCAACAACAGGGATCGAACTGGCGGAACCCTGGTAGATGACAACCATGGCTAGCGCCCCACTAGTCCCCTAGACCACGCCGCCACTTTGGGGCATGGCTGGGGAGCGTCTTCAGTCGGTCCTCCCCCCTCTGATCAATCGATTGAGTCGTGCCGTTGTTCTGGGTGGTGATCGTTTCGACGATGAGGGCGTTGGGGTTTTGTCGCGAAATGCTGTTCTGGCCGGCCGTTGAGGTGTGACGTGCTCGGTTAGGAACGGTTTGAATCGCGCCATAATCGCGCGCATGAATCGCGCCATAGGAGATCTGCCTCATAGTTGTAACGCTTTCACAGAACAACGCGTTTGAAATTATATTCTTTTCTACTCAGGCAGGTTGTTATAGAAAACGATCGTTTTCTGTGTGAGTGTTCGGTAGAGCCCTTAGCAAATCACAAGGCCACCAGTAAATAAACTAATATGGTGTTGTGACATGATACACGCTCGGTGCTCTTTTTAAGAAACAGACCTATTTGAGATGGTTCCGAGTAACGAAATAGACGACATCATTCATTAATAGTTTATGGTGGTTTCGAATATTATATTAATATGGTCTATTAACACCCAGGTTGAGTAAAATTATAAACATATACATCAGACAGAACTAGTGCTTCCTTCACGTCATTGGGTCTTCTCTCATCTTGCTAGTTCAGCTATTGACTGAACTGCTGGACATGCTGCGGCGTAGTATCTATCGCCTGGGCAGAGCACCTCGTGCACCTGCAACACTCCTGAGAAATGTGGAATTCTTCTGTGCTGCATAACACGTGATGAAACCCGTGGGCTGCAAACGCCGTAGTTAAATGTCTGCTCGTGTATCCGGCTGCTCGCCAGGCCGTGCTTGTCATCGCTACCGTTTTATATATATTCCTAAATAGATTTCCTTCAATTTTTCCATCCACTTCAAAGTGTAGGCCTCAAACGCTCTCGTCCTAGGTAAACCCCATCGAAGCTGTAATTCCTGTGTCATTAAAGACCCCCCCCCCTCAAAGATATGAACTATTCTGTTCCCACAAAAATTGGCTAACCCCAAAACCCGTTTTATAAAGAAAAATCTGGCTCTATCTAGTAACTGCAGGTCTGCTTCTCCCAGTTTTTTCCCATATAGTGTGATATACCGAATGTTACTATTGGCTCTATTTTAATTTTAAAAAGGGCGGACGCGGTATATATTGACAACATTTGCGGGTTCTTAATTGCGGCTGCTGCTCGAATTGCTTTTCCCACTCTGCTTTCTATATGCCTTCGGAAACTGCTACCATTCGACGTTATAGTGACTCCCAGATAAGTAAATTTATTTACGAAATGTAGCTCATTGCCCCTGGCTCGAAGAACGTCGTCTTTTGCTAATCGACCCCTTCGTCGAAACTTAACTGCTACTGTCTTTTGCCAGTTTATGCTGAGCCCCATCTCGTCCATATATTCAATTATTCGTCCCAGTCCCTGTTTTACCCTAAATATACTCACCATATATTACAATATCATCTGCGTACATTAAAGTACTTGCCCACTCTCAAGTCCATCCTTGTCTCATCCGGTTAGGTAGCCCTCCCAATAGTACCGAAAAAAGCGACGGACTAAGTCCGTCACCTTGAGCCACTCCTGTAGTTTGCTTTACTCTTCCCACAATCCCTATACCGTTGTCAATGCATACTATGCTCTCCCTAAGGATGGCCCCTAAAATTTTTAACAGCTGGTTCGGAACTTCTTCCAAGGCTAACTTCTCCATAATTATGTTTCTCGGCGCTAGGTCAAAGACGGCCTTAAGATATATACATACCGCATATAACGGTCCTCTTGGCTCGGCTAGACTTGCCCAAATATCTGCTAACAATTGGCGCAGGGCCGTATAGGTCGACTTTGATCTTCTAAACCCATGTTGTTCTTCTGGTACTGCGTTTCTGGCTTCTAGGAAGTACCTAAGTATATCTGATAAGATCCCCGAGAATATCTTTTAGGGGCAACTTTTAAGAGTTATACCCCTCCAAGCTTCCGGTTCTGTTTCGATGCCCTTACCTTTAGGTATAACAATAAGGGCATCCTCCTTCCACGCTTTAGGCATGTTCCCGGACTTTAGGCATTCCTCAAATAAAGCTTTCCAGCATGGTGCCAGTGCCAACGTTTGCTTTAAGTGCTCATTTCTTATCATATCATTCTCGGTCGCTTTGCCTCTAGGCGCTTTTTCAATTTCCCTGACAACTTCGTCGATTGTGATCTCGCGAACCACCCATTCCTGCGCAAACTCTGTGTCTTTGTCCCAAGGCCCATTGTAAACTATTATTTCTTTTGGAGTGTTGTCGGCTCCCTCTAGCATACCAGCAAAGTGCTTAATCAGTCTCTCAGTCTCCACTGGGCACTGCTGTTTTCTTTTATGTTTTAGTCATTTGTGAGCATGTTCCGCTGCCTCTTGTAACAACTTCCACTCCTGGCTTTCCCAGTACTTCTGTTTTTCTTCCTTGTATGCCCTTTGCATAATTTTCTTTACCATTATAGCAAACGGTCTCATTACCGGAAAAAGCTTTACGTAGTCCCTAGTTAGTATGTTGGCAATTTTTGCTGCTCTACAGCGCTCGTTGAACCAGGGCCTTCCTTTTCGTTCGTGACGCGGAACTATTGCACTTTGGATTAGATTTACCAGTTTACGTTCATAGGACTCTATGTGAATTTCCCCTGGTGGACATACCTCCCCAACTCCCTGTAAGAAATCCCACTATCCAGTTTTGTTCCGGACCCCAGCCTACGGCTACTCTCCTCCCCACTGCTGCTAACCTTGAATGCCATCCCCATGGGTATGTGCTTTCTGAGCACCGCTCCTTCCCGAAATGATGTATTTTCTTCTAAAAATGTTATATCATTCACGTTTCCGTCTGTAGCAAAAACGTCGATCACTGATGATTCAGTGCTACATTCAAATGTGTTTAGGCCTGGCTCGCTGACCAACTAAAAACCTATCTCTGTTATAATCTCCAAAAATGCTTCAGTTCGTTCAGAGTTTTCCTTGTCCAACCTTGCATTGAAATCCCCCGCTGGAATCATAGGTGCTTTTCTCGGCACAGCTTCGACCCCGAGCATAATACGTTCTGTCATGGTCTCAGTAGACTCTACACCCGCCAGTTTTACGTAAACTGCCACGATGTCAACCCCCCTGGACGCAATTGCAACTAAAATTTCCGCTATTATTCCTATTTTCATTTCTCCAATTTGTGCTCCCATAAACACCGAAACCCCTCCACTTGGCCTACCCCGTCCCTCGCCTTTATGTGCAAGTGCGTGATACCGGTAGAAGCCCCCTAAAATAAAAGGTTTTACAACCCAGGTTTCCGTCAAAATTAGAATATCCACTCCTCGGAGTGCTTCCGCGCCTAATAGTTCTAATACGCCATGCCCTTCGCAGTTCCATAGCACTACCTTGATAACTTACGTAAGCTTTCCTTGAATGCGATTTCTAGATTTCCGTACGTTTTCTTGCGGAGTCAAAATATTTGTATTCGGCGCACACCTGGCAACGCTTTGGTCCTTGAGTTGAGTCTTTGCCGAGCGTCACTGGGTCTTCGATCCAAGAGCCGTAATTCTGTTGTCATCGCAGTCATCTGGATTCACAGGGGGTGTCGCAGTTTCTTTGGCATTGCTACAGAAAGCTAGCTGGATCGACTCAGCCAGCGGGGTAGCGTTCATTATGCTCTTCTCCGGCTGTGGCATTGCCCTGCTTACTGCGCGTATGACAACTGGCAGTACGGATTCCAAAACTTTTGAGATAACGTTCGTTATAGTTTCTTATATGATTGGAGATAGTCTGCGGAGCACTTCTTCTACAATACTGTCCGTTGATGGTTGTGCCAATATATCTGGCTGTTGTGACGGAGCTGCCGGCCTTAATGCGACACGGTCAGTGTCCTCTATGCGTGTCGTGTCCGTGGGAATACGACTTTCACCGTCAACTTCTTTCACTCCATTCTTCACAACCGAAGACCAGTTTTGTTTACCAAAATTGTCGGATGCTTGAATATTATATACTGGTACGCAGACCGGGACTGACGGGGCGTCATGGTGCTTCTGTACCATGCTTCGCGAGGCCCTCTTTAGTTGTTCCATGCGTAGCAATCTTTGCGGACACGCTCCCCACGTAGCCTCATGCTCCCCGTTGCATAAACAACAGTGGGCCCGAGGTGCTCTATAGAACCGCATTTCCGACACCTGGGTTTTGGAAATGGTCCAAACTATAACACTTGTAGCACTGCGAGGGTTCATGATATCGTATGACTTCATGCCGTTTAAGCCCCAGACGCACCTCAGCCGGAAAGCTGTTGCCAGAGTATGTCAAGATAACGTGCTCCGTTGCCGACACAGCGTTGGTTCTTGGGTTCTTCGCTTTCACCCGAGTCGCTTCTGTGACCCCGGAGGACTGCAGTGCCGATAGGATCGCCGATTCCGAAATAGAAGTATGAACCCCGGTCATCTTGCCCTTCATTGTAGATCGTGTTCCGCTTATCCTCGAGGAGACTTTAACCTCCGCTAACTCTGTTAGCTCGTTTCGAATATTGTGAACATCCTAGTATTAACTATGTCTTAATTGCGTCTGAGAAAACTTGTACCTCGAGACGAAAACGTGACTTCTAAGTGAAGGAAGTGTCTAGCGAACTGTATAATTCTTAAACTCAGGTAAAACTCGCCCTTCTAACTAAGAAGTTTATTCTAACGTCAAAATTATCCTATCGCCTTTTTCTTGCTTACAGTTACGTTCAACCTGTTCCTATGGACATATTGTTGTAGAATTGTGAATGATTGTGGTAAGTGAAACCGACGTCGGGAGTACAGCACCAGACTATCAGCAAACAATATATATATATATATATATATATATATATATATATATAAGGGTGTCAATCTCAAAAGGTCACTCTTCAGCATTTAAGAAGAGCACAAGAACCTGGCAGCGTTACCGTGTGTAAAATCGGTGGTCTGTGTGATTGGAGCAAGTTCAGTTTTGTATACTTGTATTTATTCTAAAAGGTATCTAACAAGATTTTGCGTAATGCCGCTTTGTCAACAACAATTATCAAGTATAGTTGTTTATGTAGTCGCGTCGAAGTCAACAGAGACAAAGGCAAACTTTTCGGAGCTCTTCCTTCTACTCAGACCCTCACAAAATTGCAGAACGGAGGCAGATCTATGAACAACTTAGGGACGAATACGAGCAACTGCTGGCATAGAGCTAGCGTCGGTTTGATGATAAGAACAACGCTCGACTCAATAAAAGAGCGGAAGTGGAGCCGCATATCTACATCGCTCCTACTCGACACAATTGCTCCCACGCATGAACCAGCGGTTGAATCTCCACTCACCCTAGAACAGCACGTCATAAAACTTCATAAACCAGGGGCAGACAATCGCCCCGTGGGGGATTGACTCACTTCTGGACGGGGAGCAGGTCGAAAGAGAACTGCAGAGGGCACTGCAACTCCCGGCCGGCGTCAAGATCAAGGTGTCCGAGCCAAGGCTCGGAAGGGCTGAGGTTTGGTACGCACTGATTACGGCGTCTCCGGCGGCGGCAAGAGCCATCTGTTCCCACGAGACCCTTAAATTGGGCACGAGGTGGTGCAGACCTGAGGAGCAGGTCAGGCTCCCAAACTGCTCTGGCCCAGGTCCGCAGAAGCTCGACGTATTGCTATGCAGAGAGATCGACACAAGACATTGTCGGTCACATGATGGAGGATGCCGCCGCATGGGCGGCAGGCGTCTATTATGCGCAATCCAGAGGCCCTAAATGTGGTGAGGCCGACCACCTGGTAGCCAACTGCAGCGCTACGACACCAAAATATGTAGTCCGCGGGTTAAAAGGACATCGTGCGGGTAGGACGATTTGCCCAGCCTATAGAGGGCAGTTGAGCAGCGGCGGGAGGCCCAAAGAAGCGCCACCAAGGGCCAGAGAGAAACGAAAAATGGAAAAGAGAACCACATGAAAGCTTAGTTGAAAAGTTCAATAAAAAAAAATAAGGACAAAGGGCTAAGGAAAAAAGACTGCCGTTATCCCGGCAGACGATGGAAAGGAGGACTGGAATCTAGTAGGCCCTTCATCCGATCAGTAATAAAGATACTCTAGGTAAACCTAAACCGCTGTGGGGCGGCGCATAATATGGTTGAGGATACAGTACGGAGAGAGGCCATGGCTATTGCCTGCTGTTCGAGCTAAATATCGCGATCATGAAGCGGAAGGTAGAATGGGTATCTGCCGCAGAGGCGTGTACCGCAATCTGGTGGACGGGTTCTGAGAAAAGCCTCGCGATTAGGGGGCGGGGCCGGAAAGAGCTTTTTCTGGTTGGAGATTGATGGGTTACCGGTATTTTGCAACTGCTACTTTTTCCAAACAGGGAGGAGGGGAGATTTGAGGAATTTCTCGACGAACTTGCCCAGAACGCGGGGGCACATGTACGCAAGGGGATAGTTATCACCGGGGACAGCATAGCATGGGGTAGTCGGACCACAACTAAACGGGCTCAAGCTCTTCAGAAGTGGATGGCTGAAAAGAGTCTTCTGGCGCAGACATAATTTCTAAAAAGACGTTATGATGCATTGGATTGAATATCGAGAGGAACGCAACATGCATTTTGCTCTTGATAGGCTTACGAATAGGCCCGCTTGTAGAACAGAGCGTTGGAAGGCGCTGTGCAAGCGAACGTTGCGTTCACTCACATGATACGAAAATTATTAATATATTTGTCCAAAAGGATACTGCTTCTAGTTCGATGCTTGCGTATGCAGGCGTTGTGGGCATACGAACATCGGCAGATACCACGTGCCCTAATACACAGAACAGTTAGAATTCAACCTGTAATATTACTAGCTATATATGTTTATATGTATATATATATATATATATATATATACAACTCAGCATGCCCGCCGTTCAGGGCATTAAAGATATGCCGTACGGCGATTTCAAGCGCGTAGGGAATTGACGATAACCTAGAACTAAAAACAACCTTATTGAAAATGTTTTCAGATGTGCAAGCATGCTGGCGAATTAAGCAGAGTAATGTAATCACGTGACTTGAACTAAAGAGTTCACTCACTGCTTAACTAACTCAGGCTGGTCTGATTCCGACGTGGTGGTATGACGTTGTTTTGAGACGCCAAACTCGAATGGCTCGATTTAAATGCAAAAAAACGCGAAAACTTCTGCATGTCTTTTGGAACTTCCACGGTCGTGCCCTAGGAGACCACGTCTCTTAGTTAGTTTCCCGCAACGAGTGGCTTCCGGAGTCTGGGACTCTCGACATTGACGTGAAAACGCACCGTTTGCTAAAGGTCCGCTTTAAGGTCGTATATTACTCGCAGCGTCATCATGCCTAATTCCCTACCGCGCCGGAAAAGCCAAGTAAGCAGGACTCTTGATCATGGTTGGCCAACATTTTCCCTTCACACTCTCTCTCACTCGAGAGAGAAGTGTGACAGAAAAATGTCGGGAAAAAACTAAGACATTCAGGCAAATGAGCATTTCATGGTCGTGTAGTCATAGTAACGACTCTGTTTTGCAATACACGGCTGCTCGCGTTTACGCGGACTACATGTACAACATTAGTACGAAATGTCTGCGAATATAGATCATCTACTATAACTGAACTCACACAAGATCATCGTCGAAGCAAAACATAACACTTCTGAGAAAACAGGACATCGCAGGAAAAAAGGCAATGCCGTTGTCCGGCGAGATTAAAAACGTGTGGAGCACTGCGAGGTTTTCGCATAATATTAATAAACCGACAATCAGTAAAAAGAACTGCTAGAAGCTTCAAGCCATCATAAACGAGCGTTGGACGGATATAGAATAACGTTTCGTAAATAATTAACCTTGCAAATATATATATATATATATATATATATACGGGGAGTTGCAGGACAGTTTAAAGATCGATAATAAGAATTGCAGAGCTCGTGTAAAGCAAATATTTTTTTCCAATGGTCTCTGAGAAGTCTTGTTTCGGAGTAAGAGTGATATTACTACAATTTGTGATACTGGTGTTGTTGCCCGACATAGGAGCATGCAATTTATCATTGCGAGACAACCATAGTTGTCCTCTTATAAAGAAACTAAGACCACCGTCGTTCTTGTGAGAAAATTCTGCGTCCTCTGAAGAACATATAACGCAGGCCAGAAGACTCGACATGGTCGTTTGGAAGATATTTTGAAAAAAGTTATTTATTAGCCTTCAGACCAAATACCTCAAAATCATAACCCTGTGACCATTCACAGCGCTCAAAACTAAGACTCTTCAGAAGATTAATTGGCACAAATGTGGTGAATGTTGTGAAATGCGCATTTGCCTGAACGTGTTAGTTTTGAGCGATTAGGATTAGAACTTTGAGGTGTTGGACGTGAAAGCTAATGAAAGAACTGGAATTTTTGCAAATTTTCTTCTAAACTACCATGTTGCATTTTCTGGCCGACATTATCTGTCTTTCAGAGGAAGTATAATTTTTGCACGAATACGAAGGGGTTAATTTCTATATTGGAAGACTGGTGGCCTCGCAATGGCACATTTTATGCTCCAATGTCGGGCAACAACACGAGTGTCACAAATTGTGGTAATTTCACTCTCACTAAAAAAAATATATATATATATACAGTTATGGCAATCATCATATGTTACACTTCCAGAGAAGCCTTCGTGCTGAAAGTGCAGCACGATGAATTTAAAACTCGAGTCTTATGTTTCTTGTTCGCAAAATCACTACCTCACTCTCGAGTGGCAAGGTCACTTTGGGCCACTTGCTGCTTTGTTGTTGCCGAGACAAGCCGTATTTCTTCTTGTCGATTGTTCCGAAGCTGTATGATGGCTCCGGCGCGGTCGTCCAAGATGTGCATCTATCTGGAGTGTTTGCATTATCTACCATACTAATTAGTGAGGTAACAGCTGGAAGCTCTAAACGTATGGCCTTTTCTTCACGACTCCCTCGTTTACCAGGACCACCCCATTATAGATAATATTATTATTATTATTATATATATATATATTTTTTTTTGACAGCAAGATATCTTAATCCTTTTATTATTATTATTATTATTATTAGTATTATTATAATGTTACAATTGTGAGGTCTGAACGTATTATTGCAAATTCTTTAAATAATTATTTCACTCCATGGCGCCTAAAATAGATGCCGCGTTTCCTCTGCAAACGGCCAAAGACAACGCTTGCCTCAAGAATTGACCCTCTCTTTGGTCGCCTGTGACCTCCTGAATTCGCTTACTCAAATCTTTGAGAAATGCTTCGGTTCCCCTTGCTGATTGGTCCTAGTGTCTCCATGGCAATAGGCACGAAAGTATATCTTGTTTCCAGTCCAGTGTATTTAACGCGTTTTCTGGCTTCCGCATGCTTTGCCACCCACCCCGGCTCAACTGAGCTGTGGTGTAAATAGGAAGCCGCGGTGGTGCACGAAACCGTTGCATCCCAAGCAAGGGACTTCCCATGAGACCATAATGCAATGGTCACCCCATCAGGTCTTTCTTCGCCAGCGGGCACTAAACCTCTCGGTTCAAGTGTAGATGGTATACCGGCTTTCCTAAGAGACCTTATAATGACCTTGTTTAATTCAGCATGTCTGGAGGATCTACCGGCACTCTTCGGGCAACTCAATGGGTGTAGGCCACTGGAATCTACCGTCTCTCCACACAGTTTGCACTGAAACGGCTCGCAGACGGGGGCGCCGATTCTAAGTGCTGACATCATGCGGAAATGGTTGGGATCCAGCATGGTGCCGAGCTGAGGTGAGGGTAAGGCTTTAAGCCAACCCCCACTGAAGTTATCTTGTGCCGCTAAGAATACGGCGCGGTCTCTCTGGGTAACAAGCCCCTCTAAGATCTCCCTGCTCTTTTTTTTGCTTTTGAGCTCATCGAGGTTATATTGGCTGGGATATTCTTCCAAAGGCCCCGGGTCCAACATGGTTCTAATGGTATCCCGCGCTTTACTAGTTTCATTTTTTATTTGTGGTCGAACTGCCTCCTCCACTAACGAGGCTGCGACCGGACCAAATCGGATCAGTGAAGCAGCGTAGCAGACAGGAGCTAGGTCAATAGCACTTCGTATTCCCAGACCACCTTCACGTATTGGGAGACTTGCTCTCTGCCAGGTGTTGTCTTCCAAATTGACGTTTAGGACTTTACTAAGTATATCTCTGCTAACGTCATCATACGCGGTTAATTCTTTAGAGCACACTATAGCAGGGCATGAACGCAGTGTGTAGTTAAACTTTGAAGACCCCAGACTATATCTCCAAATGCACAGCGCGGCCTGAGGATGCAAGCGTGTCAGTCGTGGACGAATTTTGGTAAGGGCTTCTTTCTTCCTAGAGAGTGTATGCGAAATTCCATCTTGCTTTACGGGGGCCCGATGATGGAGGATGCCGCCGCATGGGCGGCAGGCGTCTATTATGCGCAATCCAGAGGCCCTAAATGTGGTGAGGCCGACCACCTGGTAGCCAACTGCAGCGCTACGACACCAAAATATGTAGTCTGCGGGTTAAAAGGACATCGTGCGGGTAAGACGTCTTGCCCGGCCTATAGAGGGCAAGTTGAGCAGCGGCGGGAGGCCCAACGACTGCCGTTATCCCGGCAGACGATGGAAAGGAGAACTGGAATCTAGTAGGCCCTTCATCCGAGCAGTAATAAAGATACTCTAGGTAAACCTAAACCGCTGTGGGGCGGCGCATAATACGATTGAGGAGACAGTACGGAGAGAGGCCATGGGTATTTGCCTGCTGTCCGAGCTAAATATCGCGATCATGAAGCGGAAGGTAGAATGGGTATCTGCCGCAGAGGCGTGCACCGCAATCTGGTGGACGGGTTCTGAGAAAAGCCTCGCGATTAGGGGGCAGGGCCGGAAGGAGCTTTTCCTGGTTGGAGATTGATGGGTTACCGGTATTTTGCAACTGCTACTTTTTCCAAACAGGGAGGAGGGGAGATTTGAGGAATTTCTCGACGAACTTGCCCAGAACGCGGGGGCACATGTACGCAAGGGGATAGTTATCACCGGGGACAGCATAGCATGGGGTAGTCGGACCACAACTAAACGGGCTCAAGCTCTTCAGAAGTGGATGGCTGAAAAGAGTCTTCTGGCGCAGACATAATTTCTAAAAAGACGTTATGATGCATTGGATTGAATATCGAGAGGAACGCAACATGCATTTTGCTCTTGATAGGCTTACGAATAGGCCCGCTTGTAGAACAGAGCGTTGGAAGGCGCTGTGCAAGCGAACGTTGCGTTCACTCACATGATACGAAAATTATTAATATATTTGTCCAAAAGGATACTGCTTCTAGTTCGATGCTTGCGTATGCAGGCGTTGTGGGCATACGAACATCGGCAGATACCACGTGCCCTAATACACAGAACAGTTAGAATTCAACCTGTAATATTACTAGCTATATATGTTTATATGTATATATATATATATATATATATACAACTCAGCATGCCCGCCGTTCAGGGCATTAAAGATATGCCGTACGGCGATTTCAAGCGCGTAGGGAATTGACGATAACCTAGAACTAAAAACAACCTTATTGAAAATGTTTTCAGATGTGCAAGCATGCTGGCGAATTAAGCAGAGTAATGTAATCACGTGACTTGAACTAAAGAGTTCACTCACTGCTTAACTAACTCAGGCTGGTCTGATTCCGACGTGGTGGTATGACGTTGTTTTGAGACGCCAAACTCGAATGGCTCGATTTAAATGCAAAAAAACGCGAAAACTTCTGCATGTCTTTTGGAACTTCCACGGTCGTGCCCTAGGAGACCACGTTTCTTAGTTAGTTTCCCGCAACGAGTGGCTTCCGGAGTCTGGGACTCTCGACATTGACGTGAAAACGCACCGTTTGCTAAAGGTCCGCTTTAAGGTCGTATATTACTCGCAGCGTCATCATGCCTAATTCCCTACCGCGCCGGAAAAGCCAAGTAAGCAGGACTCTTGATCATGGTTGGCCAACATTTTCCCTTCACACTCTCTCTCACTCGAGAGAGAAGTGTGACAGAAAAATGTCGGGAAAAAACTAAGACATTCAGGCAAATGAGCATTTCATGGTCGTGTAGTCATAGTAACGACTCTGTTTTGCAATACACGGCTGCTCGCGTTTACGCGGACTACATGTACAACATTAGTACGAAATGTCTGCGAATATAGATCATCTACTATAACTGAACTCACACAAGATCATCGTCGAAGCAAAACATAACACTTCTGAGAAAACAGGACATCGCAGAAAAAAGGCAATGCCGTTGTCCGGCGAGATTAAAAACGTGTGGAGCACTGCGAGGTTTTCGCATAATATTAATAAACCGACAATCAGTAAAAGAACTGCTAGAAGCTTCAAGCCATCATAAACGAGCGTTGGACGGATATAGAATAACGTTTCGTAAATAATTAACCTTGCAAATATATATATATATATATATATATATACGGGGAGTTGCAGGACAGTTTAAAGATCGATAATAAGAATTGCAGAGCTCGTGTAAAGCAAATATTTTTTTCCAATGGTCTCTGAGAAGTCTTGTTTCGGAGTAAGAGTGATATTACTACAATTTGTGATACTGGTGTTGTTGCCCGACATAGGAGCATGCAATTTATCATTGCGAGACAACCATAGTTGTCCTCTTATAAAGAAACTAAGACCACCGTCGTTCTTGTGAGAAAATTCTGCGTCCTCTGAAGAACATATAACGCAGGCCAGAAGACTCGACATGGTCGTTTGGAAGATATTTTGAAAAAAAGTTATTTATTAGCCTTCAGACCAAATACCTCAAAATCATAACCCTGTGACCATTCACAGCGCTCAAAACTAAGACTCTTCAGAAGATTAATTGGCACAAATGTGGTGAATGTTGTGAAATGCGCATTTGCCTGAACGTGTTAGTTTTGAGCGATTAGGATTAGAACTTTGAGGTGTTGGACGTGAAAGCTAATGAAAGAACTGGAATTTTTGCAAATTTTCTTCTAAACTACCATGTTGCATTTTCTGGCCGACATTATCTGTCTTTCAGAGGAAGTATAATTTTTGCACGAATACGAAGGGGTTAATTTCTATATTGGAAGACTGGTGGCCTCGCAATGGCACATTTTATGCTCCAATGTCGGGCAACAACACGAGTGTCACAAATTGTGGTAATTTCACTCTCACTAAAAAAAATATATATATATATACAGTTATGGCAATCATCATATGTTACACTTCCAGAGAAGCCTTCGTGCTGAAAGTGCAGCACGATGAATTTAAAACTCGAGTCTTATGTTTCTTGTTCGCAAAATCACTACCTCACTCTCGAGTGGCAAGGTCACTTTGGGCCACTTGCTGCTTTGTTGTTGCCGAGACAAGCCGTATTTCTTCTTGTCGATTGTTCCGAAGCTGTATGATGGCTCCGGCGCGGTCGTCCAAGATGTGCATCTATCTGGAGTGTTTGCATTATCTACCATACTAATTAGTGAGGTAACAGCTGGAAGCTCTAAACGTATGGCCTTTTCTTCACGACTCCCTCGTTTACCAGGACCACCCCATTATAGATAATATTATTATTATTATTATATATATATATTTTTTTTTGACAGCAAGATATCTTAATCCTTTTATTATTATTATTATTATTATTAGTATTATTATAATGTTACAATTGTGAGGTCTGAACGTATTATTGCAAATTCTTTAAATAATTATTTCACTCCATGGCGCCTAAAATAGATGCCGCGTTTCCTCTGCAAACGGCCAAAGACAACGCTTGCCTCAAGAATTGACCCTCTCTTTGGTCGCCTGTGACCTCCTGAATTCGCTTACTCAAATCTTTGAGAAATGCTTCGGTTCCCTTGCTGATTGGTCCTAGTGTCTCCATGGCAATAGGCACGAAAGTATATCTTGTTTCCAGTCCAGTGTATTTAACGCGTTTTCTGGCTTCCGCATGCTTTGCCACCCACCCCGGCTCAACTGAGCTGTGGTGTAAATAGGAAGCCGCGGTGGTGCACGAAACCGTTGCATCCCAAGCAAGGGACTTCCCATGAGACCATAATGCAATGGTCACCCCATCAGGTCTTTCTTCGCCAGCGGGCACTAAACCTCTCGGTTCAAGTGTAGATGGTATACCGGCTTTCCTAAGAGACCTTATAATGACCTTGTTTAATTCAGCATGTCTGGAGGATCTACCGGCACTCTTCGGGCAACTCAATGGGTGTAGGCCACTGGAATCTACCGTCTCTCCACACAGTTTGCACTGAAACGGCTCGCAGACGGGGGCGCCGATTCTAAGTGCTGACATCATGCGGAAATGGTTGGGATCCAGCATGGTGCCGAGCTGAGGTGAGGGTAAGGCTTTAAGCCAACCCCCACTGAAGTTATCTTGTGCCGCTAAGAATACGGCGCGGTCTCTCTGGGTAACAAGCCCCTCTAAGATCTCCCTGCTCTTTTTTTTGCTTTTGAGCTCATCGAGGTTATATTGGCTGGGATATTCTTCCAAAGGCCCCGGGTCCAACATGGTTCTAATGGTATCCCGCGCTTTACTAGTTTCATTTTTTATTTGTGGTCGAACTGCCTCCTCCACTAACGAGGCTGCGACCGGACCAAATCGGATCAGTGAAGCAGCGTAGCAGACAGGAGCTAGGTCAATAGCACTTCGTATTCCCAGACCACCTTCACGTATTGGGAGACTTGCTCTCTGCCAGGTGTTGTCTTCCAAATTGACGTTTAGGACTTTACTAAGTATATCTCTGCTAACGTCATCATACGCGGTTAATTCTTTAGAGCACACTATAGCAGGGCATGAACGCAGTGTGTAGTTAAACTTTGAAGACCCCAGACTATATCTCCAAATGCACAGCGCGGCCTGAGGATGCAAGCGTGTCAGTCGTGGACGAATTTTGGTAAGGGCTTCTTTCTTCCTAGAGAGTGTATGCGAAATTCCATCTTGCTTTACGGGGGCCCCCAGAACTTCTAAGTTGTTTACCTCTACTCGCGTGATGTCAGGAAGTATTTCTGTGATCTCCTGGATTGCTTCCTCTCTCTCCTGAAGCGAGCCCCCGACAGCGGTAATCTCACATTTTGAAGCATTCAGTGCCAGTCCCCCGTCTTCTTCAAACTGCAGCACTCTTCTCAGATCTGTCGCAATGATACTCGCGGGGCCGGCAAGCGTGGCGTCATCTAGATACCACACATTGAAAGGGCTCTGTAGTTGCGATACTAGATCTGATATACCGAGACTAAATAGAGCAGGACCTAGCGGGTCACCCTGTTGAATGCCTGCTTCCGAATGCAATGTTGAAGTTGTGCCCCAGGTTAAGAGTGAAGGATCTCTGTAACTTTGCCAGACCATGGGCAAAAGCTCTGGGCTTTTCTTCATCACTGCATCCAGTATCTTGTCTCTTCTTAGCGTATTAAATGCATTGCAGAAGTCTAGTTTAACCAGAACCTTCACTTGGTCCTCGGTCTTCAAAAGGGCGCGTGTAGCATGCACCAGTGCTTCTGCGCCGCCTCTAACAGCCACTCCAACTTGATGTGGCAGGATCGCTGTCAAAATTGCCTTTTTATTTCTCGCCATTGCTATCTTTGCAGCAATCCTACGCAAAGTCAATCCACAAGCTATGGGCCTTATAGAGTTGTCTTTTTTCTTAAGAGCTGTAAGATTTGCACCATAAAATAGTGGTAGACAAAACTTAGGTAATGTGCCATTTAACACTCTGCCAAGGAATATGCTTAGATCATTTAGCAGGCATTCTGACGAGGGAACAGTTTGATCCAACATATCGCGCAGATGACGTGGTCGCAATCCATCCAGTCCGGCTCCGCTTGCAACAGGGAATGAGCGAATTGCCTCTAAGATCGCCGAATTTTCGACGCTCTCGCAGATTCCAACTGTAGGTTGCTCGAAGGTTTCTAAGCTCTCCTGACAGGCGGCCGGTGGTGGCGGGTGTTTGTTTCTTAATTCGCGCTCTGTGCAAGAATTACGTGGTGCAAATGTATCTGATGACAGCAGGACCCTAGCGGCAGAGCGTACATCGCCCTCGGCTAATTTTCTTTCAGCCATAGACACGCTCTCCCGGTCTCCAACTGGGCTGTCTATTCTATTACTTGGGGCCTTTCTAACTGTCTGCAGGAGGCCTTCCAAAGTCTTTTGTTCGAGCATTGACGCGTTGTCTTTGATGATTCTGGTTAGTGTGGCTTCATGATTTTTTCTATGTGGTAAGGCCAGTATCAAAGATGGAGCAGACATTAGGCTATTCCAGCTTTGAACATCCAGCTTTGAGTTGAAATTATTCAACGCCTTTGCGAAAGCTACGGCACAGGCTTCTCTCGCTCCCCGGGGTATGACCCTGGCAATTTTGAGATCTCGGCGTGCCTGCGCTAAAGTTTGAACGAGTGTCGCTGGGTTGACTGATGAGGAATCGATAGAAGAAGTATGAAGAGGAGAAGGCGTATTGGATGAGTCAGTCGGTTGTGGTGGAAAGGGTCTTAGATGTTGATTGCGAAGGGATGCCGCGAGGTGTAGACGTGTTATGTGCGCTCGCAAGCCCTGTGAGGTTCTCAAGGCGCGAACCGCAGTGTGTGCAGGTATAAGGGGTCTGGGATAGTGGGGAATTCAGTCTAGAGTCTTCATCTGTTACGATTACGTCGGGATGGGACGGTTGTGAAGTCATTTAAGTATGGTTTTTGTCGATACTCGTGTTTTCCGTATGAACCAAAGGCACTTCTTTGGAGCCATCTAAGACGGCTATCATAAAGGCCTTTCCTGCCTCCGACTCAAGAAAAGATATAGCTCTATTAAAGTCTTGGTTGTCTTCTAGCCATTTAGACAGTAGGGGCTTAAAGATCTTCCATATCTGGAGAATTCCATTAACGATATTTGAAGATCCTGTAACTGTTTTTTCTTGCGACTTCGGCTGCCGTCCTTCCGGTTGCTTGTTCGATGCTTGTTTCTTTTGGTCGACATTTTTTCTAAATCTTGGTGGGGGGAGGTGGCAAAGCACGGTCTCTCCATCTTTGTGCATTATTTGTCTAGGACCCATAATTGTTGTAGATCGTGCGGCATCAGCATAGGACTTCTGTCCCTCTGTCGAGGTATTATTATTCTGCTCTACGACTTGAACCATTGTAGGAAAATCATCTTTGACGGGGAGACGGGTAAATACTTTCTCGTATAGCTTCACTCTTTGTGCTTCGGAATATATTCTTCTTACACCACAATTGCTATCGTTGGAAGCATGGGCGCCGCCACAGTTAACACAACGGGCCTTATCATGGCATTCCCATATTTGGTGTCCAGGGCGGCCGCACTTTCTGCACGTGGGTTCACCTTGTTTTTGACAATCGGTAGCCTTATGCCCGTATTTATGGCATTTTAAACACTGCAAAGGAGAGCCTGCACATAACGTTACTTTAAATATTTCGTCGACAATTGTAACCTCTGAGACCGGCATGGTTTCGAATCTTAGTCGAACCCTCGCGGAGTTTTTCCAGCCCTTCGTTGTTTTGCCTCCACCGTCCTGTGTGGCCACAGCAAATTTTTCCCTTTTTACTTGGCTAACACCCTGATCTTTTAAACATTCAAGTAAATCTTCTTCGGTGAACTGGGGATTAACACCGGAGATTCGTCCCCAGAGCGCTGACGTATCCTCACAATGAGATATTGATACCCCGCAAACTATTTTCAGTGTTTTTGCAATTGCGACCTGTTTTGGTTCTTTGACACGAATTGCTAGCTTTCCTTGCGCTGTGATACGCGCATGCGCTCCCGGCAAAGATTGTCTTATTTCATTATATATCTTTAGTAGGCTGACAGTCTTCAATGCGGCCGGGTCATCCAGACATTGAAAAATAATCTCGGGATCAGCTAGCGCCTCCAAATTAGCGACTCTTTGCCGAACATGTGTACCCGATGCGGCTTTCCTTTTGGCCACTTTCCTGGCCGCAGCCATGGCGGCTCTATCCATTCTTGTTGGAATAGTAGACCACTCTCGGCCTCCAACTTCTCCAGCAGAAGCAGCTGTTTCACCAGCCGGCTCTGACGGATCGTCCTCTATATGAGATGCATCTCCACTTTCGAGAGCCCTCTCCATCATACCTGCTAGCCTGGCCTCTCTCCGCTGGCTCTCCTTGGCAGCAGCTGATTCTCTTGAAGATGGTTTGGTTCTAAAGCACTTTGCACCACACATATGACTTCCGCCGTCGCCGGTCCGTCTGCTAGCTGCGCGACAGGGAAGCGGCGAAGAAGCACGAGATGATAGCGGGGAGTAGTCAGACCTGCCACAGCAGACAGCTGGTGATCCTGGCCGAGACGTGTAGGGTGAACAACTTGCCGTTGACACGGCTAACGGCGATTCGGCGCGCTGTGCCGATTCATCGGCGCCTTGAGAGCAGACAGCTGGTTGTGTTATGGAACCATCTTGCCGTACCTGATCGCCTTCCGACGGCTTATCCAGTATGGACTATGTCGTGTTTGGCTTCGAAAGAAGTCAACTTCGGTGGAAAAAATCAGCACCAAGTTATCACGACTGTATCAGGATCCAGCCACTAGCTTCACACTCGACACTAGTACGTAAATCCTTTGCAATTAGCACAATTTTTGTCACTCGAACTACACACGTCTTCACTCGAGGCCGTCTAGCAGGCATTATTAATATTATTGTTTATTGCTGATTATACAATTGTGAGGTCTGAACATGTATTAATATATAATTAAATATTATTATTATTATTTATTAATATTGTTTAAATGTTACAATTGTAAGGTGTGAACGTGTACTGCTTGTCTTCTCCTAGCTCCTAAATATTATTCCATGGAACCGACAATACAGCCGGCGTTTCCCGGCACACTGCAAGCGACACCAGTTAGCCGTAGAAACTCGCCTTCGCGCCTATTCCCTGTGAGATCTGTAATCCGTTGGCCCAGCTCACTGACAAATCTCTCGGTTCCCTTGCTTACCGGACCCATTGTTTCCATAGATATTGGCACTACGATGTAGCTTATTTCCAGTTCTTGGTACTTGCGTTTTTTCCCATTATCTGCGCGCTTGGCAACCCATCCCGCTTCTAGTGAACTGTGGCGTATATACGATGGAGCCACTATACAGGACACTGTAGCATCCCATACCAAGCATCTGCCGTTAGCTCATAGCGGGATTGTTAGACCGTCAGGTCTTTTGTCGTCATGAAGTCCTAATCTAGGCTCGAGCGTGCTTGGTATACCAGCTCTGCGTAAGGCTCTTCTTATAATTGCATTGACTTCAGCGTGTCTAGAAACTCTTAGAGGGTGAAGTCCATCCTCAGTTACTGTGGTACCACATGCGCGGCAACTGTAGGGGTTGCAAACCGCGGCACCTATTCGAAGAGCTGTTACCATGCGGAATGAGGTGTTGTCTAGCATGGTACCCAGCTGCGGGGTAGGGAGACACTTTAGAAAGCCTTCTAAATGTGTCCCGTGCTGCCAGAAAGACAGCTTTTTCCACTGGAGATTAGAGGCTGTCTAACAGCTCTCTAGCTGCAGCGCTGCATCTGTAGGAGTCCAATGTATGCTGTGTGGGACGTTCTTGCCAGGGGCCTGGTCCAAATTGCTTGTCTAGCTATTAGGTCTGCAGCGTCTTTGGCTCTTGTGATTCCTTGGCGGATGTCTGGTGCGACCAACGTTTTTGCGAGTTCACCAAATTCCAATACAGACGCGGCATAGCACATGGGAGCCAGCTCTGCCGCTGATCTAATACCAAGTCCGCCTTCGGTAATTGAAAGGGTTGCTCTTTTCCAAGTGTTATCATGCAGGTCGACGTTTAATACCTCACCTAAAATGCTTCTTGCGGTATCGTCGTAAGCTTAAAGATCGTCATGACATATAATAGCTGGTGAAGTGCGGAGAGTATAGTTAAGTTTTGGCGAGCCCAAGCTGTATCTGCAGATGCACAGAACTGCTTGCGAATGCATCGCCGTTAAACAAGAGCGAATTTGCTTCAGTCCAGAGCACTTGTCTTTAAGGGTCTTTGAAATCGATCGTAAGCTCATTGGGGCTCCCAGAAGCTCCAGCTTGTCTAAGTCAACGCGCCTAGATTCTGGCAAGACATTCGAAACCGCCCTAAAAATTTCATCCTGTTCAGGCCTGCTAGTCGCTTTTCCTGTAACTGGGCTGTCCAACTACCTTGGTTAGCCCTATCATCCGGAGGAGAATCAAATAGCAACGACAATTCTTCGGTCAGCTCTTGAAGTTCAACGTTATAAGCATCCCATCACTGTCCAATAATGTTTTAACCCTGACCGCCGCCTGGGTCAATGACGACACGATGGCGGGTTCTGTCATCATGACCGCGTCCGGCACACCTAGACCGCCTAAAGAGACCGGGAGCATTACCTGTTCCCTTGCCGCATCAGTTAGCTTAAGATTTAGTATGATCTCTAAAATGTCTAAACTAAGTCCATTAAATGGTTGTAAAAATTCTGGTGATAAAAACAGGTTGGAACCTCTAAGAAAGTGTGTTAACCTCGTGGCTGAAAAACAAGATCTAAGAAGGAATAGACCGCAGTGGGCACCCAATTGGGGTAGTCTGCCTGTGGCGAAGTCGAGTTTATCTCTTTGACTGCGGGAGTAACTATGACTCTCTTACCGGCCTTGGTCCGCTGGGTCGTGACCACCACGCGATGCGGGGACCTTCACGGGCCCACTTGTAAGTTAGTCAGACGGTACAAACTCCCAAAACCGACACTCCCGTGTTTTAACTACTAACCGGGGGGCAAGGCATACGGTAGATTTGGGTGTCAACGAATTTATATTGTCATCCTGTCGTGGCCCATTCGAGGGCTGTTAAGGCTACTGCCAATACGGGGGGCTTGTGCTGCATAGAAGAACCCCGGGCTGGACGGTTAATGCCCCGAGTGACACTCGGTGGTACCGTCCGGGACGCCTGCTGCCTTGGCTTAATAGGCAAAATGAGTGAGAAGTGGCCACACGAACGCAGACCACCGGTCGGGAGGACCTTCTGGCCCCGTATTTTACGGGGAACCCCTGCTCTGGAGTGGTCAGACGTCCTTCGAGAGGAATGTATATTCTGGGGTGTAACGCGGAATCGCGAGGTGAACGCGTCTAATCGGTACGGTGGAGTAGTGTGGTACCCCCATTCCGAACCTCGATAGGGGGGAGGGTGGGGGATCTGCCGGCCTGTCAATTCGGGCTGGTGGGCACTCCCGTTCGGGTCCGCGCGTATTAAATCGCGGTTAAAGGGCGGGAGTGTAAGTATTTCTCTCTTTTGTTGTTTGTCTAATGCTTTTGCAATGCCGTCCGGCAATAAGGGGCCACCTAGCAGCTCCAGGTTAACCTTTCCGGATATCGTCAAGTACGGTCGGGAGGTCCCCGCCTAGAATCCCGTCATCCAAGTACTAGGCATTAAGGGGGGACTGCAGTGAATCCACCAATTCCTTGATACACAAACAAAAAGTGGAGGACCCAGGGGATCACCCTGCTGAAAACCTGTCTGCGAGGGCATAACGCTCTGGGGCATTAGGTGGGGCACTAGGTGGGATGGTCCTAAACCATATGCCAGGTTCGTCTGGTGAAACAGTTATGGTGCCCACTTGACGGCTCGAAGCAAATGGTCTCTCCGGACGCTATTGAAGGCGTTTCGGAAGTTCAATTGGACCATTACCGTTAGCATTTCGCGCGACTGCAAAAATGCACGGGACCACTACCTCTGTACCCCCGGGGGTAGCAAATCCTAGCTGGTGTTGACCAAGGGTTGCTGAAATTGCTTCCTTATTATCGTAGCAGCCGATTTTGGCCGCCAGTCGGCGAACGACTGAAGAAGAAGCGATTGGACGTAATGTGCCATATTTTTTTTATGCAAACATTCTTGCCCCAAACTGTCGACTGGCCGTGCTCCCCAGTGCACCAGACAACAAGTCCTGCAACAGACAAGGCCTTATGAAGTCTAGGCCGGCAGCTGAACTTCAGCTTAAAGTCTTCATTGTACTCAGTATCTGTTCACGTGAGGTTGAGGAAGGCAGTGTGACTGCCGGGGGTGTGGGCATGGAGAGGTCCAATAGCGCGTCTGGATGTTTGGAGCGGAGAGCTTCCGTATTTTCGTTGGCTGGCGCTAGCGTATCCCGGGAGCTCACCAATCTGGCAGCACCGGAAATATCGCTTTCTGACAGCTTGACCCTCACTCGTCTAGGAAGGTCGTCATCTCGGTGGGCATTAACAGCTGCTAACTTTGGGCCCTGATTACTCGTGCGTCAGATCCTTAAGTCTTAGTCCCGATGTAAAGTCGCGTAGGTTCTTCCTGACCAGGACAGACAGGGATTGAGCGTCTTTCCTAGGCCAAGGAAGTCTCAACAAGACCGGAACGAAGGAGAACAGAGAGTACCAGGCCAAGAGGTCGTTGTCCTTGGCGACGTTTAGGAAGACCTTAGTGAGCTCCTCCGCAACAGTAGGCCGCACAGATTT
Source organism: Dermanyssus gallinae (assembly GCA_003439945.1). Lineage (NCBI taxonomy): Eukaryota > Metazoa > Arthropoda > Arachnida > Mesostigmata > Dermanyssidae > Dermanyssus > Dermanyssus gallinae. The sequence goes on from QVRM01006757.1 coordinate 585,172, forward strand.
AGGTAAAATGCGTAACCGTTTGGCATGACGCATGTTTGCCGGGATGTCGGTAAGTAGTGTGTTAACATCGAATTCTTCTGCCAGAGCCTGGTGGGATGTGGAGGGCCTGTTGACGGCGTCGGCGTGTCTGACCGATATATGTCTGGCAAGACTCCTTCTCGTGAAGACAGCTCTACACACACGACATGCAGCCCTGTTGGGGTCACCAACAACAAAAGTATCGTTTGAGTTTTCATTATCTGGCATTATGATGTAAGTGATTTGAACTTTTCTGCAAGGAAGGAGGGCCAAGAGAGGTTTTAGGGCTTCTGTAATCGTCTTTAAGGCTGCTGCCAAATCAGGACTGAAGCCCTCTAACAATCTGAGCGACGTCTGTTAAGGCGCCTCCGACATCTCTGCGCGACGTCTTGGTATGGATGTTTCTCTTCGTAATAAATTTAGAAGCGCGTCGCGGCCGAACTTGGCGACTCCTGTATGCCTTGGCTCGCTTTTGTTTGGGCTTTGGTAATGGTCGCGGATTAGGAAGAAGCAGCTGAGGCAAGGTGCTTTCTTGCGTGGTAGATATGCCCCTGAGAACTGCTGCGTAGGAAGCTTTGCTGCTGTCGAAACAGTTAGTTTGTGCGTTTTCTGCGACTGTGGCTGTGACCTCAGGTCCCTCCGTGATCGATGCACTCAGGTGCGTTGCCTTAACTTGCTGAAGAACTCTCGCCTCCATGATGATCCTGTTACGCTCACGGAGATAAGCCACACGCGGACAAGAAGGCGATCCGGCCGCGCGGGGGCCACCACAGTTGACACATCTCGATTGTTTGGTGCAACTGGACGCCAGATGATCAGAACCTCCACATTTCTTGCAGGCCTTGCGAAAAGTGCACCTGTCCGCTAGATGCCCCACTTTTTGACAATTGTAGCATAACTTTGGTTAATCAGGCTCCAGTACGACTGAGTGGGTCTTGTACCCTAAGAAGACAGATACAGGCGGTTGGCGGTCAAACGTCAGAATCACCTAGCTGAGTGGGGTTTTACCAGCGTGACCTGTGCGGAATAACCGTCGAGCGTGCACCACACCGCAATCTGCTAGCTCTTCGCGTATCTCGACGTCTGTAAATGCGACATCGACGCCTTGAATTCTCGCCTTGAATGAGGTTAGAGCCGGCCAGGTCACCGTCACGGGCATCGACCCTATTGCGGAAAGTTGCGTTAGCTTTCTGGTCGCATTCTCTGACTTGATCCATACGGATATAGCGGCTTTGCTGCTTGATGTCTTGCAGTCAGGGCAATTGGAATGAATAGCCTTACATAACTGCAGCAATGTGCCATCAGCGAACTCCTTTGAAGCAGCATCCTCGTTCGTTTTTCTCCGGATGACTACCTTAAAGGCGTTGAATAGACCACTAGACGCATCTACTCTCAGTTTGTCCAACTGACGTTGCTCGCGAGATAGAGTTTTCTGCTCACGCTTAGACACCACCAACGTAAGTGGTTTGTCAAGTTCATCGCTACTTGTAACTTTTTTTCGCTTACACCCTGGTGTTGCACTTTCTTCTTGAATCTCCGACGTTTCGGCACTGCTACTGGGGTCGACTTGTGATACTTCGGAGGATGCGCCACAAGCTTTGTTGCCGACTGGCTTCGAGACACCGGTTTGGGCCGCAATTGGTGTCTCTTTGGCAATTGTGCTTCTGAGTCTGGAGATATCCAAACTACCAGGCGGCTTACTGCCGCTGGATTCCCCTGGCATTGTTCTAAGCTTATAAATGCTTTAGGACAAAAAATTAATAATACTAATAATAAAATTAATAATAATAATAATAATAATAATAATAATAATAATAATAATAATAATAATTATTATTATTATTATTATTATTATTATTATTATTTAAATAGAAAAGGCATTTTGCCCCCCCCCCCTATATGTACTACTAACGCCAATAGCTACGCTCCTTCACCCTTGGTAGCACTTTTCTCTTTTTATGATTACGGTTAATATACGAGCATGCGTGCCCTCAAAAGGACGCACCACTGCCGTCACTGGTGGGCTAAATGGAGGTCTTGATGAGTCGTCGGCTCGTCGTCTATAGGAACGCCGCTCCAGCGTTCCTTCGTCGACAAAGCTCGTTTACGCGCATAGGGGCGTTCCCGTCGGAGGTCGCCGCGCTTATACCGCAAAAGGGCAGCTGTAAAGCGGCGTGGCGCACTCAGCTCGCCTTCGCCAGAGTGGACTAGCTACAAGAAGTAGCTACAGCTCTTCTCGATATTGTCGGTCTCGCGTCGAGTATCTCATACATTGCGGTAACTATTTCTGTAACACGGCCCGCAGTGGTAAGCTGTTAAAAAATGCCCAATCGTGCTGATATAGGACGGTAGCATCGCTGTTTCCAGCAAGATGCCAGAAACACCCAGCAGCATAAATAGAGTAAATTGTAATTCGAGTATAAAATATGCAGTATACGTAACACGTGTAGGTTTTGACGCCGTGGCATAACATTTATATATATATATATATATATATATATATATATATCATAACTTAAAACCAAATCTGTAAAAATTAATATGAATCATTGCATCAAAAAGGATGTGTCGCATCGGGATCCAACCCTTTGCACGTCATTCCCAACGTTAGCTGCCGACATTTCAAATCAGTCAATTGACGGATGATGCTGTGAAAAATAGTAAATAAACGAAGCGCCAGCGGTCACCAGCTTGAAAAGTGAGTTCCATTCCACTCCGGAAAAAGGTAATTTTCCTACAAGTGATGAGACCAAGGTTTCTTACGATGATCGAGGTCCGAGCATGCGATACGATATGTCCGTAAGTGTCCTACATCTGCTCCGTTGTCACACTTCAAGAAATGTGTCATTGTCGTTGGAACTAACGTGCTTAACTAAAGTAAAGTGACGTGTTGCTTTTCATATGCACCAGATATGCTGTTTATTTGAACCTTTACTCGGTGTTTATTTTTCACGTAGGAAGGATCATATATACATATGTATATATATATATATATATATATATATATATATATATATATATATATATATATATATATATATATATATATATATATATATCTATATATATATATATATATATATATATATCTATATGTAGAGAGAGAGAGCTAGCCGCTAACAAATCGCTCAAGGCAGTCGAAAGATGGATGGAGGAAGCTGGACTGGAACTAGCTACTGAGAAGTCAGAGGCAGTGCTGCTCATAGGAAAAAAGCACTGCAGAGAGATTAATCTACGACTGCAGTGTGTGAGTTCTGGCGGCGAAACAGCTTCGCGCTAACCGCCGGGACATAGGGTAGTGAGCTAGGCTAGGCAATATTACGAGGAGAGGCGGCGCTGCCGTATTGCTCTCTTTCGTATCGTGAATTATAATAAATAAGAATCAGTGATTGTGAGAACCCGCGCATTTTCGTCTGTCTTCATTCTACGGTTCCGTTGGCAACATATTAGTATAAGATTCAGCAAGGGGGTGAGATACATAGGCGTCCAACTAGACCGGGGACTCACAGGAGTGCCCCACCTGAAAAAGGCATTCAAAAAAGCAAGCAAAGCGGCAAACGATATTGCCAAAATCCTCCCAAATATCTACGGACCTAGCAGAGCCTCAAGGAGAAGGCTGGTCATGTCAGTGGCGAAATTCATCGTCCTGTACGGTGCACCGGTATGGTTCAAAAAGAAGAGCGGAGAAATACATCGCAAAGGCCTACTCAGAAGAGCCCAACGGGTACCGGCTCTTCGCATCACACAGGCCTACAGGATTGTTCCCACGGCTTCGATGTAATGCCAAAGTAATACCGAGCCTGGGGGGGTGGGGAGGAGTCCGGATGTCACTCCCACGGCCCAAAGTACTATTAAACGAAGATCTGGGCTGTGTCAAGGGCGTTATGAGAGGCAGGTTTCAGTGGGTAGGGGCGCGGACCATCACGCCAAGTCCCACGCACCGGAACGGAGATAAGGGGCCGTCTGCCCTTCTCCAGTCTGACGGTGCGTAAAGTAGCATTTCATCATCTCAAAAAAAAGAACATAGCTTTATTCAACACGCTCAAAAACTACAAAATGAGCCAGTCGGTTTTAAAAACCAGCCGGTCCTAAAAAACAGCCGGTTCTAAGAAGGTCCTAAGAACCAGCCAGTTTTAAGAAACAGCCGGTTCTAAGAACCAGCCAGTTTTAAGAACCAGCCGGTTCTAAGAACCAGTCGGTTCTTAGAACGAGTCGGCGCTAAGAACCAGCCGGTCCTAAGACCCAGCCGGTTCTAGGAACCAGCCGGTTCTAGGAACGAGCCGGTCCTAAGAACCAGCCAGACCTAAGACCCAGTCGGTCCTAAGAACCAGCCGGTTCTAAGAACAAGTCGGCGCTAAGAACTAGCCGGGCCTAAGAACCAGCCGGTCCTAAGACCCAGCCGGTCCTAAGACCCAGCCGGTTCCAAAAGCGAGCCGGTTCTAAAAACGAGCCGGTTTTAAGAACCAGACGGTTCTAAGAACTAGTCGGTTATAAGAACCAGTCGGTTCTAAGAACCAGCCAGTTCTAAGAACGAGTCGGTTTGAAGAACCAGCCGGTTTAAAGAACCAGCCGGTTCTAAGAACGACCCGGTTCTAAGGACGATCCGGTTCTAAGAACGAGACGGTTCTAAAAACCAGCCGGTTCTAAGAACGAGCCGATCTTACGAACTAGTCGGTCTTAAGAACCAACCGGTTTTAAGAACGAGCCAGTTCTAAGAACCAGACGGTTCTAAGAACCAGCCGGTTCTAAAAACCAGCCGGTTTAAAAAGCCGGTTTTAAGAACGAGCCAGTTCTAAAAGCGTGCCGGTTCTACGAACCAGCCGGTTCTAAAAGAGAACCGGTTCTATGAACCAACCGGTTCTAAAAGAGAGTCGGGTCTAAGAACCAGCCGGTTCTAAGAACTGGCCGGACCTAAAAACCAGCCGGACCTAAGAACCAGCCGGACATAAGAACCAGTCGATTCTAAGAACCAGCCGGTTCTAAGAACCAAGCGGTTCTAGGAACGAGCCGGTCCTTAGAACCAGCCGGTCCTAAGAACTGGCCGGTTCTAAGAATCAACCGGTTGTAAGAACGAGCCGGTTCTAAGAACAAGCCGGTTTTAGGAACGAGCCGGTTTTAAGAACGAGCCGGTTTTAAGAACGAGCCGGTTCTAAGAACGAGCCGGTTCTAAGAACGGGCCGGTTCTAAGAACCAGCCGGACCTAAGAACCAGCCGGACCTAAGAACCAGCCGGACCTAAGAACCAGTCGGACCTAAGAACCAGCCAAACCTAAGAACTAGTCGGTTCTAAAAACCAGCCGGTTCTAAGAACCAAGCGGTTCTAGGAACGAGCCGGTCCTACAAATCAGCCGGTCCTAAGAACGAGTCGGACCTAAGAACCAGCCGAACCTAAGAACCAGTCGGTTCTAAAAACCAGCCGGTTCTAAGAACCAAGCGGTTCTAGGAACGAGCCGGTCCTACAAATCAGCCGGTCCTAAGAACCAGTCGGTCCTAAGAACCAGTCGATCCTAAGATTCAGCGGGTCTTAAGAACAACCGGTTCTAAGAACGAGTCAGTTCTACGAACAAGCCAGTTCTAGAAAGCAGCCGGTTCTAAGAACGAGCCGGTTCTAAGAACTAGCCGGACCTAAGAACCAGTCGGTTCTTAGAACCAGCCGGACCTAAGAACCAGTCGGTTCTAAGAACCAGTCGGTTCTAAGAACCAGTCGGTTCTAAGCACCAAGCGGTTCTAGGAAGGAGCCGGTCCTAAAAACCAGCCGGTCCCAAGAATCAGCCGGTCCCAAAAATCAGCCGGTCCTAAGAGCCAGCCGGTCCCAAGAATCAGCCGGTCCTAAGAACCAACTGGGTCTTACAACCCGTCGGTTCTTACAACCCGCCGGTTCTTAGAGCCAGCCGGTTCTTACAACGAGCCGGTTCTTACAACGAGCCGGTCCTAAGAACCAGCCGGACCTAAGACCCAGTCGGTCCTAAGAACCAGCCGGTTCTAAGAACAAGTCGGCGCTAAGAACTAGCCGGTCCTAAGTACCAGCCGGTCCTAAGACCCAGCCGGTCCTAAGACCCAGCCGGTTCCAAAAGCGAGCCGGTTCTAAGAACGAGCCGGTTTTAAAAACCAGACGGTTCTAAGAACTAGTCGGTTATAAGAACCAGTAGGTTCTAAGAACCAGCCAGTTCTAAGAACGAGCCGGTTCTAAGAACGACCCGGTTCTAAAGACGATCCGGTTCTAAGAACGAGACGGTTCTAAAAACCAGCCGGTTCTAAGAACGAGCCGATCTTAAGAACTAGTCGGTCTTAAGAACCAACCGGTTCTAAGAACGAGCCAGTTCTAAGAACCAGACGGTTCCAAGAACCAGCCGGTTCTAAGAACGACCCGGTTCTAAGGACAACCTGGTTCTAAGAACGAGACGGTTCTATAAACCAGCCGGTTCTAAAAACGAGCCGATCTTACGAACTAGTCGGTCTTAAGAACCAACCGGTTTTAAGAACGAGCCAGTTCTAAGAACCAGACGGTTCTAAAAACCAGCCGGTTCTAAGAACCAGCCGGTTCTAAAAACCAGCCGGTTTAAAAAGCCGGTTTTAAGAACGAGCCAGTTCTAAAAGCGTGCCGGTTCTACGAACCAGCCGGTTCTAAAAGAGAACCGGTTCTATGAACCAGCCGGTTTTAAGAACCAGCCGGTTCTAAAAGAGAGTCGGGTCTAAGAACCAGCCGGTTCTAAGAACGAGCCGGTTCTAAGAACTGGCCGGACCTAAAAACCAGCCGGACCTAAGAACCAGCCGGACAGAAGAACCAGTCGATTCTAAGAACCAGCCGGTTCTAAGAACCAGCCGGTTCTAAGAACCAAGCGGTTCTAGGAACGAGCCGGTCCTTAGAACCAGCCGGTTCTAAGAACTGGCCGGTTCTAAGAATCAACCGGTTGTAAGAACGAGCCGGTTCTAAGAACAAGCCGGTTTTAAGAACAAGCCGGTTTTAAGAACGAGCCGTTTTTAGAACGAGCCGGTTCTAAGAACGAGCCGGTTCTAAGAACGAGCCGGTTCTAAGAACCAGCCGGACCTAAGAACCAGCCGGACCTAAGAACCAGCCGGACCTAAGAACCAGCCGGTTCTAAAAACCAGCCGGTTCTAAGAACCAAGCGGTTCTAGGAACGAGCCGGTCCTAGGAACCAGCCGGTCCTACAAATCAGCCGGTCTTAAGAACCAGTCGGTCCTAAGAACCAGTCGATCCTAAGATTCAGCGGGTCTTAAGAACAACCGGTTCTAAGAACGAGTCAGTTCTACGAACAAGCCAGTTCTAGGAAGCAGCCGGTTCTAAGAACGAGCCTGTTCTAAGAACTAGCCGGACCTAAGAACCAGTCGGTTCTTAGAATCAGCTGGACCTAAGAACCAGTCGGTTCTTAGAATCAGCTGGACCTAAGAACCAGTCGGTTCTAAGAACCAGTCGGTTCTAAGAACCAGTCGGTTCTAAGAACCAGTCGGTTCTAAGAACCAAGCGGTTCTAGGAAGAAGCCGGTCCTAAGAACCAGCCGGTCCCAAGAATCAGCCGGTCCTAAGAACCCACTGGGTCTTACAACCCGCCGGTTCTTACAACCCGCCGGTTCTTAGAGCCAGCCGGTTCTTACAACCCGCCGGTTCTTAGAGCCAGCGAGCAAACAAGTTAGAGCGAGACAGCGAGCGAGCGAGTTAGAACGAGACAGCGAGCGAGCGAGTTAGAGTGAGACAGTGAGCGAGTGAGTTAGAACGAGACAGCGAGCGAGCGAGTTAGAGCGAGATAGCGAATCAGCGAGTTAGAGTGAGACAGCGAGCGAGTTAGAGCGAGACAGCGAGCGAGTTAGAGTAAGACAGTGAGCGAGCGAGTTAGAACGAGACAGCGAGCGAGCGAGTTAGAGCGAGACAGCGAACCAGCGAGTTAGAGTGAGACAGCGAGCGAGCGAGTTAGAGTGAGACAGTGAGCGAGCGAGACCGCGAGCGAGTTAGAACAAGACAGCGAGCGAGCGAGTTAGAACGAGACAGCGAGCGAGCGAGTTAGAGCAAGACAGCGAACCAGCGAGTTAGAGTGAGACAGCGAGCGAGCGAGTTAGAGTGAGACAGTGAGCGAGCGAGTTAGAGTGAGACAGTGAGCGAGCGAGACCGCGAGCGAGTTAGAACGAGACAGCGAGCGAGCGAGTTAAAACGAGACAGCGAGCGAGCGAGTTAGAGCGAGACAGCGAGCGAGCGAGTTAGAGCGAGACAGCGAGCGAGCGAGTTAGATAAAGACAGTGAGCGAGCGAGTTAGAGCGAGATAGTAAGCGAGCGAGTTAGATAGAGACAGCGAGTGAGCGAACTAGATAGAGACAGCAAGTAAGCGGGTTAGAGCGAGACAGCGAGCGATTTTTTAAAAACAACCTTCTTAAAAATGATTTTAATTCTAATTAATTCTAGAATTAGTGAGCGAGTTAGAGCGAGACAGCGAGCGAGCGAGTTAGAGTGAGACAGTGAGCGAGCGAGTTAGAGTGAGACAGTGAGCGAGTTAGAGTAAGACAGCGAGCGAGTTAGAGCGAGACAGCGAGCGAGCGAGTAAGAGCGAGACAGCGAGCGAGTTAGGACGAGATAGCGAGCGAGTTAGGACGAGATAGCGAGCGAGTTAGAGCGAGACAGCGAGCGAGTTAGAGCGAGACAGCGAGCGAGTTAGATAGAGACAGCGAGCGAGTTAGATAGAGACAGCGAGCGAGTTAGAGCGCGACAGCGAGCGAGTTAGAGCGAGACAGCGAGCGAATTAGAACGAGACAGCGAGCGAGTTAGAACGAGACAGCGAGCGAGTTAGAACGAGACAGCGAGCGAGTTAGAGCGAGACAGCGAGCGAGTTAGAGCGAGACAGCGAGCGAGTTAGAGCGAGACAGCGAGCGAGTTAGAACGAGACAGCGAGCGAGTTAGAGCGCGACAGCGAGCGAGTTAGAGCGAGACAGCGAGCGAGCGAGTTAGAGCGAGACAGCGAGCGAGTTAGAGCGAGACAGCGAGCGAGTTAGAACGAGACAGCGAGCGAGTTAGAGCGCGACAGCGAGCGAGTTAGAGCGAGACAGCGAGCGAGCGAGTTAGAACGAGACAGCGAGCGAGCGAGTTAGAACGAGACAGCGAGCGAGCGAGTTAGAGCGAGACAGCGAGCAAGCGAGTTAGAGCGAGACAGCGAGCGAGCGAGTTAGAGCGAGACAGCGAGCGAGTTAGAACGAGATAGCGAGCAAGCGAGTTAGATAGAGACAGTGAGCGAGTTAGAGCGAGGCAGCGAGCGAGCGAGTTAGTGCGAGGCAGCGAGCGAGCGAGTTAGTGCGAGGCAGCGAGCGAGCGAGTTAGAGCGAGGCAGCGAGCGAGCGAGTTAGAGCGAGATAGTGAGCGAGCAAGTTAAAGCGAGACAGCGAGTGAGCGAACGGCTATAGATATCGCCTCGCCGTTTCGCCACCGTAAGAGACTTGCCCAAACGTAGCATAATCTAAGGCGCTCGCGACAATACCTGCTGCATTTCCCGAGATATCTGGGGGAAAAAGGGGTAATATGCCCGTACGGCCGTCGTCGAGCCACGCAAGGTCGCCCCCTGATCCTCCGGTTAGAGCGAGACAGCGAGCGAGTTAGAGCGAGACAGCGAGCGAGTTAGAGCGAGACAGCGAGCGAGTTAGAGCGAGACAGCGAGCGAGACAGCGAGCGAGTTAGAGCGAGACAGCGAGCGAGTTAGAGCGAGACAGCGAGCGAGTTAGAACGAGACAGCGAGCGAGTTAGAACGAGACAGCGAGCGAGTTAGAGCGAGACAGCGAGCGAGCGAGTTAGAACGAGACAGCGAGCGAGCGAGTTAGAACGAGACAGCGAGCGAGCGAGTTAGAACGAGACAGCGAGCGAGCGAGTTAGAGCGAGACAGCGAGCAAGCGAGTTAGAGCGAGACAGCGAGCGAGCGAGTTAGAGCGAGACAGCGAGCGAGCGAGTTAGAGCGAGACAGCGAGCGAGTTAGAACGAGACAGCGAGCGAGTTAGAGCGAGACAGCGAGCGAGCGAGTTAGAACGAGACAGCGAGCGAGCGAGTTAGAACGAGACAGCGAGCGAGCGAGTTAGAGCGAGACAGCGAGCAAGCGAGTTAGAGCGAGACAGCGAGCGAGCGAGTTAGAGCGAGACAGCGAGCGAGCGAGTTAGAGCGAGACAGCGAGCGAGTTAGAACGAGATAGCGAGCAAGCGAGTTAGATAGAGACAGTGAGCGAGTTAGAGCGAGGCAGCGAGCGAGCGAGTTAGTGCGAGGCAGCGAGCGAGCGAGTTAGTGCGAGGCAGCGAGCGAGCGAGTTAGTGCGAGGCAGCGAGCGAGCGAGTTAGAGCGAGGCAGCGAGCGAGCGAGTTAGAGCGAGATAGTGAGCGAGCAAGTTAAAGCGAGACAGCGAGTGAGCGAACGGCTATAGATATCGCCTCGCCGTTTCGCCACCGTAAGAGACTTGCCCAAACGTAGCATAATCTAAGGCGCTCGCGACAATACCTGCTGCATTTCCCGAGATATCTGGGGGAAAAAGGGGTAATATGCCCGTACGGCCGTCGTCGAGCCACGCAAGGTCGCCCCCTGATCCTCCGGTGCCCACCAGCGAGGACATAGGGGGCGACCTCAACGCTCTCGTAGCGGAGCTAAACCGTCCCGCCATAGACGTCGACGATGTAGAATCTTCGATGGAGATGGATCACTCGTGCGTCGAGCCTCTCGTCATTCGAAAACGTCCATCGGATACCACGATGGGAATCCATTCTGACAAGAAACGCGTTTCTGACGTCGTCGAACAACACCCAAGACGACCTTCGTAACCGGGATGACTGATTGCGCAGAGGCTAATCTCAAACAGGGCTTTGACGCGAAGGCAGCATACGGCGGTGCAGAGGAAACGAGATGAGTTGCTGGCGCCGCCTTCCCAATCCTCGGACCCTTCAGCAATTTGCCTGCGATGTCCTACGGTAGACCCTGAGGCTGCGCGAGTGTATTTCGAGTCGCGTATCTCGGCAGCGACGACGGCTGAAGACTTTGCCAAACTAACGGGCCTGTTCTGGCCCCCGGGCTCCCTTCGGCAGGCTCCCCCATCTTCAGAGAGAATTACTTCCCTTAGGAAGTGAGGGGCGTGCTAGTCGTGCCGGGAGCAAAGGCTGACTCAGAGGTACTTGCCGGCCTCGCCGGTCCATTCCCCTCTTTACCACGGCTGCTTACACAGCCCCCAGGTACGGCTTGGGTGTTGCATACCACAGATACCTGGGAGTCCCTCGCTGGCACCCCAGGCAACGGTGGCGAGAATCGTCACCTTGTCGTAGGCATTCTACATTCCCAACAAACCCTGCGATGAGGCTGCGATTACACTGTTTCGCTCTGTTATCGAGCGCATGACCCAGCTCTCAGTCTCAGCGACCACGAAACCCCCTCTTTTATACGTTGCCCATGAGTGACGATCAGGACCAATGCAGCGAATTCTGGCGACCCTTGTGTCCCAGTCGTCACGAGACGGCCTTATAGAGCTTTGCCGGGCAGACCCGCCGCAAGGGGGTCGGCTGCCAGCAAATGCGAGTAGGGCCCCTCCACCGGCCTCGGCCCTGGCAGGGCAAATGTCTGTCAGAGTCAGGGTCGGAGAAGGCCGGACCTGGGCCGACACAGTAAAGAGCCTCCGGGCTCACCTGGCCGACAATGCACAGGTGAAGTCGGCCGTGAGCGGCCTCGTTAGGAACGGTGACCGTAACGTCATTATCCGGTTACGGGGCATCACCCATGAACTCGGGGCCCAGTTGGCCGATAGCATCAGCAAAGCAGCCGGCCACCAGGCTGACAGCCGAATGGGTGCCGGCATGCGAGAAGCGGCCTTATGGGGCATTAATCCTCTGGTCAGCGCTAAAAGGATAGAGGCAGATATCCGTCAGCTACTAGGAGCCACCAAGGCAGTTCCCATAGTGGCGAGTGACCCACGCCAGGGTCGCACCACGGCCCGCAGGTACACGCTGCTTAAGGTGACGGCCCCTACAGCCAGGTGGCTTCAAGCTCAACAATCTATACTGATTGCGGGCAGTAGGTGCAGGCCCGAAGTCTGAGAGAGATTGCCCACATGCTTCAACTGCCAGAGACCCGGCCACAAGGCGGCAACCTGCGAGACACCCAAGACGGCCGCCCGCCTCTGTCGCCGATGCGGATCGCCAGATCATGCGGCGGCTGCGTGTAAGGCCAAGACGACACACTGTATCGTGTGCGATGTCTCGGGTCTTAGAGCCGACAGTATGGCCTGCCCGTCATACCGCACACAGCTGCAAGAGTTGCGTAAGCGAAAGGAGCCTATTTCATCTGGAGAGTCGAAAACAGGTGCTACGGCGCAGCCCTGGCCTGACGCTTCACCAGGAGCATCTAGACGCTGAGCCGCCGTCGAATCGGGGCCGGCAACAATTTTGCCGTAGGACCCTCGCGCCGACGGATGACTGGCAAAAGGTAGGCAATGCCCCTCAGGTTGAAATCCCCCAGGCAGAGTAATAATCAAGTTTCTCCAGGTAAATCTCAATCGGTGCCGGGCGGCCCACGACATGCTGGGCGCATACACCACAAAGCACCAGCTGAGTCTCTGTCTCATAACAGAACCAAAGCCGGTTCTTACAACCCGCCGGTTCTCACAACCCTCCGATTCTTAGAGCCAGCCGGTTCTTACAACCCGCCGGTTCTTAGAGCAGGCGGGGATCATACAACCCGCTGGTTCTTAGAGCCAGCCGGTTCTTACAATCCGCCGGTTCTTAAACCCCGTCGGTTCTTACAACCCGCTGGTTCTTACAACCCTCGCCGGTTTTTAGAGCCAGCCGGTTCTTACAACTGCCGGTGCTTAGAGCCAGCCGGTTCTTAGAGCTAGCCGGTTCTTAGAGCTAGCCGGTTCTTAGAGCTAGCCGGTTCTTACAACCCCCCGGTTGTTAGAGCCAGCCGGTTCTTACAACCCGCCGGTTCTTAGAGCCAGTCATTTCTTACAACCCGCTGGTTTTTACAACCCGCTGGTTCGTAGAGCCAGCCGGTTCTTATCACCCGCTAGTTCTTACAACCCACCGTTTTTTAGAGCCAGCCGCTTTTTACAGTCAGCCGGTTTTTACAGCCAGCCGGTTTTTACAGCTAGCCGGTTTTTTGAGCCAGCCGGTTTTTAGTGCCAGCCGGTTTGTAGAACTAGCCGGTTCTTACAACCCACTGATTCTTACAACCCGCCGGTTTTTCCAACCCGCCGGTTCTTACAACCCGCCGGTTCTTACAACCCGCCGGTTCTTACAACCCGCCGGTTCTTACAACCCGCCGGTTCTAAGAACCAGTCGGTTTTAAGAACCAGTCGGTTTTAAGAACCAGTCGGTTCTAAGAACCAGCCGGTTCTAAGAACCAGCCGGTTCTAAGAACCAGCCGGTTCTAAGAACCAGCCGGTTCTAAGAACCAGCCGGTTCTAAGAACCAGCCGGTTCTAAGAACCAGCCGGTTCTAATAACCAGCCGGTTCTAAGAACCAGCCGGTTCTAAGAACCAGTCGGATCTAAGAACCAGCCGGTTCTAAGAACCAGCCGGTCGTAAGAGCCAGCCAGTCGTAAGAACCAGCCAGTTTTAAGAACCAGTCGGTTCTAAGAACCAGTCGGATCTAAGAACCAGCCGTTTTTTTAGCCAGCCGGTTCTTAGAGCTAGCCGGTTTTTAGAGCTAGCCGGTTCTTACAACCCGCTGGTTCGTAGAGCCAGCCGGTTCTTATCACCCGCTGGTTCTTACAACCCACCGTTTTTAGAGCCAGCCGGTTTTTACAGCCAGCCGGTTTTTACAGCCAGCCGGTTTTTACAGCCAGCCGATTTTTTGAGCCAGCCGGTTTGTAGAACCAGCCGGTTCTTACAACCCACTGGTTCTTACAACCCGCCGGTTCTTACAACCCGCCGGTTCTTACAACCCGCCGGTTCTTACAACCCGCCGGTTCTTAGAGCCAGCCGGTTCTTAGAGCCAGCCGGTTCTTAGAGCCAGCCGGTTCTTAGAGCCAGCCGGTTCTTAGAGCCAGCCGGTTCTTAGAGCCAGCCGGTTCTTAGAGCCAGCCGGTTCTTAGAGCTAGCCGGTTCTTAGAGCCAGCCGGTTCTCACAACCCGCCGGTTCTCACAACCCGCCGGTTCTTACAACCCGCCGGTTCTTAGAGCCAGCCGGTTCTTAGAGCCAGCGGTTCTCACAACCCGCCGGTTCTTAGAGCAAGCGGGGATCATAATACCCGCTGGTTCTTTAAGCCAGCCGGTTCTTACAACCCGCCGGTTCTTACAACCCTCCATTTCTTAGAGCCAGCCGGTTCTTACAAACCGCCGGTTTTAAGAGCCAGCCGGTTCTTAGAGCTAGCCGGTTCTTACAACCCACCGGTTGTTAGAGCCAGCCGGTTCTTACCACCAGCCGGTTCTTACCACCCGCCGGTTCTTAGAGCCAGTCGGTCCTTACAACCCGCTGGTTCTTAAAACCCGCCGGTTCGCAGAGCCAGCCTGTTCTTACCACCCGCTAGTTTTTACAACCCGCCGGTTTTTAGAACCCGCCGGTTCTTAGAGCTAGCCGGTTCTCAGAGGCAGCCGGGTCTTAGAGCCAGCCGGTTCTTAGAGCCAGCCGGTTCTCACAATCCGCCGGTTCTTAGAGCCAGCCGGTTCTCACAACCCGCCGGTTCTTAGAGCAAGCGGGGATCATAATACCCGCTGGTTCTTTGAGCCAGCCGGTTCTTACAACCCTCCGCTTCTTAGAGCCAGCCAGTTTTTAAAGCAAGCCGGTTCTTACAATCGCCGGTTCTTTGAGCAAGCCGGTTCTTACAACCCGCCGGTTTTTAGAGCAAGCCGGTTTCCACA